>CM060906.1:929369198-930619198 GCA_030737815.1 Allium fistulosum
AACACTTGTCTTTTAAGTAATTTTTCATATTTTTATTTATTTTAAAAGTAAATAAAAGTCTTTTTCTTTATTTATTAAATTCTTATCTATATATAAATTACTTTTTAAAGAAACAAAACTAATTATATTTATAAATAAAAGTTTATACAAATATTCTAAAATCCAAAACAATTTAAATATCTATTCTTTTGAATTTCAACTTTGAATTCAAATTCAAATCAAATTAAATCCTAAGATTCAATTTAAAAATTAAGTTATATATATATACATATATAACTATTTATTCAATTTAAAATAACAATTCCATAGTCTTTAAAATCCATTCATATTTATAAAAATAATACATTATACTTAGTATTTAAAAATAACATATTTGATAATTTAAATAATTTTTATAAGAGTTATATTATCAAGTAATATTTTAAAAAGAAATAAAACAAACCTTTTTGTTAATCTTATTTATATTTAAGCTTAAGTTAAAATATATCTTAAACAATTTAAACATTTACCTAAAGTATTTTAAAGCTATAAGGTTATTTATTTAAATAACTTTGAAAAGTTCATATTAAATTAAATCTAAATTTCCAATTTACCAAAGCTTTTCCATTTACAATATATACAAATAAATATATATATTACAAATAGAAAATATCTTATTAGCTTTTAAAAGATAAAATTCACCAATTAAATACCTATTTAATTAGATTATTAAATTAAATTCAAATTTTATTATCAAAGATTATCAAATCAATTTAATTATTTAACAAATTATTAAATTGATATTGCTCAAATTTCCGGGATATCACAAGAATGAACGTTTTGCTAAAAACCTGTCAACAACAATCCTAAGAACCTGCATATAGTAATCTAGCACCATATCTAGCCTAAACCTGTATCTGTAAATGGAACTAAAGAAAAATATGAGAGTAATACACATATATGTATATAAATGAAATTTATATACATATATTTGTATTAATGAAGTAAAAGTAGTAATACTATATCTAAAATTATAATACGAAAAAGCAACAAAAATAAGAAACAGAGTAAAAAAGGATCCAAACTCATTATGCCACATCATAACCAACACTAAAGATATAAAAAAGAGATATCCAATTAAAAAAGGTAAAAAAAATTAACAAAATAAAAAGTTAAAATCCTATAAAATAAGACAATTTAAAAATTATCCTTATTCTCCTTTAATCAAAAGGACATTATGATAATCAGTAAAAACGTCATTCGAATTAAAAAAAATGTTAATGCTATAACTATTAATGTTAAAAATATTATTATTATGTTTAAAAATCTTAATACTATAATTAACCTTATTAATATATTCTTTGAAATGATTATTTTTTGGCTATATTTAGGATTTGAGATCCAATTAAAACAAAATGATAAAATTATAAAAACCAATTTATTGATATGACTATTATTATTATTATTACTATTAAAAGTCTCTGGTTTCTCTCAAACCAAATATACCAACAAATTATAATGAATAAAGTATCAAGTAAAATTCTCCTTTCCTTTTTAAACTCAAATCTTAAATTATTCCAATAATAATCGCAATCAGTAACTTTAATTGTAAGACTAAAGTTAAAAAATTTAAGAGTGTTATTCAAATGTAGTAAGTAACTTTGCAATCATAATACACATGTTTAATATCTTCAAGATACAGATTACAAAAAGAACATTTATTATCAATTTGCTTATTTTTTCTTTTCATAAATTCTATAGTATTTAGTTTTCCATGCATGATTAACCACATATGAATTTTTGATTTAGGAGGAGCATTTGTTTTCCAAATAAATTTAAAAGAGTTATGAGCTACGTTCGAGAAATTAAGAAATTTATAAAACGAATTAGAAGTAAATTTCTTACTTTGATTCCATTCCCATTTTAATGTTATCATTTTCATTATCAATATTATATAAATTCAATCTAGCATAAAGCAAAGAAAGTTGCCTAAGAGTTGTACCTTCTAAAATTATATCAAACTAAAATTCCAAGGGAGGTCATTATCTGGAGAAAAGACATCTGAAATTAAAACATTCTTAAAGTTACAAATTTTGCAAAGCTCTTTAAATTCTATCCTAAGAGGAATAAAAGAAATCCAACGGTAATGCCAAAAAGAAGTATTATTTCCTGAATGAACTATTCTATTAATACCAAGGTTAAAAATCTCATGACATTTTAAAATTGATTTCCAAAAATTAAACAACTTATTTATAGCTGTAGGTGTAATTTGGTATAAATTATTACTCCCATTATAATAATGTTTAGAAATAATTTCTTTCCAAATAGAATTATCATTTATATCCTTAAATTTCCATAACCACTTCCCTAATAAAGATAAATTCATGTTACGTAAATTAATAACTCCTAAACCACCTTCCTTTTTCGATTTACAAATTGTTTCCTAATTGACTAAACATTTAAGACTACGGTTGGAATTATCACCACTCCATAAGAAGTCCCTTCTTATTTTATCAATTTTATCAATCACCCAATCTGGGAGAAGATGCATAGACATCCAATAGATTGGAAGAATATATAAAACAGAGTTGATAAGAACTAATCTACCCACTCTCGATAAAAACCTCCCGTTCCAATTAGAAATTCGATTTTTAATTTTATCTATTATAATTAACCAGTCATCATGCTTAAGTTTATTTGTCTAATAAAAAAACCAATAATCAAAAGGGAAAGTCATAGTTTTACAATTAAGTGTATTAGCAACTAAACCTTCAACCTTATCAATGTCATTTAATATTAAAATGGAACTTTATCAAAATTAATTTTTACCCCTAAAAGAAGTTCAAAACTGTATAAAAATAAATTTAAGAGTGATGGCATGATTAGGCAAATGGGAGGTAAATAGTAAGGTATCATCCACAAATTGAAGAATAGAGAGACCATTGCGAGAGATTTCACTAACAACACTCCCCAAAGATCCATTACCTACCGCTTTTTTAATTATCATAGCAAAAAAATTTGATGCTAAGTTAAACAAAAGAGGCAATAAAGGAACACCCTGCCTTAAACCACGTTTAGATTGAATTTTATTTCCCAAAATACCATTAAGCATTATACTAGAATTACCTGTTTTAAGCAAAGTCATAATCCATCCAACCCATTTACGACTAAAACCTCTAACTAATAACATATCAATTAGAAAATCCCAATCAACTGAATCAAAAGCTTTCGCAAAGTGTAGTTTTAGCAGAGCACATGTAATATTATTTTTACAACAATGATTAATGTATTCTTGAATAGCAGCCACTCCATCAGTGATATTTCTACCCTTAATGAAAGCAGATTGTGAACAATCAATTAGGTAATTCATCCTTGTGTTAAGTCTATTAGCCAAAACTTTTGAAATAATTTTAACAGAGCAGTTAATTAAAAAAAATCGGTCTAAAATCTTTTAAATTATTAGCACCAATTTTTTATGTGATAAAATTACATCTTAGAAATAAAATCTTCCTAATTGTAATTTACAATTATAAAAATTATTAAACATGCTAATTAAATCAAATTTTAAAACATCCTAAAATAATTTGTAAAATAAAATAGAAACCCATTGTAACGACCTGTCATTTCGAACCATTCAAATCGACAATCATCCATACATGTTAGACTTGAATTGTTCAAAACAATAGATTGTCAATTTATATTTGGCAAAACTTAGCATATATGTAAATAAATCAATCGCGGAATCATAGACACAGAGTAGTACAACAATATGCAGCGGAACATATAAATAGTAGTTCATGAAGCTACTACAACATCAGAGTCTAAAACAAGATAAAACATAAATCTCAAATACAAAGTAGTCTCAAATACATAAACAAATGACAAGTCTTAACATAAACAACTGGAAATAACTGAAAGATGAATAGATAAAAGATAGACAACAACTGGAAATAACTAAAAGCTGAGTAGATAAAAGATAGATCTCCAAGCAAAGCTCCAAACTCCAAAGGTGATTCTCAAATGCTGTGACACTCAGCCTGACCCGAGCATAAGGCAAAACACAAAACACTTGAGTCAGGATTAACATTCTTATGCAAGTAAATAAACTCAAGTGAAATGCAATATAACTTAAAGGATGTTTGGGATTCCATCCTTTAAGGATCCGTTAAACTATCCACATACATAGTACAATATGCTACATAGATTATGTCTATAGTAAAGTAAAATATTAAAATAGCATTAAGGAATTACCCATATCCCCTTTAACACATTTTATATAAATGCCATAGTCTATACAGTACCAAAATTCCTCCGTAAACTGGAGAGCTATCAGAGGGCACTCCATAGTGTACGACGCAAACCATACTCGTAGTGGGCGCGATAAGGCATGTGACAAGGAATGCGAGGCAATGCCCAGGGAAGGATACTACGTTTTGCGGATCCGGACTGGTGGTAACGCATAGCAGCTACTACCGCCCACCTCGAGCACACTCCCATAATCAAAGGTGCACTCAATCAAATCACAAAGTAATAGAATGGCATTGAAGAAGCATGCTCGATTAGAGGTGCGACCTCACTAGGCCCGGCATGGCTCCTGTTTTAGTCACATTAAGCTGACTCGAGGGAGTCAGGGCTGCGTTCATACCTTATACAGACATTCGCTAAACCATCTTACTTCGTTCTGGATTCTCCACCATGTGCACAGTTGTTAAAGTGGTTTTCGTTATTGGTAGAGAGTATGACAATATCTGATCCCAGTCTCTTTAACAACCAAACGCTTATTTCACACCGTGGTCATATTTCATTTCAAACAGTTCATATTTCATATCAAAATATCATATTCATTTCAAATCATATCACTTTCGAAATCGTATTCACTTCTGAAATCATAACCACAAAATAGGTTAAACCATCATATCAAAGTATTCGCTTTTAAATCCATTAAATCTAAATCATAATAGTTCCAACTTAAACAGTTTGAATATTGAAAGTAGTTATATATTAGAATGATTATACATTAAAATAGTTTATATTTAAAAATAGGTTAGACATTAAAATAGTTTATAGATTAAAAATAGTTTATATATTAAAAAGAGTTTATATCGAAGATAGTTTCAAATTAGAATTGTTTCTTCCAATTTCACAAATCAATTCAAATCAACTTTAGTTCCAAAATTTCAATTTAAATCAATCTCAGTTCAACAGTTTCATTTAAAAAGGTTAAAAGTTCAATTCAAATTCTCATTAAAACCATTTTTTAATTTATATCGATTTCAAATCCAGGTTTGAACTATAATTTAGACCACTTCCAATTTAAATTGGTTTCAAAGCTTAAATGCTCAAACAATTTACAATAACTCAACTTGATAAATTTCATTTATATTTCAAAATTGAACTTTAATTTTATTTAAATTTGAAATATTCAATTAATCATTTTTAATAACCATTTAAATAAAATCCCAGATTACAAACTTGAATCAAAATTAAATATTCATTTCAATTTTATTTAAATTTAAAAATATTCCTATAATCACCTTTGGTTAAACATTTAAATAAAATCTCAAATTACAAATTTAAATCAAAATTAAATATTCAATTTCAATTTTATTTAAATTTGAAAATATTCATTAAATTGCCTTTAATCAAAATCCAGTTATCAAATTGTAAAATCATATCTTAAAAATCTCAAAACTAATAAGTTTCAAATCAGATTTTTTTCTGTTTCAATTCTTAAACAAATTAAATTACAAACCAATTTTAATTCATCCTTTCAACCTTATTTTATTAAAGTTATTACAAAATCTATTTTAAGGATACTAATAAAAATTTAATAAATACTTTAAACATATTATATATATATATTAATGAAATTAAATTTTTATTATTAAATTAAATTAAAACATATTATTAAATCTATTTTAAATCTTATTTTATATATTTTAAAAAATAATAAAGTTATAAGTAAAATCTTAATATTTAGATTTTCAAAACTTAACTTAATTTAAATCCAAAACATAAAATTTTAAAAATCTAAATTTTAAATATATATTAAAATTTTAAAATAAAAATCTTTATATTATATAAAAAATCAATATTTAATTAAAAAAACCCATATATTTCTCTTTTCTAAAAATCGTGGATGTCATTTAAAAATAGACCAACGGTGTCCGTATATAATTTTCTAACCTATGATCAAGTGATGTGGATATTTATCATTTCAATCCGAAATAATTTAAAATTTACGGGTATATATCATTTCAACCCACAATCTCAATATTTCAAAATCAATAAAGTTGGTTGGGTTTATAATTTCAACCCATAACGATTTTCCCTAATCTATAATATCATTCAGGTATGTATCATTTCAACCCATAGGGAATTCCTAACTATCCGGGAACTTGCAGAGTGAGAACAATAGCATAATAATTTAAAATGACATACATATCAATAACAAGCATATATCATAACTAACAATTTAAATATAATATATAACAGGTTATGGTGTCATATGTCAATTAATATTGGTAAACAATTGCAAATAATAACATATCATATTCGACAATTAAATCACTAATTAATTTAAATTTAACAACATATTTCAATCGTCATTTCACGTGAAATAAATTTACTAAACATAAGAATGTCAATCATGAGTGATCGCTCAACTTTCGAGGCTATGAAAAAGAAGGCAACACAGACACGCACAGGGATAAGCGACAAGGCTAGAAAACTGTTGCTGAATGAATCCGGATAGTGGCGAAACAAAGCAGCATGATCTTGAATTTGATGAAAAACAAATTGTTATATATATATATATATAATATTTGTTCTTTTAATTAAACCATCGGTCAATTGAAATAAAATGACTAAATAATCAAATAGCTGAAACCTATAAATACAGAAGGCTCAAAATATGAATGGTGATATATTAGAGTGGTCGGCAACGCAATTTATCAACCTGCCATTATGACGAATGAGACAAATGTCAATCATCGTCACCTAACCTATTTTCAGATCAGAACTAGAAAAACAAAAATAGAACAAGAATGAAAAACTGAGAAGTATAAAATGATGGAGGCTGCGAAATGGTAGGTGTTCAAGGCGGGGACAAGTGAATGGCAGATTTGGTGGAAGGACGTGGGCTGAAAGGGGACAAGGGTATGGGTGTTCGGCAAGTAGAGTGGGCTGCTGCTGCGTGATGGAGTGGGAGTAGGCGGCAAAGCAAGTGTAAACAGTTGAAGTGGAAGTTTGCTGTAGGCGGATGGGTTTAGGTGAGGGTGGCAGAGCACCAGGTCGGGGTTGCTGGGTTGGTCGGCTGATGGTGTTAAGGTGGGTGAAGGCCGGAGTCAAGGGAAAAGGTGAAGGGGTGTCTCGGCGTAGGTATAGAGTGGTGCAAGTAGGCTGTGAAGTGGAGCAGAGGTGTTGCGGTTGAGCGAGGTGGCTCGGGTGCATGGTTGTTGTTGTCAGGCGAGTTTAAGTGGAGATGCGGGCAAGGTCAGGGCTGTCGGCTGTGGGAGGTGACGGAAATGGCTGAGGTTGGTTAGTTACTCGGCTGCAGGTGGAAGGGGACTGGGTGCAGGCTGTTGAAGAGGGTTTCGGCCAGGGGTTTTGCATGGGTGAAGCAAGGGAAAGGCGGAGGCTGGTGAGGGTTGCGGAGTACGGTCGGCTGCTGTGGTGGAGCATGAGGCGAGAGGGAGAGTTTAAATGCAAATAATAATATATGAGAACTTAGTTTACTATTTTTTTCTCTTCTGTAATAGCAAGAACAAAAGAAAGACGGGAGGACGAGCAAGCTTGAGTTTAGTAAAAAAGAGAATTAGTGGGTTTCAGGCAACAATATACGAATGCTTTATATTGAATTTTTTTTGCATTTCATGAATTCAGAACATTGAAAGAAGAAAGGAAAGGAAGAGACAAATGAATGAACCAGTAGATATAAATTAACGATGGGAAAGCAGAAGTAAAAAGCTGAATTTTGGGAATTATAAAAGCCAATGGCTATTTAGTTATAGCCACATGGAAACAAAAAGACTCAAACGGGTATCGATATGACTGACCGTTTTACTGATTTCGCCATGTACCGGACGCCAAAATGCACAAATGAATATACTGCGGAGATCAGCACAATGAGATGAATAGAATGGTGCATAAATATAAGCGACACGACCTACCTATCGAAACTCGATATTCGCTGCCGAAAATGCTACTAAATCGCCGAAAAAAAGATAAATGGAGCTATAGCGGTCCAAATTTGGCGAAACGAAATATGACGTCACACTCAGAGGATGATTTACATTTTTCTTATGTAAAAAATATTCAGATTTCAAAAATATTTATTTCCATCAAATTTAACTAATTCTAAATTAAAATTTCACAACTAAACAAACTTTCATGTTTTTCGATGAAAATCTGCCACTTGCTATGCTTCAATAAACGCATACCGAATATCAAATTTTCATTTCAAATTTTTTTTGTTTATTTTCAAGAAAAATTTAGTTAATTACGTTATTTAAAATCGTTAAAGGGTTGTTATACCCATCAGGGCCTGGGGTTTTATCACTAGGAATGTCATTAATAGCTTTTAAAATTTTCTCTTCAGAAAAAGGATTATCAAACTCAAAAAGGTCAATTCTAGAATCAATAGGATAAATATCATTCTATCTAACGTTAATTCTATGTTTATTCTTAGTACCAAATATATCTCAATAATAATCAGTAAAAGCCATATTAAGACCCTTTTGATTACCAACTCTATATTATTGAAAAAAATAGAATTTATCGTGTTACTACATTTTATACTATTAGCCATATTATGAAAAAAAATTGTATTATTATCATCTTCATTAATCAATTGAATTCTAGATCTATGTTTCCACATAACCTCTTCTTTTTCTAAAATAGGACTAAGTTCTTCTTTTATACAAAGTGATATATATATATATATATAGCTACATATATTATAATTTATTTATAAATGTAAAAATTAAAAATGTGAAATTAGAAAAGTGATATTTTACAAATGAAGAGAAGACTTTTAAAATCGTATTTTTGTTAGAAAAAGTATGGATTTATAAATTGTAAATTAAAGGAAAACTATTATCATTTAATAGATTGGAGGAATAAATCAAACGGTGAATTTATTATAAAATGTGGAATGTTGTTTTAGAAAATAGTTGATTTTATTTTGGAAATTGAAGGTAAGGGTAAATTGGAAAATGTTAAATGATATTTCATAAATAAACAGGAATTTATAAAAGAAATTCATAAATATGGGAGCAACGTTCAAAATGGCTTGAAATTATGTTTTGAATGGGATTTTATAAATAAGCGAGATTTATAAACGGATAGAGTTATAAATGGGGCTCTATAAATAAGGGATTTTATGAAAGGAAGTTTTATAAAATAAATGGAGATTTATGAATCTAATTTATAAATATGGAAATGATTATGTTGAAAGTTAAGTATGGATGTTTATCAAAGAAATATGTTTATATGTTAAAAAGGTTTTTTATTTATATTATTGTTTTAAAGTTGGTTATCAATATTTTAATTTATTTAAATTATTAATATGGTTTGAATTTAAAAATAATTATTTATTTATCAATAAATTTTTGGGAATTAATTGTTAATATTTATAATAATGTTGAAGATAAATTATTATTCTTTTATTAAGAATGTTTTGAAATTTATTAATTACTATTTTAAAGATGTTTTAAAGTTAATACTTAGTTATTTATAATATTTATTATTATATAATAGTGTTTCAAAGTAAATGGTTAGAATTTATTGATAAATGTTTTCCGAGATTTATAAATAGGGATCTATAAACAGATGTGAGCTCTATAAGAGGAATCTTATAATATGATATGGAAAACTTAAAGGAAGATTATGTACAAGGTAAAGAAGTTTAATAAATGGTTAGATATTTATAAAAGATTTTAGAGAAGGGGTTATAGATTTATAAAAAGAGTTTTATAAATGGGTTTATGGATTAATAAAGGGGTCCTTAATAATTTTGGAAGTGTATAAAAGAATTTTATAGATGGTTCCATAGATTCATAAAATAGTTTATAAATGGTTTTAGAAATTTATAACGGAGTTTATAAATGATTTAGAATTGAATAAAAGGAAATCTTCTCGGTGTTTGGGTAAATATACTATACCGTTGAGATAAGTATATGGATTGTTTTCCAAGTATTGAAAAATAGGGATTTATGGACATGCACACATAGATATATATATATATATATATACACACACACACATACACATACATACATAGATACATATTGTAAAGGAATTTTGATACAAAAATTTACAAAGTGAATTAAATTAATAAATGAAAAGATTTATTAAAGGAGGCTAGTGGTTATTTATGTGCTTAATAAATGTTGGTTTTTCCTATGGAATTAAATCTCTGATTTGAATGTTTGATATTCGACAGTTAAATAATCGACTGTCGAATTCGGACCCAAAAAGTAACTTTGGGAATATCTAGAAGAAACACGTGAGTTATATGGCACGGTCATTTCTGAAGATACTGTACTGTGCATATAATCTCATTTCATTCTCCTAGGATAATGATAAGGAAATCCATCCACTAACGGTTATGAGGTTTCATCCTTGAAATTCCTCAATGATTGAACAATGTAACATTACGTACACCCATTTTAAACTAACAAATCAATTAGTGTGCAACAAATTTATCAACCAATCATGTACAAGAGCACAATGTATCACAGTACATATGATATGTATGCAAAATGATTCTAATCGGCGCCTCCTATGAATGCATTCCTTTAAAACAAATTTGAAAATATGATGCAAACAACCTAAATATACTAGTAGTTCTATATGCAAGCAAATTTTGAAAATCAAAAATTATTTTTGCATATATATTTTTCCACACTTCTATGAATAGCAGTATAATTCAACCAATTTTGCACTTCCTGCCATCAAAATCCTAGCACACCATTGCTAACATCTAAATTTAGAAAAATCCAGTTTTCTATAATCCTATGTCGAAAAACGATCTAAATGGGAAATTCCATATTTCCATCCTTCTCTTATGTGCCCTTTTTCCACTGTATCTTTGAACCTTCTTTTTTGCCCCCAATACATTTTCCCAACTTTTCCAAGTACAATCCACATAAGTAAGTTTTATTTTTAAATCTTTAAATCTCTAAAAAAGAATTATTTTAAAACCAGTTATTGTTTATCTATCGACAAGGTATGGGGAAATAGATTCCATGTCTTAGACAGCTTTTTTTCCCTTGTCACTAACTGTATCTTATTTTAGTGTCACTTCCTATGCATAGTAAAATCCTTAACCATCAACTATCGCCCTGTGTTAAGTATGTGGCAGTCCGAAAATTAATTTTTTGTCTTTTTCTGCTTAAAAAACTTTTTATATAACTTTTAGAAATATCGGTGAAAATGTAAACTTTAAAATTTTCATCATAAAATTTTCAAAAACTTTTTGCAAAGATATTTTTTTCAAACTACAATTTCCAAAAGTATATTTTTCAAAATAAATTATACCATACCTCATGAAATCAGGGTATAGTCAACAGTTTTACGTCCATAATGGACTCTATTTAACTACGCGGCAAATTTTAACTTTTCAAAAACTTTTCTTTTACTTATAAAAATAGCCAGCACACAAGTTCATTTATAAATTTCAGCTTTTATAGTACATGGACATTGATCCGTGGTTTTGCAACAATCTTTCCTTGTCCTTCGCTCATCAAAATTTATTTCCCAAAACTTTAAGGTTTTTGGGACTTAACTTTATTTCTCTTTTAGTAGCAAATTTAATAAATTACCTAATTTATTTTATAAACTTCCAGCGTTTATTTATTTATTTATTTATTTATTTTGCATTAGTTAACTGTCTATATGAGATTACCTTGCTTATACAATTTTCCAACTGATATCGTGGGCCACATGTAAAACCAATTTTCAAAAGGAATATTTCTTATGATATCGTACGTGTTTTACAGAAATAACTAATGCTTGCTACCAAATCTCAAAGAAACAACTGTTGGAAGCTGCCCTTCAACATCAACTGACACTAACAATGTTGTGGCTCTATCGCTTCTTAATTAAATTGAATGGACCTTTCTAATATGCAATCTTTCTACAACCCTCATACCTTAACTTTCCTTTATGGTTTCTGATGACTAAGGTATATTCATTACTTCCATTACTACACCTAATTATGGAATAACTGTGCATCCCCATACTGTAGTAGGTAAGAATAACTATGCATATTTTAAATAACTCGCTAGTAACTTGGCTTGGTGGAATAATTTTTCCACCTTTCATCTTGTCTTCCTTAACTTTGAGTCTATCAGTGTCCTCTGTGTGTTTTCCATATCATTACCCTCTGTTACCATTTAAATCTCTTCATGTTATTCTCAAATCTTGGTATTTACATTCTTTACTCTTCATTCTTCATACAAGCATACTCTAGTACTCATAGAAGTGTACTTTAATACCACTTATCATTCCTTTGCGGATTCTTCTTATGCCTTGCATACACGTCTGACCAAATATTCCTAGGTTCTCACCAATATTCCTTGCACTATTTAAGGATTTCTTATTGCTACTCTATGAGCAGGCATCGTTGTCTTTTTCATAGCCTTACCTTTTTACCTCGTCTTACCTACGCAGTCATTTCTACCTACTCCATATTAAAATTTTGGTTGGTCTTTGTAAATTTTCTTCAAAAATTAAACTTAAATTTTTTTGTACTATTCAATCCCAAAACTTTTATCTTTAAAAGTACAACCTACAAGCTTTTTAGCAGATTCCAAAAATAACTTGGTGCCTTAACTTTTGAAACTATAATTAAATTTTTAAATTTTGTTTTCCATTTAAAGACCTTTTTCAATTTTTACTTCTTAAAATTTGGGATTTTTAAGTCAAAACATGTATTAAGGTTTTCTTTTTAAAAACTCAATTGTTATACCAAACCATTTTTTTCAAAAATGAACTTTACAGTATTTCTAAACGTACTTTATAATTTTAAATAATAAAAACTAGAGTAGGTAAGAACAACTCTTACTCTATCATTTTCTTATCACTTATATAATCTCTACTTTCAATCCTTGGGGAGTCTCTAATATCATGTGAGGGAGACTTTTTCTAAAAATATGTGTGGAATAAATGTGCACAATAATGGAAAATAACCATTTTCCTATGTTTTGCCTTTAATTTCCCATGTTGCTTCTAATTATATTACTAGCATAATCGCCTAATATTATTTCTAATTACTAACGTTATTTTATATAAATTCCTAATATTGTTTTTTATTTATATTTTACAATGCTATTACTATTAAACCTTTCTCTACCTAAATTGCCCTTATTTCAATTGCTTTTCTCTCAATTGAAGTGCGTTGTACCACAGCTTTTATTTCGGGTTCTAATCTTCTTTCCTATTCTTTTTGCCCCAATTCAAACTTATACCACTTCATATTGTCCATCCCTAAAAAGAATTTTTGAACTTAATAATTTTTTATCTTAGAAAAATCAACAAGCTACATACGCCATACTATATTTTTCAAACCAAATAACTTTTCTTTTTATAAAAACCCTTTTAAAGAAATTTTAGTTTTTAACAAATTTTAATTTCCACTAGAACTTTATATTTGAATAAGATATAGGTATTTCTTTTTTCTGAAAATTTAAGATTTGATTACTGTTCAAAAGTAGGGATTCTCTATTTAAATAAACACTTTGAAAATCATTTCAAATATATCATTTTTATATTTTCTCTAGCTTTTATATTAAAATCATTTCAATTCTTATATTAAATTCTTCTTATGGGGTTGGACCTAGAGTGGATTTTATTTGTCCCTTCTTTCAGACTTTTCTTCAACTTGCCGACTTATCTTCTTTCAAATACTAAAAATCCGGATATTAAATCAGAGTGACTATTTCACACCTTCCTTCGGGAACTCAATAGCTTCTGAATATCTACATCATACGGATTCATACTTTTCTCTTATCTGGACCTTCTGTACATCATCAATCGGCATCATACGGGGATCTACGATCAATTAGCTATTGGGAGCCCAACTAGGGAGTCACGTACTGTCCAACTTCTGGGACCTTTCATATGCTAACTCATGCTCTTCTTAAGTCGACGACTTTCCATTCGACCTATTTCCCATAGGGTAATCGGGACAGGTGTACATCTTCAACGTCATCCATTGTTCTGACTCATAATTAATTTATCCATATTTTAGTGCATGTTTGCAATTTCTCTATAGTCGAAATTTATAGGATTTTGTGTAAAATACATTTATATTTATAGGCAAAATACAAGTATGCTCACTCATTGTTTCCTTATTTTTCAAGATCGACTAGCCTAAGCTCTGATACCAAAATGTAACAACCTGCACCCCCAATGGGTCTGAATTTTCGCTAAATCAAAAACCCAAGTCCACCAAGACACAGATTGTTGGTTTGGTAGCCTGCAATTAAATAAGTAAATGTATATTAGAGCACTATCGATATAACTCACAACATAATAGTAAAGTACAATAAAACATATAGTTACTGACCAAGGTTGACACTTCCAATTCTAGTATCATTGTTAGTGCCGAGCATGCATTAGGAAACATGTCCTGCTACTGTTCCCACCTTGTACCGGTATCCCTCTCTCTAACCGATCCTTTGGGTTGTAATGAGGAGAGGGTCAGAACAAAGTTTTGGTGATTGGTGAATTATACATTTTATACATAACACTAGTTTATGTTGATTGTCTTCTATTACATGTTATGTCTTTTCATTTTTACTTAGTCGTCTTGACTGCACGTTCGTATACAATATGCCTTATCTACCCAAAGTAAACTATAAATACACACACACAAACACACACACACACACAGATACACACACACACACACACATAAGTACCATAGGCCCCCACTGGATCAAGATACTATCTCCGCTAGTATCCGTAATCTGGAACCATGTCAGGTCCATCATTAATGCAATATCACATCCATATGGAACTAATCTCACATTACGAATACTCGTACAACTATGCATTAGGAAGGGAACCAAAATGTCGAATCGTTGATGTGTCTCATCATCTTCCCCCATGTCCGCCTCTCATTGGTTGTTACTCCTTGTCGTGTGTCTAGTAGTGCTTAATATGGCATTACAATAGCTTAGTCGTATTCTATCTTGCCTTGAGGATTTACTACTTATCTACTTCCTATTGATTATAGAGGACTCAGCTCCTCGGACTATTCCATTCATTTTTGAAAGGACTCTTTTATGGTTTAACTAGCCTTGCCTTAACAAGCAAACTAGCAAACAGCTATGTCGGTGCATTACCTGACGTGGCATACTCTAGTAGGAGGTGTAACCTATTAACCCTATCTTTCCTGTTTTGACCGCTCTGGACTGATGATGCACTCAACCTATGTAGCTCCTACTCCCGATTTAGTGCCAACACATGCTCACATAGCGTCGAGCTGCTCACCATCCTATTTAGATTGCCTAACACAATCAAGGCAATACCCTCCTCTTATTCATTGAAACTGACTCTACTGAGGGTATTTCTTCACCTATACATAAGTGTATATACTTCATGGGTCCTATAATTGGATATGTTTCACATCAGTATAATGTATACAGAATAGTTGGTAGCCTATTGCGGTGGGCATGCTTCTATTGTGTAACAATACTGACCTTACATTCCAACCCATTCTAAGGACTATATGGTCTTTTACTTATCAGGTAATTGGATTATAGCCCATAATTCACACCCGTCATAACGTATATTTGAATTTGTATACATTCATTTGATTATTACTGTTCTTTACTTTCAATCATTGATGTTTAATAAATCTTACATAACTTAATTTTGATTTATTCTTATCATTCACTATCATTGTTACCGATTTCTAATTTATGATTTAAGTGTCATTTATTATTTCCCTTTCATTTAAAATCATTGGTTGAATTCCGTTGTTTCCTTTTTAACTACTATCTCTCTTTAATTTCCTATTTAGACTTAAATTTCCATATCTGTTTGATTGTATCTTCTTTGTTTACCGTTTGTTTTTCACACCATCTTAAATTATATACTTTAGGTTTTCCATTTAAATTGTCGTTATTATTCTTACTTACATTACTTTAGTTATACTTAAGGATTTTTATACCTTAGTACATTGGAATTACTTCTTTCCCCAAAAGGAAATTGTTAACACTATAATTCTCTATAAATTACTTAAAAGAGGATTTGTGTTATGCGTGAAATAACAAGAAATTATCTTTTATTTTCATTAGAATAGACTTACAAAATACGATGATTCCCTTATTTTATACATCTCTTCCTTTTTGTTTACATTCCTTGTTATTTCAACCGATACACTTTTCTAGTAATTTTAGACAATTTATCGAAATTCATATTGTTACACAATTAATTCCAATGTATTAATTATTCTTTAATCCCAGTTTAATTTATAATCAATTCTTATTTATGTTCAACAATCTATGTAGACTAACCAAATCTAGAATCCAAATATGATTTCATTAACAAATTATTTATAAATTTAGGGACTATTTATACCCCTAACTTTTCAAATCTAAACGTATACAATATCTATCAAGTTTAAGGCTTTACACAACATATTGGCATATTTTTCATAATCATTATGCATATATAATTAAATATCCCATTCATGAATTATATAAATTCCTTAAGCATATGAAATTAAATATCTAGTTCGTGATTTATATCTAGGCATAAATGAAATATGTCTACAATGACATAATCTAATGTTATTACAAAATTTGTAATTTTCTGCTCACTTCTTTTTAGTCTCCAATTCTCCAGATCTAGATCCATTCCCATTTTATTTAACTTCGTCTTACTTTAAATCCAAAATATAAAAATGGTATGTAACGACCCGTAAATTCGTTCAAATTTTTAAAAAAAAATTATTGAATTTTTGAGTTAAATATTTTAAAATTTAAATAAATTTGAATTTAAACAACGATTTTTGGATATTGAGTAGTATATTTTTCCAAATGCAATAAAATGGAAATTTTTGTGAAATTTCAAATTTTGTCAAAGTTTGACTTTTGGTAGAAAATTTAAAATTTTTAAAATTTAAATTTATTCTTTTTTTCCTAATTTTTGACTGAATTCTGATATGGTCTCCACTTTTCGTTTCATTAAAATCTGATTCCTACATCTTTAAATCTGCATTTATTAGCGTAAAAACGCGCGTTTATTTGTGTGTATTTTGCCTATTTTCTTTTATTTTTATTTTCAGCTTTGGGCTTGTGTTGTCGGGTTTATGTTGTTGGGCTAGAATTTGGAGAGATTTCCTGAATAGCTACGTACCTTTTTTGAATAGTTGTGTCTGTTGAGAAAAGTAATATACGTAGTTTTTCTGACTTACCTTCTTCTTTCTCCAAAAACCTGAAACTTACAGTAAACTCCATCCTCTTCCTCCTCCATCTCCATCTCCAATCCAATTCCTAAAACCCTAGCCTCCTTAACCCTAGCCTCTCCCTCTCTCTCTCTCTCCCTCTTTTGTCGTCGCCTACCCTCCTCTTACCCACCCACCTACCTCGGCCAAAACCCCACACCCTTCCTACCCACACTCGGCGTACCCCCTAGGCCTCCACACACTCACATACCCACGGCCACACCTCCTCCATACCCTTGCCGAACACACACACACCCCATACACCCCTATCTATCTACGGCTTACACCCACACACCACCCCAAGCCACACCCACTCACCTACACACTTTGGCCACACCCACACCCATAGGCCAACCACATGGTCGAACCACATAGCCTAGGGCCGAACCCCTTTGCTTCCTTCTCTCCTATTTTATTTAAAAAAAAAGAAATTTGTTGTTCGTGCTTGTGAATTAGCTAGTCGTGCTTGTTCATGCCTTGTTTCGTAGTAGTAGTCTCCTCTTTCATTTGCCATGAAAGGTGAGCTATCACTCACGACTTCCATAATTATTTTTAGTGAATTAATATCACCTAAATTGTCATTGAAATGGAAATTTTATTTTTGTTATGTTATGTTATGTGATATGATACATGACAAATGTTATATTTATTATATATGTTGTTACCACACTGCAAGTTCCCTTAGTTGTTGTTATGAAAATCACTATGGGTTGAAATGAGACACACCCGAACGATCTTATAGATTAGGAAAAATCATTGTGGGCTGAAATGATAAGCCAAAGCGATTTTATTGATTTTGAATTTACTTGGGATTGTGGGTTGAAATGATATATACTCGGAAATTTAAATTATTGTGGGTTAAAATGATATATATCCATATCACTTGACCATAGGATAGAAAATTATATACGGACACCGTGGTCGTTTTTAAATTATTTTCTAAATTTTTTAAGGTATTTTTCATTTTTAAATTTAATTTAATGATTTTAGTTAAAACTTATATTTGGAAAATAAATTATTTTATATGTTTAAATTTTAAATTATAAGTTAATATATGGTTTTAAAAAGGAAAATTTAAGATTTTAACTTATAATTTTATTCAGTTTTAAATATATCATTTAAATAATTTTAAAATTTAATTTAATAAATAATAAATATAGTTTTAAATTAATATAATAAACATAGTATTAATTTAATATAATAAATATAGTTTTAATTTAATATAATAAATATAGATTTTTATATAATAACTTTAATAAATAAAATTTAAGAAATTAAGTATAAAATAATTTGTAATTAAATCCGATTTAAAGAATTTTTAATTTAAATAAGATTTTATTTAAGTTTAAAAGATGTGATTTTGGAATGTAATAATTTGATTTAACATGAATTGTAAAATAAATGTTTTGAATCTAAAATATAATTGAGGTTAAATATTTTAATATTAATTTAAATTACAATTTAAGATTTATAATTTAAATGTTTTATAAAATGACCACGATGTGAAAAATATAAGTGTTTGGTTGTTAAAGAGACCGGGGTCGGATATTGTCATACTGTCTGCCAATTTTGAAACCACTTTAACAACTGTGCATGTGGTGGAGAATCCAGAACGAAGTAGGATGGTTTGGTGAACGCTATTGGTATGAGGTAAGAACGCAGCACTGACCTTCGGGTCAGCTTAATATGACTAAAACAGGAGCCATAACCAGGCCAAGTGAGGTCGCTCCTCCGAACGAACACGTTTCTTCGATACCGTATCTTTTACTTTGTGATTGTTTGGTTCGCACCTTTGATTATGGGAGTGTTGTTTCGAAGTGGGCGGTAGCTGCGGCTATGCGTTGCCACCAGCCTGGTTCCCCAAAACACTTGAATCCTACCCTGGGCATAGCCTCGCGTGCTTTGTCATATGCCTTATCGAGCCCACTACCATTTTGGTTTGTGTCGAACCTGTGGAGTGCTCTTTGATAGCATACCGGTTTGTTGGAGTTTATAGTACTGTATAGACTACGACACTTATAAAAATGTGTTAAGAAGGATATGGGTAACGCCTTAACGCTATTTTCAATATTATACTTTACTGATAGACATTACATATATAGCATATATTACTACATATGAAAATAGTTTAACAGATCCTTAAAGGATTGGCGATCCCAAGCATACCTTGAATTACTGATGCATTTCACTTGTTACAGTTCACTTGAGTTGATTTACTTATATAAATATGTTAGTCCTGACTCGAGTGTTTTGTTTTACTTTATGCTCGGGTCAGCCTGAGTATCACAGCCTTGGATTCACCTTTTGGAGCTAGAGATCTACTGGAGATTTAGCTATCTATCTATTATTTCCTATTTTCAGTTATTTCCCTTCAGTCATTTGCTTATGTATTAGTGGACTTATGTATTTGGATTTCTAGTTGTATTTGCTTCCATCTAATTTTTTTTTTAAGATTATGTATTTAGTAGCTTCATGAACTACTATGTTTTATTTATTCTGATGCGAGATATTCTGCTTTTCTGTGTCTGTGATTCTGTGATTGATTTTATTTACCCCAATTTTATTAACAATCTGTTGTTTTGAATGATTCAAGTCTGACATGAGTGGTTTTATTGTCGATTTGAATGGATCGAAATAGCGAGTCGTTACAGTTTGTATCAGAGCTTTGGTTTTAGGCAAACCTTATCATATGGGGTAGAATTAGAGATAGGGTAGTAATATCCTAGAACGAGTAGAATCAATCTCAGAATCATTCTTGAGAGAGAGCGATTTTGAAAAGTATAAAATGGTTTTAAATGGTTTTTAAAGGATTTTTGACTATAGAATTTTTTTTAAAATTTATTCCTTTTCCTAGATTTTCCTTCCTTCAAATCTATCTGGTTAGTTTGAATTCTTTGATTAGGATTTTCTTTTAGTCTGAATCTTTTCCCTTGTCCTAAAATCCATTCTTGAATTTCTAGGAAGAATCGTAGGAATGCCTGAGGTAGGGGTCGAGGAATTGCCCCAGCACCATAACCCGTTGCACCAGTTAGATTCACCAATCTCTGTAAGGAGTACACTCAGCTTGGTGGTACCAAGTTTACTAGAGCAGAGAGCATCATTAAGGCTCATTAGTTGTAGAGGAGTTTAAAGAGGATATTCATAGGTCTTGAGATCACCGACACTCAAAAGCGTTAGTTAGCCGCTTGGCAGTTGCAGGAGGCAGCCCAGGATTGGTGAGATTCTGTTATAGCCGACATTATTGAGGCAAATATCACTTGGGTGTAGTTTATGTATAAATCTTGAGTTATATTCAGATTTTGTTAAGTTATCTCTTTGGAATCTTCCTTAAGTCTTGAATATCATATTTCAGGGATGCTTTTGTAGCTAAATGGGCGCCTGAAGCCGGGAAGTCTCAGTTATACAGAGAATTTTTGGACCTTAAGCAGGGGAATATGAAATTTTCTGAGTATGACAGGAAGTTCAATGAACTGTCCATGTTTGGTCCTAGCTTGATTGATACCCTACTTAAGAAGAATGAGAAGTTTATAGCTGGAGCTTGTTCGGAGTATTATGACCATTTGATTGCTCATGAGCATAGCTCTTTTACTGGATTGATGGATATGGCTATTAGATATGAGAACCCCACTTCTAGGGAAGCAACTATTGTTCGTGCACCTCCATCTCAGCCTTCTTCTAGTAGCTCCAAGAAGAGGAAGTCCAACTTCCTTCAGCAGAAGAAGAATTGGCAGAAGACTCAGGGTTTAGAATCTTCTTCTCAGAGGCAGCCTATTGATCTATCTTCTATTTCTTGCTTCAAATGTGATTAGAAGGAACACTATGCCAACAGCTGTCCTAGTTCAGTCGGAACTTCTGTACCACCAGCTTAGATAACTAGGCGTGATCTATGCTATATTTGCTTGCAGCCAGGCCACTTCAAGAAGGACAGTCCCACTCAGAAGGGCAAGGCAACTAGAAGCTTTGTAGCTACCTCTTCCACACCTATCGATGATGATACTAAGGTATGCTTCATTGTACCTTTACTTTGCATTCTCATCCTATTCATGTTTTATTTGACATCGGTGCATCTCATAGTTTCATCTCTATTGACCTCTGTAATAAGTTTGAGCTCATTTTCTCACCCGAATATGCAACTGAATCCTTATATGTGTCTAATCCTATTGGTGGTCCCGCAAACCTTAGTAGATTTGTAAAGGAGTGAACTCCTTTATAAGAGGCATCGTTTTATTGGCAACTTCTATGTTCTTGGTTTTGATGCTTTTGACATTTTGCTTAGAGGTGATTGGCTGAAGAAATATGAAGCTGTTATCTCTTGCAAAGCCCGAACTATTTCTTTAGTTTATGATAAGGGTAGTCTTTTGGTAATTGAATGTCGTATGCCTAAGGATTATGCCGGTAGTTTTATCTTTTCTCTCAACTCGTATCCTAGCGATCTTGACTCCACTCCTATCGTCCAACTTTTTCCCGATGTATCTGGTGAATTCACTTCTTTACCTCCTAATCGGGAAATCGAATTCCGTATTGATCTTATTCATAGAGCTCGACCAGTAGTTCTTCCTCCCAGAAGGATGGCACCTAGAGAGAAGGTCGAGTTGAGGAAGCAGATTGAAGATTTTTTTTCTAAGGGTTTGATTAGGCTGAGTCATTCAGAATGGGGAGCAGCGGTGGTCTTTGTCACTAATTCTGATGGTTCTTTGAGGATATTTGTTGATTATAGAGAGCTGAATAAGCTTACTATGAAAAACAGATATCCTTTGCCTCGAATCAACGACATGTTTAAATAGACGTATTTCAAATATCAAATTTTTATTTCCAAATTCCATTATTTAAAATTTCACAAAAATTCAGTTAATTACATTATTAAAACCATAAAATTTACGGGTCGTTACATTCCATCATGTAGAAAATATGATCTAGTTAAAATATGTCAAACCATTCATTTCGTATAACAGGAA
The DNA here is from genome assembly GCA_030737815.1 of Allium fistulosum. Taxonomy (NCBI): domain Eukaryota; kingdom Viridiplantae; phylum Streptophyta; class Magnoliopsida; order Asparagales; family Amaryllidaceae; genus Allium; species Allium fistulosum. The sequence goes on from CM060906.1 coordinate 929,391,594, forward strand.
TATGTCTAAAAAGAGTACTTCTTTCAATATACTTGAGAAAATCCATTTTTTGGTACAAATGAAAGTGAATAGTGGTTAGATTATTCAAGGTTTATAAATAATGAAACATATGGGAAGTGGATAGATGCAACTATAAAAGAACAAGAGAACAAATACAACAATGATGCAGTTGAGCAATGTGTAGATAATCTCGAGAAATCAATTTTTAGTACGGTAAATTTTAATTTTTGTGATTGTTTTACATAGAGTTTTATTTTTTTCCTTACATTTAATTTTGATATTTTGTTATCCAGAATAGTGAACTACTATGCTCAAAAGATAAAGTACTAGATGGGGATTGCACTTTTGCATTTCAAACTAGTAAGGTATTTGATTTTTTCTAATTTTAAAGTTACACAAAAGATATAAAATCAATTAAATTTTTATTTATAACTCAGATTTTAATTCATGTTATGAATTTACCGAATGGTGCAAAAATGTTGAAAAGTCATGTGGGGTAGTTGTTATTATTAAACAATGTAAAAATCCAAAAATTGGTTGTATGAAAGAAGTGGATTTTACATTAGGATCAACAAAAAGACACCTACCGAAAAAAAGTGAAGGCTAGAAAGATAGGAATAAGGAAATGTGGATGTCCTTTTTTATTGAAAGGAGTTAAACTACCATTGCTTGATCAATGGAGAGTAGAAGTTATATGTGGACTTCATAATCATACATTGGAAAAAAATACAAATTTTGAAGGACATTCATACGTTGAACCACGACTAACGTAGTAGGTGAAATTTTCTTAATTTGTGTCAACAGATTTACAATCTGTGCTTATGTTGAATTTTTAGAGAATTTGTGGTTTGATTCAGTAATAGTATGCAGTTTTTGAACAAGTTGATAACAAAGTCAATATTCTATACTAAGAACATCTGTTGGGTTGAGTAGTGAGATATGGTGTTATCTGAGACTTGTAGAAACGAAGAGAACTGAAGATGAATGGTCGCTGAGGTGTTCTTGATAATATTACATCATCTCTTTTAGAGATTTTGTTGTCCAATACTAGCTGTATTTCTTGTACCCATATGAAGCTAAAGTGAAATTCAGTAACATTTGGTTGTTATAAGAAATTGACGTTTCACATCTATCCTTCTACTTCTTTTTTTAATATTTTTTATTTAAGAATTTATTTGTGTATGTATGCCTTATGGTATATGATTATTGTGTATGCATAAATCAATTGATTTTAGTTGAATGAATATTGTTATTGTCTATGCATGCGTTATGGTGCATGATGCATTTCATAAAATAAAAAAATGTTCAACTCAAAATAATAATAATAAATTAGTAAATTCACACACATGTGGATAAACTAATAAATTAGTAAATTCATCAACATGTGGATAAACTAACAAATTAGTTGTGGATATATGGAAGTGTGGATCAACTAATAGAAACAGTGGATATGAATAAAATTTCTCTTTATAAAACTATATATAGAATTCTTTCCTACTATTCTCTAAATCATTTAGGACCGTATATTTAAGAAGTTTCTAAGGGATTTATATTTAATTTCCTTGGTCTCATTTTGATCTAGTTATCCATAATAAGTATAGTAATTGATATAACATTTTTCTATTTTTTATGCTTTGGGGTACAACCAATTCCATGTTTATTATTTATATGTTTAGAAAATGACAATGAAGAGTATATATTCTTCTTTTGTTATTAAATTAATTCATATCATTCTTCATTTTCTTTATATAATAAATTTCTTTCTCATCTCTGCAGTATGCATTATTTGTTAGATTATTTTTCCAAAGGTAAGCACTGTTCCACATTTTCGGTATTAGTAACAATAGTGGCATAGGATCTCCTAACAACGTTTTCTTATTTGAACATTTTATGCCTTGAAAGTACCAGACATGAAGAGAAGCATCAATATATACCCGCCATCCTTTTAATCCATCAATACCCATCTACCATCCTGTAACGACCCAGAATTTCAGTCATTTGAGTTTGGAATATTCAATTGATTTTAAATATTGAAAAGTTAATTTTATAAGTTAAATAACTTATATTTCAAAAATAGCGATTTATTTGATAATTAAATTATTAAATTTAATTTTTTAAATTATTAAATTTAATTTTTTAAATTATTTAAATAATAGAATTTTGAATTTAATATGAATGAAAATGATTTCGAAGATTGATTTAAATTCCATTTGAATAAGAAGGAAGATAGTAAACCTTTAAATTTGAATTAAAAGTAACTAAAATGATTTTTGAAATAACTCATTTTAATTAACGTGTCAAAATAGCCTTTTTGGGACACTGTCTTGGGATTCAACGAAACCAGTTTCATTGGATCCGTAATAGTGAATTAATATATACCGTCGAATTTCGTGGCGATCAGACATATCATTTGGTCGTGCGAGCTCGAAACGCATAGAAATTTATTTAAGGAATTAAAATTAATATAATTTGATTTTGAAAAACTAACTTCTGTATATGAATGAATTGGCTCCTGATATATATACACTTGTGTCTGGAATAGAGGTATAACATATAGAACATCAAGCGGCACGCTTCGATTGTAGTTCAAAATTTTAGCGAGTGAATAGTGCCTTGAAATTTTTTTATATAAAAGGACCTCAAGCCCACATTCATTTGCAAAACCCTAGCTAACTTTTCACTAGCCGCTATTTATCTCTCCCCTAATCAACGGCCATAATTTCTACGACTTATCCAAGCAAAATTAGCCAAAATGTTCAATATGAAAGTTGGAGAGCTCGACTCCACGAGTTCATCCATACCAACCGATCGTCGATTGGAGGTCGACGGTAATGGTTAGGGGCGCGCAAGTGAATGGAAGCGAGGCGTGGCGGCAGGAGCAGGCGACGGTGGCTGCGCGAAAGGCGAGGCAGAACGGCGGCACGGTGCAGGCGCGTGCACAATCAGGCGCAGCGATGGTTCGAAGTTGTAGCACCTGAAATAGAGAAGGTCAATGACGCGATTTTGAACTGGAAGGAGATAAGGAGCCTAATTTAAGTTTAAGTGGATGATTAAGCTTAAATGTTTACTAATTAATGGTTAATTATAATTTATTTATTTCAGTCGTTTAAAAATTCATACTTTTTTCATACGAGGCCGGTTTTGAACGAGACGAGTTGCATTGCGATCGTATAGATGAATACTGCGTTATAGAATTGGATTGGATGGATTGGAGCTAGTAGAAATTCAGGTTAAAATTGAATGTCCATTCAATTTTAATTCAAAACAGAGCGCTTCGGCCATTTCAGGAATTTCAATGAGTAAACTCACCTCTCTGGCCAGCTTATATTTTTATATAAGTAGGAGTAATTATATTTATGTTGTTTGTTGCTTTTCTGGGTAATTTATTTTATTTATCAGTTGGTTTAAATATATTCCCCGCCCTGTAGCGGACGAGACCCTATTACGTTCCCATGTAAGAGCAGATAACCATTTGCATACGATCTCGCCTCGAAGCGGTTGATTTAAATTTTATGATTATATATTGTATGTGATGCAGGTGTAAGATCGATTTCACCCTAGAAGGGGGTGAATAGGGTGATACTAATAATTATAAAAATTAATGCGGAAATATATAAAATAATTGCAGCACAGATAACAGTAGAATAATAAAAGCAGAAATAGAACAACACAGATTTACCCAGCTTCGGCAAAACTCTGCCTACGTGCTGCCCCCAAGGTTTCTACTAGAAATCAAGCAGTCAGACGCTTACACACGTAAACTCGCAACACTCGCTATCGACTAACCTAACTCTACGCTCAAAACCTTGCCACAACTCAGCCACTGAGTTGCGAATTCTTGAACTACACCACCGTAGTTCATACCCTAGTCACACGGCTAGACAATTTCACAAGTTAAAAAGAAATTACAAAATAAAAACAACTCTAAATAAAAAACCCTAATTTAAAAATTTAGCCCAAAATGAATTTAAAGATGTCGGCCCAAATTAAAATAAAGAGAAGTCCTTTTTCTTTTTATCTTCGTGTATATCTTCGGCCCGTATGCTTTTGTTTCTTCGTTCGTTCCTCTTTCAGATTTGTGTCTTTGCGAATTGAATACGCTAACTTCAGTTGATCGATCGAATAGATGTTTTCTCGTTGCTTGCTTTGTCGATCGATCGTCACTTTGATTTGCAAACGGCTGCTTCAATTCGTCGAGTTCAATTTGAATAAATCCGATATGTGATTTCCTCTGTTACTCTCGTTGATATGCTTGAACTCGATACTTGATAATGCCGATGATGATTGGGTTTTATAAGGTTGAAAACCCTAAATTAACGTTTGTATTTTTCGAGTTGAATTCTTCAATTATTTTTTGCTTGGCCATTTGATTTTGCTTGGATGCTTGTGATTTCTTTAAACTAGTTCATTTCGAATATTTTCTAATGTGTTATGCCTGATTACCACAGCTTTGATTCTGACTTGTTCGATTCCTTGGTCACCACGGCTCTCACTTTGGTAATTAAAATTGTGATAATCTTTTGAGATGAGAGCTTGACTACATTCGAATTTTGTTCCTCTTTTTACCACTGTAACTTAATTTGCTTTGTGCTCTGCTTCCTTGTTCTTGTTTCTACTGTTAGTAACTGTGCACATACAAACATGTATATACATACATATATATTTGTGTATATATGTGTTGTGCATTTTCATTTGTCTACCTAGCTATGATATTCATGTTATGGTAATCATGTTACTTTGAAACTGTCCATCTCACTAGACTTGTATTCTTGAATCTAGTATGGTTGCAATTTTGGGTTTCCAGTTTCCTCTGAAGCTTTGCATTCAAGTTAATTCATTTGTGTTATCCTTGCTGAAATGCACTGAATCATTGCACAGATATACGTGAATATATGTTACTGTTTTGGTCTCTGTTTCAATTTGGTCTGGTTCACTTTGAACTTCTGATCTGGGTTCGTCTTGATTTTGGAACTTCTCTGCACTTTGGTTGATGGTCTCCATACATATATACATACATATATGTATGTATATATGTGTGTTTCACTTGATTTCACTTGTATCCAATGTGCTACTTGCTGTATGAACCTGAACTTATGTTGCCATTACACCTGCTTGCTTTGTTGTATCTGTGATGGTCTCTGGTTCCTTTTGGTTTGTTGTTCCAGTTGCATGTGTTAGTACATTTCTGGTTTAGCTTCTGAACTTCATGTGTACATCCATTTGCTATGTCTGGTCTTGGATGATCTGATTCACTTCAGTTCTGAACTTGTTCATTTTCTTTTTGACCTTTGTATATTTGAGCATGTTGAACTTATGTTAATTTGGGACTTCATATATACACCATTTTGTTGCAGTCTTCTCTGTTGTATATCTTCATGCTTTTTGAAACTGCTCTGCCCAGTTTGTCCACTACTTCATTAAGTTCATTTCTCTGATCATGTACATGACTTGTGTACTTGCCTCTGATCTGTTGGTCTTCATGGGTTATGTAGTCTTTGGTATCAATATTGCTTTGTATTCCATTTGCATTCTGGAATCTGGTTTAAGTTGTTTCATGACTCCATTGTCGAGTCTTGTTCTCATGTGTACACATTTTGTGCACTTGTTAGCATTGTCTGGTTTGTGTCACTGGTCTTCACTGTTGAGGCTGCTGCTACGAGCCCCTGTGCATTGAACTTGTATATTTCTTATGTCCTCACTATGATCATTGATGTTGCATTGTGTTCATGTACATTTGGGGTCTAGTTCATGCATTCTGAAGCTTTGTAGATGTGCAATCTGATTCATTGTTGCATGAGAACCGGTACTTGATCATTTTGTGATGTTTTTGTGTTGCACCTGAGTTGAATCCAGCCTCGGCTCGGGTTTGACCTTGTGCTCACATGTCCCTGCAGTTTTATCAAGTGTATATCAGTGTGCACAGCCTTGTGGCATGTACAGTGATATACTGTGCATGTCACAAGTTGTTCATGTAGACGAATTCAAAAATAAATGATGACGAACAACCTAAATAACCGAGGCAAATAAAATTTTCAAAATACACATTTAATTTTAACCTGCACAAATATTTCTTTTTCAATTTTTCTGCGTCTGTGTTTATTTTACAGATAATTCATATGCTGGTTCAATCTGAAATAGAGTTGAAGAACAATTATGAGTGAACGAGTGATATGTAGTGAGGTGCAAATGTAAGTGACAATTGTGATGTAATCGAAATTGTATTGTAATTGAAATTTTGTATATATAGTGAGAGCTCAAATTTTATAAATTTTCAAAATTGTAATAAAATATTTGTTTGAATAAACTATCTGTTTGAATTTAAATTCTACGTTATTTATTTTATTCAACAAATATTTATTTAATTATGTGAAAAATAAAATATTACAATTAAAAAATACATTTAAATGTGTATATATATATGTTTATTATCATCAAACAAAAATCATATACTTGTATATTCAACAATCTCCCCCTTTTGATGATAACAAACATATATTTAAGATTTTGAATTTATTAAATGTATTTGATCATTCTATTTGCTACCCCTATTTTAATGCTCCCCCTACACCAAATCTCTCCCTTCATATATGCATGAAAATAAATAAAAATATGCAAATAAACCTTTAGATGGGAATATGCAAATAAAAAACATGACTTGATTTATTTGCCAAAATCTTAACTTTTCTCTCCCTCTCTTGTTATCAGCAAAAGAGTAATAGTGTTAGAAAAAATAGAGATAAAGTGTAGACATAATACACTATTAATACCCAATCGAGTATAAATATTAAATTTCAATAAAAAATCAAACAAAAATCATAAATACTCTATTAGGCGCATATTCCACTTTAGAATGATAGGGGTGATGTCGGTATATAAAACCATATAGTTGGGTCTATTTGTGGTATATTTATATTAGGAATTTGAATATCTACTAACCATGCATAACCGTTAGGACTTATAAATGAGATTAGTAGTATTCCCAATTTTTTTAATAAAAAACAAATTTCAAGTATCTTCTAACCACGCATAACCGTTAGGACTTTTAAATGGGATTAGAATCAACTCGTCTATTTAATAACCAATTTTGATATGTGTTCCATACATGCATAACCATGAGGACTTTTAAATGAGCATGAAAGCACATAAACAAATATTCCAAGTCATTCACACATGCATAACCGTGAGGACTTTTAAATGAGAGTGAATACTTTGGATGTTTTTATAAAAAATAAATAAAATCAAAACAAATAATTTCCTGTTTAAAATACCACATTTTGACATACTATATTGGATTTTAATGAATGATGGTCGTAAGAAATATGATAGAAATAGAGATGGTCATGGAATTTTTACCAACAAAAGTTATTATAAATCTTGTTTAAATTTTTAAAAAATTTACTAAATATACTGTCTCAAGTCATAATATATGATTAATATTGTTTGCACCAAAATTGGTCACAAACAACCAATTGTCAATGAAGGCACCAATTCACAATCATAGCTCACAAATAACAAGTATGTAGAAAATTGAAAATGAAGAATACTCCGAAAATTCAAAAGGAAAGCAGTAAAGGACACAGAATTTATAGTGGTTCGGCGATCCGGCCTACGTCCACTTTGAAGTTTGATGGCTTTATTGATATTCTCTTCCCGATTACAATTGATTACAATGGATTGCAGTGAGTTACAGTTCTGAAATTCGAGTACAACAGCAGCTAACGATTGCAAAATTGAATTCGGTAGAGTCTGGACGTTGGAGAACCGGAAAGGATCCCTCTTCTGTTGGCCCTGGGGCTCTATTTATAGGCGTAGGATGCTAATATCGCACTCAAACTTCGGGAGACTCGTTCTAGCACGTGAGTGGGCCCACACGATCGGTCTCGTGGAGTTTCGACTCGATCTGTGATCGATACGAACCAATTTCGTATCGATCAGGATTTGGTCCAATGGAGTCGAAACTTGGTGTGAACATTCTTTAGCATGTACGCAAGCTTCAGTGAAAATTTCATAGCATTTGGACTTGTGGATCTCGATTTAAGATCGATATGAGATGGAGACTTTCGGCAGTTCGTTTGGTTCGAATCGATCTATTCGACTCGATCATGTACGAATCGATGGCTGGACGTGCCTTGGTGATGACGTGGTTCGCACTCTTCGGATCGACCCACTTCTTACGCGGAGTTGATGGAGTCATTCCAGGATTCTCGCCTTGGTTTCGTATCGAAGCAATTGTCTTGTTCGAATCGATCAATAGCGCGCTCTTCACATCGATCTGCAGTGTGCTTTGTTCGCATCGATCGCGGGGCCTAGTTCGTATCGATAAAAGCACTCCACCTTGATGGATACGAACAGTGATCCTCCGATGGGTACGAACAGTGTGAGTTGATGGATTCGAACAAAGGCTCTTTGATGGATGCGAAGTGGCGCATCCTGATGGATTCGAACAAAGGCTCTTTGATGGATGCAAAGTGGCGCGTCCTGATGGATTCGAACAAAGGCTCTTTGATGGATGCGAAGTGGCGCGTCCTGATGGATTCGAACAAACGCCTTTTGATGGATATGAAGTAGACATTGGACAATCGATACGAACTGTGGCTTGTCGATGGATGCGAAGTAGGATGAGCTTCGATCGATACGAAGTGAGTGAACTCAATGGATACGAACAGTGTATGTTCGATGGATACGAATAGCGTACGGTTTGGATACGAACGAGAACCGTATTCAACTTTGCATCGATCATATCTTGAGCATACGAACCCGGATTGACCTGAAATTTGAAACGCTGGCTTTTATGACTTTGCTTGTCATGTCTTGTCAATTATAGCTCAATTCGGACTTAGGCAAAATTCGTCGATATCCATAGTGAGCCTGCGTACAACCTATCTTCGTGACGAATTGTCTTTGGTTTCCTATTGATCTTTTGGTATCACGGCCTTGCTAAAAGGCGGGATAACACTTGCCCCCCAAAACATGCCTTGCGATAGGGAGGTGTGTTTTGTAGCTCGATAAGCTGGACGTTCATATCCTGTTGATAACCTGCAAAGAAATTGATAGTCTTATCTGACCGCGAATGACGATCGTTCGGGATCGTATGTCATTCGAGGTAGTGCGTGACCGTTCGGGGTCGGATGCCGTTCGCGGTGAATAGTGATCGTTTGCGATCGGGTGCCGTTCGAGGCGAATTGTGATCGTTCGCGATCGGGTGCCGTTCGAGGCGAATAGTGATCGTTCACGATCGGGTGCCGTTCGAGGCGAATTGTGATCGTTCGCGGTCGGCTGCCGTTCGCGGCGAAATATGTGTGCCCAGGGAGGGTCTTGGTATCATTAACGTCAGATTTCACGTTCAAGTGAGTTTCTGAGTTGTTTGTGGTGGTTGTTTATCGCCATCTCAAAGCATGCCTGAGAATCGTTCGTGATCCCGTACATGTGTAAGTAGCTTAGCCGTTGTGGAATCACAGATAGTGGATTTTTATTCAGAATAAATCTTCCAACAGAAATCTCAAACAAAATCGAGTCTAAATATGAGAAACAGAAAACAAAAGCAAAACAGGGACGTCAAAGTGCAAACAACTACATTGATGTGGTTTATAGTCATATCAGAGCATGCCTGAGGATCGTTCGCGGTCCTGTACATGTGTAAAAAGACTTAATCGCGTTGGTGTGGAGTTTGCTACTTATTCATCATTACCTCAATCAGTTGATGACAAGTTGACGCCTCGATCCTGAGCCGTCCCCAGTAGGTGTAGGTGGTGGTCGCTCCCGTTCCACCGTTGTTGTTCCCCTTCTTACATACTGCGATAGCAGACCATTCTGGATATGTCCCTCAACCTCATCCTTCAAGTGTCTATAATCACTCGTGCTATGACCATTCAGCTCGTGGAATAAGCAGTACTTGTCTGACCTTCTTTCATTGTTGGTCGGATCCCTTCTCATTGGGCTTCGATAGAGAATTTGTCCCATAGTATCCTGGTAGATTCGCTCCAAAGTTTCATTCAACTCCGTATAAGAGGTGAATCTTGGTTCCTTTCGTGGTCGTGTTGGTCCATCATCGTTATCCTCGGCTTTTCGTTTCCCTTTATCGTTGCCTGAATCTTTTCTGGGAGGGTCTCCGCCTTTGACTGCATAAACTCCAACTTCTTCTCCTTCCTCTCTTTCAGCATTTGCGTCCTCTAATCGCAGAAATCCTTCGGTCTCATGATAAAATTATCCCAAATCCATAGGTGGATCCCTTGTCAATGAATTCTTGAATTATGTGCCATCAGCTATGCCAGATACAGCTGCCATCAAAACCATGGATGGATCGGGTCGATCCACCGATGCTGCCGCTGCATTGAATCGCGTCAGAAAGTTCCTCAAAGATTCCCCGGTTCTTTGCTTTAGTGCTGCCAAACTCATCACATTCTTGGGTCTTGAAATGTGAACCCTGAATTGCCTTATGAACCTTTCAGTCAAATCGGTCCATGTTCCAATGGAACCGTTCTCCAGTTGTCTGAACCATAATGCTGCTATGTCTGTCAGATACAGCGGGAAGCTCCTGACCATGACTTCCTCGGATGCCCCCAGTACTTCCATGTGTCGCATATACCTCGTCAGATGAACAGCAGGGTTTGTCCTTCCATCATACACCTCCAATGTCGGTAGCTTGAATTTTGGTGGATTCCTGGCTTGCCTGATCGTAGGAGCGAAGGGACTCCTATTTACATCCTCTAGATCTCTATTCACTAGTCCGCCTCTCATGGCTCGTCTGACCATTTCCGCCAATCTGTCATTATCGCCAAGCTGTAGCCCTTGTTTGTTGCCTCCGATCTGCCCCCCGAGTTCGCGAGGGAAGCCTGGAATCTGTTCTCCTGGACGGGCGTCCATTCCTTGCTCAATGCCATGTTGCTCGGGTCCCCCTGATGCTCTTCTCGGGATTGGGTCAACATGCTCTGGGTAAGTGCCCCTAGTTCTGGGGCTGTGCTAGATGGTCCTGCTCCATTCTGAATTCCGGTTGCTCCGTGCTCCCGATCCTTATCTCCAGCATCTCCTGCGGCTGCGTTAGCTTGATTCTGCACTCTGGTTTGTCCAGTTCCTCGAAGTAAATTCTGCATCATCTCTTCTTGTCTTTTCAGAAGCTCTTCATGCATAACTCCCATCATCATCTCCATATCATCTCTGGTGATGAAGACCGAGGCTTGGTTCGCTCCTGAGGAAGCCTCCTGACTCCCTTCATGCTGACTCCTCTCTGCTCTTTGCCTTCTGCTCGATTGCCTTGTCATAGCTTTTCAGATTTGAATCCTTAAGCCTTCAAATTCAACTTCCAAATGATAGAATCCCTGAGTTCAATTCTCAGTGGAAGCACCAAAATGTTTGCACCAAAATTGGTCACAAACACCCAATTGTCAATGAAAGCACCAATTCACAATCACAGATCACAGATAACAAGTATGTAGAAAATTGAAAATGAAGAACACTCCGAAAATTCAAAAGGAAAGTAGTAAAGGACACAGAATTTAGTGGTTCGGCGATCCGGCCTATGTCCACTTTGAAGTTTCATGGCTATATTGATATTCTCTTGCCGATTACAATTGATTACAATGGATTGCAGTGAGTTACAGTTCTGAAATTCGAGTACAACAACAGCTAAGGATTGCAAAATTGAATTCGGTAGAGTCTGGATGTTGGAGAACCGGAAAGGATCCCTCTTCGGTTGGCCCTGGGGCTCTATTTATAGGCGTAGGATGCTGATATCGCGCTCAAACTTCGGGAGACTCGTTCTGGCACGTGAGTGGGCCCACGCGATCGGTCTTGTGGAGTTTCGACTCGATCTATGATCGATACGAACCAATTTCGTATCGATCAGGATTTGGTCCAATGGAGTCGAAACTTGGTGTGAACATTCTTCAGCATGTACACAAGCTTCTGTGAAAAATTCGTAGCATTTGAACTTGTGGATCTCGAGTTATGATCGATACGAGATGGAGACTTTCAGCAGTTCATTTGGTTCGAATCGATCTATTCGACTCGATCATGTTCGAATCGATGGTTGCATGTGCCTTGGTGATGACGTGGTTCGCACTCTTCGATCAACCCACTTCTTACGCCGAGTTGATCGAGTCATTCCAGGATTCTCGCCTTGGTTTCGTATCGAAGCAATTGTCTTGTTCGAATCGATCAATAGCGTGCTCTTCGCATCGATCTGCAGTGTGCTCTGTTCGCATCGATCGCGGGGCCTAGTTCGTATCGATAAAAGCGCTCCACCTTGATGGATACGAACAGTGATCCTCCGATGGGTACGAACAGTGTGAGTTGATGGATTCGAACAAAGGCTCTTTGATGGATGCGAAGTGGCGCGTCCTGATGGACTCGAACAAAGGCTCTTTGATGGATGCGAAGTGGCGCGTCCTGATGGATTCGAACAAAGGCTCTTTGATGGATGCGAAGTGGCGCGTCCTGATGGATTCGAACAAACGCTTTTTGATGGATACGAAGTAGACATTAGATGATCGATACGAACTGTGGCTTGTTGATGGATGCGAAGTAGGATGAGCTTTGATCGATACGAAGTGAGTGAACTCGATGGATACGAACAGTGTATGTTCGATGGATACGAATACCGTACGGTTGATGGATACGAACGAGAACCATATTCAACTTTGCGTCGATCATATCTTGAGCATACGAACCCGGATTGACCTGAAATTTGAAATGCTGGCTTTTATAACTTTGCTTGTCAGGTCTTGTCAATTATAGCTCGATTCAGACTTGGGCAAAATTCGTCGATATCATAGTGAGCCTGTGTACAACCTATCTTTGTGACAAATTGTCTTTGGTTTCCCACTGAATTTTTGGTATCACGGCCTTGCTAAAAGGCGGGATAACAAATATCAACACTCATCACTTTTTTTTCAATCACTATTTATCTTTTCGATAATTAGTAGGGAGTCAGTTTAGTCAATGTAGTCATTTAAGATCAAATCCAAAAATAATTATAAAATCAAATTTTCTAAAATGACTAATCTGAAACGAAGTCGAAAAAAATATATTTTCTAGAAGGGGTTTTATAAGAAAAATGTCTGCTAATTGAAAATTAGTTGAAATGAAAATATGCAAATATTTACTTTGAAAAATGTGATGCAACTAATGAATGTCTCTACATAAAACACGTTTCACTAGTACTTTTCTATCAATTAGATTACCAGTGTAATCTACATCTGAATTTCTCTTAGACTCAAGATTATCATTAGTTGGATATCATAGACCAGATCATGAAGTTGCAACAAATTCCTTAATATCCTTTTTACAGCTTTTAAATGAAATTATTTTGGATTTTGAATTGAAACCATGCACATAAACAATTAGTGAACATAGTGTCAGATCCAGAAAGCAGTAAAATAAACAAATATATCCACGTGTGTCTAGAATAATCATCAACCAATAAAACACCATCATTAGTCCAAACAAATCTATATGAACTAGTTCAAAGATGAAAAGATGATCGATCAATATTTTTGCCTAAATCAGAATCATAATCAACATTCATCTCCTTATCACATAACTAGCTGAATTAAATCAAATTATGGTGCAGATTTTCACATTTAATAAATCATTCAAAATAAATATACCGTTACCTATTTTACCTTTACGATAATTTTTCGTTGTTGCCCATTGTGATTCTGCCACCGTTGTACTAGGCTAAGGAACTTTGATTTGTTGCCCGTCGTGTGCCTGGAACAGCCAGAATCCAGGTAACACTGTTGTTGTTCCTTAGCTTGCCACCATACCTACACGAGAAAAGATTTTTGTGACCTATTTGTTTTTATTGGTCCATGGTTGTTAGTGGCAATGAATTTTGAAAAATATGTTTGTGTAGACCCAAGACTATTTATATTTGTTCCCTTTGACACCCAGATTTGTTTGACTTTAAGGGATTTTATATTCGTGCCTTTTGAAACCCAAATTGGTATGGTTTTCACGTGTTTGGGTTTATACTAGCATATATTGTGTAACGACCCCACCGCAATGCCCATATTAGCAAAGAACATTACAAGTAATGTCGTCTGCTAATACAGAGAATACGGCTTGTTAAGGACGATCGAATGTGAATATATCTTTATACTAATACTGACACGTCATTTATACCTTTTCACTTAATATCTGAACTAAATTTGACGTGTACAATATTAATACGAAGTAATAGACACACTGATTTCTCGGAATCGGAACAATATATCATATAAATAACAGTCACAGATCATAGTGAAATGAATCTCAACTTATACATATACAAATTATTTAGTTTACAAAATGAAATACTAAACTCGATTGTTATATAAATTTAGCAATTCTCTAATCTCAATTATACGTTTTATATACAAGGTCTAAATTCCTAAATGGGATAAACTAAAAGTCCAAATGTTTATCTCCTTGCTAGCACAACCATTCGAAGGTCAACCTGTCCTGTAACCTAAAAAGTCTCGGCCTGACCCGAGCAAAATAACACTCGGGTCAGACTATCTCTAAATATCCAATAAGGTGAGAGCAAGATATAGCACAAGAACAAACAACATATAAGTAAATACAGATGTTCAGGATTGAATTCACAGAACAAAACACAATATCTCTAAGCATGCAAATATCAATGATTAACTCAGTACAGGGTTATAAGTTTACGTTACAAACACACGGACCAGTCACTACACAAAAAATAATGGAATTAACTTAATATCCATCACAAAACACAAGAACATATATTTATTTCACGAACACACGACACAAGAATATATATACTTATTTCACGAACACAGAACAATCACAAAATTCAAATATCCAGAATCCAAGAGATCTTAATCCAAACTGATCGTAATGATCATCCAAAACAATCACAATGATTGTACTCAAAACCCATGGCAAACAAACAAACAAACAAATTGGTATCACTGGAACCGATCCGATACCAAGGATCGTACTCAGACCGGGAACACAGAATCACAGAATGATCTCAAGGATAGTCCATACCGATCAAGGTGATCGTAGAAACCATGACTCGATAAATCCACATTTATTTAATATTATTAAATTATTATGTTCGAAAAGAAATCCAAGAATAAACTTCTTAAGGATCTAGCAGCCACTTGCCGCACACCAAAAGAGAGTAAACTCTAAAGTGCCAAATACTATCACCTTCAGTAATCACTAGAATTTAACCAATACGTCCCATACCGTATGGTGAAATTCAAGTATTTACTAAAAGCTAGTAAATATCACTTATTACGGATACCACTGGAAAACTGAACCATATTCTCTTAAGGATCTAGCAACTACTTGTCGCACACTAGAAGAGAATACAACTCTAAATTGTTAAGTACTTTCCCAATTCGATCACAAGAATTTAACCAAGGCATCCCATACTACCCGGTGGAATTCGAGTATTCGCTAATGGATTAGTAAGTTCCACTCAAACATTATATTCAATGAGTTATACCATATTCGATGCAACGTTATTCGAAAGCATTTAAAACAATCGATAACACAGAGTCGATTATTAGCACTTCCCAAATTACAGAATTAAGGTTTTCAAAACATTTATTTGATTTATCACAATTTAAAATGTTCCATTAATTCGAATTGTTAAATATCATTATACTAATAAAACAATTCTATAAGTATCCTTTTATTTTCATAAAATTGTTAAATGGAGGAGAGTATAATAAGAAGATAAATTTGTATAAATTATATACTAGCACTACAAAAGGAGTACACATACAGGTTTCGAAAGATTTATATGCCACAACTTTGTCGTTGTCCGAAAAACAAAGCAAGCTATACTTTTATAAAAATAAAACTTGCCCAAAAAAAAATTAAGCTATATATGTACAAGACTAAGTTATATTTTTTTGAAAGCAAAATGGCATAGGTTATTAATGCATACAAAAGTAGGCTATAACTACACAATACAACAAGGACAGCACGTCTTTTTTAGAATTTGTAGTAAAGTGGGGGATGCACTAAGTCTAAACAATATATATAGACCACTTTTGCAAAGAATTGGTAAATTTCGAAACATGTTCTTATACTAGACATAAAAATTTCGAAACTATATGTATGCTTTTTGAACAAAAACTGAGTTTACTAAATATATACTTCTTAGATATATATTTATATATGCAATTTTACATATAGCCTAGTTTACAAAGCTATTGAAATTACATAGGCTATATATCACTTACTTCTAATTACATAACCTTTTCTTTTCAAAAACAAAAATGTCAAGACTATAATATGAAACCTGAGCAAAGTCAAGAAATCAATATATATATATATATATATATATATATATATGGTGCTATATTTACTTTAGACTATAAAAACTTCTATTTTAAAACCAGTCTTTATAAATATATGCATGTTATATACACATTACTCTAAGGGATTGAAAACTATATATATAATCAGGCAATCATTTCAAAGCAAAAATGTATCAGGTTTTCCCTTACAAAACTATTCCATACAATGAAATAAAGTGACAGACTACTAATTTTTATATATAGGCCTATGCGAGCTATTCTATACAATGAAACAAAGTGACAGAGTACTTATTCACATATATAAGCCTATGTCATAAAATAAAGAACTATTCTATACAATGAAGTAAAGTGAAGAAAGAACTATTTTATACAATGAAATAAAGTGACAGACTACTCATTAAGCCTAGCCATAAAAGAAAGAACTATTCTATACATGCATGCGTCAGGCTTTTCTTTTTTTTTATTTGTAGTAGCATGTAAATTTCGAAACTAGCATATGCTTATATACAAACTCTTTTTCTTTCTTTTTAGTCCATTCATTTTTTAAATTAACTCTAAGACTATAAAAATGAAAGCATGCTTACTAAAAATAGGTTTAATTCCAAGGATCAAAACAAACTGCAAGTTATATGTATTGCTGCTCTTAAACAGGTTTTGATACTTAGTTTGTAAAACAATTTGCTACCCATTCATTCATATATCATGTTTAATACTTATATAACTAAAGTTTTAACAAGATTTATAATGCTCTCAAGCTCACAAAGACATCACAAGCTATCCAAAACAGTAGATCAACTAATAGAGATTTCAGCAAAAAACAAGATGAACAAACATACGAGAATATAGAATCACCAAGTAAAATAAAATCCTGGAACCAAATTGGTTCTAGTTTCATCCACCAGTCGACAACATTTATGGAGCCAATGAGGCTCCAGGTTGGCTCTAGTCGATGAGGGTTTTGAGTTCCGATGAGTGATGCTTCATATTGATCAGCTACTAGGCAATACAACAAGCATGCATACATTCATAACTAAACAACCATCTACTAGTTCTAGCATTTTTTTACTTTAAACTGTAAAAATTTGGGTTTATGCTTAACTTGACAAAGGGTTTTATTCTATAATAATTAAGATTATCGACAAACAACAATTCCAGTTAATGCAATCAAATTGAATTTAGCATAAATCAACTGTTAGATTTATAGAGATAGATAGTGTGAGGGTTTCTCACCGAAATCATCACTGCAGAGATCGAAACCACTCACACCCTAGAACACCCACGTCCATCGCCGTCTCCTGGTCTCCAGCAGCTGCCTCCGTCTATTCACTGCTTGTCAAAGAACCACCCAGATCACGTCGCTCCTCCCTCGTCGCTCACAAGCTTGAAGCCCTATGCCGAAGTCGAGTATTCCTTGCTAGTTATGCTCCATCCAAGAAATTCCCGAATTGATTTAGGGATTGATAATTAGTATAAAAGGGGATTTGGGCTTTATTTGTTTACAGGGAGAAAATAAATGATATTTTGCTTCTTAGGGCATGAAAAGAACGTATATGAATTGGTAATTTTTCTCTTCTAAGACCATCTCTTCTAGGACCATCTCCAACAGTTTGAAGTGCCGAAATTCGAGCAAATGAGGGCATACGCCTGTTGAACAGGCACTTGGGCATCAATCGCCTGTTCAACAGGCGCCCGTGATTAATAAATATCGGGCACCTGTTGAACAGGCGCCTGATGCTCAGGCGCCTGTTCAACAAACACCTGGTTAATGCGCCTATATCAGACGCTTTTTCCCCATTTCTCTTCATTTTTACCTCCTCCAACCTCTTTTCAACCATCTTTTTTAAATCAACTTTACGTCCAAATGCCGCCCCGTCCGGTCAAAACTGGTAGACGCACCGTTCGATATACGACTGATGCCAATATCGGACCTGTTCATGTCCCTCCCGATGCTACCGTGACTCCAGACGATCTTCGATCTTTGCACGACTTGCCCCCTACTGTTTCGCATCGACTTACTGCAGCTATAGCGACGCCACAAGTATACATTTATTTATTTATTGTTTAATGAACGACCATGTAAATATATATGTATAATAATTCTTTGTTTATTTTAACATTAAATAATCATATATTTAGGTTCGTCACGTAGCGATGCGAGGTAGTTGGTATAGGTATATGTCTGAATATTTTGATCAGTTACCGGAGCCGATTTTGGATAGGCTACATGCGTCACCTTTTGGTGAATTTCTTGCTTTACCTAGATTTGCACATGTAGATCGTTGTCTGGTAGAGGCCCTCACCGAGAGATGGTGGCCTACCACTCACACATTTCATTTTCCTGATTTTGAGCTAGGACTGACTCCTTTAGATTTTTATATGCTCACTGGCATAGAGGTTGGTCGACCCGACCGTCTCCCTGTTCCATTTGATAGTTCATTTGAGGAGTTCGAGTCATATTCAGCTTATTTACCGACTATGGCCGATGAGGAGGTTAGAGGAGGAGCTGTTACTCTCCCTTGTTTGCAGCGTTATATAGTAGAGTACATGGCCGTTGAGGATATGCACACTCCCGTTATCCGTGCATTCATATTATACCTTTTTGGGTCTACATTTTTTAGTAACAATAAGGGTACTATTAGACTTAGTATTTTGGCTGGGTTAGTAGATGTGGATGGACTACATATATATGATTACGGTACCGCTATTATTGGTTATTTGTACGTAGCATTAGATACATATGCGCTTCAGCAGTCTAGACAGATGTATGACTTTTGGTACATTCTTCCATTTTGGTACTACGAGTATAGTGCCAATATG
Organism: Allium fistulosum; assembly: GCA_030737815.1. Lineage (NCBI taxonomy): Eukaryota > Viridiplantae > Streptophyta > Magnoliopsida > Asparagales > Amaryllidaceae > Allium > Allium fistulosum. Next base: position 929,410,697 of record CM060906.1, read on the forward strand.
CACCCCCGACTTATTGTAGAGGCGAATGCCACACCTTATATTTACTTTCCTAGATTGCGTCGTTGGAGTCATCCTATGCATTTGTCCCGTGTTGCACAAGGGGTGCACAATGAGTTGATGGAGGCTAGACAGCAGATGGATATGAGGCGGTGTGGTAACATTATCATTTGTCCATGGGATCAGTACTTACAGTTCCTAGAGCCTGATCCTGATCATCCACTCACTTTTCATTTATCCATGTCGCGACGTAGGATTTGCTTTCTGGTTCCTACATGTCCATTCATATGGTATTTAGGGGATCGGTGTTGGCTACAGTTGTATGGTATAGTTCGCATTCCATCAGATCCGCTACCATGGGATGATATGTATGGTGATATTCGGGTTGGACCAGCTTATATTCATGTGATGAGGGGTGCGGGATGGGTGGATGGTGAGCCATTTACAGTTCTGGGAGACTTTGATTCATATTGGGCTCGAGTAGCCCCACGTGCTTACGCTTTGCCTGATTATATTCGGGGTTTGAACTCCGATCATATTGGCCCGCGTACCTCTTCTGGTAGAGTTCCACTACCGCCTGCCACCTTTGAGCCTACATCATCTCAGTACACGCAGCCTCCTACTTTCGACCCACCCCCTCATTCGTTTAGAGCGTATGATGTACACGGTCAGGTTGTGGAGTATCCCTTGCAGTATCCTACAGACGACGCTATTACGGGTATACCATCCGCCGGATTGTACCAGCCCCATCAGGTTTGTATGAGTTTTAAATTTTCCTTAATTTACTTGTCATTATTTTTCTTGTGCGCATATCAGTTTTCTCAGTACATGGATTATGATAGACGGATGATTGCTGCATTTGATCGTATGACGCTTGATTATACAGGGATGATGTATCAGAGCTACCAGACTGCGGTCCAACAGCAGCAGACTCAGTATGATGCGTAGATACAGGGATTACAGACCCAGATTCAGCAGCTTCAGGAGCAGCTCCATGCCGGACCTCAGCCTCACGACTTTGATGACGTCAACGATGATAGTGACGACGATAGTGGAGACGATGAGGAGATTGATAGCGGTTCTGATCACATAGACTAATGTGCTGCATTTAGATGTTTTAGACTGTGTTATTATGTGATTGTCTATATGTTGGTGATGATGCTACTGTTATATGTGATTGTCTATATGTTATGCATTGTGGCGATTATATTTTATTTTGAGTATTGCATTGTGTTGATTTTAATTTATGCTTGGTTATTATTGAGCGTATATGTACTGAAATTGTGACGATTTTGAAGTAACAAACACATTTGTGTTTGTTTGTCAAACAGTTTATGGATGTTTGACACGTGGACGTTAATCTCATGCTTCATTTTATTGTACGCGGATCACGACCTGTTTATTTAAGAGAAAGTTTTATACTCTAATGTCACAACATTTAAAAGTTCGGTAAATTCAATCAATGTGTAACATAATATTTTCGGCTACGGAATTGAAACAGTTAGTAAATGTTTTTATACAAACTGATCAGATGTGCGACGATGAAGAGATAATGGCAACTCAGTTTTGGGACACCATTACTGAACTATACAATAACAATGTTGAGTGTAGAAGTAGACGTACGAAGGTAGAGTTGAGGACTGCTTATGGGAACTTCTGCAACGCCTGTACGCGGTACAGTACAGTTATCAATGAGGTTATATTTGAAAATTTATTCGAACCAACCCGTTCCACATTTGAAGGTCGTTACTTTCTCAAATATCACAGCACATTCACTGGACATGAGGCTTATATCGTACGTCAAAATTGGCTAGAACGATTTGGATATCCATAAGTTGAGTGTATTCTCGTTGAGTTTCTTAGTGTCATTTCATATTCCTAGTAGTGGTATTTTTTGTTGGTTGTATTACTGTTGGGTGTTTCAGTAACATTGACTTGTTTCTTTCTGTATTATTGCGTTAAGAAAATGGCTACAGTTGTATGATGGGATGATACAGTTGTATGATAAGAACACTGCTTCAACAGTAAATAAAGCATTATTGCTACAGTTGTATGATAAGAACACTGCTTCAACAGTACATAAAGTATTATTGGTACAGTTGATTGATAAGAAGAGTGCTTCAATAGTAAATAAAGTATTATTGCTACAGTTGATTGATAAGAAGAGTGCTTCAACAGTAAATAAAGTATTATTGCTACAGTTGTTTATTTTGTTATGAAAGCCAGTACCGGGAATTAAGTTATAAAAGGCTTGCTAGATGCTGAGAAGTATTATTGCTCATTCTTATTTCATACAATTTCAAATATAACAAATGGCGGCAGAAGATTATATATTTTTTGATGATAGCGACGACGAATTTGATGAAATGATGGAAGATCATTTTCGCCGCGAAAAGGAACTACTAAGTATGGCTGTGCTACAGGTTGGTCAATCGAGCAGGCAACACGATGGATCAGTTGTTGGTCGTCGGTATAAAAATCGTAGACATTCATGGCACAATGACAGACTGATGGAAGACTAGTTTGTTCCAAATCCTACTTACACAGATGCTGATTTTAGAAGAAGATTCCGCATGCGGCGTCCTCTATTTCTTAGAATCCTCCACTGTATCAAGCAGCATGACAAATACTTTATCTTCAAACCCAATGCATCTTGTACAATAGGTTTGACTGGAATTCAAAAAATGACAGCTGCACTCAGAATGCTTGCATATGCAGGATCGGTGGACGCGCTAAATTTGAAAGTGGCGGAAAGCACGGTATTAGAGTGTTTGGAACATTTCTGTCAAGCTATCGTGGACATTTACGGTGATCAATACTTACGCCGACCTAACGAGGCTGATATAGTTAACTTATTAAATATGCATGGTAGTAGAGGTTGGCCTGGAATGTTAGGCAGTATAGACTGCATGCATTGGGAGTGGAAGAATTGTCCAAAGGCGTATGCTGGAGCTTATCAGGGTAAATCTCGTAGGTCCTCTATTATTCTTGAAGCTGTAGTGTCGTATGACTTATGGATATGGCATGCATTTTTTGGAATGCCAGGTTCGAACAATGATCTTAACGTAGTCGAACGATCTACGTTGTTCAATGATTTAGCAAACGGTAGATCAACTCCTTGTACATTTACTTTGGGAGGTAACACGTACGATCATGGATATTATCTAGGTGATGGTATATATCTGAAATGGAGTACCATTGTCAAGACAATTCCTAACCCACAAAACAATAAACAAGCAAAGTTTGCAGCGATGCAAGAAGGCCAGAGGAAGGATGTTGAAAGAGCATTTGGGGTTCTTCAGTCTAGATTTGCCATAGTCAGTAATCCATGCAGACTTTGGTCACCAGTTAAAATGACAAAAATAATATACACTTGTATTATTTTACATAATATGATTATAGAGGATGAAAGAGACATGGAAGAAGATTACTTTTACGAGGGTGCTCCTACACCACCGCATGTTTGGAGCAACGATATGATTGGAAGCGCACTTGAACTCGAGTTTCATGTAGAAAGCCAAATGTCATACCGTAGTGTTCAACTTCATCGAAGACTACAAAATGATCTCATAGATCATCTTTGGGGGTTTTCTGGAAATCAGTGAAACTATATTTCTGTTCTTACGTTTTCTACTGTTGTTTATGCTGTTGTTACTTATTACGGTTATTGTAATCTGTTTATGTGTAATTAACCTAATGTTGTTAAAATCTTTTTTCAATGTAATGCAATTTAAATGAAAATACTTATATTAATAATTGCTTGCATTAAGAACACAATACAAATAACGGTACTTAAAGATACAATGGTTGTAAAAACGGTAATTCATTTAATGATCCTCTTCAAGTCTACGCCTCATAATTTCTCTCCTTCTTTGCTCCGTATACTGCAGTTGTTCTATAGACATATGTGACGTATCCATGAACATTATTGCATCTTCATCTCTTTGCTGGTTTCCAGCAATAAGTTGATCCATTCTTGATAACTTTTCTTGGTGTTGCATTGCTCGAGTGTCCATTGCCCGGTTAAATCTTTCTTCAGATTCAAGCATGAGTTTTTTAATTTCATCTTGATCCGCTGCGGCAGTCTACTTTTTTTTGGCCGCTTTTGCTCCCTGTGGCCTAACAAAATGATCTTCAGTTGGGGATGGGCCTTCTTCTGATCCTAAACCGAAGCTTCCTTGGGATTCCATAGGACTGGAGCTTTCTCCAACTCTAGGCGTTTTACCCCGACCACTGTTTGATTGAACTTGTTGAACGGTCTTCTGAAGCGATGATTTCCACTTAACGTGCTCGACCAACATGTCATACACATGCATGAACTGATAAAAATGTGGTGCTTGTTTACTATCAGGTTTATAGATTTGTTTGAACAACTTGTTTGCGGCCATTCTCTGTTCAAAAAATAACTAGTACACTTAGAGAACTATGATAAAAAAAAATACAATGAAATTATATTAAAGCTTACTAAATGCGTTTCATTCCCAAAGCCACTAGAATTCGTTTGCTTCAATTTGAACATTTGAAAATCGAACGTTTGCGTTTGACGATTTATTTTTCCATAATGACCTTTGACTGAAGATAGCGTTCTTTTCCGATTGATGTTCTTCCAATTATAGCATTTAGTAATTTTTCCCCAAAAAGACTCACCACTTTGATCGGTCCCTCGAATAGGATCGACTGAGAGTGCACAGTAAATGTTGCAAAGATCATAGTCTTCCGCAGCGCTCCAACTTGCATTAGTTACTTCTCCCCCAATCGGAATCGTAACGTCTTGTAAGTCGTATTCTTCAAAACTGGACCTTGCAGCAACGACGTCGAAATCAGAGTACATTTTCAGTTGAGATTAGTGGCAGCAAAAAAATTTAATGGAGGAAGGAAATTGGTTTGAAATGGAAGAAGAGGGGAGAGTATTATTTGAAGGTGGGAAAATGACCGTTGGGGTTTGGAAAAAGGCCATTGGAGCCTGAGTAGGTGCCTGTTCAACAGGCGCCTGGCAACAGGCGCCTGTTAAACTGGCGCCTCACTCCATCAAGTTTTCCCAGCCCGAAGGCCCCCCTTTCCACACTATTACAAATTCTCATACCCTGTTGGAGAAGAATTCGGGTGCGGATTTGAGAAAATGTGAGCTGTTGGATATGCTCTAAAGGATTTGATGTTAGGAAATTAAATAAATTCAAAAAAATGCTAGTGGGCTAGAATGATTGTAAGAAGGCCCAACAAATATAAGTTAATTCAATACTTAGCTTAATCAATAGAGCCTAGCTAATTAAATCAACTAAGCTAAATTAGATTATCTTCTATGAATTAATTCAAATTTTTACAAACAACTATATTTCAAAATTTAAAAATCCAATAAGTTTTTTCTTCGACTAAATTGAATTCAATAATTTAAATCATTTTATTCAAATTAGATTAAACATTGTAAACAAATTACAAAATTCAAAATTTATATTAATCACACTATTAATCGTAATTAATTAGGTCATTAACAATAGGGTTGTTACATATTGTGATTGTGTCCAGTTTTTCCACAAATTGTGCACTTGGAATTGACTTGATTAATTTCACTTCTAACACGTTCAGATTGATTATACCCAAGTCCTTGTCTAACAGTATTAACAGTTCATTTACCTAATAGCATATTTAACGATCTTTCTCCTTTGGAACCTAAAGTTGTAGACAATTGTTGGACTTGTGTTTTGAGAGATTCATTTTCATTCAATAATTGAGTGCACTTTTTAAAAGAATTTTCTCTCCTAGTATTTTCACTTTCTTTTAAAATCAGAATTTCATTTTCAAGTGATTTAATTTTAATTTCTGATTTTTTAATTTCTTCTTCAAATGATGGACACTTATCACACTTAGGGCTCTTTTTGATAGTTTTTAACCAATTGGTCAAGCTGTTTATTCAGTTCTATTAAACTATCTCTTTGTGATTCAATTTTAGCGTACTTCTCCCTAAGTCGTTCGGAATAGCCATTTACCTCATGAAAATATATAAGTAATTCCCGATGAGTAAGCTTTGATACCTCGCTTGGTTCGTCATCATCACTGTTAGTTATTTCTCCTTGAAGACACGGTTTTTTTTCATTTTCACTACCAGTGCTTTCATCACTTTCATCAATTTCATCCCAAGTAGCTGCAAAACTTCTCCTTTTCGGTTTCTTTCCTTGGCTGAGTCAATTCTGAGGACAATTGGACTTGATATGACTGGGTTTGTTGCGCAGTTGACAAATGATCTCCTGCTCTTCTGAGTTGTCTAGTACTTTGACTATTCTGCTTTCCAATTGTTGATTTAGAGTTGGATTTCCATATTTGCAATTCCACCATTTGAATTTCTTTATTAACAGCGCTAGTTCAGCTGCTCCATCATCATCATCACCCTCATCTCTTTCTGTTGTTCCTTTGAGAGCTATTGATTTCTTTCGAGTATCACCTCCTTCACATTCTTCCTTGAATTTCATTTCTAGCTCATAAGTGGTGAGATTTCCGATGAGTTCTTCAACTTTGATTTGTTTCAAATCTTTGGATTCTTGAATGGTAGTCACTTTTGCTTCGAAATTTCGTGGAAGGACTCTGAGGATTTTTCGAACTATTTCCAATTCTATGTATGGTTTTCCAAGAGCTTTTGATTTGTATACGAGATTTGAAAGTCGTCCGTACATCTCTTTGACATTCTCATCCTTGGCCATTGTGAAGTTCTCGTATTCGCTACTAAGCATAACAAGGCGAGATTCTTCGACTTGAGATGTTCCTTCGTGAGTCACTTCAAGTGTATGCCAAATTTCCTGCGCAGTTAGACAATGTGAGACATGATTAAATTCAATTTGGTCTAATGAACAAATAATAGAATTCATAGCTTTAGCATTGGCATCTTGTAATTGATTTTCTAGATCTGTCCATTGATCCATTGGCTTTTCAATTTCCTGATTATCTACCACTATAGTTGGTGTCCTATTGCCTGTCTCAACAATATTCCAAGCATCAATGGTTTTCAGAAAAATTTTCATTCTATTTTTCCAGTAAGCATATTCACCATTGAACATAGGTGGTCTAAAATAGACTGACCCTCAGCAAAAGCATTATTAAAAGAAGCCATCAAATTTTTAAAACAGTAATTTGTTTTTGAAAAATCAAATTTTTAAAACAAAAATTGACTTTTTTTCCTAGCTCTGATAGCACTTGTAGGATCGATTTCACCCTAGATGGGGTGAATAAGGTGATACTAATAATTATAAAAATTAATGTGGAAATATATAAAATAATTGCAGCCTAGATAATAGCAGAATAATAAAAGCAGAAATAGAACAACACAGATTTACCCAGCTTCGACAAAACCCTACCTACGTGATGCCCCCAAGGTTTCTACTAGAAATTAAGCAGTCAGATGCTTACACACGTAAATTCGCAACACCCGCTATCGACTAACGTAACTCTACGCTCAAAACCCTGCCACAACTCAGCAACTAAGTTGCGAATTCTCGAACTACACCACCGTAGTTCGTACCCTAGTCACACGGCTAGACAATTTCACAAGATAAAAAAAAATTACAAAATAAAAACAACTCTAAACAAAAAACCCGAATTTAGAAATTTAGCCCAAAATGAATTTAAAGATGCCGACCCAAATTAAAATAAAGAGAAGTCCTTTTTCTTTTTATCTTCGTGTATATCTTCGGCCCGTATGCTTTTGTTTCTCCATTCGTTCCTCTTTCAGATTTGGGGCTTTGCGAATTGAATACGCCAACTTCAGTTGATCGATCGAATAGATGTTTTCGCTTTGCTTGCTTTGTCGATCGATCGTCACTTTGATTTGCAAATGGCTGCTACAATTCGTCAAGTTCGATTTGAATAAATCTGGTATGTGATTTCCTTTGTTACTCTCGTTGATATGCTTGATCTCGATACTTGATAATGCCGATGATGATTGGGTTTTATAGGGTTGAAAACCCTAAATTAACGTTCGTATTTTTCGAGTTGAATTCTTCAATTATTTTTTGCTTGGCCATTTGATTTTTCTTGGATGCTTGTGATTTCTTTAGACTAGTTCAATTCGAATATTTTCTGATGTGCTATGCTTGATTACCACGGCTTTGATTCTGACTTGTTCGATTCCTTGGTCACCATGGCTCTGACTTTGGTAATTAAAATTGTGATAATCTTTTGAGATGAGAGCTTGACTACATTCGAATTTTGTTCCTCTTTTTACTACTGCAACTTAATTTGGTTTGCGCTCTGCTTCCTTATTCTTGTTTCTACTATTAGTAACTGTGCACATACAAACATGTATATACATACATATATATTTGTGTATATGTGTTGTGAATTTTCATCTATCTACCTAGCTAGGATATTCATGTTATGGTAATCATGTTACTTTAAAACTGTCCATCTCATTGGACTTGTATTCTTGAATCTAGTATGGTTGCAGTTTTGGGTTTCCAGTTTCCTCTAAAGCTTTGCATTCATGTTAATTCATTTGTGTTATCCTTGCTGAAATGCACTGAATCATTGCACTGATATACGTGCATATATGTTACTGTTTTGGTCTCTGTTTCAATTTGGTCTGGTTCACTTTGAACTTCTGATCTGGGTTCATCTTGATTTTGGAACTTCTCTGCACTTTGGTTGATGGTCTCCATACATATATACATACATATATGTATGTATATATGTGTGTTTGACTTGATTGCCCTTGTATCCAATGTGTTATTTGATGTATGAAACTGAACTGATGTTGCCATTACACCTGCTTGCTTTGTTGTATCTGTGATGGTCTCTGGTTCCTTTTGGTTTGTTGTTCCAGTGGCATGTGTTAGTGCATTTCTGGTTTAGTTTCTGAACTTCATGTGTACATCCATTTGCTATGTCTGTTCTTGGATGATCTGATTCACATTAGTTCTTAACTTGTTCATTTTCTTTTTGACCTTTGTATATTTGAGCATGTTGAACTTATGTTAATTTGGGACTTCATATATACATCATTTTGTTGCAGTCTTCTCTATTGTATATCTTCTTGCTTTTTGAAACTGCTCTACCCAGTTTGTCTACTTCTTCATTAAGTTCATTTCTCTGATCATGTACATGACTTGTGTACTTATCTCTAATCTGTTGGTCTTCATGGATTATGTAGTCTTTGGTATCAATGTTGCTTTGTATTCCATTTGCATTCTGGAATCTGGTTTAAGCTGTTTCATGACTCCATTGTCGAGTATGTTCTCATGTGTACACATTTGTGCACTTGTTAGCATGGTCTGGTTTATGTCACTGGTCTTCACCGTTGAGGATGCTGCTTCGAGCCCCTGTGCATTGAACTTGTATATTTCTTATGTCCTCACTATGATCATTGATGTTGCATTGTGTTCATGTACATTTGGGGTATAGGTCATGCATTTTGAAGCTTTGTAGATGTGCAATCTGATTCATTGTTGCATGAGAACCGGTACTTGACAATTTTGTGATGTTTTTGTGTTGCACCTAAGTAGAATCCAGCCTCGGCTCGGGTTTGACCTTGTGCATACCTGTCCCTGCAGTTTTATCAAGTGTATATCGGTGTGCATGGCCTTATGGCTTGTACAGTGATATACTGTGCATGTCACAAGTTGTTCATGTAGATGAATTCAAAAATAAATGATGACGAACTACCCAAATAACCTAGGAAAATAACATTTTCAAAATAAACATTTTATTTTACACAGCACAAATATTTCTTTTTCAATTTTACCGCATCAGTGTTTATTTTACAGTTAATTTAGATGCTGGATTCAATCTGAAATAGAGTTGAAGAACAATTATGAGTGAACGAGTGATATGTAGTGAGGTGCAAATGTAAGTGACAATTGTGATGTAATCGAAATTGTATTGTAATTGAAATTTTGTATATATAGTGAGAGCTCAAATTTTGTACTATTCAAAATTGTAATAAAATATTTGTTTGAATAAACTATCTGTTTGAATTTAAATTCTGTGTTATTTATTTTGTTCAACAAATATTTATTTAAATGTATATATATATATGTTTATTATCATCAAACAAAAATCATATACTTGCATATTCAACAATCTGCTCCTTTTGATGATAACAAACATATATTTAAGATTTTGAATATATTAAATGTATTTGATCATTCTATTTGCTCCCCCTATTTGAATGCTCCCCTTACACCAAAGCTCCCCCTTCATATTTGCATGAAAATAAATAAAAATATGCAAATAAACCTCTAGATGGGAATGTGCAAATAAAAAATATGACTTGATTTATTTGCCAAAATCTTAACTTTTCTCTCCCCCTTCTGTTATCAGCAAAAGAGTAATAGTGTTAGAAAAAATAGAGATAAAGTGATAGTGTGACATCCCGGAAATTTTGGCAATATCAATTTAATAATCTGTGATAAAAATTAAATTGATTTGACAATAATTGTGAATAAAATTTGAAATGATTTAATAATTTTCTTTTAAATAAATATTTGACTGATATTTCATATTTTAAAAGCTGGTAAATTGTTTTCTGTTTATAATCTATATATATATATCTGTATACACTGTAAATAGACAAGATCTGTTTTGAAAATTTATAAATAAAGATATGTTTTATTATTTTAATATTTTTGGTAAACTTTTGTTTTGGAAATAGTATGAAATAGTATAAATAAATGTAATATTTTATAATTAAGTTTTAAAATGAAATAACAAAAGTAAATTATATATATTAATGGTTTAAGTTCAAATATTATAAACATAAAAATAAAATGAAACATCTATAAACATAAGTATGTAAACTAGAAATAAATATATAAATTTACAATGAAACAAATGTATTAAACATCTTAAACAACATTCAATTACCATCTTTACAGACAAGTAAACATAACAAGTTGAACAAAGAAAAGAATCAAAGGCAAGTGAACAATGGAAAACAATATTTTTTTTTATCACAATTCAAAATATAAGCAAGAAATAGAATACATAAGAAATTTCCAGCTTTTAAATATGATCTGCCTAGTCTAAAAGCTTGTATGGGATGGCATAGAAACTGATGTCGAATACAGATAGGCAGGCCTGGGAACGAGATAAGAAAGATCAAAGCAAAGCAAACTATAAAATATGAATGTTGTAGCTTGTTGTTGAAGTCACAGGCAAGAGTAAAATATGAGATAAGTATGAATAAACAAACCATAAAGTACATAACAATTAATGCTCCATTTCTTGCAGCCAACCTAGGGTCATTCGAGTGTGTAAAATGTTGTTTCCAGCCTCCATACTTCACAAAATATCTCTGACCATTACAAGAAAAATAAAATAAAATACCAACCCTATAAACCATTTCATACTTCAGCCTGTCAAATATTCTTTCCCATATCATCTTTCTCATTTCCAATTCGAGCAAAGCAATTACAAAATGAAACTCTATTTTAAATCTTAAATAAGCTTCAGCAAAACATCAAGCAATTAAACAAAGGCAAAGGATGGACAGGAAGATTTAAAGTGGGAAACATATTTTCCAGATTTCAAAGTTTCAAACTGTTTTCAAAAGATAACCCTGCTCTGTTCTTCTCTCTGAAATTCTTGGTGAGTAACTTTTATTTTGAAACATATAACTTAGGTTAATATGACATGTTTTTTATGTGATGACATGTATTTTGTTTATATATATGCCTGTATATATCTGTGTCTGCTTTGAAATTTTCTGTTGCTTGTTGTCCTTCTCTTTAAACAGATTTGTAAAACAACTCTTTCCCTCTTGATCTAGCAATTGGTAGAATGTAAAATATAAACAGAAATAGTTTGTTTATCTACAATCTAAGTATTCAAGATTTACTTAAGCTAAACTAACCAGCTTGTGTCCCTGGGATAGAAGAACAAGGTTCAACTTCAACTAAGTATAAAAATCAAATCTCTTGTTCGACAGATTCAGGTATATAGGGTGGAACATCATACTTAAATAGGATTTTTAAAACAAGTTTTGTAATTTTTAATGCTTGGGTTGAAGAGCAGTTCTGGATGCACCGTTTTAAGTGTTTTTGGTTGCCATGGGTGATCCTGACAACCAGAGGTGACGAACTTCGGTCTGGAGATGGAGTATTGATCGAAGTTTTAGGGAAAAATGATAGTTGATGGGTTAAAGCTTTGAGGCAGTGGAAATATGGAATTGAAGTATGTAAACCTAGTTTTCACTGTGTTGGAAGAAACGATCGCCGCGACCAAGTGGGTGGATCGAGTGTCTTCGGGTTTTGGGCGAGGGTAGCTAGGCAGTGGACGATGTCGTGACCGGAGTTTGAGATTTTCTGGTGGACGGGTTTGCGAAGACGAGGCGATGACAGGTGGGTGTTTGGTCGCGAAACTGTTCTTCCAGGTCTCGAGATACTCGAATTCGAATTCGAGAAGGATCGGAGGGAAGCTGATAGTTGGGATCGGAACTAGTGGGGTTGCTCGACTTGTTCGTCGATGTAGTGGTGGTCGGAGGCGTCGATTTTTGGTGTGCACGTGCACCACGTTGTCAGGCTGGTGAAATTGCAACTGGAAAAAAACGAGGGGAGTTACTCGGGAAAACTTATGTTTTACTCGGGTGTTTGGTATTTTTACTCGAAGTAAATTAAGGAAGTCTCGGGTAAGTCAAATTCTCAGTTTTGACAGTAGCTAATATAACTCGTGTTTCACTCGGGTAAACATTGGTTTGGCTCGGGTATATTTGAATTTTTCTCGAAGCAAATCTGATGGGAACTCGGGTCAGTGACAAGTTTCCAGATTTTAAATCTTTAAGTTTAAATTTGAAACCAAGGCTAAAACTGAGTTAAAGTAAATGATTTAAAACCAGATTTTGAAATAAAAGAAAGTTTAAATTTAAATATTTAAATAAATTTAAATATTCGAATTTAAAAGGGATTTTGGTCTAAAATCGCTTTATAGCTAAGTGTTGTTTTTAATTTGAAATTTAAGTTTTTAAAGAATAATTTTATAAAATGAACAAAGTTTAAATTTTTGATTTGTTTAAAACTTGGATTTTTAAAATAAAGTTTAAAAAGATGGAATAAATGTTTGGAAGTGGAATTTAAATCAATTTTCAAATTGAGGTCTTCTTTAGGATTTAAGATTTAAATTTCTTTGATTATTAAGGAATTAGAGTGAAAATAAATAATCTATATTAATTAAATTTGTAATTACAAGTTTAAATATTTATTTAGTTTAAATGAATTAAGGAGTCACTTTGTAATTATAAGTTTTAAAGATATAAATTGAAGTTTAAAATAATGGATTAAGAAATTAATATGATATAAAAATCATAGATAAGACTTCCATTGAAAAATAGATGGTTAATTAAATTTATTTTTGATAATAAATTTATGTAAGTTAATTATGGTAGATGTGAAATTAAATGAAGGTCTTAAACTAGATTATTTTATAATTGATCAATAAAATATATTATTAATTGTTAATTAGATCAATTGATTTAATAGTCAGTATTAGAATGGTTTGAGTGTAATTATTAAGTGAGAATTAATTAAGTAATAAATCAAATTTAAGATGGGATAAGTACAATTGCTTAGAGAAGTAATTGATGGATAATTACAGAATGTAATTAACGAAATGTTGTTTAATAACGAAGTAATTTCAGTATCACTACTTTGTAAGATTTATCAAAGAATAAATTTGAAATAATTAATTATGGAGTGTAATTAATAAAGTAATTAAGGAAGTTAATTACAATAGGTTGATTTATCAAGAGTGATAAATGTTTGGGTTTAATTAGAAATTAATTTCTTTGATATAATGTAATTCGAGAACATTAATTAATATAATAAATGTTGGAATTAAAATGGATTTATTTGATATAATTAATAAATAAAGAGATTTATTAATATAGTTAATTAAGTAATGTAATTAACTTTAGTTAATTAATAAACGAAGTAATGTAAAGATTTAATTTCTATATTTGGTTAAGTAATTAATCTGTGGAATTTTAAAGATAATTACTTCAATGTAATTAAAGGGATTAATCAAGGATGATTAATTAAATGGAATAATGGGATGATTATTAATTAATTAATTGATAATTAATTAATAGTAATATGAGCAAGTTTAATAATGATGTAGTAATTAATTTAATTGACTTTAAATTTATTAAGGTAAGGTAATTAATTTAATTCATTTTAAATTAATTATCAACGATGTGATTAGTAATCCTTGCTTATGTATGATGTATGATTGATATTGATATCCCATTGATTGATTGTAATCTCAGAAATGAGATGAGTAATATCTGTTGTGATATGGATGCTTGATTGATGTATGGTGATGATATAGTTTATTCATATATGCTGATATGTGTATCATCCATCTGTGATATTGTGATTTATCTATCTGTGTTGATATAGATAATTAAATTGAATTGTTTTCACTTTAAAACAACTTGGCCTTAAAAGACACGTTTTGGATTTCGATGAGACCGGGATCGGGTTTCCGTATACCGGGATTCCAGGTCTGGAGACCCGAAAACCACATCGATCCAAATTAACGTTAGGTCGTAAAATGCAAATGGAGCAAGTGAAGACTCGAGGTATAGGACTATACGTCAGTATAACTCTGTGGGTGATTCCGTAATGAGTTTGACGGTGATAGTACTTATAGATTCGAGATGGTGATTCAGAGTGCAAGGGTTATTGTCGTTAACTCTGAGGGTGATTCCAATATGAGTGTAACGAGATAATGCTTTCGGTTTCGTTCGAACCCGGAACGAACTTGTATGGATTGAATGCTTTCAGCACATCGTCAGGTGGACGATGAGCATTCTAAGTGATGAGTTCTATTCAGGTAATCGTGACCTCAAGCCTCATCAACCGGGAATGGCTAAAACAGGGGAGGTGCAGCAAAGCTTCGTGGGTAGCACCCACTTGAGAGCAAGATATACTCCTGTCTAGATATCCCTTTATATTCGATTGTGTGGGCAGTTGATTGCAACAACTGCTGGGGTTGTCTTGTTTGGAACTGTTCAGTAAGGAACGGGTCCGGCTTTGTGTTGCAGGGGAGCGGGCGTACTCCTCGGTACGGTGATCTAGGCCACGTACTGTGACGGGCGGTACCCCAGTAGCCCAGCCATTGTATGGACTCCAATCTCCAATAAGCACCGTACGTTTTGATTGTGCCCAACTATGTTGGAATGTGAGATGTAAGCATTTCAGCTATTTTCTAGCTTTACTTGAAAACCCTAGACACTATTATAATATCACTAGATTTCCGATAAAATGTTTTGGTTAGCGTAAGGTAAAAACTTACCCGTGTTTATTTGTGGGGAGTCTTACGTGATACCTTTGTTTTCAAATGATTTTCAAGTTAAACAACTTTAACCGGTTACTCATACCAGACCCATGTCTGACCCGAAGTTTATTTCTGTTTTTCATAAACTCTCGGGTACCCAAATTTTTACGGGTAGCCAAGGGATTCAGGTTAGCTTTGACGAATTCTGGAGGAGCAATGGAGCAGGAGGCTTCAGCCTATAGATATATAGTGATTTCGCTGTGTCAGTGATTATTTCTGTATTTTCGCTGTGTTGTATCTCTGTGATGTGTGAGTTGTATTAACTAGACAGGTGTTATAACTGTCTAGTATGTATTGTATTATCTGTGTACTCTGATGTATATGATATTTATGTGATATATTATATTTTATTCGTTCCGCTGTTGAGATTCTGTTGTTGTTTCTTCTTCTTCTCTTTCTTTTCTACTTTCTCACCTCTTTCTTTTTTTCAAAACGATACGTCTTCCTGGGCGTAGGAAGTCGGGTCGTGACAGATAGACATTAATACACTATTAATACCCAATGAGTATAAATATTAAATTTCAATAAAAAATCTAACAAAAACCATAAATACTCTGTTAGGTGCATATTCTACTTTAGAATGATAGGGGTGATGTCGGTATATAAAACCATATAGTTGTGTCTATTTGTGGTTTATTTATATTAGGAATTTGAATATCTACTAACCATGCAAAACCGTTAGGACTTTTAAATGAGATTAGTAGTATTCCCAATTTTTTTAATAAAAAAAACAAATTTCAAGTATCTTCTAACCACGCATAACCGTGAGGACTTTTAAATGGGATTAGAATCAACTCATCTATTTAATAACCAATTTTGATATGTTTTCCATACAAGCATAACCGTGAGGACTTTTAAATGAGCATGAAAGCACATAAACAAATATTCCAAGTCATTCACACATGCATAACCGTGAGGACTTTTAAATGAGAGTGAATACTTTGGATGTTTTTATAAAAAATAAATAAAATAAAAACGAATAATTTCTTGTTTAAAATACCACATTTTGACATACTGTATTGGATTTTAATGAGTGATGGTTGTTAGAAATATGATAGAAATAGAGATGGTCATGGAATTTTTACCAACAAAAGTTATGTAACAACCCACATATTTAACGATTATATATTTAAATGATTTATTAAATATAGCGTCGTTAGTCGGATTTAGGTCCGAAAAGCTACTTTTTGCAAACGACCGAATTGGAGCTCGAAACCACTTCCATTGAGTCCAAAATGGCGTTTGTGATCTTTTTGAGTATAAACTTTGATATGTTTGGGGTAAGTTGAAATTTGCTACTTTTTCTAGTTGGGTTTTGGGTTTGGGTTCAGCCCACTAGCTAACTAAACCCCCTAACTCAGCCCTCTCCTCTCCATTCTCTCATTCTCACTTCTAAAACTCAAGTAAAAACTGAAAATGGTGGAAGGGAAGAGGAAATAGAAATTGCCAGCCCTAGTTTACTTTGCAAACTTGAATTCTTACTCTAAAATCAAAGAGAAGCTATTGGTAAGCCTCCTCTTCATCTTCTCCAACTCTTTTCCTCTTCAATTTCAGAAAGTTTCCTAAACCTAACTTAGGAAATACTTGTTTTGATCTTAGATTGTAGCTTGTTGAGTTGAAGTAGAGATTGGTTGGTCTTCTCCTTGTAATTGAGCTCCTTCTTCTTTGTTTTTGGGTTAAAGGTGAGTTTTGAACTCACATCTACTCCTCTTGATATCATTGATGTTGGGTATGAATTCCTAACAATTATCCATGTGCAATTGCTTTTGATTCCGATGGGTTTTGTGATCATTGCAATTTTTGGTGTTTTGGAAGTCTAAAACTCTAAAAATCATAGCTTTGATGTTGGATCATGTTTTTGGTGATAAATCGAAGAGCTTATATGGTCGGGTAGTCGATTGGCATAAACCCTTAGCGTCGTTGCTCGTCCGGTTGCAAATTGAGAGAGTTTGCACTTCAATTGTTATAGGATAGGAAATGCAGGAAATTGGGTTCAGTCGACTGAATCCTCTGTTCAGTCGACTGAGCTGAAGGCCGAAATTTTCTGGACAATGTTCAGTCGACTGAACAGGGATTTCAGTCGACTGAACAGGGATTTCAGTCGACTGACCTGCTCCTGTTTTCATGTTTTTCCTATTTACGCTCATTTTGATTGGTTTTCCGAATTTTATCGATTCATGTTGGTTCTTAGTGGTTGTTATTGCCTCTTTGGCTTTGATTACTTATTTTTGACTTCATTCACGGGTTTTTATAAAATAATCTTTCAAATCATATTAAAAGCTCCCTTCTCCAATTTATAAATTCTAATTAAAACACACACACATCTTCGCACTCCGAGCGATGTGGGAGGAGAATTAAATGATTAGATAAAACGCGTGCAATGAACACGTGCGTTCATCTTTTCAGTTAATTCCCAATCTATTCGTTTGAACGTTTTGACCTTTGGTCTGGTTTACCGATGAGAAGAGGTAAACTTTGTACTGCTTTGAGTGTGAAAGTGACTGACGGATAGTAAACCGTTTAGTGCGAACGAGTGGTTATGGGACTCACGTTAACACTTTTCGGATTCCTTTTCGAGAGTTGTGACACATTCTGCCAGTTAGTGGTGTCCAGTACTGGGCCTCCGGACCTTCGCCACTATGGTTTGTTGCCTTCGGGTATGTTGCCTTCGGGTTTGTGCCTTCGGGTTTGTTGCCCTATAGTATCGCCTTCGGTGTTGGTCTTTTTGAGCCGCACGAGTGATATTGGGTTTGGAGCCTTCGGGCTTATGGATCCTTGTTTATACAGTACTGAGCTCGAGCAATCTTATGTTTCATTGATATTATATTCCCTTGGTATCGCCCTTCGGTGTTGGTCTTTTTGAGCCGCATGATGTATAGCGGTTACCTTGTGGAACTTGTATACCTTATGGGTATTTGTTATTTGCCTTTTGTCTTGCTTTGGGATATTCTTATCCTTTGTTTATTTGAGATGCCGATGATATGAGGCTTGTTTTGCTATGTTCATCTTTTGATTAGATGATTGTATTATCTCTTTTAGAGATATTTGTTATACTTTGTAATCTTGCAGGTTTATTATTGTTCAACTTATCTAACCGATTTGTTTAGCTAGACTGACCCGTGTATTTTACACTCGGGTCAGACCGAGATGTTTCATGTTAGGTGCTTTTGGACTTAGCCTATTTTGCTTCCGCATGGACTACTCCGCTAGCTTCTTTTTTTGTCATAGCTTTTTGTGTAGTCCCATTTTGTTGTGACTCTGATATGTATTCTTTTGGATTCGCCTGTATATTGTGGTTTGTTATACCACTTGACAAGTATTATTTTGTATACTCTGTTATGTATCAGTATATGTGTTTATGATGATCCACTGTTCTGTGATGTATATTACATTTGAGTTGTTATATTCTGTTCTGATAGATCCTCTAGCCACCTATGGTTTTGTTTTAAGTATTCATTGGATATGTCGATCTGCTAGGTAGGGCAATTGTCGATGTATTCAATAGATAGTTAAAGCAAGGCTATAGATGGTCGCTCCTATCCAGCCTTATTCTCCGTATTAGCAGATGGTATTATCTAATAATACTCTTTGCTAATGTGGGTATAGAGGTGGGGCATCACAAGTTATTATAAATCTTGTTTAAATTTTTAAAGAAATTTACTAAATATACTGTCTCAAGTCATAATATATGATTAATATCAACACTCGTCGCTTTTTTTTCAATATCTTTTCGATAATTAGTAGGGAGTCAGATTAGTCAATGTAGTCATTTAAGATCAAATCCAAAAATAATTATAAAATCAAATTTTCTAAAATGACTAATCTGAAACGAAGTCGAAAAAAAAATTATTTTCTGGAAGGGGTTTAATAAGAAAAATGTCTGCTAATTGAAAATTAGTTGAAATGAAAATATGCAGATATTTTCTTTGAAAAATGTGATGAAACTAATGAATGTCTCTACATAAAACACGTTTCACTAGTACTTTTTCTATCAATTATATTACCAGTGTAATCTACATCTGAATTTCTCTTAGACTCAAGATTATCATTAGTTGGATATCATAGACTAGATCATCAAGTTGCAACAAATTCCTTAATATCCTTTTTACAGCTTTTAAATGAAATTCTTTTGGATTTTGAATTGATATCATGCACATAAACAATTAGTGAACATAGTGTCAGATCCAGAAAGCAGTAAAATAAACAAATATATCCACGTGTATCTAGAATTATCATCAACCAATAAAACACCATCATTAGTCCAAACAAATCTATATGAACTAGTTCAAATATGAAAAGATGATCGGTCAACATTTTTGCATAAATCAGAATCATAATCAACATTCATCTCCTTATCACATAACTGGCTGAATTAAATCAGATTATGGTCCAGATTTTCACATTTAATAAATCATTCAAAATAAATATACTGTTACCTATTTTACCTTTACGATAATATTTCGTTGTTGCTCATTGTGATTTTGCCACCTTTGTACTAGGCTAAGGAACTTTGATTTGTTGCCTGTCGTGTTCCTGGAATAGCCAGAATCCAGGTTGTAATATCCCGGAAATTTTAACAATATCAATTTAATAATCTGTTAAATAATTAAATTGATATTGATGATCTTTGATAATAAGATTTGAATTTAATTTAATAATCTGATTAAATTAGTATTAATTGGTGATTTTATCTTTTAAAAGTTAATAAGATATTTTCTATTTGAATATATATATTTATTTATATATATTGTAAATAGAAGCTTTGGGTAAATTGGGAATTTAGATTTAATTTAATATGACTTTTCAAAGTTATTTAAATTAGTAAATTTATAGTTTTAAAATACTTTAATTAGTTTAAGATATTTTTACTTAAGTTAAAATTTTATAAGAGTTAACAAAAAGGCTTGTTTTGTTTCTTTTTAAAATATCACTTGATAATATAATCTCTTATATAAATTATTTAATATCAAATATGTTAATTTCAAATAATAAGTATAATGTATTATTTTTATTAATATGAATGGATTTTGAAGATTATGGAATTTTTATTTAATTGAATGAATAGTTATATATGTATATATATAACTTAACTTTTAAATTGAATCTTAGGATTTAATTTAAATTGAATTTGAAATTAAGTTTTGAAATTCAATGGAATAAATATTTAAATTTGTTTTGGATTTTAGAATATTTGTATAAACTTTTATTTATAAATATAGTTAGTTTTGTTTCTTTAAAAAAGTAATTTATATATAGATAAGTATTTAATAAATTAAGAAAAAGGCTTTTTAATTACTTTAAAAATAAATAGAAATAGGATAAATACTTAAAAGACATGTGTCTTTATCTAATGACTCATTTTAACATGTGTTAGGCAATGGATTAAACAATGTGACAAGTGTCTTAATTTTTTTTATTTATTTTTATAAAATCATAAATTTAGTTATATATACATTTGCATCCCTTTTCTTCATTCTTTCTAATTTCCTTTTTTTTAAAAAACAAGATGAATTCAAAACTCTTTCTCTAATGAAAATCTGAAATCAATATAGCTTTCAGATTTGAACTTATACAAATCAAATTGCCTCAAACCAAAAATCAATACCCTGTAAATATGATTTTCAATATTCTAAACTCCTCATAAAACCACAATCTCAAATCAATTTCAAAACCTATACTCTTCGATCCTGAGATTAAATCAAAACAATCAGTCTGCAATTCTTTTCAACATTAAAGCCTACCTGCATTTTTCAATCTGGAATCAACTTAAGAAAACTGTCTGCATTCATTTTGCAATCTGGAACCACCTCAAGTCTATCTGCCTTCATTTGTTCAACTTGGAAGCAACATGCATGCAGTTTTAAATCCAACAAGTAAAGTTCAAACACAGTTCTCAGTTTCAAAAGAAGCTTGCAAGTCTACTGTTTTCAAAAGTAAAACTGTCTCTGTTTCATCTTTGAACAGGTGAGTAACACTTTTTATTTAAAACTAACTTAAGTAAATTGCTTGATTTCTTCATGTGATAATCATGTTTGAAGTGAATAAATATGTAATGTTTGTATGTATAACTGAAAGCTGCTGTGAACAATGGATGTATTGTGTGCATATGTAAATATATATGTGTGTATGCTGTTTCTTTCTATTTGCCTGTTCTGTTTTGATTTTCCAGGCACAAAACTTCATTAAAATACTTATCATAAGTTTCTGATAGAATGAAATTTATAAAAATGAAGCTGTTGATTTTCTTAAGTTAATATTTAAAATTGTAAGTAAGTTAAAATATTAGTTTGTTGTCTCTGGAAACATAAGAAAAATCAGTGCATGTATATATAAGTGAAAATTCAAAATAGGTAATTCATAAATCCAGGATTATAAATCGAATATCTAAACTATAATATGATTTTTAACATTAAAATCATGATTTTTAACTTAGTATTTAAGGAGCAGTTCTGTGATGAACTAAATATGGAGTTTTGGAAAATTATGGTGATCTTTTGATTTGTGGTAGCTGGGGTTTTGGGTAATGACAGAGGAGTGATCGGAGATGGTTGGAAAATTGTCTGGAAGATGTTTAATTCATGGAGGAGGTAGCAGTAGTGGTTTCTTTGTTAGAACCCTAGTTTTTGCTAGTTTGGGTAAAATGATCATCGCGACTTCCATGATGGATCGAGTGCTACAGGCGTTTGAGAGAGTGAAGTTTGTTCGATAACGATGACATGGTCGAAGTTGCAGGAGTTCAGGTGGTCGGAATCGTGAGCACGAACGATGTTGACAGGTTTTGATCTGTACGATGGTTCCTGTTCCAGGCTTTGATTTTTAGGCTCGATTTCGATTTTGCGTGATGTTCGAAGAGGTGATGGTCGTTTTCTGGTAGGTGGATGATCGTCAATGTGTGGAGATACTCGGCGATGGACGGAGACGCCGCTGGTGGATGTGCACGTGTACGCGATCGAAATGTCTGGTGAAGTCTGTTAGCAGAGAAAGGTTCCAGTGTTGCTCGAGTTTTCTTGAGTGCGACTCGAAGTTTTTAAGTTTTGACTCGAAGTGATTTAAGGAAGTCTCGAGTATTTTTGTGTGTTACCAGGTTTTTCAAACAGGCTGTCTGTTTAAATTTAAATCTAAATTTAAAGACTGTAAAGAAACATTTAAAAACAGGAAGTTGAATTTTTAAAAGATATAAGATTTCTTTAACATGTAAAAGTTTTTGAATTAGATTTAAACTTTGATAAAGACAAATTGTTATTCATTTTAAGTCTCAAATTTAAAATGAAATTTAGGTGTAAATTTGAAATGGATATTTTCAAATGTAGGTAAGAATGATAATTTATCTATGGATAAGAAAAATGTTTTATCTTAAAGTTGAAATCATTAAACTTAAAGGTAATTAAAAATGGTTTAATAAATTTAATAAACTAATGTTTTGAATTAATTAATTTATTATTAAAGATTTAGAATACTTTGTAAATGAATAACTTGATTATTAATAAAACAAAGTTTTATCTTAAGAAAATTAGAAGTTTATATTCATTAAATTTATAAGGAATTTAATGGATAATTTATTTATTTGATTAATTAATCATTTGGATTAATTAATAGATACTTAAAGGTTTAAACAAATTAATTAATAATTAAGATTAATTAATTAGGAATAATTAATTTATAATTAAGGATTATAAATTAGAGTATTAATAAATGGTTAAGAATTAATTAGATGAATAATTAAATATTAATTAAGTTATGGTTAACACTTAATTAATTAAATAATTTAAAGATTAATTAATTGGTTATAAAGATTTATTAATTTAAAATTAATAAATAATTAATCTAAGTTAATTACTTAAGAAAAGTAATTAAAGGGTTGTTAATAGTTAATGTAGGTCATTAACTTGTGATTATTTAAATAACTAATTAATGTGATTAATTTTGATAATTAATTAGATAAATTGATTTAAAGATAATCATTTGTGAAAATGGTTTAAATGTAATTACTTAATAAAAGTAATTAAGGAATTAATTACTCATTTGTAATTAATGGAGTTAATTTGATTTAGTTAAGTTAATTAATTAAGTTTAATTAATTTAGGATAATCAAGAGATGGTTTAATAATAATTACTTAATTGTAATTAATAAGTATGATTATTTAGGGAAGTAAATAATAGATAATTACTGGAAGTAATTAATTAAATGGTGATATATTAATGGAAGTAATTTGAGTTTAATTACTTGAATAATTAATCAAGGGATTAATTAAGAAATTAATTAAGGAGAATTAATTTAGTAAATGAAAGTAATTAAGAGCAGTTAATTACTGATTGAAGATTAATCAAGGTGATTAATAAATGTTGTTTAATTTAAAGTTAATTACTTAATGTAATTAATTTAATTAAAGTAATTAATAATTAAGTTGTAATTAAGGATCATTAATTAATATAATTAATGATGTAATTAAGATTGATTAATTAAGTATAATTAATAAATGAAGTGATTAATTAATGTAATTAATTAAGGTTTAATATAACTAATTATAGTGATTAATTTAATTAATTATAGTTAATTAATTAATGAAAGGTTAATTACTATAAGTGGTTAAGGTTAATTAATTTGAGTAATTAATTAAAGATAAATAACTTGAAGGTAATTAAAAGATAATTAATCAAAGATGATTAATTGAAAAGATAATTAGAGGATAATTAATTAATTTGTAATTAATTAATGTTTAAGTAAGAAGGATTTATAAAATAAAAGTAATTAATTTAATTAATTTTAAATTAATTAGAGATGATATAGATCATTACTTATGGATGGATGATAATACTGAATGCTTTGCATTTGATTGATATCTCTGATGAGATATATGCTATGTGATATGGATGTTTAGTTGAATTGTGATAATATGGATTATCTGATGATATTGATAATGTTGATTATCTATTGTGAATTATCTTTCTATGTGTATAAAGATAAATGAATTGAATTGTTTTAACCTTTAAAACAACTTGGCCTTAAAAGATACGTCTTTGGATTTCGATGAGACCGGGATCGGGTTTCCGTATACCGGATTTCCAGGTCTGGAGACCCGAATACCACATCGATCCAAATTAACGATAGGTCGTGAATCTCAAGTGAAGATAAAGATTCAGAGTGCAAGGGTTATTGTCGTTAACTCTGAGGGTGATTCCAAAACGAGTGTAACGAGATAATGCCTTCGGTTTCGTTCGAACCCGGAACGAACTTGTATGGACTGAATGCTTTCAGAACATCGTCAGGTGGACGATGAGCATTCTAAGATAGATGTGTTCTTTTTAAAGGTAATCGTGACCTCAAGCCTCACAAACCGGGAATGGCTAAAACAGGGGAGGTGCAGCAAGGTTAGTGGGTAGCACCCAAGTAGGACAAGGTTACCTCTGTCTAGATGTCCCTTTCTATTTTCGACTTAGTGTGTGCGGTTGAATCATGACAACCGTGGGGTATCTTGTGCGGGAATTATCCAGTAAGGGATGTTCCGACCTTGTGTTGCAGGGGATTGGGAGTGATCCTCGGTACGGTGATCTAGGCCACGTACTGTGACGGGCGGTACCCCGGTAGCCCTGCCATTGTATGGAATCCAAACTCCAATAAGTGCCGTACGTATTAGTTGTGCCCAACTATGTTGGAACGTGAGATGTAAGCATTCCAGCTATTTCTGTATTTTACTTGAAAACCCTAGACCCTATTATAATACAATCGAATTTCCTATCAAATGTTTTGGTTAGCGTAAGGTAAAAACTTACCCATGTTTATTTGTGGGAAGTCTTACGTGATACCTTTTCTTTCAAAAGGTTTTGAAGTTAAACAAGTTTAACCTGTTACTCACACCAGACCCATGTCTGACCCAAGTTGTTTATTTCTGTTTTATAAACTCTTGGGTACTCAAATTTTTACGAGTAGCCAAGGGATTCAGGTTTAGCTTTGACGAGTAATCTGGAGGAGCAATGGAGCAGGAGGCTTCGGCGTTGTAGATATAGATAGTAGTTTTCCGCTGTGTTGATCTTTGTATTGATCTGTATTGTGTCGAGATGTAATAACTAGACAGATGTTTATAACTGTCTAGTATGTGATGTGTAATCTGTGTAACTCTGATAGATGATGTATATGATACTATGTAATATTTATGTGATATATTATATTTCGTTTCGTTTCCGCTGTGAGTATCTGTTGTTGTTTTCTGTTCTCTTCTTCTCTTTTCTATTTCTCACCCCTTTCTTTCTTACTGTCGATGCGATTTTCCGGGAGTGGAAAGTCGGGTCGTCACACGTGGTATCAGAGCTTAGGTTGAGCGAATGCCTAAGCTTTTGGTTAAGTGAATATCAGAGCAGTAGGTTGAGTGAATACCTAGCTCTGGAGTGGTATCTATCTTGAGAGAGCGTATTTGTAATTTTTATATAACTATATATATATATTCTACCTATATTGTTGGGTTACCCGTACAGGTTATCCAATATAAGATATAAAGGTAGATAGGGTAGTAGTGTATGAAACACGACTACCAATGGTTGGAATTAAGGTTGGAAGTGTATTTATCGAGACTGTAAACCCAATACTGTCTCGAGTAAGTTTTGCTGTGATGAAGGATTTCATCGAATCTCTGAAGGAAACCTGTTAAGGTTCGGAGTTTATATGTAAAATTGGATGAGTAGAGTTTGGATCTATCGGTTGAACAGAAGCAAGTGATGGTATCTTGATACCTCAGGTAATAGTAGCTGTGTGATGAGATGCAGTGACGATGGATGTTCCCGAAGATGTTTTCTTTGGAACAAGTTTAAGGAAGTGTGTCTGTTTCGGTGATTGAGGCTGAGTTCAGCACGGTGTTTCTGTTTGGTTTGGAGTTCGAGTTTCTCGAAGATCTTTGGATAGGAAGTCCTTGGCATCAGTGTCAGCAGTGCAACTCGGAGTGTTCTGTGTTGGCAAGAAGTTTTCTGGCTGAGTAGTTTTTCTGAAGGTGAAGTTCAGAAGCAGCAAAGAGGATCCATTTCTTCGATGGATTGGATAGTTAAGTATGGGCTGTTCTGATTTGTTAAGAGGAACAGTTTTCTTTGGAAATAGGCTGGGTTGATCGCAAAAGTGACTTGCGATAGTTTGAGGGTTCTCTTGGGTTATCAGAGTTTTTCTGAGTGTCTTCAGAGAAGTCAGGAGTTTGTCCGCATCTGAAGGTTGAGTTTTCTTATCGACTGGATTCCAGGAGTAGTACCGGTAGTTCAGTCTAGTTGAAGGATGTTTCCTAGAGATGGAGTTGGTGCAGCAACTCAAGTTTTGATGGAGTATCTGAGTTTTATTTATGGATCAGTGAACCTTATTTCTGGAATGAGTTGTCCAGTCTGTGCTTGTGTTCTATCTCAGATCAGAATTGAGCAGCGAAAGCAGTTTGGAGTATATCTCTGGATAGGAGAAGTAAGTTTGGAATCTACTGATGTTGTGAAGTAGAGTTATGTTTGGATCTCTTCTGTGTTCTGATTTGGATAAGTATTGGGTTTTCAGGATTGAATTGTCAGTTTGGACAATTGGAATTCATTGAGTTTTATGTATCTCTGAGAGGTACGTGTAAGATCTATCTCTGGTTTTAGAATCAGCAGTTCTGGAAGATTTAGTTGTTGAGTCAGACTCGTCTGTAGTCTGATATTCTGTTTAGTTCTGTGGATCTAGATGAGTAGGAGATCTATAACTTAGTAGTTTAGATTGTTGTAGAGCGAGTATTCCGGTATATATATACTTGGGGAAACTCGAGGAATTCTATCTAGAATTTTGTCTGGATAACTAGATTTGATTGATTGGATGAATTGGTTGCTATGGTTGTTAGCATATGGATGATAGAGTATGCTTGTGTTTTAAAAATTTAAAATCTTTAATAAGATTATTAAATTACCTTTGTTTAAATTTCGGGGACGAAATTATTTTAAGGGGGAAGGAATGTAATATCCCGGAAATTTTAACAATATCAATTTAATAATCTGTTAAATAATTAAATTGATATTGATGATCTTTGATAATAAGATTTGAATTTAATTTAATAATCTGATTAAATTAGTATTAATTGGTGATTTTATCTTTTAAAAGTTAATAAGATATTTTCTATTTGAATATATATATTTATTTATATATATTGTAAATAGAAGCTTTGGGTAAATTGGGAATTTAGATTTAATTTAATATGACTTTTCAAAGTTATTTAAATTAGTAAATTTATAGTTTTAAAATACTTTAATTAGTTTAAGATATTTTTACTTAAGTTAAAATTTTATAAGAGTTAACAAAAAGGCTTGTTTTGTTTCTTTTTAAAATATCACTTGATAATATAATCTCTTATATAAATTATTTAATATCAAATATGTTAATTTCAAATAATAAGTATAATGTATTATTTTTATTAATATGAATGGATTTTGAAGATTATGGAATTTTTATTTAATTGAATGAATAGTTATATATGTATATATATAACTTAACTTTTAAATTGAATCTTAGGATTTAATTTAAATTGAATTTGAAATTAAGTTTTGAAATTCAATGGAATAAATATTTAAATTTGTTTTGGATTTTAGAATATTTGTATAAACTTTTATTTATAAATATAGTTAGTTTTGTTTCTTTAAAAAAGTAATTTATATATAGATAAGTATTTAATAAATTAAGAAAAAGGCTTTTTAATTACTTTAAAAATAAATAGAAATAGGATAAATACTTAAAAGACATGTGTCTTTATCTAATGACTCATTTTAACATGTGTTAGGCAATGGATTAAACAATGTGACAAGTGTCTTAATTTTTTTTATTTATTTTTATAAAATCATAAATTTAGTTATATATACATTTGCATCCCTTTTCTTCATTCTTTCTAATTTCCTTTTTTTTAAAAAACAAGATGAATTCAAAACTCTTTCTCTAATGAAAATCTGAAATCAATATAGCTTTCAGATTTGAACTTATACAAATCAAATTGCCTCAAACCAAAAATCAATACCCTGTAAATATGATTTTCAATATTCTAAACTCCTCATAAAACCACAATCTCAAATCAATTTCAAAACCTATACTCTTCGATCCTGAGATTAAATCAAAACAATCAGTCTGCAATTCTTTTCAACATTAAAGCCTACCTGCATTTTTCAATCTGGAATCAACTTAAGAAAACTGTCTGCATTCATTTTGCAATCTGGAACCACCTCAAGTCTATCTGCCTTCATTTGTTCAACTTGGAAGCAACATGCATGCAGTTTTAAATCCAACAAGTAAAGTTCAAACACAGTTCTCAGTTTCAAAAGAAGCTTGCAAGTCTACTGTTTTCAAAAGTAAAACTGTCTCTGTTTCATCTTTGAACAGGTGAGTAACACTTTTTATTTAAAACTAACTTAAGTAAATTGCTTGATTTCTTCATGTGATAATCATGTTTGAAGTGAATAAATATGTAATGTTTGTATGTATAACTGAAAGCTGCTGTGAACAATGGATGTATTGTGTGCATATGTAAATATATATGTGTGTATGCTGTTTCTTTCTATTTGCCTGTTCTGTTTTGATTTTCCAGGCACAAAACTTCATTAAAATACTTATCATAAGTTTCTGATAGAATGAAATTTATAAAAATGAAGCTGTTGATTTTCTTAAGTTAATATTTAAAATTGTAAGTAAGTTAAAATATTAGTTTGTTGTCTCTGGAAACATAAGAAAAATCAGTGCATGTATATATAAGTGAAAATTCAAAATAGGTAATTCATAAATCCAGGATTATAAATCGAATATCTAAACTATAATATGATTTTTAACATTAAAATCATGATTTTTAACTTAGTATTTAAGGAGCAGTTCTGTGATGAACTAAATATGGAGTTTTGGAAAATTATGGTGATCTTTTGATTTGTGGTAGCTGGGGTTTTGGGTAATGACAGAGGAGTGATCGGAGATGGTTGGAAAATTGTCTGGAAGATGTTTAATTCATGGAGGAGGTAGCAGTAGTGGTTTCTTTGTTAGAACCCTAGTTTTTGCTAGTTTGGGTAAAATGATCATCGCGACTTCCATGATGGATCGAGTGCTACAGGCGTTTGAGAGAGTGAAGTTTGTTCGATAACGATGACATGGTCGAAGTTGCAGGAGTTCAGGTGGTCGGAATCGTGAGCACGAACGATGTTGACAGGTTTTGATCTGTACGATGGTTCCTGTTCCAGGCTTTGATTTTTAGGCTCGATTTCGATTTTGCGTGATGTTCGAAGAGGTGATGGTCGTTTTCTGGTAGGTGGATGATCGTCAATGTGTGGAGATACTCGGCGATGGACGGAGACGCCGCTGGTGGATGTGCACGTGTACGCGATCGAAATGTCTGGTGAAGTCTGTTAGCAGAGAAAGGTTCCAGTGTTGCTCGAGTTTTCTTGAGTGCGACTCGAAGTTTTTAAGTTTTGACTCGAAGTGATTTAAGGAAGTCTCGAGTATTTTTGTGTGTTACCAGGTTTTTCAAACAGGCTGTCTGTTTAAATTTAAATCTAAATTTAAAGACTGTAAAGAAACATTTAAAAACAGGAAGTTGAATTTTTAAAAGATATAAGATTTCTTTAACATGTAAAAGTTTTTGAATTAGATTTAAACTTTGATAAAGACAAATTGTTATTCATTTTAAGTCTCAAATTTAAAATGAAATTTAGGTGTAAATTTGAAATGGATATTTTCAAATGTAGGTAAGAATGATAATTTATCTATGGATAAGAAAAATGTTTTATCTTAAAGTTGAAATCATTAAACTTAAAGGTAATTAAAAATGGTTTAATAAATTTAATAAACTAATGTTTTGAATTAATTAATTTATTATTAAAGATTTAGAATACTTTGTAAATGAATAACTTGATTATTAATAAAACAAAGTTTTATCTTAAGAAAATTAGAAGTTTATATTCATTAAATTTATAAGGAATTTAATGGATAATTTATTTATTTGATTAATTAATCATTTGGATTAATTAATAGATACTTAAAGGTTTAAACAAATTAATTAATAATTAAGATTAATTAATTAGGAATAATTAATTTATAATTAAGGATTATAAATTAGAGTATTAATAAATGGTTAAGAATTAATTAGATGAATAATTAAATATTAATTAAGTTATGGTTAACACTTAATTAATTAAATAATTTAAAGATTAATTAATTGGTTATAAAGATTTATTAATTTAAAATTAATAAATAATTAATCTAAGTTAATTACTTAAGAAAAGTAATTAAAGGGTTGTTAATAGTTAATGTAGGTCATTAACTTGTGATTATTTAAATAACTAATTAATGTGATTAATTTTGATAATTAATTAGATAAATTGATTTAAAGATAATCATTTGTGAAAATGGTTTAAATGTAATTACTTAATAAAAGTAATTAAGGAATTAATTACTCATTTGTAATTAATGGAGTTAATTTGATTTAGTTAAGTTAATTAATTAAGTTTAATTAATTTAGGATAATCAAGAGATGGTTTAATAATAATTACTTAATTGTAATTAATAAGTATGATTATTTAGGGAAGTAAATAATAGATAATTACTGGAAGTAATTAATTAAATGGTGATATATTAATGGAAGTAATTTGAGTTTAATTACTTGAATAATTAATCAAGGGATTAATTAAGAAATTAATTAAGGAGAATTAATTTAGTAAATGAAAGTAATTAAGAGCAGTTAATTACTGATTGAAGATTAATCAAGGTGATTAATAAATGTTGTTTAATTTAAAGTTAATTACTTAATGTAATTAATTTAATTAAAGTAATTAATAATTAAGTTGTAATTAAGGATCATTAATTAATATAATTAATGATGTAATTAAGATTGATTAATTAAGTATAATTAATAAATGAAGTGATTAATTAATGTAATTAATTAAGGTTTAATATAACTAATTATAGTGATTAATTTAATTAATTATAGTTAATTAATTAATGAAAGGTTAATTACTATAAGTGGTTAAGGTTAATTAATTTGAGTAATTAATTAAAGATAAATAACTTGAAGGTAATTAAAAGATAATTAATCAAAGATGATTAATTGAAAAGATAATTAGAGGATAATTAATTAATTTGTAATTAATTAATGTTTAAGTAAGAAGGATTTATAAAATAAAAGTAATTAATTTAATTAATTTTAAATTAATTAGAGATGATATAGATCATTACTTATGGATGGATGATAATACTGAATGCTTTGCATTTGATTGATATCTCTGATGAGATATATGCTATGTGATATGGATGTTTAGTTGAATTGTGATAATATGGATTATCTGATGATATTGATAATGTTGATTATCTATTGTGAATTATCTTTCTATGTGTATAAAGATAAATGAATTGAATTGTTTTAACCTTTAAAACAACTTGGCCTTAAAAGATACGTCTTTGGATTTCGATGAGACCGGGATCGGGTTTCCGTATACCGGATTTCCAGGTCTGGAGACCCGAATACCACATCGATCCAAATTAACGATAGGTCGTGAATCTCAAGTGAAGATAAAGATTCAGAGTGCAAGGGTTATTGTCGTTAACTCTGAGGGTGATTCCAAAACGAGTGTAACGAGATAATGCCTTCGGTTTCGTTCGAACCCGGAACGAACTTGTATGGACTGAATGCTTTCAGAACATCGTCAGGTGGACGATGAGCATTCTAAGATAGATGTGTTCTTTTTAAAGGTAATCGTGACCTCAAGCCTCACAAACCGGGAATGGCTAAAACAGGGGAGGTGCAGCAAGGTTAGTGGGTAGCACCCAAGTAGGACAAGGTTACCTCTGTCTAGATGTCCCTTTCTATTTTCGACTTAGTGTGTGCGGTTGAATCATGACAACCGTGGGGTATCTTGTGCGGGAATTATCCAGTAAGGGATGTTCCGACCTTGTGTTGCAGGGGATTGGGAGTGATCCTCGGTACGGTGATCTAGGCCACGTACTGTGACGGGCGGTACCCCGGTAGCCCTGCCATTGTATGGAATCCAAACTCCAATAAGTGCCGTACGTATTAGTTGTGCCCAACTATGTTGGAACGTGAGATGTAAGCATTCCAGCTATTTCTGTATTTTACTTGAAAACCCTAGACCCTATTATAATACAATCGAATTTCCTATCAAATGTTTTGGTTAGCGTAAGGTAAAAACTTACCCATGTTTATTTGTGGGAAGTCTTACGTGATACCTTTTCTTTCAAAAGGTTTTGAAGTTAAACAAGTTTAACCTGTTACTCACACCAGACCCATGTCTGACCCAAGTTGTTTATTTCTGTTTTATAAACTCTTGGGTACTCAAATTTTTACGAGTAGCCAAGGGATTCAGGTTTAGCTTTGACGAGTAATCTGGAGGAGCAATGGAGCAGGAGGCTTCGGCGTTGTAGATATAGATAGTAGTTTTCCGCTGTGTTGATCTTTGTATTGATCTGTATTGTGTCGAGATGTAATAACTAGACAGATGTTTATAACTGTCTAGTATGTGATGTGTAATCTGTGTAACTCTGATAGATGATGTATATGATACTATGTAATATTTATGTGATATATTATATTTCGTTTCGTTTCCGCTGTGAGTATCTGTTGTTGTTTTCTGTTCTCTTCTTCTCTTTTCTATTTCTCACCCCTTTCTTTCTTACTGTCGATGCGATTTTCCGGGAGTGGAAAGTCGGGTCGTCACACAGGTAACACTGTTGTTGTTCCTTAGCTTGCCACCATACCTACACGAGAAAAGATTTTTGTGGCCTACTTGTTTTTATTGGTCCATGGTTGTTAGTGGCAACATATTTTGAAAATTATGTTTGTGTAGACCCAAGACTATTTATATTTGTTCCTTTTGGCACCCAGATTTGTTTGACTTTAGGGGATTTTATATTCATGCCTTTTGGAACCCAAATTGGTATGGTTTTCACGTGTTTGGGTCTATACCAGCATATATTGTGATTGCGTCCAGTTTTTCCACAAATTGTGCACTTGGAATTGACTTGATTAATTTCACTTCTAACACGTTCAAATTGATTATACCCAAGTCTTTGTCTAACAGTATTAACAGTTTGTTTCCCTAATAGCATATTTAACGATCTTTCTCCTTTGGAAAATTTTCCTAAAGTTGTAGACAATTGTTGGACTTGTGTTTTGAGAGATTCATTTTCATTCAATAATTTAGTGCACTTTTTAATAGAATTTTCTCTCCTAGTATTTTCACTTTCTTTCAAAATCAGAATTTTATTTTCAAGTGATTTAATTTTAATTTCTGATTTTTTAATTTCTTCTTCAAATGATGGAAACTTATCACACATACGGCTTTTGTTTTGATAGTTTTTAACCAATTGGTCAAGCTGTTTATTCAGTTCTATTAAACTATCTCTTTGTGATTCAATTTTAGCGTACTTCTCCCTAAGTCGTTCGAAACAGCCATTTACCTCATGAAAATATATAAGTAATTCCGAATGAGTAAGTTTTGATACCTCGCTTGGCTCGTCATCATCACTGTCAGTAATTTCTCCTTGAAGCCACAGTTTTTCTTTTTCATTTTCACTGCCAGTGCTTTCATCACTTTCATCCCAAGTACCTGCAAAACTTCTCCTTTTCGGTTTCTTTCCTTGGCTGAGTCGATTCTGAGGATAATTGGGCTTGATATGACCGGGGTTGTTGCACTTGTGACAAATGATCCCCTGCTCTTCTTAGTTGTCTAGTACTTTGACTATTCTGCTTTTCAATTGTTGATTTAGAGTTGGATTTCCGTATTTGCAATTCCATCTTTTGAATTTCTTTATTAACAGCGCCAGTTCAGCTGCTCCATCATCATCATCGCCATCATCACTTTTTGTTGTTCCTTTGAGAGCTATTGATTTCTTTCGAGTATCACCTCCTTCACGTTCTTCCTTGAATTTCATTTCTAGCTCATAAGTGGTGGGATTTCCGATGAGTTCTTCAACTTTGATTTGTTTCAAATCTTTGGATTTTTGAATGGCAGTCACTTTTACTTCGAAATTTCGTGGAAGGACTCTGAGGATTTTTTGGACTATTTCCAATTCTGTGTATTGTTTTCCAAGAGCTTTTGATTTGTTTACGAGATTAGAAAGTCGTCCGTACATCTCTTTGACATTCTCATCCTTGGCCATTGTGAAGTTCTCGTATTCGCTACTAAGCATAGCAAGGCGAGATTCTTTGACTTGAGATGTTCCTTCATGAGTCACTTCAAGTGTATGCCAAATTTCCTACGCAGTTAGACAATGTGAGACACGATTAAATTCAATTTGATCTAATGAACAAATAAAAGAATTCATAGCTTTTGCATTGGCATCTTGTAATTGATTTTCTAGATCTGTCCATTGATCCATTGGCTTTTCAATTTCCTGATTATCTACCACTATAGTTGGTGTCCTATAGCCCGTCTCAACAATAATCCAAGCATCAATGGTTTTCAGAAAAAATTTCATTCTATTTTTCCAGTAAGCGTATTCACCATTGAACATAGGTGGTCTAACAATAGACCGACCCTTAGCAAAAGCATTATTAAAAGAAGCCATCAAAATTTTAAAACAGTAATTTGTTTTTGAAAAATCAAATTTTTAAAACAAAAATTGACCTTTTTTCCTAGCTCTGATACCACTTGTAGGATCGATTTCACCCTAGAGGAGGGGTGAATAGGGTGATACTAATAATTATAAAAATTAATGTGGAAATATATAAAATAACTGCAGCACAGATAATAGCAGAATAATAAAAGCAGAAATAGAACAACACAGATTTACCCAGCTTCGGCAAAACCCTCCCTACATGCTACCCCCCAAGGTTTCTACTAGAAATTAAGCAGTCGGACGCTTACACACGTAAACTCGCAACACCCGCTATCGACTAATCTAACTCTACGCTCAAAACCCTGCCACAACTCAGCCACTGAGTTGCGAATTCTCGAACTACACCACCGTAGTTCGTACCCTAGTCGCACGGCTAGACAATTGCACAAGTTAAAAATAAATTACAAAATAAAAACAACTCTAAACAAAAAACTCTAATTTAAAAATTAAGCACAAAATTAATTTAAAGATGCCAGCCTAAATTAAAATAAAGAGAAGTCCTTTTTCTTTTTATCTTCATGTATATCTTCGGCCGGTATGCTTTTGTTTCTTCGTTCGTTCCTCTTTCAGATTTGGGGCTTTGCGAATTGAATACGCCGACTTCAGTTGATCGATCGAATAGATGTTTTCGCGTTGCTTGCTTTGTCGATCGATCATCACTTTGATATGCAAACGGCTGCTTCAATTCATCAAGTTTGATTTGAATAAATCTGGTATGTGATTTCCTTTGTTACTCTCGTTGATATGCTTGAACTCGATACTTGATAATGTCGATGATTGGGTTTTATAGCGTTGAAAACCATAAATTAACTTTCGTATTTTCGAGTTGAATTCTTCAATTATTTTTTGCTTGGCCATTTGATTTTGCTTGGATGCTAGTGATTTCTTTAGACTAGTTCAATTCGAATATTTTTTGATGTGCTATGCTTGATTACCACGGCTTTGATTCTGACTTGTTCGATTCCTTGGTCACCACGGCTCTGACTTTGGTAATTAAAATTGTGATAATCTTTTGAGATGAGAGCTTGTGTAACGACCAGAAATTTTCGATCGCGAAAATTCCAGATAGTTAGGAAAAGAAGAAAGAGATAGAAGAAGAAGAAACAGAAACACAACATAGATTCTCACATTCGCAGCGGATCAAAATATAATATCGAATAATAACAGTTTACAAAAGAATAATGTATCAGTTGATTACATTTTTATACACCAGAGTTACACACATACTCAAACACTGGACATATACAAATCAACATGTCTCAGATAAACAGAAATATACCACAGCTGAAACACTCCATACGTTCCTGCAATCCAGCTCGTCTCTTAAGCCCCAGAACGTTCTTACCCGAAAATCTGTAATACTCGGTCTGACCCGAGCATTACATCAAAGTAACACTCAGGTCAGGCTGGAAACCAACGTGAGTAAACCCATCTAACATGGAATACAACAGCTTAAAACTTACATAAAACCCGAGGTAACTCGTATCAATTTACAAATTCACAATTTGTTATGGACATCACTCATTTCACACATCAATTTCTAAGTACCAAAACTTAGATTAAATGGTCCAATTCACTTAAATCATTCCATTTCAGCCTATTGATTTCACATATCAACCTATAAAGAATCGAAGTGGTTTCGGGTATTACTGATACCCGCCCCTGGTCTCTTCGAATTCAATATCATTCTAATCTAAGTTATTGCAGTGAAATACAATCCAACTTTATATACAGGATGTCATTTTTACACAACAATTCATCATAGAAAGATAACCACATTATCACCATTCAACCAATTCATACTGTAATATAGCAACCCGATCCCCTAATCACTTCCAGTAATTAATTCCTTTAATTAATTACATTTAACAAATAATCTTTAAATTTATCACATCATTAATTAATCTCATTTAGTAATTTACTATCCTTTATTTGCTTACATAATTAATAAATCACTAATTACTTAAGACCTTAATTTATTTAAAAGATCACTACAAGAAAAACAGTCTTTTATAGCGGCATATAGCCGCTATTGAACACAACTATAGCGGTTTGATAAACGTTGTATATCGATATGTTATAAAAAAGAATTGCACATTTATAACACAAAAAAGCCGCTATAAAAGAGCATGATTTCATAGCATAAAGTGGCCGCTATAAAAGAGCATGATTTATAACGCCTATTTGCTGCTATCCTTTGACCGTAACCTCATACATTGCATTATCTTTTTATAGCACTTATGTCATATAGTTATAACGCTTTTTAGGAGCTATGTTTTATTTTACTATATATTTGATGCACCCCACTATTACATTTTAATAATAACAATCAAAATGAATTTTCTTTAAATAGATAACAATTTGAACAATGTATGAACAAAAAAATATAATAATTAGCAAATGTAACGTATATCCATGATAAAAAAATAAAGTATCAACTAACAAAAAATAAGTTCAATACATGAGTTACCAAATTCAATACATATTCATGATAACAAAAGACAACATAATTTAAAGTTAACGTCTATAAGTACCAAATGCATCACTAAGAACTTGAATTGCTCAAAGCCTTTCTTCATGCATGTTACATCATCCATCGACCAAGTTCTTTATCTGCTTTCTACCACCTCATATTGGACAAAATTTTACAGCATAGCTGAAGGATATCACCTTTAATCATCTAATCTGGTTTGAAACGAGAGTAGGGATGCTCTGTAGGTTTAAAGCCATTAGATAGTAATTTTAATAGCTCAAAAAATAACAGTGCATCTTAACAAAGTGAAATCTATTAGAATGCACGGGTATAGCTGAAGTGCACTGATCATTGACCTAATTGCTCCAAATTCAGTAGAGTATACCTACCCCTGGATTTGAACAGGAACCAAATTATACGACCTAATTCTGTTATCACATGGAAATACTTTAATTTTTAACTTATGGCAGGCAAAGCCGGTGGATTTCTGATTCTTAAACTATCAGTATTACAGCTACCAATAACTTTTTCAATTGCTTCAGCACATATAAAACTCAAATTGCACATAGTTACCGAATGTCTTTTAGACAATTAAACATCAAAGTTCTAATTTGTTTGAACACAGTTACTGAATGTCTTTTAGACAATTAAACATCAAAGTTCTAATTTGTTTGAACTCAACCAAAGTTTATTTTCTTTAGATTTGTACAAAATGATAAAAGGGCCTACCTCAAAAATTTGCATGAGCCAAGTCTTGATAGATTTGCTTTTATCGATCATCATCTCTGTACCAACTTCCAATCTACCAATCATTTTTGGATCAATCTGATATTTCTCAAGGAGTGATGTAACAACAGTCAAACTACACGAAAACAAATACAAAACTTCCAAATCGAGTATTACATAAGACAACAAATATACAAAGAAACTCCAAATTCAGAACGATATGAATAACCTCATTGAAATAACATCTTCCAATTTTGTACAAAATGCCATGCAATCTTGTCCCAAACCAATTGGGTATTTTCCTTTGCTTGCTCCATCGTGAGCTTCAAGCTCTTCCTGCAATTTGCATGGTTACAACTTGTTAAGGATTTTCGATATTTTAATATCATAACTAAAATTGTTTGGTAGGGAAATTTAACAGTTAATTTCAATGCCCATTTCATATCCATTGCAAAAATTAAATACGACAAATGTGTAACCTATTATCAGTGTAAACTATTTCAATTCATAGCAAAAAACGTAAAGATGAGTTCAACAAAAAGCACAAATTATAAATACATAGCGAGTAACATGATTATCTTAATTTGGTAATTATAAATACATAGGAACTAAACCAATAACTAGTTGGAAACTAAAGCAATGAATGAGCAGAAGTAGCAGTCTAACGTTGAGTATGCTGCAACTGAATTTGGAGATAACATCAAGTTTGGAGCTTTAGACAGTGAATGGCATGTGCAACGACAAGGCTGAAGTGAGAGTGTTGAACAGAAGTTTCATGGATCTAGTAATTTACCTAAGGAGGTGTGAGTATAGAGAGATAAGAAGATTTTGATCATAAAAGAAAGGAGATGAGATGGTCGGAGATGAGATGGTCAGAGGTGATATTCAGGCAATAGAGTACTGAAACAATTTAAACACACAGTGCAACACATACCAACATGAACATTCAAGCATTCACATCATTTATGTACACAGGCAACCGAAACCCATTAACATTACGTTGATAGATAACATTGAATTTGAATTTTATGATATTCAACATTATTTTGCATACAGTGATTTTTCATCAACTATTTTAATACTGGCTGTTGTTGCAAATCAGCAATGACAATTATCATAACAGGTATTACACGTTCTTATTTACTAAACTTGGTACTATCTTTTTTTTATTAGGTTGGCAATGAAGTAGGCCACACAAATTTTTACCAATCAGTATAGCCTCATTTTT
Organism: Allium fistulosum; assembly: GCA_030737815.1. Taxonomy (NCBI): domain Eukaryota; kingdom Viridiplantae; phylum Streptophyta; class Magnoliopsida; order Asparagales; family Amaryllidaceae; genus Allium; species Allium fistulosum. The sequence continues at coordinate 929,450,018 of CM060906.1, forward strand.
TATGAGATTTCTAAATGAAAGATTGACAGTACCTGATATATTTTTCTTCCATAAGTCCAGAATAGCCTACGTTAATTGGTTCTGTTTATCGCGTCTAGTATATGAAGCTAAATTCACTGGTTCAGTCCAGAATCAAAGCCAGAGGTTGATGTGGGGCTTGCTGATGTGCATGCAGTGTTAACTAGTTCAGTTCACCTTAATATAACTCAAACTGAACTAATCACCCTTCTCTATATTTTTATTCTCCCTTACACTCTATAAAACTCTCTTTTACCTCTTGTTTGCCTCTACACTTTTTCCTGTAGACAATATCAAATATAGTGAGAAAAGGAAAGAATGAAAAAGCCTCTAGTTTTATCAACTAAGCGGTGCCCGAAAGCAGAGCATCTAATGGTGCTTGATGAACATTTTAGAAGTGGAGCAGGTAATGCTGCTTGATGATTTGTTTAGCAACTAATCTAGGTGGAGTTTTATAAACCAAGAAACAGATCAGAAATTAAAATTTTAACAGAATATTGAACAAAATTATAGTTTTAACTTATAGAAGCAGATTATATTTGGGACATTCAACTTACCATTGGTCCCATTATTTTACACACATATATCTTCTTTTGTACCTGGAGAACCATGACAGCAAAATGAAGGATAAAGGAAGACAAGTTTGGCCAAAGTTAGTGGAAAAAATGTATAAAAGTACAGAACCCGAGATATGAAAATAGTGAAGCAACCAAGAAACAATATTTGGAGTTGTGTAGAATAGGAAATGAAGCTCGGTTCACAAGGCTAATGAAGTTTAAAACTGGACTATGGAAACATAAATTTCCATCATAAATTTATATAAATGCAGAAGACTTGAAATAATGCAAACGAGCACCACAGACAGAATGGAAGGAGTACTTAAAAGTAATGGATTGTATGATTTGGTTACCTACATGCATATTTAACTCAATTATTGAATTAATGTATGCTCTATTCCAGTGTTGTCAGTAAATATTATCGAACAAAAAGGCATCAAATAAGAAAATGAAATACATAACGAGTGCTTCATGGAAAGATTGCAAACAAAATAGAAAAAAAATCAAAATATACTATACAATTTTCTAGAAATGTAACAAAATTCATAAGTAAGTCTATTAATGTTGGTGAGAATTAGTATTGAGTTTTTACTATGTACACAAAGCAAGATAAGACGATTGACTATGTATCCACTCAGTCTATTAATGTTGCTTTTTCCCTTCTCAGTTACCGATCACACAGTCATTTTACACTAAAGGCCTATATTTTGCTTGTAATATTGTACATCTTTAAAATAAAATAAAATATGTAAGCTTAAAAAAATAAAAAAACACAAAATGTTAATTTGTTCAAATCAAAGTCATAGGAGTACTATTTTAAGAACCTTTGTTTATTCTAATATGTGACAAAAATTAAATAAATTACTTTTTGGTTCATTTTTTCCAAGTGTGAAAACGATTAGAGCATTACTTCAGCAACTTGAAGCATTTGACAACAACATGATTTTTCAACTTAAAATTAGAAACAAGTTTTAAGTCATAAAAGCATGTTTGGCCATGAATTTTAAATAGGAAAAATCTCATAACTTGAATTGTTTGAGAATAAGTCAGTAATAAATAGTTAATAAGTCTAAGTAAGAAAAACATACTTTATCTGTATTATACAACGAACCTTTATCTGTATTTTAATACATCTATCCAAACACCTCTATCTTTTATTCATTCAAAACTACATAAAATTACAACTCAAAACTGCTTTTAAGTAGTTTTATAAATTGTTGTCAACGAATGGAATCTTTAGTTAAATATTATTTTTCTTTTCAACATTTTTTTTCACTTTATGATCAGAGCAACAAAAGATAAGTTTGACTGCCGATTTCGATATCGCATTAAGGCTAATTCAGAAACAATGGATGTGGTCAAGATGGTTAAGTTAGCCATGATAACAATGAGTGTGGGTGTTAAACGAATATAATGAACTTAATAAATTCAACCGTTCCACTAAGGCAATCATATTAATTAGCAACTAGGAAAATTTTGAACAAAGGTCGTTTAATCTTGCATTATATCAACATGCAAGACAACATCCTTACAGCAATTCAATTAAGCTTGCATGTCAAGGAAAATTTTGTTCAGCTCAAAGACACAATCTGAAAACGCAACTTGAAGTCTAACTATGAGATATTTCAGAAAATCCAAAGCCTCACCTTTCACTACTTCAATATATATCTCGGAAAACTAAAAGTAAAAGTACAAGTAAATCAAAAAAAATGGGGAAAATTACACGACGACGGAAGGTGTTGAAGCTACAGTTGCATACATCGCATCTCGGTGCCTCTTGAAAAACTGGAGGAATTTTCATAGTTTAATTTGATCGATCTCAAAAATTAATTAGTTTTGAGAAGTTTTTGGTCAGATATACAAAATTGGGGATCTAAAAATAAAAAAATCTATAGACCAAAATGGTTCGGTCTTTTTCTGGAGGGAAACGAAATCGGTTAAATGGTTTTTTGGAGGGGTGACGAAAATTTTGAAGCCAAGGGCGTTACATGGCACAGTACACAATAAAATGAGTTAAAAAACAAATAACTAAGCGTAAACAATAGCGCTTTAGAATAACGCATTATTAAATGGCGTTATTAATAACATATTTTGTTGTAGTGGATAAACCATTTTATCTTAATTAATTTCTTCAATTATCTTTTAAATCCTTATTAAATAAACTTATGAAAATAATCTATCACCATTCTATTTACTTAAACCTTAAAAGTTAAATTAAGGATTTAAAATCACTTCAACTTCTAATCATTTCTTAATTACAATATCAAGTTTTTATTTAAAATAAACTTCCAAACAAAGGTTGTATATATTATAAAAACACTTTTAACTTAATAAATTTAACCAAAATTTATCTTAAACCTTTTATTTATCCTAAACTCAATCAATATTTAATATTTCAAAAGGAATGAGTGGAGAAATTTGTCTTAAACTTGTCTAAATCTAAATTTTATTTAAACTTGTATTTCATTCAGAAAAACTGGGTATCATCACTAAGTCACGAGTAAACAAACCCAAATTCTCGAGTTCAAAGCCCAGCAAACCCCTACCTTATTCTCAAGCAAAACTCCAGTACACTTCGAGTTCGTTCCCGAGGGAACAACGTCTTCCCAAACTCATCTTTACCTGACACATTGTGCACCAGTGCATGTACACAGATAGCCGCCGGCGATCTGACTCCACCACCTATTGTCGACAAGTCACCGATCCACTCCACACTCGATTTCGACCATCCAACTCGATCATCAATCTCGAAATCTAAATCGAGCCTAATCAGACGAACATAAACAGCAACCTTCCATCGGAAAATCTCTACTCTCCGATGATCTCGACCACGAGATTCCTCACCCATCAACCAGAAGCTACGTCACTACTTCTGCCTCGATTTCCCCCCATCGTGATCTAACCTGATCCATCTCAATCATCAGAAACACCTCGACAACATCGATGATCCAAAACCCAATACTAAACCCTAGATCACCCCATACCCGCCACCATGGCCACAAATAAAATCCATCAACATTTTTCCCGAGACCCACATGCCTCATACATCCTTTAGTCCAAACGCCGAACAACCCGACGCCGCCGATCACCTCAAATCGACGAAAATGTCGAAAACACTCAACTCCAAAATTCCCATTAAAAATCATGAAAGGCATGTTAAAATTCGTGATTTTCAAGCACGAATTCATTCATGCAACCCAATTCAAATTTTAAGATTGTTGATTTTTATCACAAATAAATATATCACTGTTATTTCTATTTTAAAAATTATTTGATGGATAAAATCCTGTAATTTATTTTTAAAACCATCATCATGCATTAACAAACAACTTTCATTTGAAACTCGAAGTCAAGTGTTGATCAAATTTAAAGGTTTGAATTTTTGAAACCAAACATGGCCTGTGAAACAACAGAGAACAAAAAAAATGTATATACAGGAACCTCATATTCACAATTCAATCTTCAATCACGAATAACATTAATTTAAGCATTTTACACATCATCACACTTCAATCTATCGCATGCATTCTGGTTGATCCACAGATCTTTAAACTGTTTATAAATCTAAATGTTTACTCACTGTTTTATATGATTGCTTCCTTGTTTAGTCTTCTCCCTTGCTCCACTTTATTGTTTTGCTTTTTTTTCTCGAATGAAAAATGAAACAAGGTAGTGATTTGTATATTTTATTTCTGATATCTTGTTCGAATGCTCAAACAAGGTCAAGGCAGAGTCTGTATATATCTTGTTTGAGTTGCTTGCTTGAGAAGATGAAACAAAGGCAAGTGGTATTTATCAAAGAAAAATAGCTGCAGTCTGTTTTGTTGTACACGGTAAGTTTTCACTTTTTTTTCCAGAGATTTGCTAAGGCCTAACCTGATTTGATTTCATAAAAAAACTTTGATGTATTATGTTTTATGGGCTAGAGTTGAAATGTGCATTAAATGCTTGTCCCCCCATGTTCCTACAAATATATACATACATTGCATATGTATATTTGCTTTTACATACTTATCTACTTACATATCATATACCTATTTATACTTAAACATATTTCTTGCCTTACTTTTATCCTCCTATTTACTTGTTCCTGTTAAACTATTAACAAATTCATCCACACACACATATACCTTGACAAATTTATACATGTAGATATACCCAATGCATATACATATATATGGATTTTCCATACGCAATTTGTAGTAGTCATCACATACATATATACATACATTTCCATATTTAAAAGTACTATATACATTTCAACTTATGTATATATACTTTTATTTATTTTTCATATTTACATTTATACCCTCCTATATATGTATATTTATATAATTTCCTCATACATATACTTATATATGCATATATTTTCAACATCATAAAGGTTGTATATTTTTATCTATACGTACATTTAAAGATATTTCATCATGATGTAAATGTTGGAGTTTATCTATACATTAAATTTATTTTCTTTTTTATAGGATTTAACATACCCAGAGATTTTAAAAATTAAATATCTAATATAGCTTTTAAATCATTTATGTATGTCCAGATATTTTTAATTATCAGAATTTTTATTTGTTTGACTTACAAAATCAGTATTTTCAATGATTTAATTCAGTTAATTACCCAATAACAGTGCTTGAAAATTCGAGTCGTTACATTCCTCCCCCCTTTAGAACTTTTCGTCCTCGAAAAGGAACGAAGCGAGAATTTTAATTTACTGTTTATCTTAGTTAAATTATTCTTTAAACATCCTTAATTCCTTACTCTTTATTTTAAATTTTAAAACACTTTTAAAATTACGTAATATTACCAAACTAGCTTTATATAAAATACTTTTTATAACTCGATGTCTCAACAAGTCCATCCTTGTTCTCACAGAAATTCGGTCATACGTTGATCAGGCGTACGACTGAAAATCTATAAGTACTTGGTAAACTCGTTTCCAACACCCAGTGAAAATACTTTGGAAAATAATTTTACTGAAAATATAGAAAACAGTTTCAAAAATAGAGAAAATATCTTTGGTGAGAATGCTCTGGAAATCATCACCCCCATCCATGGTCGTAGTTACATCTTGGGTTACGTTGCCATCGCAGCAAAAGTCCATGTAACTGTAGGCACTCCGCACCCCTCGATTATGCCATGGAACCCACAATAGATCGCAGTTACATTCCAGGGTTACGTTGCCATCACAGCAAAAGTCCATGTAACTGTAGGCATCAGCGCCCTCGATTTTTGCTGTCAAAAATGAAACTTCTCCACTCCCACATAGGTCGTAGTCTACCGATGTAAAATCAACCGTAGACTGTTGGCTCTCAGCAGCACACACGACTTTCGCTATGTTACCATAGGTCGCAGGCTACCGATATAAAATCAAACGTAGACTGTTGGCTCTCAGTAGCACACACGACTTTCGCTATGGTCTGCAGTAGATCGTAGTGACATCGAGTTAAACTGTCGTCACGACATAACCCAAATGCCTCTGTAGGCATCAGCGCCCTCGACTTCCGCTACACAATATACATGATCCTCAGGAACTAGTTTTGTCCGGACTCCCCATAGGACCAACTTTAGAACTCCCCCTTAGGGCTTAAGGCAGTACCACCCTGTGGCACTCCTGAGAAGTTCATTCGAGGGAGCGCCTTTTTCCCCAGAGCCACTTTCAAAACACTTTATACTATACACATATAGTATTTTCCATATCATACACCAAGTATGAATTTCATATAAATCTCCTTTCTCAAAATCGATTATCCCAAAATCAATAATTCACAAACTAGGCTTTCCAAATTCCAAATTTGATTTTCCTCAAAAATCAAAAGCCTTTCCAAATCCATAGGTTCCAAAAACCTTTTCTCAAAATCATTCTCATAAGATCCTTTACATATATATACATATATATATATATATAACTTTAAAAATCTTTGGATCACTTCAAACTTGTATAAATTCCCATTCTATACTTAAAATACTTTCAAAAACCCTTTTCTTCTGGTAAAAGATTCAACAATGGGAGTTTTATCATATATATAACAAAGATACGTAACTTTGTTTATTCCAAATCAAATATTCAAACTCTTTTATAAAGTTATTAACCACATTACTTTTCTTCATAAAGTGATTCCTTAATCATAGAAATTTCCAATTCCCATTTTACCTCATCATATATTTCACAAAATATACCTTCCAATTCAAAGACCATTATACCGTTCTTATCCATAAATTTTCAATATCAATTTTATTCAAACCCGTACGATGGACACAAATCATCCGTACGCTATACCAATTTGATCGCTCACTCGATCACACAATCCACTTCCGATCTAGTATTGTCTACCCGACTTCCTAGTGCGGACTCAGATCTGGTTTCTTGATCAGAAACATTCTCCTTGCATAGTCACAACTATGATAGAGAATATCCAGAACCAATCAAAAATCCATATCCAGGTTCGCCGTCGAAAATCGAGCGAAAAATCCCAACTCGGATTGATAATACTATCTCGAAATTCTATGCTCGAATCTGGATCAAATCACTATGCGAATAGAATAATATACGTACATCCTACGTATTTATCTTCATTGATTATCAGTTAAATCAATTACCTTTCTATTCATCCTCACTTTGATTTTATTCACTTATTCACATTTGCCTTAATCCCCATTTGGATTATCACTTCAATTCTTATCTCAGTTGGGTATTTAATCAATAACAGTTTGAACTCCGACCAGTTTATATTTAGAAAATAGCTAGAAAAATTTAAAAATAGATAAATAGTTGAAAAATAATTATTAGTTTGTAAAATAGCTGTAAAATAGTTATGTAATTGTAAATACTTGAAAAATAGTAATTATTTATAAAACAATTGAAAAACAGTAATTAGTTTATACAGCTGTAAAATTGTTAAATAGTTCCAAAAGTAATTGTAAAACAAGCTTAAGATAGTTTTAGGTTTAAAAAGAAAAGTTGTATAGTAAATAGTTTGGAAAAATAGATTTATATTAAAACAATTTATTTTGAAAATAGTCCAGAGTCAAACTGTTCAATTCCCCATTAATTCAATTTAAATTTCCACTTCCATTTAAATTGACTCACTTCTAATTTGAATAACTTCAATTTCCCTTGAACTTGATTTATCCCTAATTCAAGTTGAATTAACTTCAACTTCTTTCCAAATTTCAGATCAAATTCCATTTGATTTTAAACATATTCACTTTAATTACAATTTCAAATCAAATTAATTTAGACTAATTTCAAATTGAATCCACTACAATTTCAAATCATTTCAATTTCTCTATTAATTAATCCCAATTCCCATTTTAATTTGAACTCATTCAATCTTCAGTTTTATTTCAAATTAATCCAATTCAAATTTCCCATTTGAATTTTATACTTATCCATCTTCAATTCTAGTTAACTCAAACTAAATTCAATTTGAACTAATGAAATCTGAATCTCAATTTTAAACCATCTTGAATTATATAAATTCGAGTTAAATTTTCAAATGTTGATTTAACCCCTTAAATCAAATTAACCTTTATTTTTTTAAAATCAATAATCCAAATCTTTAAATAATTTAATTCTGAGTCCAATTCTCACAATTCCGTTTTAAATTATCTTTACTTAACTTATTTCAAAGTTCAAATAAGAGTTCAAAACAATTTTATCTTAAAAATTCAATTTATTACCCAATTTTTATCTTCCAATTCTAAAACCAGTTCTTAAACAAATTTTAATTTACAAATTCAATTATACAAATTTTCAGTTCAAAGTAATTCCATATCCTTAATTTCAAATTCCATTTCAAAAGAAGGTGATTTTATTAGATCATACTGCCACAAAATATTTCATACATTGATAGACTGCACACTAGCAGTTCAACATTACATCCATTTATCACAATAATGGATATATTACCACACTTCATTCCTCATTCATTTAAACAAATTCAATTCACAATCTAAAGATTATTAATAACAATAGGATGACATCATCCAATTTATCTAAAACAACCATCCATTTCAATTTCCAGATCTCATACCCATTTTGAGATCTCACGAACTCCCCATTCAAATCATCCATTTAACCTTCCAGTTAAATCCCAATTTTATTTTCAAATTTCCAATTCAGGTTGCTTGTTAACTTATTTAACTTTCCCAAAGTTAAATTCAATTTACTTAATCCAGCCAACCTAACCCAATTTGAATTTCCATTTCAAATTTTAAACTTCACATTAATAATCTTATAAGTTCAAAAACTTATCACATTGGGTATCACATCTCATTCCAAATTTAAAACTCAACATTTAGAGTTTATTTCAAACCATTTTTGATATTATGTATATTCCTCATATATACATATTGTTTCCTTTACACTCTAAGTTATCCTTAAATTTTAAATCACCTTTAGTTTTAGTTCAAACTGTTTCCTCTAATGCTTTCAAACAACTCTTATTTTAAAATAAGATCATGTTCAAAATATTCTGAATGATACTCTTTATTATTTATATTAACATTTGAAACCATTTAAAAACTTTTCAATTTACATCCTTTCTAATTTACAAGTTATTCACATCAAATGGTTACTTCCTTAAAACATTTATGTGTTTATTGGAAACCAATCATCCTATTTAAACTCAATAACCATTTATTTTCTCGTTTGGAACCATTTTAATTCATCTTATTTGTATAGTTCATTTTATCCAATCCTTATTTGGATATGTATATATATGTTACTAGATTTCTTATTTAATAACCAATTATTGCTTTATAAATATGATATAAGCTTTTATAAAATCATCCAGTTTTAAAACCATTTTTAAAACCTTTATATAAGAAAATAACAAGTACGCTCTCATATATGTACACACACACACACACACACTCAACTCATCCTAGGGTAATACTAACCCTATCCCTGATGAGTAAACCCATCAGAGCCAAGGTTCTCGCTTAACCTTTCAGCTCTGATACCAACTATAACGACCCGAAATTTTCGATCGCGAAAATTCCAGATAGTTAGGAAAAGAAGAAAGAGATAGAAGAAGAAGAAGAAACGGAAACACAACACAGATTCTCACATTCGCAGCGGATCAAAAATATAATATCAAATAATAAAAGTTTACAAAAGAATACTGTATTAGTTGATTACATTTTTATACACCAGGGTTACACACATACTCAAACACTGGACATATACAAATGGGGGAATTAATTTAAAGGACAAAAATTTGTCTATTTTTAGCCCCAAGGACCCGACTTTAATATTTTAACCACAAGGACAAACATTCTCCTAAAAATTATTCATAAGGACAAACATTCTTTCAAAATTATCCATAAGGACAAACATTCTTCCAAAACTGCTACTGAATTAAAAACTGATACATAAAAACTGCTACCGATAACTACAAACTGATACCTAAAAACTATAAAAACTGATACCTAGAGAAAGTTGTCCTTCAGGCTAAAATATTGAAGGTCTATCCTTGAGGCTAAAATGCTAAGAAATTTTGTCCTTGACAATAATTTCCTGTATACAAATCAACATGTCTCAGATAAATAGAAATATATCACAGCGGAAACACTCCATACGTTCATGCCATCCAGCTCGTCTCCTGAGCCCCAGAACGTCCTTACCTGAAAATCTGTAATACTCGGTCTGACCCGAGCATTACATCAAAGTAACACCCGGGTCAGGCTGGAAACCGACGTGAGTAAACCCATCTAACATGGAATACAACAGCATAAAACTTACATAAAACCCGGGGTAACTCATTTCAATTTACAAACTCACAATTTGTTATGGACATCACTCATTTCACACATCAATTTCTAAGTACCAAAACTTAGATTAAATGGTCCAATTCACTTAAATCATTCCATTTCAGCCTATTGATTTCACATATCAACCTATAAAGAATCTAAGTGGTTTCAGGTATTACTAATACCCGCCCCCGGTCTCTTCGAATTCAATATCATTCTAATCCAAGTTATTCCAGTGAAATACAATCCAACTTTATATACAGGATGTTATTTTTACACAACAATTCATCATAGAAAGATAACCACATTATCGTCGTTCAACCAATTCATACTGTAATATAGCAACCCGATCCCCTAATCACTTCCAGTAATTAATTCCTTTAATTAATTACATTTAACAAATAATCTTTAAATTTATCACATCATTAATTAATCTCATTCAGTAATTTACTATCCTTTATTTTCTTACATAATTAATAAATCACTAATTACTTAAGACCTTAATTTATTTAAAAGATAAACCATTTTATCTTAATTAATTTCTTCAATTATCTTTTAAATCCTTATTAAATAAACTTATGAAAATAATCTATCACCATTCTATTTACTTAAACCTTAAAAGTTAAATTAAGGATTTAAAATAACTTCATCTTCTAATCATTTCTTAATTACAATACCAAGTTTTTATTTAAAATAAACTTCCAAACAAAGGTTGTATATATTATAAAAACACTTTTAACTTAATAAATTTAACCAAAATTTATCTTAAACCTTTTATTTATCCTAAACTTAATCAATATTTAATATTTCAAAAGGAATGAGTGGAGAAATTTGTCTTAAACTTGTCTAAATCTATTTTTTTTTAAACTTGTATTTCATTCAGACAAACTGGGTATCATCACAAAGTCACGAGTAAACAAACCCAAATTCTCTAATTCAAAGCCCAGCAAACCCCTACCTTATTCTCGAGCAAAACTCTAGTACACTTCGAGTTCGTTCCCGAGGCAACAACGTCTTCCCAAACTCATCTTTACCTGACACATTGTGCACCAGTGCACGTACACAGATGGCCGCCGGTGATCTGACTCCACCACCTATTGTCGACAACTCACCATTCCACTTCACACTCGATTCCGACCATCCAACTCGATCATCAATCACGAAATCGAAATTGAGCCTAATCAGACGAACAGAAACAACAACCTTCTATCGGAAAATCTCTACTCTCCGATGATCTCGGCCATGAGATTCCTCACCCATCAACCAAAAGCTACGTCACTACTTCTGCCTCGATTTCCCCCCATCATGATCTAACCTGATCCATCTCAATCATCAGAAACACCTCGACAACATCGATGATCCAAAACCCAATACTAAACCCTAGATCACCCCATACCCGTCACCACGGTGACAAATAAAATCCATCAACATTTTTCCCGAGACCCCTATGCCTCAGACATCCTTCAGTCCAAACGCCGAACAACCCGACGCCACCGATCACCTCAAATCGATGAAAATGTCGAAAACACTCAACTCCAAAATTCCCAAGAATTAACAAACTAAAAATCATGAAAGGAATGTTAAAATTCGTGATTTTCAAGCACGAATTCATTCATGCAACCCAATTCAGAATTTAAGATTGTTGATTTTTATCACAAATAAATATTTCATTGTTATTCCTATTTTAAAAATTATTTGATGGATAAAAATCCTATAATTTATTTTTAAAACCATCATCATGCATTAACAAACAACTTCCATTTGAAACTCGAAGTCAAGTGTTGATCAAATTTAAAGATTTGAATTTTTGAAACCAAACATGGCCTGTGAAACAACAGAGAATAAAAGAAATGTATATACAGGAACCTGATATTCACAATTCAATCTTCATTCACGAATAACATTAATTTAAGCATTTTACGCATCATCACACTTCAATCTATCGCATGCATTCAGGTTGATCCACAGATCTTTAAACTGTTTATAAATCTAAATGTTTACTCACTGTTTTATATGACTTCTTCCTTGTTTAGTCTTCTCCCTTGCTCCACTTTACTGTTTTGCTTTTTTTTATCGAATGAAAAATGAAACAAGGTAGTGATTTGTATATTTTATTTCTGTTGATATCTTGGTCGAATGCTCAAACAAGGTCAAGGCAGAGTCTGTATATATCTTGTTTGAGTTGCTTGCTTGAGAAGATGAAACAAAGGCAAACGGTATTTCTCAAAGAAAAATAGCTGTAGTCTGTTTTGTTGTACATGGTAAGTTTTCACTTTTTTTCAGAGATTAGCTAAGGTCTGACCTGATTTGATTTCATAAAAAAAACTTTGATGTATTATGTTTTGTGGGCTAGAGTTGAAATGTGCATTAAATGCTTGTCCCCCATGTTCCTACAAATATATACATACATTGCATATGTATATTTGCTTTTACATACTTATCTACTTACATATCATATACCTATTTATACATAAACATATTTCTTGCCTTACTTTTATCCTCCTATTTACTTGTTGCTGTTAAACTATTAACAAATTCATCCACACACACATATACCTTGACAAATTTATACATGTAGATATACCCAATGCATATACATATATATGGATTTTCCATATGCAATTTGTAGTAATCATCACATACATATATACATACATTTCCATATTTAAAAGTACTATAGACATTTCAACTTATGTATATATACTTTTATTTATTTTTCATATTTACATTTATACCCTCCTATATATGTATATATATATATAATTTCTTCATATATATACTTATATATTCATATATTTTCAACATCATAAAGGTTGTATATTTTTATCTATACGTATATTTAAAGATATTTCATCATGATTTAAATGTTTGAGTTTATCTATACATTAAATTTATCTTCTTTTCTATAGGATTTATCATACCCAGAGATTTTAAAAATTAAATATCTAATATAGCTTTTAAATCATTTATGTATGTCCATATATTTTTAATTATCAGAATTTTTATTTGTTTGACTTACAAAATCAGTAGTTTCAATGATTTAATTCAGTTAATTACCCAATAACAGTGCTTGAAAATCCGGGTCGTTACAACTTGACTACATTCGAATTTTGTTCCTCTTTTTACTACTGCAACTTAATTTGCTTTGCGCTCTGCTTCCTTGTTCTTGTTTCTACTGTTAGTAACTGTGCACATACAAACATGTATATACATACATATATATTTGTGTATATATGTGTTGTGAATTTTCATCTATCTACCTAGCTAGGATATTCATGTTATGGTAATCATTTTACTTTGAAACTGTCCATCTCATTGGACTTGTATTCTTCAATCTAGTGTGGTTGCAGTTTTGGGTTTCCAGTTTCCTCTAAAGCTTTGCATTCATGTTAATTCATTTTTGTTATCCTTGCTGAAATGCACTGAATCATTGCACTGATATACGTGCATATATGTTACTGTTTTGGTCTTTGTTTCAATTTTGTCTGGTTCACTTTGAACTTCTGATCTGGGTTCACTTTGAACTTCCAGTTGCATGTGTTAGTACATTTCTGGTTTAGCTAATGAACTTCATGTGTACATCCATTTGCTATGTCTGTTCTTGGATGATCTGATTCACTTTAGTTCTTAACTTGTTCATTTTCTTTTTGACCTTTGTATATTTGAGCATGTTGAACTTATGTTAATTTGGGACTTCATATATACATCATTTTGTTGCAGTCTTCTCTATTGTATATCTTCATGCTATTTGAAACTGCTCTGCCCAGTTTGTCTACTGCTTCATTAAGTTCATTTCTCTGATCATGTACATGACTTGTGTACTTATCTTTGATCTGTTGGTCTTCATGGATTATGTAGTCTTTGGTATCAATGTTGCTTTGTATTCCATTTGCATTCTGGAATCTGGTTTAAGTTGTTTCATGACTCCACTGTCGAGTCTGTTCTCATGTGTACACATTTGTGCACTTGTTAGCATGGTCTGGTTTTTGTCACTGGTCTTCACTGTTGAGGCTGCTGCTTCGAGCCCCTGTGCATTGAACTTGTATATTTCTTATGTCCTCATATGATCATTGATGTTGGATTGTGTTCATGTACATTTGGGGTCTAGTTCATGCATTCTGAAGCTTTATAGATGTGTAATCTGATTCATTGTTGCATGAGAACTGATACTTGACAATTTTGTGATGTTTTTGTGTTGCCCCTCAGTTGAATCCAGCCTCGGCTCGGGTTTGACCTTGTGCTCACCTGTTCCTGCAGTTTTATCAAGTGTATCGGTGTGCACAACCTTGTGGCATGTACAGTGATATACTGTGCATGTCACAAGTTGTTCATGTAGATGAATACAAAAATAAATGATGACGAACAACCCAAATAACCGAGGCAAATAACATTGTCAAAATACACATTTTATTTTACATTGCACAAATATTTCTTTTTCAATTTTACCACGTCAGTGTTTACTTTACAGATAATTCAGATGCTGGATTCAATCTGGAATAAAGTTGAAGAACAAATATGAGTTAACGAGTGATATGTAGTGAGGTGCAAATGTAAGTGACAATTGTGATGTAATAGAAATTGAATTGTAATTGAAATTTTTTATATATATAGTGAGAGCTCAAATTTTGTACTATTCAAAATTGTAATAAAATATTTGTTTGAATAACAATCTGTTTGAATTTAAATTCCATGTTATTTATTTTATTCAACAAATATTTATTTAATTTTGTGAAAAATAAAATAGTACAATTAACAAATACATTTAAATGAATATATATATATATATATGTTTATTATCATCAAACAAAAATCATATACTTGCATACTCAACAACAAGGGGACACGTTGGAGGGATCCAATAAGATTCCTCACCGATGTTGATTTTACTTTTCGTATATGTGGTGATATATGATTTGTTGGATGTCATATTATTGATTGTGACATGATTTGACTTATTTAGTCTATAGTGGCACTGAGCTATTTTTGGTATTTTGACATACTAAAACAATGATTGTGAACTGGAAATGATTTTTAAAGTGAATTTGGAATTTAATATGTTTTAATAATTCTTGAATTATTTAAAGAAAGAGTTTATTGAAATAAGATAAGAATATGATTTTTGAAATATTTATATAACTGTTTTGTGAAATATGTTAAACGGAGATTTTTAAACTATATTATAAAGGTTTTGAAATTTTTGAATAAGTCCATCTTTTTATTATAAATAAATATAGTAGTTAGAAGTAAATATTTTTGAAATGGTTTAGATAAGAGATTTATAAAAGTAATATTTTATAAATAAAGTAATAGATTTATAAATGGATTTTTTATAAATAAAGAGATTTTTCAAATGAATAAATTTTATAAAAGGAATTTTATAAATAGAAGCTTTATAAAATAGAAATGACATTTATAAACGTAGTTTATAAATATAGAAATGATTTATATTGAAATTTAATTATGGAGTTAATCATTTTAAAAGTGGTTTATCTTTTAAAGGAATGTTTGAAAGTAATATTTTGAGCGAGTTAATGGTTTTAAAAGTAATTTATCTTTTCAAAGTAATGTTTAAAAAAAGAAATTCAAAATTGAATTTAATAGTTTGAAAATGATTCAAATATGATGAGTATCGAAAACATAGATTTCAACATTTATTGTTGTAATAGACGTTTTCGGGGAAGTAAGGAAGGCATAGACAATAACATTGTTGTTATAGTAAATGATTTTCGAAAGGAAATGTTTTATATAGTACATGGGATATATATATATATATAATTAATTAATCGAATCCCTATACTAGTGTTTTGGGTTGTCGTAACGATGTTTTATGCAACATCCGTTTGACCCAAATAAAGTTTGTTTTGAAGAATACTTTCCTTAATATTTGTATATATACTTGTTTTTATTTAAAGTATATGGAGATATTTCCTAGGTGTTGAAAATGAAAGGATTTGTGAATATACTTATACCATTGGTACAAGTATATAGGAATGTATTCCATTATCGAATAATTTGAAATAGTTTTGTGAATATATCTTTTTATAGATAATTTGAAGTAAATATTGGAAAATTGATTTAATTAATAAAAGATTAATTAAATGGGCTTAGTGACTACTTATGTGCTAGATTTTATTGTTGCTTTGATAGTTTAATAACCGACTGTAAAATTTGGCCTCTTTATCGTTGTTGATCTGGAGAGACCGGGATCAGATTTATTTGAAAACCACTTTGGACCAATGTATGCATTCAAAAGTGCAGGTTTATGATGATGACAATTAAAGACAAAGATCTTCATGATATAGGGCTACTTGCCACTAGACCCCATATTGTATACTTATGGTGCCAGTAGTGCTTTGTTATGAAAATGTTCGATTTGCAAGGACTAATCACTACTGATCCTAGAGGTGATTCCCAAACAGGATGTGGTAGGAGAAGTGTCTTCGGTTTGTCCTATTCCTGGATAACTTGTATGGACGAATGTCTGACATTGCATTTTAAAAATCACAATTATTGATCTCTATAAACGTAATCTATTTGGTGGCAGAGAAGGAAACTTCTCTTAGCTAAATACCCTTTCTTGAGACGTATGAGCTCAGGAGTTATACGTTTGTAGAAATCAGTTGTGTGATTATGGAATGGCAAGGTGGCATTCAAAGTGAAATGTTATATGTGAAAGGTAATTGTTACCTTAGGCCTCACAATCGAAAATGACCAAAACAGGTTAGATGCGGCAAGGCTATGTGGTTCTCAACCATAAGGATATGATCATCCCCTTCTAGATATATTTATTCATGCTATGACGTCGGGTTTTAAATTATTGTGGTGTATGCGAAGAGGGCCCTCGGATAGGTCGGTAATGATCGGGGAGTATATTTACAGATTTAGATTTGGATGCTTTTGAGCTTTAGCAAGCCAGTTGGAGGTCTTCAGATCGTATTCTCGTATGTGTTTATTTTTTTCTTTTCGCTGCATTATTGTTTAAATTATTAGCTTTTGTAAGGACAGTTTTTATAACTGTCCAAGCTGATGATTGTGATTTGTTGTACTCTGATGGATGTACGTATATTAAGGTTTCTCTTTTGTAAAGTTCGTTGATATTATATTATATGTTGTTCTATTGTGTTTTTGAGATCTGTGGTTGTTTTAGTTTCTTTTTCTCTTCTTATTTCTTCTCTTCTTCTTTCTTTCCTATAACTATTCGTCTTTCCGTTCAATTTGGGTTGGACATGTCTGGTTTATTATCAACTTGAACTGTGCGGATTTGCGGGTCGTTACAGCTGGTATCAGAGTTTAGGTTATGCGAACACCTAGGCTTTAGTTGGGTACTCATTATAGATAGGGTCAGTACTACCCTAGATTGAGTTTGAGTGTAATATATATATATATATATGACCGCGTATTTGTTAGTGATTATAAAAATGTTTTATGTTATGTTAATTTATCTATTGAGTGGCTTATGAAATCTGGTAGGTACGTGGGATGCCACGTTATAGATAGGGGTTTCTAAACTCTTGAACAAGGCAAACCGACACAGCATTATTTCGAGAAATTGGGTAAATGAAATAATTTTACCTTGATTATATTTCATATATAAAGGAATAATTTTTCAGAAATTATTATAGTTATATATATGGATTGTTTGGTTGTTAGTGAATGATAATATTTTATTATTATATTTTGTAGTTTGTGTTTTAATAAAAGTTGTTATTATTATAAATGGAAACAAAGATAAACAATTTTGAAATGGTCTTATAAAAAAAGTGAAATAAGTGAAATTTTATAAGTATAAATTTATTAATTTGATTTATAAATAAAAAGGAATTTAGAAGAAATAAAAAGCACTAACCTCGCTTTAGTCACTAGAAAATAATTATGGTGATTGCTGCAGGTTCATTGACATTCATTTTCGAGTTTCAAAGTGATGGATTGCTACATTAGTAATTTACTATTGAAGTTTTGTTTTGATAAAACAAGTTTTGAATTAAAAAAAATCTAAAGTATTTTGATAAATATAAACAAAAAACAAGTTTTTTAACTTATAATTTGAAAAGGGTATAGATAAAAAAAGAAAATTTGAAATTGAGATATGGAATTAAAATTTAACTTGAGTAAAGTTAAATAAATTGAGCTAGTGAAATGAATTAAATGAAATGAAGTTTAACTTAAGAAAGGTTAAATGAAAGTGAATCGGATTTGAAATTAATTAGATAAATTAATGAAATGAATTTACACTTATGTCGTAAAGTGATTATATAACCCTGAATTGTAAATATAGTATGTGAATAAACTTAAGTAAAAAATTCATGAAATTTTAAGTAAATAAGTTTGTATAACTTATAAATATGAGGAATATTAAGCTAAAACAAAAAATTTAAATTTGTTGAATGTGAATGTTAAGAAAAGAAAATCTAAAATTAAATTATTAAATTAAATCTAGTTTAAGTTAAATAAAATGAATTGTGGAAAGTAATTTGACTCAAGTAAATGTAAATGAAGTGAAATAGTGAAATGAGTTAAAAAATTGAATGTGATTTGTAATGAATTAGTAAAATGAATTAGTGAAATGGATATGAACTTGAGTTATAAAATGAAATTCAACTTAAGTCGTAAAATGAATTTGTGACGCCCCACCTCTATGCTCATAATAACAAAGAGTATTAAAGGAAATACTGTCTATTATTACGAAGAATAAGGCTGGATAGGAGCGACCATCCGTAGTTGACCTTACACTAATATTGGTTATCTCGATAGGAGTGGTACATACTTTTTATTTTTCTTCTATTATTTATTTACTCCCATCGACACACCCAATACTAGTATAAAACGAACTACGACGGTTCATAATAGTTTAGGACATTAGATATAACAATAACACAGATAATATAAATGCGGAACACAGATAAAAACAAAAGTCTCATATATATATATATAACTGATGTCAGTTAATACATAGTTGACACGATACATATGATACAACTACAACTGTCGACTCTAGAAGTTATATATACAAGTACATTATCGACTAATATACATGAATACATATCGTTCTATACAATGACCCGACTACTACAAAATGACACTGATAACTTCAGAAGGTGTGAAAAGTCTTCAAATCCTGAACAGCAACTCAAAGTAGAAAATCTACGACCTGAAATAACTCGGGTCTGACCCGAGTATTACATTCAAAAGAAAATAATACCCAGGTCAGTCTAATTCAAACCAGTTTATTAGTGCATATATGCAATAATAATTTAAATAGACGACAGTCACAAAAATCTCGTGTATCCAACTCTCGATACGAGAATTGGGTAACGGCAGATATAACACTAAGCAGTGTAAATCAACAAATCAGCAATCCAGATCAATTTAAATAATTGAAATGTCAATTTAAAAACAACAGTGCTGATTGGCTGCAGTACACGCTAACGTGTACTGCCTCGCCAATACAGTCTATCAAATACTCAGAAGATCAATGAATCCAAAAGCCAACAAATCCAACTTAATTTAAAATGAACCATTTCAAAATACGCTTAATGACACAGAAACAGATGGCATCAAATTAAATCAAATCTCGGTATGGCTGCAGTACACGCACGCGTGCACTGCCTCGCCACTACCGTACGTCGAAACTGCAAAGGTCAAATCCGAGAGTTTAAGCCGGATTCAACTCAAGCATAAATTCAAATGAGATGGGCAAAACATAAAATTTAAGCCTCGACCATATAATTCAATACCCAGTCAGGTTCAAACATGGATATAAACACAACATAGCAATGTACAGGTTTCGAGATAGCACCACATGAATACAAGGGCAAGACTGCAAAGTGTACAGAAGTGCGGCACCGGTACAACATAATGCAACAGTGGACAGGGTCGAGACTATGATCTAAACCATACGTAGATTGAAACAGGCAGTGGTCACAACCACCAAGAAATAGATAAGTACAGACAACTACATGAGGGCCAAACTTCGGGTCAAGTAACAAACAGGGAAGTGCAGCCTCAACATGACAAGTGAACCAAGGAATCAATGATCAAGTGCAACCGGAAACAACAAGAATGCAAGCTACAACTTCAAGCAAAACCAGACTCAAGGCTGAGACATAAGGAAGCCAGCACCATTGAGATTCAAAAGCAACAGTTCAAGCAATGATGCAGACCAAAAGGCTAAAGACTCAAGTGTATGAATGCAAAGAACACATTCAAATCAACAAAATACTAGAAAACAGTTGCAAACTGTTCAAAGTGGAAGTACCCCATAAGTCAACAGTGCACAGTATCAACATGGACAAAAGACCAGAGTAGTAACTAGTGCACCAATGAACCATCAAAGGTCCAGATAAACAAGCCAGAGGTATGCAACAATATAGACCATCAGACAACAAAAGAATCCAGACAGACTAAATACAAATGCCAGAGCTCAGTACAACTAAATG
Organism: Allium fistulosum; assembly: GCA_030737815.1. Lineage (NCBI taxonomy): Eukaryota > Viridiplantae > Streptophyta > Magnoliopsida > Asparagales > Amaryllidaceae > Allium > Allium fistulosum. The sequence goes on from CM060906.1 coordinate 929,470,794, forward strand.
ACAACACATTTGAAGTAAATGCAGAGAGCTACATGAACAAAGATGAATCAACTACAAGCCCAATGTGACAGCGAACACAAATGGAATGCAACTATAGACATGAAACCACAATGCAACAGGGTCAGACCAAAGTATGGGGTGAAGAAGTGTCAAGCTCATGAATGCAACAGTGAACTTCAGTATGGAAATGAGACATGATGCAAACAACATGATTATCAAGCTACAACATCAAAGTGCAAAAGCTAAAACATAATGCAACAGGAAATTCAAGGTTGCAGGCATATGAAATGCAGATACGTGAGTAATGAAGACCACATACTTAAAACAGTGGTAACTATACAAAGTGCAGTGCAACAGCCCCAAACCAGGTTGAACAACAACACACTAGCAATGAAGAACAAATGCAATGCTCAAGTGAAGGATGAATACAACATGAAGCACTGCCAAGAACTGTGCAACTCAAGATTACAGTGTGCAACATAGAATAACAACAACCATGTTCAACAAAGATGTTCCAAGCAACTATAGGAATTTCAATGTCGAGAGCATCACTTTCTCAGACAACGAAATTCATAATTTTAAACAAACCTGTACTAAAGTCGAAGCAGAAATCAAAACAATGTCCCACAAAGATATCGTGGCCAACCTAGGACCGAAGTCAACAAGTGACAGGGGTACAAAGGCATAACCATTTAAATAATATCAACCAAAAGTGTCGAGGCCGGTATTAACCAAGTCAAGTAAATTCCTCTTTTTTTTTTAAGACAACTGAAACATGCACAAAGCTGAAGCCAAGACAAACAAAAAAACAATCGAACAAGTTCATCATCATAACAATCAGTGAAATTCGAAGGCAACAAGAACCTCGATGCCGTATGAACTAATCAACGTCGAACAAAAACAACATCGAAAAATCAGGTCGAAGCTGAAGGCAACCAAACGAAACAAACGGCAATTTCAAGCAGATCAAATTAGATGTGAGTGACGAAAAATCACTCACCTTATTCGCCAACTCCAAGCATCCCGAAGTCGAACGAATGCAAATCGGCGGAAGCCCTAAGCTTCAGAGAGACGAAGATCGAAAGCCTCCCGATTTCTCACAGTAGAACGAGATTTGAGCAAGCCCTAGTTTGTCGAAGAGGGACGAGCAAGATCGAAGCCGCCATGTTTTTGTTTGCTTAGGGTTACCAATTGAAATGAATTGAAACGGGGACTGATCTAATTTACCACTGTATCCAAATAAAACTAGGGATTGGATCCAGTACAAAAGCCCATCCACCTTTAACCAAATTTTCACTTAATCAATTTATATAATAGAGAATTTTGTCAATGCTAAAAAGAATTTTAAATTTGATTTAAAATCCCAATTAACAATTTTTATTAAAGAATTTTAAATACGATCTAAAGCTCAATATCAATTGTCAACTAGAACATAAAATGTTATTTATTTAAAATTCACAAAAACTTGGGTTGTTACAGAATTAAATATGATTTAGAATGTTGTTTGATAAAATTGAATATGAACTTAAGTATAAAGTGGAATAAACATGAGAGGTGTTGTAGAAAATGTTTATAAACTTAAGTAAAATTTTATGAAAATGATTCATCAATGAATTTAGTAAGGAGTGAAATGTTGTTAAACATAAATTGAATTGAAAGTGAATATTAATAAGTGAATGTTAATAAATTGAATGTAAATGAAAATGATATGAAAAAAAGAAAGTAAATGTATGAATGTGAATAATGAAATATGAATAATGATTATGAATAAATAAATGTAAATAAATGAATCGGGAAAAAAGGAATGGGATATAACAAGAAATCAATTGAAATAATTGCGTAAGTTGTACGTATATTATTTTATTCGCATAATTGTTTGATCCAGATTCGAATATACGATTTCGAGGTGATTTACACCGATCCGAGTTAGGACTTTTCACACTCGATTCTTGATGGCGAACACTGTATATGGATTTTTGGTTGATTCTGATATTCTCTATCATAGTATATGGCTATGCAAGGAGAATGGTGGTTTCTAATCAAGGAACCGGATCTGACTCCGTACTAGAGTGGTCGTGTGAACGATACTAGTTCGAAAGTGAAATTGTGAGATCGAGGGAGCGATCAGGTATGGTTTACGTACGGATGATATATATACATTGTACAGGTTTAATAAAATTAAATGTTGACATTCGAAAATGCTAATTGATATGGTTATGAATTAATTGGATGAATATTAATTGTTTGATGATTTCTTTTGTTACTTTTTATATATTGGCATATAGTTATAGTATTAGTACCTGTTATATATTGATACTACTTTCTATATACATGTTCTCATTAGTTATTGAGTGATTAGTAGGTGCGGATAGCGTATGCTTTACATTCGGAGCTCGCTTTCACATTATATTGATTATATATGTTTGCTACATCTCGGATTACATATCGTATTTAATATTTTTTCCCTATGGGATGCCTCATCCTTGAAGATGAGATGTATATTTGTGATATATATATATATATGTATGTATTGTAAATTTTTCCAATTGAACAGCGCAAAGGAGTCTTTGGCAAAATTTTCCGTAAATTTAAGGCATTAGAAACATTTTTGAGATTTTTGAAAATTTTTGACAACTAAAATTTGGATTTTGGTTTTATAACGAGGAACGATATTAGTCGGTTTTGGAAATTTAATTGTGAGTTTAAAGATTTAGAAAATATGATAACCAAATTTCCACTAATTGATTTTAAAAGGATAAAAAGGTTTAAAAGAATTTGGTAACCCATTTCAAATAATTGGTTTTGAAAAGTTAATGGGTTTGGAGTATTTTTCTTACCTTGGCAATTTTGGAGACGAAATTCTTTTAAGGGCGAGAGTGTAACAACCCAGAATTTCAGTCATTTGAGTTTGGAATATTTAATTGATTTTGAAAAGTTAATTTTATAAGTTAAATAACTTTTATTTCTAAAATAGTAATTTATTTGATAATTAAATTGTTATTTCAATTTTTCGAATTGTTTAACTAATAGAATCTTGAATTTAACATGAATGAAAATGATTTCGAAGGTTGATTTAAATTCTATTTGAATAAGAAGGAAGATAATAAATATTTAAATTTGAATTAAAAGTGATTAAACTGATTTTTGAAGTAACTCGTTTTAATTAACGTGTGAAAATAGCCTTTTGGGACACTATCTCAGATTTTGACGTAACCAGTTTCATTGGATCCGTAATAGTAAATTATTATATGACGTCAAATTTCGTGGCGATCGGACGTATTGTTTGGTCGTGCAAGCTCGAAGCGCGAAGAAATTTATTTAAGGAATTAAAATTAATATAATTTGATTTTGAAAAGGTAACTTCTGTATATGATGGATTTGCTCCTGATATATATATACACCATTGTACCGAAATAGAGGTATAACATTTAGAATGCTGGGGCATGCTTCGATTGGAGTTCGAAATTTTAGCAAGTGAATAGTGCCTTGAAACTTTTTTATATAAAACGACCTCAAGCCCACTTTCATTTGTAAAACCCTACATAGGTTTTCACCAGCCGCCACTTATCTCTCCCTTAATCAATGGCCATAATTTCTCCGATTTATTCAAGCAAAATTAGCCGAAACGTTCAACATGAAAGTTGGTGAGCTCGACTCCACGAGTTCGTCTATACCAACCGATCATTGATTGGAGGTCCACACCAATGACGAGGGGAGCGCAAGCGAATGGTGGGGAGTCACGGCGGTAGGCCCAGGCGATGGCGGCTTCGTGAACGGCGAGGCGGAGCGGTTGCACAGCGCAGGCTCGGGCGCGATCAGGGGTGGCAATGGTTCGAAGTGGTCGCGCCTGAAATGGTGAAGGTCGATGTCGCGATTTTGAACTGGAAGAACTTAGGGTGCCTAATTTAAGTTTAAGTGGGTAATTATGTTTAAACGTTTACTAATTAATGGTTAATTATAATTTATTTATTTTAATCATTTAAAAATTCTTAACTTTTTCATACGAGGTGGTGTTGAGCGTGATGAGTTGCATTGCGATTGTATCGACGAATACTACATTATGGAGTTTAATTGGATGGATTCGGAACTAGTAGAAATTTGGGTTAAAATTGAACGCCCTTTCAATTTTAATTCAAAATAGAGCGCTTTGGCAATTTTTGGAATTTTACCAAGTAAATTCACCTCTCTGACCTGCTTATATTTTTATATAAGTTGGAATAATTTTACTTATGTTGTTTGTTTCTTGTTTGGATGATTTATTATATTTATTAGTCGGTTTGAATATATTCCCGCCCCTGGAGCGGATGAGACCATATTACGTTCCCGTGTAAGAGCGGATGGCCCTTTGTATACGATCCCACCTCAAAGCGGTTGATTTATATTTTATGATTATATACTGTATGTGGTGCATGGGGATAGGTTGGAGGGATCCAACAGGATTCCTCACCAATGTTGATTTTACTTTTCATATATGTGGTGATATATGATGTGTTGGATGTCATATTATTGATTGTGACATATTTGACTTATTTAGTGCTATAGTAGCACTGGACCTTATTTTTGGTATTTTGAAATACTAAAATAATGATTGTGAATTGGAACTGATTTTTAAAGCAATTTTGGAATTTTATATGTTTTAATAATTCTTGAATTATTAAAAGAAAGAGTTTATTGAAATAAGATAAGAATATGATTTTTGGAATATTTATTTAACTGTTTGGGAAATATGTTAAATAGAGACTTTTGAACTATATTATAAAGGTTTTGAAATTTTTAAATAAGTCCATTTTTTTGTTATAAATAAATATAGTTTTTAAGAAGATGAAAATAGTTAGAAGTAAAGATTTCTGAACTGGTTTAGATAAGAGATTTATAAAAGTAATATTTTATAAATAAAGTAATGGATTTATAAATGGATTTTTTATAAATAAAGAGATTTTATAAATGAATAGATTTTATAAAAGGAATTTTATAAATAAAGGAATTTTATAAATAGAAGTTTTATAAAATAGAAGTGAAATAAATTAACGTAGTTTATAAATATAGAAATGTTTTATGTTGAAATTTAGGTATGGAGTTAATCGTTTTAAAAATGGTTTATCTTTTAAAGGAATGTTTAAAAGTAATATTTTGAGGTAGTTAATGGTTTTAAAACTAATTTATCTTTTGACAGTAATGTTATAGAAAATAATAATTCCAAATGAAATTTAATAGTTTAAGACTGATTTAAATGTGATAAGCATCGAAAACATAGATTTCAACATTTATTGTTGTAATAGACGTTTTCAGAGAAGTAAGGAAGGCATGGACTATAACACTGTCGTTATAGTAAATGATATTCGAAACAAAATGTTTTATATAGTATACGGGATATATATATATATATATATAATTAATTAGTAATTAATCGAATCCCCAAACTAGTGTTTGGGTTGTCGTAACGATGTTTTACGCAACATTCGTTTTGACCCAAATAATGTGCATTTTAAAGAATACTTTCCTTAAGATTTGTATATATACTTGTTTCCGTTTTAAGTATATGGAGATATTTTCTAAGTTTCCAAAATGAAATGATTTGTGAATATACTTATACCGTAGGTATAAGTATATAGGAATGTTTTCCATTATCGAATAATTCGAAATGGTTTTGTGAATATATCCTTTTAAAGATAATTTTAAGTAAATATTAGGAAATTGATTTAATTAACTATATATTAATTAAATGAGCCTAATGACTGCTTATGTGCTAGATTTTATTGTTGCTTTGATAGTTAAATTACCGATTGTCAAATTTGGCCTCTTTATCGTTGTTTATCTAGAGAGACCGGGATCGGATTTATCCGAAAACCACTTTGGACCAATGTATGCATTCGAAAGTGTAGGTTGATGATGATGACAATTGAAGATGAATATCTTCATGATGTAGGGCTACTTGCTACTAGACCCTCGTGGAAATTTCCGTATCGTATACTTATGGTGGCAGTAGTGCTTTGTTATGAAAATCTTCGATTTGCAAGGACTAATTCCTGCTGATCCTAAGGGTGATTCCCAAACAGGATGTGGCAGGAGAAGTGCCTTCGGTTTGTCCTATTTCTGGATAACTTGTAAGGATGATTGTTTGAAATTGCATTTTAAAAATCACATTGATTGATCTCTATAAACGTATCATCTGTTTGGTGGCGATGAAGGCAACTTTTCTTAGCTTAACAGCCTTTCCTGAGATATACCAGCTCAGGAGTTATACGTTTGTAGAAATCAGTTGTGTGATTATGGAATGGCAAAGTGAAATTCAAAATGAAATGTGTTATGTGAAAGGTAATCGTTACCTCAGGCCTCATAACCGGAAATGACCAAAATAAGTTAGATGCGGCAAGGCTATGTGGTTCTCAACCATTAGGATATGATCATCTCCTTCTAGATATATTTATTCTTGCTATGACGTCGGGTTTTAAATTATTATGGTGTATGCGAAGAGGGCCCTCGGATAGGTCGGTAATGATCGGGTTGATGACATATTCGGTACTATCTAGTTAGAGGAAGGCCGGTCTTGTGTTGGTAGAGGTGCAGATGTTATGTAACCTCGGTACATTCATCTAGAGATGTATTGCCGAAAGGTAGTCCCTTCACCTGGTCATTTGTTGGAAATCCATTCTCCACTATGTGTCTACCATTTTGTTTGTAGAACCCACTTTGGGGCTAGTATGCGGGAATTTAATCAATGAAACAATTTCGACTATGATTAATATTATTCGTATATTAGACACTAGTATAATATAACAGAATTTGATATGTAATGTTTTGGTTATCATATGTTAAAAACCAATCTGTGTTTATGTGCGGTGTGGTCTTACAAGATACATTTATTTTTAAAGGTTTTTATAACTTTAAAATTCAGTTGAGATGTGTTTTCTCAGGCTAGTTTACCAGACTGATCCGGGTGTTCTTCCCTATCAATGCTCAGGTCAGACCGAGCATATTTACAGATTTATATTTGGATGCTTTGGAGCTTCAGTAGTCGAGATGGAGGTCTTCAGGTCGTATTCTCATATATGTTTATTTTTTTCTTTTCGTTGCATTGTTGTTTAAATTATCAGCATTTGTAAGGACATTTTATTTTTACTGTCCAGGCTAATGATTGTGATTTGTTGTACTCTGATGGATGTATGTATATTACAGTTTCTCTTTTGTAAAGTTCATTAATATTATATTATATGTTGTATCACTGCATTTGTGAGATTCTGTGATTGTTTTAATTTCTTTTTCTCTTCTTCTCCTCCTCTCTTCTTCTTTTTTCTTTCTTTACCATAACTATCCGTCTTTTTGTTCAATTTGGGTTGGAAATGTGTGGTTTATTGTCAGCTTGAACTGTGTGGATTTGTGAGTCATTACACATCCTTTTGATCCACCAACACGGTGAATCTTATAAATCATAACCACTAATGGCTCTTTAATCAAGTTAACCTACGGGGTAGGGCATGACCTATTCGGATACTTGCGTGCCATACGACATTGTTTATTATAATTATTATCATTGTTTAAGGGAGGTTATTGCTGTCTATTTTGGTTTCTAGGAGGATTCAGATTCTAATTATTGTTTCGAGGATGACTATTGCATTTCGGATTTAACATGTGTTTTATTGGGTTTCAAAATTGCACCATTTAATTTTTCAATGTTGTTGTGTGATATAACAAGAACCTTATCTTTCTAGTCTTTCTTTCATGTTTTTCTTCAATATGTAGCTTAGTGATCATACTATCTAAAGAAGTCCTATAGTCTTATGTTTAAGATAGTTTTAAAAAATATTTATCATTTAAATAATAATTTAAAAAATTCATTAAGGGTCATACCAACAAAGATAGTCTCATACACAATTTTCTAAAGTTTGGTAGGTTGTACCTAAACAGATTTACCATTTGTCATCTGGTAGCAACTAACAATATCATTCTTTGTTATATCCTCCTCGGTATTTTATTTTTTCTACAAGGTCTGCCATATCTCTTTTGCTTGGTTATTACACTTATATTCTCACTTTGCTAAGTTATTACACTTAATGTAACGACCCATATTTTTTGAGTCTTCGAATATGAATATTTTAATTATTTAAATATTCGAATTTGAAATTAAATTATAATAAATTATATGTTTCAAATTTAGATCTGATTTTTGATGACATATTTTAAGTTTAATTTATAGAATTTTTCTATAATTTTTAATTTGGAAAATATTTGAATTTCCGTTTGATGCATTTTACGTCAAACCTTGGTATTTCGGAATTTAATAGAATTTGATAACTAGTGTGTTTTATCTTTTCTTTGTAACCACATCACATTCTGTAAGCGATTTGTATTTTGTTTTCTATCATTCGTGACTAGAATGCAGATGCGATACTGTGTGAAGGGTGCTAGAATTTATTTGAATTAAAGAATATATACAAGTACACAGGACAGCTTCCTATTTTCTTTTTCTCCAACCAGCAACAATTTTCAACACTAAGACGAAATTTTGTTGTGTTTTCTCCTCCTACTCTTCCTTTGTTTTGGTTTCCTTGTCCCCTCCTAGAATTTTGATCACTTATACACACGTGCGCACACATACATATACATATACATATACATACATATATATATGTATGTATGTATGTATGTATACACACAGACAAGCAGACACTCAACATTAAAAAAATGGATCATTCCCTCTACTGCCTCACTTTGCCATACTGTAACGACCCACCATTTTGAACCTCAGAAGTCGGCCCTAATACATCCACGGTATTCACGTGCTGAATAACTAAGTGCTGGAAAGACAGATGGATATGGGAAAGAAAGGAGATAGAAGATAAGAAGAAACTAAACAATCACAGAATCTCATAATGCAACGGAATAACATATATTTGTCAACATAATACATTACAAAGTCTTTTCAAAAATGATACATCAGCGTCATACTAATACAAATTCTACTTTAGGACAGTTATAACAGTCTGTCCCTACCTAACTGATACAAGATACATATAATACAGTGGAAACAAGAAAATAACAAGCTATCGATGAAGCCTCCTGCTCCAAGCTCCTCTAAAATGCATCCATGGGAAAACCTGAACTACTTTATTTCCCATAAAAATTTAAGCACCCCAAAGTTTTAGGAAAAGAAAATAAAACTCCGGGTCAGACATGGGTCTGGTATGAGTAAAATCAAATAACTAAATTATTACATTTAAAACCCTTTTAAATTCTAAAGTATCTCGTTGGACCGTGCCGCATATAAATACGAATAGGTTTTTACCTTACGATAACCAAACCATTTCATATGAAATTCTCTGATGTTATAATAGTGTCTATTATCCTGCCTTTTGGAAAGGCCGTGATATCATCGACTTGGCTAGGAACGGATGGTTATCGGCTTTAAGAATCGATTATATACGTTATTGTGGACGATGGTCGGGAAAATCCGGACCGGGTCCCAATTGAGATGCAATTAGTATGGAGTGACAGGCGTAGTTCCATGAAGTTACAATTCAAGTTTCAAGACGATCAGAGTTTATATGCTCGAATATCGGAGGAAGCAAAGATTTGTATGGATCGATCAGGAATGATCCATAAAACACAACGAAGAGCAATCAATATCTCCAAATCCATAAGGCCGATCCACCTGAAACTTTTAGAGCATCAATATATTGAAGAGTGAAGCCCACAAAAACGATCGTAGGTCAAAAACTTGAGATAGACGAAGGCCGATCATTTTAGACCGATTGTTTTTGCCGATCCTTTATAACGATCAGTATAGCTTAATGAACACTCCAAACGTGACAATGTTTGATCCATATCCCGTGATCTACAACTCAAAATGACTTCATATTTTAGGGGCAAGTTCAAGAAGCACATGGGACCCCCCAAAAACAACCGCACATCATTTGGAGACAAAAATAACGATCGGCAGAACTATAGCCGATCGTTCTTAAACATCGAGTTAGGGCCATCGATCATTATGGTGGGCCTCTATGGACCTAGAGAGTCTTCTGCCTAAATCTTAGCGAAATATCTCATTATCTCTCCTTATAAATACAAGGCCTTTTGGTTCATTTTAAGGATCTTTACGCTGCTTGTTACTCTAGACTACTTTGTAATCAAGCACTTGCTATTTTCTACAGCTGTAATCAGATTTATAAGTTATTAATAAAGGATAATCTTCAAAGTGGACGTAAGCCGACAATGCCGAACCACTATAAATTTCTATGTCTTTGATTATAGCTTATTTTCTGATGCTTGTTAATTCACCAACTCTGTTTAGTTTTGCTTTTCTTCACTTATTTCTCTACAAAAAAATATTCTTGGTTGTTTATGACCAATTTAATTGCAAACAGTAACTGAGATACAAATACTTATTAATCATAGTCGAAATTGTTACATTAATTAAATTCCAGCATAATAGGTATACAACTAAGACCATAAAGGCTCGTATTGGAGAATGGATTCCATACAATGGCTGCATGCCCGACCATTAGTCAAGGCCCATCAGCCAAAGGAATTGGGCAACCCCCCAACAAGGGGCAACAAAATTTCATTTTCTCATCTCAGAAAAAAAACACATTTTTTCTTTTTCTCCTGCTCCCGCGCACGATTTGGAAAGAAGCCTGAAACCTTAGACTTGCTTCATCATCCATCTGCGTCTCGTAACTCTCGTCAATCATCTTCCCCTCTAAAGCTACAAAATTCTCTCATCCTCAGGTAATATATGTATATAATTTCCAAGCTTCTCCTTTAGCTTTATATAATTTCAGCTGCTAATTCAAAATCCCCAATTAGCTGATTAGATAGTATTGCAATTTATAGAGATGTCACTTTAACCTAAAACCCTAGATTTGATAGTATTGCAATTTGCTGATTTGATAGTTTTATATCCATCTGCGTTTATGAGTAAATATTTCACTTTTATTAGTTAATATTTATTTAGAAATTTTAATTTAGAAATTGGGTAACAATATGAAACAGTTGGTTGATAATATTTGTAAAGTGAATGTGAATTGAGTGTTTTGTTTCACTTCAAAAGTAAATGTATTATGTATATCAATTTTTAAAGTGTAGGAAATATGACGAAAAATGAAGACGATAAAAATCGGATTCGGTTTCGAAAACAAAATTCCGGAGCTTACAATAGGAAAGTTAAGCAAAAAAGAGATGAACTCACAAAATCACTTGTTTGCTCAAGTTTCAACTTATATAAAGCAAAAATTCAAAAATCGCAACCTTCAACTTCATGTATGGTGTTACAAATTGGTGATGAAGATGATGCCATTAATGAGAAGGTGGAGACTTATGAAGCATTGATAAGTGAAAAAAATGAAGATGTTATTAATGAAAATAGTAGTGAAGAAAGTAACGACAATGAAGGAGTTAATAGTATTGAAGGAGTTGTTGTTCATGCTACTATTGAGCTTGAGCTTGAGAAAGATATTGATGTCAACTATGATCCGGGATTATGGGGAAAATTACGGATAGTAAAAGAGTGATGTTAGTTCAAAAAGGGTTTATTAAAATTTTAAAAGAGAATGATAAGTTTCCTAAACATGAAAGTGACGGAAGACATTTTTCTTCTAAACATTATATTGGTTATTATCCACGTGGAGAGGAGCATGAACGGAAGTGGCTTGTCTACTCAATAAGGAGAATAGAGTTTTTTGTTTTTGTTGCAAGTTATTCAAAAATCCACAAAAGTCATTCAAATTAGGAGAAGAAGGATTTAATGATTGGCATAATATTACAACAAAACTTCGAGAGCTTGAATGTAATTCGGAACATACCGCAAGTCATATCGAATGGGTAGATTTGTATAGAGGCCTTCAACTAAAAGAAACAATTGATAAAAAAAAATGGAGTCTCTAATCGACCAAGAGAGAGAACGATGGAAAAAAATATTAGTTCGCATTATTGGCGTTGTGAAAACTCTCTCCCTAAATAATTTACCATTTCGCGGATCTAATGAAAAAATCTATGAGAAGAACAATGGGCTTTTTTGCCAACTCATAGAATTGTTGCCGAATTTGATCCAATTATGGAGGATCACCTTAGACATGTGGTAAATAATGAAATAAATAATCATTATCTTAGCCATAAAATACAAAATGAACTAAAACTTCTATTGGCCAAAAAGATTAAAGAAATATTGCTTATGAAAATATCAAAAGCAAAATTCTTTTCGGTCATTCTTGATTGTACGCCGGATTTAAGCCACAAAGAACAAATGTCAATTGTTATAAGATGTGTAGATGTTGAACATGCAAGTAACATTAAGGTGGAGGAGTTCTTTCTTGGATTTATTGAGGTTGATGACACAACGGGACTTGGCCTCTTCAAAAAGCTTGAAGATATTTTAGTCGATCTTAAACTAAATATTGATGATGTAAGAGGAAAAGTTACGATAATGGATCAAATATGAAAGGTATGTTCTTTTTCAAAATAGATAAATAACTATATATGATCATTTGTTATTTCAACATATATGTGAATGGTAACTTAATATTTATATAGGTAAACATCAAGATGTACAAAGAGGCTTCTTGACATAAATCCTAGAGCATTTTATATCTCATGTGGATGCCATAGCTTGAATCTTGCTTTATGTGATATGGCCAAATCATGTATTAAAGCTAGAAATTTTTTTTCTTATGTGCAAAAAATTTATACTTTATTTTCCGGATCAACACATCGATGGGAAATACTTAGAAAAAATTTATACTTTATTGTCCGCAACTCGTTGGGAAAGTCATATTGAAAGTGTTAAGGCAATAAGAACTCAACCATCGGTGTTAAGAGATGCTTTGATAGATATTGCTAATAATTCCAATGATGGTATTGCAAGGGTGGAAGCTAAAGCTTTATGTCAAAATGCTTTAGAGGATTTTGAATTCTTGATTAGTTTATGTATTTGGTATACTATATTGGACAATACTAATTAGCAAAATACTTCAAGCGGAGGAAATGGATATCGAGGATGCAATTAATAAAGTAAGTGGACTTATTGCATTTTTTAAGAACTTTATAGAAGTTGGATATGATGAAATGATGAATGAAGCTAAAGAACTTGCGGAAAAAGTTGGCATTGAACCAAAATTTCCGGAAAAAAGAGTTGTTCGTAGAAAGAAGCAATTTGACGAGGATAAAGAAGTCGATGTTAATGAAAGTCAATCTTTGGAAGATAAATTTAGAGTCACTTACTTTCTCCACATAATAGATCAAGCTCTAACCTCACAAACTGATCGATTTGAAAAATTTTAAGCTTTATGAAGAGATTTTTGGATTTTTATTAAATGCAAAATTTAAGATTTTGATGATAAACAGTTGAAAGAGCAATGCTTGAAACTTGAAATTTTTTTGGAACACAACCAAGAGAGTGACATTTGCGGAAAAGGATTATTTCTTGAGCTTAAACAATTGAAAAGGATATTACCATTGGAAGTAACAAAATTAGTTAGTATTCTTGATTTTTTAAGATCTTATCGTGATGTGAGTTGATTTCTAAACGTGTGGGTTGCATATCGGATTTTATTGACTATTCCCATCACGGTTGCTTCGGCGGAAAGAAGCTTTTCTAAATTGAAGTTAATTAAAAATTATCTTCGGAGCACCATGTTACAAGAAAGATTAAGTGGGTTAGCAATGATCTCAATTGAAAATGAATATTTGAATATGCTAAAATATTGATATAATTGAAGAGTTTGCTTCAAGAAATGTAAGAAGAAGTTGTTTTCGTTGAAATAGTTTGATGTATCATACTAGAATGCTTGATGTAGATGATGGTTTATTATCAATACATGTTAAAACTTTTGTATAATGTATCAATGTACTTAAGAAATATTTTGTGTTTTTATGTGAACTAAAAATATATATATATTATAATATTAGCCTTATTTAATTTATTTTGTATAAAAGGCAACAAATGTTGTATTCGTCTCGAGCAACCCAACTCATAGGGCCGGCCCTGTGCTGTTGGGGTACCGCCCTCACGGTGCATCTCTAGATAAAATAACATCGAGGACCGCGCTGGGATCCCTTGCCAACATAGAACCGGCCTACCACTTGACTAGTAGTACCAAATATGATCACCCCTTAGTTAATGGGTCTCAAAGCATACAAATGAGAGATAATATCGACTCTAGATAGGGATGATCATACCCTAATTGGGAGTGACCCACTTAGCCCAGATGCATTTACCCTGTTTTAGTCATTCCAGGTTGATGAGGCTTGAGGCTACGTGTTACCTTTTATATAGCACTTCCCAATTATAATGCTAACACTGCCCTCCAAGTATCAATGCAATGCCAACATTCATCCATACAAGTTGTTTAGGACATGAACAAACTGAAGGCACTACTTCTACTACAATCATTTTGGGATAATCCTTAGAATTAATAGCAAGCAGCCCTTGCACTTTAATGGCTCCATCTTCGATTCCATACTCTTCAAGATATCTTCAGTTCGAAATGCTTGAGTTGGATTGAAGTGGTTTTCGGATAACATATCCGATCCTGGTCTCTCCGAAAACAAGTTTCGATAATTTTTGGTAAACTCAACCCCGGTTCTTTAGGAAATAAACAGACAAAAGATAAGAGTGGAGTTCACCTCCTAACCATTTTTGGATGGATTTTCTTATATTTACCCTAGAAGAATGAAACGAGATCTATATGCACAGTACATCATCATTGGGAATGACTGTGCCATATAACTCACGTGTTTCTCTAGATATTTCCAAAGTTATTATTTTGGTCCAGATTTGATAGTCGATTATTTTACTACCAAATAAACATTCATTCAACATTGATTTAGTTCTACATGGGATCCGCTAAGCCTTTATTAATTAAAATCACTTTATAAACATTCGACCTAAAGACCTTTTACAATACACTATTCCCAAAACCCCTTACATCCCTTTTATACTTGAAAAACATTTATATACTTATTTCAATGATATAAGTATATTACCAAACTTTATAAGAGATTTCCTCTATTCATATTCCATATTAAATGACCAAACAAATTCTGTTTAAAAACATTTCTTCCGATAAAACCAACCCACTTATCCTTCACAAAAAAAAATTCTGTCTTAAAAGTTCACTTTATAATTAAAAATACCTTTACAATCTATAAAATAATTTATAAATCATTTTCCTATTTTTAATTTTTTTTTAATAAACCTTCTTAAAGAAAAATCCTTTACAAACATCATTTCCACAAACATCTTTTGAAAATCACTTTAAATAAACCCTTCTATTTAGTAATGCAACATTTTTTAAACAAGTTATTATTTATAAATACCTTTATTATATAATTATATAACTTGAAAATAATTTATAAACTTTAAACCCCAAAATTTATTAAAGGATTAAAATTAATTCAAAATAATACTTTATAAATTCAAAAGAGGCATAGCAATCCCAATGGTACCCGTTAAAGTTACCATTTAATTTCAAATTCACTTTCAAATCATTTAACAGTTTACTTACATAAGTCAACATATATGTAAATATACTTCATATCCAAATCAAAAAATAACATGTCAATATAAACTAGCCAACATAAACATGTCCAAATAACAATAATAGCAGGATGATGATTTTCCTGCTAAATAGGTGTCCAAACAATTCAATCAATTTATAGCAGAACGAAGATTTATTATACCGAATACATGTCCAAACAATCAATTTATAGTGGAACATGGATTTATTCTGGTATCAAATGTCCACACAATTAAACAATCAATGTATAGCAAAACGGGGTTTTATTCTATTAATAGTTGTCCATACAAACACAAACAATTACATCATAACCCATTCACAGTCATTTGTCTACTTAATAGTACCGACATTTGAATTCCTTGAGTTCAAAACCATCTTTGAAAAAGAAGTACCTTTAAAACAATTTGATTCTTGGAAACCAAAGAGTTTAAAATTTAAAACTCCTTTTTTAAATAATTATTTACAAGTTAAACCCTTATTTAAATCATAATCAATCTTAATTAATTCTTACCTTAATTTAATTATAAATTAAGAAATAATTAAACCTTCAATAAATAATTAAAAAATAACTAATTGATAATTAGACCCTAATTAATCCTTTATTAATTATTAAATAATAGTTTAAACCTTCATTAATAATTAAATATTAATTAATCTCAATTAATAAATTAAGTAATCTTTAATTAAAATTTAAATAATAAATTAAATCTTTATTACAAATAATTAAATCATAATTACGTTTTAATTAAATCCTTAACTTAAATTTAACTTGATTAGTAATTAATTAATAATTAAACTCTTTGTTAAATTAATAATTAATTAAGATAAATATACACTTAACTCATAATTTAATTAAAATTTAATTAACTTAACTAATAATTAATTAAAACTAAACTTAATAATACTTATTTAATATTTAATTAATTATTAACTACTAAGCTTAATTAACTTTCCAAAACACATTTTTTAAGTTTGTAAAACATTTACAAAACTTTTAAAGTAGAAAAACTCAAACTTTAAAAAAAATTAATTTTCATCGAAACTTCATCTATAGCGATTATCGCTATGGATTCCGTTTTCTTAGAATTTTTCTCTTGCTTTCTTCTTTGAACCCATTCACTTGGAATGTTACTAACTTATTGAAAACCCAAGTAAATATTTGAAAATTAAAACAAAGTTACTAAATTTTAAATTGATTTTGATTTCTAAACCAAAGCTCGTACTTTCATATAAGAATTCTTCATCGATAAACCAAACCAAAGTGCTAACTTACTTAGCAAACCTACACAAAACCATGTCTACAACATCCATAACCAAATTCCAATCATAACCACAAGCAAGAATTAAACTTTACCCTCATTGATAAAATTAGATTCCAAATGCAAGTCTAATCTAACTACATACAAGAATACACATACATAAGCAACATCACAACATAATTTAAACCCAACATTCAACATCATTAGCAAGCACATGTAGTACCACAAATTTATGAAATATAACAAAGTTTAAACTTTTATTTTTAAAACCAAAATTTTACTCACCAAAAATCTTTGAAAACTTGAAATGCTTTAGAACTTGTAAAGCTTCAAAAACCATACAAAAATCACCCGAAAAGGGGTCGTCTTCCCCTCGATGTTTGCCTATGTTACTCCCAGAATTTGGACAGGTGGTAAAAAGAAAGGTTTTAGAAATGTCTTTTCTCTACAATTTTAATAAAAGAATCTCTCAATTTTGATTTGTTTTTAGGGAGATATGGTCAAAAGAAGAAGAGGCATTTTTGGACTTGAAAATATGAGTTCAAAAATGAGTCATAAAAAAAATATGTTTTTGACTAAATATTATTCGAAACTTGAAAGAATAGTTTAAATAAAAGTTACAGCCACGGGAATTATATATGGTTTGAAAAATAGAAAATATGAATTTCGAGTAATGTAGAGAAAGTTATGGCCGAATGAAGCAGGAGAAAATGGAGAAGTTTTTAAAATGAAAAGGAGGAGATTAAACAAGGTTGAAATCATTTTAAACGGATAAAAACTTTGAATTTAAACTTTAGAATTTTTAAATAGAAGCCATTAACAAGTTTCTAAAACTTAGATGGAAGATGAGAATGCTTTGGAATAAATAGAAAAATGAAAATGAGATGGAAAAGGAAATTGAAAAAATGTTTTACATAAAATGTAATGGTGAATTTACTAACCTACCCTTGTCCTTTGTCCTCCATTTTCCCTTTTCCACCTCACCACCTTGTCCTTCCTCCCTTTTCTCATGTTTTTG
Source organism: Allium fistulosum (assembly GCA_030737815.1). Classification (NCBI taxonomy): domain Eukaryota; kingdom Viridiplantae; phylum Streptophyta; class Magnoliopsida; order Asparagales; family Amaryllidaceae; genus Allium; species Allium fistulosum. The sequence goes on from CM060906.1 coordinate 929,488,580, forward strand.
CCTTGTCCCCTTCCATGAAAACTTGACCTAACATGCATTTATAAGCATTTGTACTAAATGTCCTCTTAAGTTGCCAAAAAGTCACATCATGTCCCTTTATGTTTCCTTAAGCATCTTATTCTTTTTAAACTTTATATACATAGGTATAAATACTTATACATAAACTAATGCACATATATATACGCATATTAAATTATTTACCAATGTATGTTTTCACACTAAATAGTTCACAATGTTCTCGATAAATTTTAGCCGACAAAAAATAAAAAAATCAGGAAACAAATTCCGATTACATTTCAATCTTTCTTCAAACTAAATATTTTTGTAAAAAAATTTAACTTAATTAGACGTCGGTTAAGTAGAATAAATTTCCGTTCTACTATTATTAACTGGATAGATTAGATTTGGACATTTATTTAGCAGAAATAAATCCCGTTCTGCTATTACATTAGTGCAGACACTTTTGTGCCTTCCAGTTGATTAATATTGGTTAAGTCTTATATTAAAAATTACTTGTTAATTATGGATTTAATTTACATATCTGATGTTATGTAAATACTTGGATTATAAATTAGATAGTCTAATGTAATTAACGGTGACTTGATTAAGTACCGTTCGAGTTGCTAAACCACTTTCTAAATTTGGGAGTTAATTTTTGAATCAAAGTTATTTTAAGAATAATTATTATGTATTAATAAGGTTTTAAAGGATATTTATTAATTATTAATTAGGTTTAAAATAATAATTAATAATTGTTTATAATGATTTAAAGTAAATTATTTCATTAATATGATAATTTAAGTTATTTAATTTTAATTTTAATTTTAATTTAAGCTATTTAATTATATTAATCTAAGTAATTTAATTTTAATTTTAATATAAGTTATTTAATTATATTAATTTAAGTTATTTAATTACATTAATTTAAGTTATTTAATTTTATTGGTTTAAGTTATTTGAATTATTTTTAAAGGTAATTAATTATTACATTAATAGTGTTTGGAATTAACTAATAATTATAGTAACAATGTTTTGAAGATAATTATTTATTTATTTTATTGATATTGAATTAGAGTTAAATTAATAGTTAATTTAATTTATTATTAAGTGTATTCTAAATTTATTATTTTGAATAAGGTATAAAAGTAATTAAACAAAGAATGTTAAATAATAACTTAGTTGTTAAAGGCATTTTAAATTATCTTCATGTAGAGAGTTTGTTTAAAACAAGGGAAGTTTATAAAAGGGGTTTTATAAATTAAAAGAAATCTTGTAATTGGAAAAGAGTTTGTAAATGATGTGGATATTTATAAAAGGGTTATAAATAGTTTGGTATTTATAAAAGAGAATGGGAAATTAACTTGATGATTTGTAAAGAGTTTTATAAATAGGTTTAGAAATCTATAAATGAGATATTTTTAAAATAAAAGAGATTTATGCAAAGATATGGGTTGTGGATCATTTATGTCTCCATTTTAATATGATTTTTAATAAGAAATATCTCTAAGTGTTGGTGAATATATTTATACCATTTTATAAGTATGTAAAAGTAGTTCCCAAGCTTTTGAAAGTGAAATGGGTTTGTGAATATACTTATTTCGTTAAGATAAGTATATGGTTATATTTTCTAAGTATCGGGAAATATAATGGTTTGGGAATATATTTATCATGTTGAGATAAGTATAGGGAGGTGATTTCCAAGTTTTCGAAAAGTGATTTTAATCAACGAAAGATTAATTTTGAGAGGCTTAGTGGTTTCCATGGGAAATGTAATCTCTATTTGAATGATTGTAATTTGATAGTTAAATAACTGACTATCTAAATTTGGACCAAAAAGTAACTTCGGAAATATCTAGGACAAACAAGGAAATTATATGGTACAGTTACCATTTGTGGTGCTATACTATACGTATAAACTCGTTTTGTTCTTCTAGGATAAATGATAGGGAAATCGTCCACAAATAGTTAGAAGGTGATCTCTGCTCCTATCTTTTCTCTACTTATTTCCTAAAGTACCTGGTTGAGTTTACCAAAAACTATCGAATTTTGTTTCGAAGAGACCGGGTTCGGATATGTTATCCGAAAACCACTTCAATGCAACTCAAACGTTCCAATGGAAGACATCTTGAAGAATATGAAATTGAAGACAGAGCTTTGAAGTGCAAGGACTATTTGCTATTAATCCTGTAAGGGATTCCCCAAAATGGATGTAATGGGAATAGTGCCTTCGGTTTCGTTCAGTCCCAGAACGAACTTGTAAGGATTAATGCTGGCACTGCATTACTACCTGGAGGGCAATGTTAGCATTCCAAGTGGGATTTCTATTCAAAAACGTAAAACTTAGCCTTAAGCCTCAACAATTGTGAATGATTAAAACATGGGAGATCCGGCAGGGCTATATAAGTCGCTCCCATTAGGATATGATCATTACTCGTCTAGAGTGGATATTATTTCTCATCTGTATGCTTTGAGCCTATTTGGGGTGATCATATTCGGTACTACTGGTCAAGTGGTAGGCCGGTTCGGTGTTAGCAAGGGATCCTGGCGAGGTCCTCGGTATTATTTTATCTAGAGATGCATCGTGATGGGTGATACCCCAGTAGCCCAGTCATTGTATGGAATCCATTCTCCAATAAGCGCCATACAGACTTAGTTGTACCCAACTATGTTGGATCATGAGATGCAAACATTCTAGCTATTTATATACTTTATTTTCACCCTTAGACATTATTATAATATCACTGGATTTTCTATAGAAAATATTTTGGTTATCGTAAGGTAAAAACCCATCCGTGTTTATGTGCAGCGTGGTCTTACGAGATACCTTTGATTTTAAAAGATTTTACAAGTTAAAATAAATAAAATTCCTTGTGATTTGAGTTTCTCATGCTGATTTTACCAGGCTGACATGGGCGTTGTTTTTCCTAAATGCTTGGGTCAGACCGAGCATATCTTCCATATTTAGCTTTGGATGCTTTGGAGTTCAGAAGACAAGTTGGATGGCTAGGATGTATTCACGTATTTTATATTCTTCCACTGTATTCAATGTTGTTCTTGTCTATAATTATTAGCAAGTGTAAGGATATGTTGTTATAACTGTCCAGGGCCGATGATGGGTTAGCATTGTACTCTTATTGATTGTATGTGTATTAAACTTCTTTCTTTTTGTAAGGATTTATTCCTATCTTATATATTGCTCGACATATTTGTGAGATTCTGTGATTGTTTAGTTTCCTCTATCTCCTATCTACTCTCTTCTTCTTACCCTTAACGATTGGTGTTTCCGGCACTTGAATGCTTAGCATGAAATATAGTGGATGTATTAGTGTCGATTTTCGAGGGTCGAAAATCACTATTCGTTACACGTGGTATTAAAGCGCAAGGTTAAGCGAGAACCTTGGCTTTGGTGGGATAACTCATTAAGAGATAAGGTAATGGAACGTCATATTATAAGTTTGAGTGTTTATATATGAGAGTGCAAATTTGTTAGTGATATAAAATGTTTTATATTGTGTTGTTTAATCTATTGAGTGGCTTATGAATTCTAATTGATCTATCGATAGAGATTCCTAAACACTTGAACAAGGACAAACTGACACATTATTATTTTAAAATTTGGTAAATGAAATAATTTTACCTAGGATTATATTTTATATATAAGAGGATAACTTTTCAAAAATTTAATATAGTTAGTCTTGGTTATGTTTGGTTGTTAGGAAATTTGATAGTATTCCATCATTATCATCTAGAATTTGATTAGTCACGCTCGCCCAGTTCTAAGTGTTGACTATTGTTGCTGATCTATATGGAATCTTCCTTTTAAAATATGGGTTGGGTAGATAGGAATTTTGGGAACTTTGAGACGAACACCTTGTGAATATAGTTTCACAAATTGACTATAAGGCGTTTGTTAATAATGTTGGGTTAAAATTTAGTTTGATAAAAGTTGCTTATTAAAAAAAATTTAGAATATTTTGAAGAAATATTTTAATGATTTTATAAAATATTTGATCCAATAAAATTTTGTTTAATAAAAGAGGCTTAATAATGGAAAACCAAAATATTCTTGAAACAAATATGAGAAGACGGGTTATAATAATTGAATTTTAAAAAAAAGGTGGTCTTATAAGTAAAGAAAATTTGAGAAATTTAAATTTCAATGATTTTGGAAAATGGTTTACAAGATTTAGAAGATAATAATAGCACGTGGAAATATTTTTGGAATAAAAAATAAATAAATATTTCAACGAGTTTTGTAACACCCCTAATTTTTAATAACATTATTCAAGAGATTTATATAGATAAATTAAATAGAATAATGTGGATATTAGAGTGATAAGGTGATTGAGATTTGAAAACTTAATTAGAGGTCGTGCTTAATTAAAAATAAAGAATGAGTTTATGTAAATGGTTTATTAGAGAATTAATAAGACATTAAAACAAGGGCATTATGGGTAATAGCCGCACCCATAATCCCATTACCTTAAAATCTCGTTTCCATTTCTTTGCACATTCATTTTTCAAAATTCAAAAACGTAAATGAAAGAAAAGCAAGCCGACCATAACCTAGGGATAGAAAAGGGGAAAATCAACAAAAGTTAAACAATCAAGCAAGAGGAATTAATCTAAGATCAAATCTCAAGTTCCTTATCCTAATCAAGGTGAATAATAATCTAAACCATCTCTATTTTCGTTTTTAAAGAGCATATGATTTCGAGTTTTATGTTTAAAACCTTATGATGATTTTTAATGACGATATACATGGATTTTACGATATGATTGAACCAAACAAGATTGTTTGATAAATATTTGATTCGATTTTAGGTAAAAATCATACTTTTTGGATTTTGAATGCCATGAGGAATTTATATGTTATATAAAACATTATTTTAGAGATGGGTTTTAATTGTTGTAATTTTCCAAGCCATGGAAAATTTATTATGAACTTTAGAAGGGAGAAATGAATAATTTGGGTTTAAAAATATTTTGGCTATTATATGAAGAATTTGGGTCTGAAATTTATATATGTTAGATAACATATTAAAAGTGAATTTCAATGATTTTTGGGGATTTTTCCAAAGTTATTTACTATGGAACTTAAATCAATTTAGTTGGAGGACTTAAATGTTTTATTTGTTTTTCTTAAGGAAGGGCTTATTTGCTAAATTATTTTTATAAAATCTGAAATGAATGCGGCAATTTTATTTTGGAAAGAATTTGAAAAGTTTATGGCAACCAATAATTTTTTTACTAATAGGCAGGTTAGTTAAAAAGCACTTACTTTAAAAGGCAATAAAACGGTTTTTGTACAGAAATAATGTTTCACTGCTTTCAGTAACCACCTTTCGACCCTATACTTCCGCCTCAACCAAGTCGAAACCAATACACAAGGTATCAACACGTTGGTACGTAGTGGATTGGAGAAAGGTGGAATGTATGAAGTCGAAACCATGCTTTCAAAGGGGTCTGAACCAATTTAAATAGCTTTCGAAGATGCCACTTGCCTTGTTTACAAAAGAATGCTTTCGAAAGGGTTTAATATAACTTTCAAAGAAGTTGCCGCTTTTTTTTTTCAAAAGGGTAGCTTTCGAATGAATTTCCTTGTTTTTAAAATCAATGCTTTCGAATAGGTAGTTTGAACCCAGTCGAAACCCTACTACTGTCTTTATGCCTTTCGAAGGGATTGAAGTCATCAATGAAAGTTTATAGTATGGTGGATTGGTTATACAAATGACAAGTATATGACTAATTTAAACTATATTGTATTAATATTCAAATATACAAATAAGAATAATCACACCAGGGATTTTATACTGGTTCGGACCTCCCGTCCTACGTCCAGTCCCGAAGCTCCTCTTCGGAATTTCCTTTCACCGAATAACCCTCACTTTACCCGGAGGAACAGGTTTAGAATAGCAGAGTTTCTTTGTCAACTGTGTGTCCTCTATTACATGGATTTTGACTATATAGTGCAAATGCTTCCAATATATATATCTAAATGTTGTTGTCTATGAGTAACTATATATCTGGAAATGTAGAGTACAAGTATAGATTGCTAGAGATCAAGTATATATCAGAGTATAAGAGTAGAAAGCGCAAGTAAGTCAGGTGAAGATATTCTCTTGAATTCCTGATGTTATTTATAGTGGTAGAGAGATCCTTTGTGTAGTTTCATCTGTTAGCAAGTGCTCTAAGGTCGCTTCCAATGGTGATGAAGAGTTGCGGTGAAGAGGAGCGATCGTGTCTTTTCAATTATGACAGTTGTACTTTGAATATACTCAGCCGAGTTCAAAATCAGACGTCTGGAAAATATTTCAGACGTCTGGTCTTCATATATTTTTTGTATATAGTTGCTTGTCAGACGTCTGAGTATATTTACCAGACGTCTGGTTTTGACTGATATGCGAACCAAAAAATTTCAATCAGACGTCTGGTCAGTGCACTCAGACGTCTGGATTTGTGCATGTTGCTTTTCCTGTGCCTATATCATTCCTTTTCCAATTCTCTCGACTTGTAGCCTCTTGATACTTCTTTTGAGTCTTGTTCTTGTCTCTTTGGTGATGTTACTTTTACCAATTACCTGTAAATATAGATATATATGCATATTCGATTTCCATTGTATAGTTGTTATCATCGAAACCATAGAATTGATTTCCTAACAATCTCCCCTTTTTTGATGATGACAACTATTCAATGTACTTATATATAGATTATAAATCTCCCCCTGAATATGTGCTTATTTTGATTGTTTTATGATTATACTTATATTTCTCCCCCTTTGGCATTATCAAAAAGAATTATAAAATTGAAGCCAATCGTCAAAACAAACAAACAAAGTTTCATTAAACTTGAAGTATGGTTACAAGCATAGATTTGTACAAAAAAATGATATTCCAAAACTTAAGTTCTATGATTCCCTAAATCATTGATTCCTTTGGAGAAGCTTGATTTTGATCATCTTCCTTTGGTTCTTCTTTTTTAGAAGTGCTAGCATTTGAAGGAGATGTCAAAGCTTTTTTGAGAGGTTCATCCTTAGAGAGTTTTGAATGTTTTGCAGGAGTAGAAGATACTGGGGTTGGCCAATCATCAGAAGGTGGTGTTGGACCGCGAACCCGTTGAAGTACTTCTTTAAGAACCGTCAAGACAGTGGAAAGGGATTCTTCAACAGTCGCTAGGCGTGTAGCAAACGACATTTCGAAGTTGTCAATTCGCTTAGCCAAAAGCTTTTGATTTTGAGATAAAATTTGTTGGTTCCGAAGAGTGAGATCTCGAATACTTTCGTTTGGATTTGTATCCGTTCGAGTCTCCATTATTTCCTCTTGTCCCGGATAATCAAAGGGTGCGGGAGGAGGAGGAGTTGCTTCTCAATGTTGTTCCTCCTCTTGGGATAGATCAATGTGAGGTTGAGGAGGAGGCTCAACTCTTCTAGATTGATGATTTTGCGTCCAATCTTCGAAGGACATGAACTCTGGAGGGGTTTCGGGTAGATGCATCAGAGAGAAGAACTTGGTTGAAGCATACTTAGGCGAGATTTCTTCGAATGTAGATAGATAGGATGGGATATTATGTGAACAAAGAAGCCTCATAATATAAGTTGGATAAATAATTGACGGCCTTGATCGAGTCCAAAAATGCTTTAGCTCGTCAAAGATAAATTTGGCCCAATTTATTCTTGTTCCACTAAACAGAGCATATAGGGCTTTGTGCTCTAATTCGGTGATTTGCTCGTGACTACCCATTCATGGAATAATTGTGTTAATTATCATTCGGGTTAGAAGTCTAGCTTTTGGACGTAGAAATTTGGAAGCAAATTTTGGCATTTCGTTCTCCCAAATTTGGTGAGTTATATTGTTCTGAGGCTTGAAGCGCATATCCGGAATATTGTATAGATCTTCCCCTGTGTCAGAGCATCCTAGTGTGCGACCTATTATTCATGGATTTAATCTAATCGTGTTATCATACACGCTAGACCAGAGCCAGTTATCCTCATCTTCAGTGTTCCATACTGAAGTACTGTTTAAATTCGCATAGAATAAAAATATGGCTAATTGATCTATTTGAACATCATTTGGGGTAAAAGAAATTAGGGTTTCCAACCCGGCATTTTCACATAGTTCATCGAGGTCATACATAGGGAATTTAAGAAGATTGTAGAATGGACCTATGTGGAGTTTTTTCTTTTGGATGTCTTCGTACCTTTTGATGGAATGCGGTGCTTTATTCATCCACCGTTCGATCTGTTCATCAGAGCATACCTGAGGATTTGAAGATGAGGCCAGTTGGTCTTGTTTTCTCTTTAACATCTTGGCATTCTTAGTGCGAGGAGGCATTTTGATTAGTATTTTCTTAAAAGTGAATCTTTAGAAGGGTAAATCGTCTATGAGAAAATCGTAGGGTATAAAAAATTTTGAGATAAAAGTGAAAAAATGATGTTATCTGGTCGATTATAAACGGTCGATTGGGAATCAGACGTCTAGATTAGAAATCAGACGTCTGGTTTGCCCTATATTGAGTGTAGAAGATAAAATTAGACGTCTGACTTTTTGATGTAGACGTCTGGTTTTTTCGAATTTGAAAATTCGTAGAGACAGAGAACTATGGCAGACGTCTGGATCTTAGTTCAGACGTCTGAAATGTTCTGATTTTTATTTGTAGCAGACAGAGCAAAATTTCAGATGTTTGGGGGTGGTTTAGACGTCTGACATATGCACAGTTCTTAAATTTTAGACGTATATCATTGTGTCAGACGTCTGAATGATATAGGCAGACGTTTGAAATAAACAGTGTAGCTAAAAATATCCAAAAATTTGTTGGTTTTGCTTATTTCTCGAATTCTTAGAACAAATAATTTTATCATTATGAAATAAAATAACAAATAAGCATACATACATACAAATATAATTTATTTAGAAGGCGATGGAGTTTTGCGATCTCCTGAGTTGTCATCCCTCCATGGTTTAAGTGGAGACCATATATTACCACGTTCGTGGGTTCTTGGAGAGCCAGAAAATCGTCTCGGTGACGGATCTGAAGGAGTACGATATGAAGATGAGGGATCTAAATCACTATATAGGGGAATGATTGGATCACTACTCTATATCACTGCAAGTAGAACTGATATCATGCATAGTGTTTGTCTATGTGCAAGATACCAATCTCAACACAAAGAGACTCACTTAAAAGCTGCGAAACATATCATAAGGTATGTTAAACATACTTTTGACTATGGTTTATTTTACCCTAAAAATGATTCATTTGATTTAATCTCTTATAGTGATGCTGACTATGCTGGTTGCAAATCTCACCGAAAAAGTACAAGTGGAACTTGTCACTTTTTGGGGCATTCTCTTGTTTCATGGTTTAGTAAAAAGCAAAACACTGTTTCTTTATCAACAACTGAAGTAGAATATATCTCTGCTCCTTTGGCTTGCTCTTAAGTCATTTATATGCAACCAACCCTAAAAGATTTTGGATTAACAATTTCAAAATCACCAATTTATTGTGATAATACCAGTGTAATAAATTTAGCTAAAAATCCTACTCATCATGCTAGGACTAAACATATTGATATCAGACATCATTTTCTCAGAGATAATATAAGTAAAGAGATTATTTCTCTTGAATTTATCAACTCCGAGAATCAAATTACTGACATTTAAACCAAACCCTTAAATCAACCTATATTTACTAAATTAAGAAGAGAACTACGCATTTGTTCAATAACTGAGATATAGAATATAGATATAGTAACATATATTTTTAATAAACAGAAATATATAAGAAAACCAAATTTTTCATAGGGATGTCGACATACCCCTACCACCCATGTCGACATACAACGGTAAAGTTTGAAATTTTGATTTTCCCTTTAAAATCAGTTTGGTAGTTATATAAACCTATGTATTTCGATTTTTTTCTGTCTTCTCACTTCTCTTTCTCTGTAATAAACTTCTGAAAATTAAAATTTATGGCCTCCTCCACTAAATCAAACCAAAATGACATCGTTTCTTTCCATTATCCTCATTCTGGTCCATTCCAACGCACTACACTAGCACGTGTGATAAAGATTGAAGAATCTATGAAGGATGCCATGCAAATGTTGACTGAACTTCAAGTTGTGCAAATAAGGATGGCAAAAGAACAAGAAAAGCAAGGCAAAATTCTTCGAAATTTGCAAAAATTTCTAATGGATAATCATGCAAATCCTATTGTGATTGAAGAAAATTCTCCTAACATTCAAGTGCATAACCCCTTAGAGCACAGCGAAGAGGGAGAAGAAGAAGAGGAAGAAGCACCTATGGAAGAAGACGACAACGTGGTCTGCGTTGGCGAAGTCTGTTTTGAAAAAGATGAGAATTTGGTAGAACAACGTGGAAACTTTTGTTTTCATTATCCAAATTGTTCGATTCACAAATCTCCAATTGTCCAAAACTCTCGTTAGTAGTGTTATTCTATAATTTATATACTTGAATATATTTGTGTGTTTATGTTCCATATATATATATATATATATATATATATATATGTAAATATAACATTGTATATATAAAAAAATTATTTCGCTTATTATACTTCCTTATTAGCATTTAGTTTAGATAGTATTAGATTAAGGGGAGTTATATAAGTTTAGAATTAGTTTTTGTTGATGACAAAGGGGGAGAAGTATAAAATAGAGTAGTTAGGCTTAGATTAATGGGAAGTTATTAGTTTTAGGGGGAGTTATAGTGAAGGTGAAGTATATTTTATTAACATAGGTGTCAACATCAAAAAGGGGGAGATTGTTAGTCCTTGAGATGATGGTTTTGATGACAACAACCTTAGGACTTGTTATAAAATATAAATACTAACACTACAAGGCAAACAGCTCTTTCCAACGGCTCCAAGCCGTTGGCGGCCGTTGGTAAGCCGTTGGGAGCCGTTGGAAAGGGCGTTGGAATACATTTCGACGCCTTCCAATGGTTCCCAACGCCCCCAACGGCGTTATACCAACGCTTACCAACGGCTCATCTGGCCACGTGGCAAACTTCGTTGACCAACTTGCCGTTGGTTCGCCGTTGGAAAACGTTGGTTTTTGCCGTTGGTAGCCGTTGGAAGCCGTTGGTTATAAATGACCAATTGGCCGTTGGTTTCCGTTGGAAGCCATTGGAAATCTGAAACTTTTTTTTTACTCGGCTGCTCCTACTCACCTCCGGCCGCACACAATATCATAAATATTAAAACTGCTCCATTTTGAGCGTATATCCAATAACAATCACATATATATAACCAAACACAATATAATAATCAAATCATACACATAAACAACCAAACCATCAAAACAAACTAAATTCTACATCCATCAAATTAGTTTCTACGTCAAAATCAAACGTCATCCAAACCAACCGTCATCATATATACAAACAACACATAAAAAGCCGTCACCAATCGTCATCCAAACCATCACCAAATGTTTAAGACATCCAAACACATCACCAAATGCCTAACACATCTAAACCATCACCAAATGTCTAACACCATACAACAATAAATACAAACCATCACCACTCCACACATAAGAAAACATCTCAAACATACCTCAACTCACTCGCCAGCAGAACCACCGGAGGAAGGAAACCGCCCGTATTGCTCCATGAACTCCGCCACTTTATTGTTTAGCTGCTCCATTTGTTCTTCACGGCGGCGATCAATAAATACGCGAACACCATTATTAAAATGTTCAATAATTGACGTTTCACTTTCAACTCTTCTTTTTTTGTACATCCAGCTCCGATCAGTAAATAATTGTCCATTAACCTACGTATATAGTTAAAAAGTACGATATTAATTTGCATTGACATATTATTAAAACAGTTTATAGGTGAATTTTATAATAACTGATCATTGACTCTATGGTGATGGGTCGTCCTACCTCCCATTACAAATACAATAACATAATTAAACCGCGTAAATTATTTCAATTTAAATGATTCAACAAAATTTCGGCAGCGCTTCGCTTTAGTTCCCTGAACAGTACACATTTGCGTGTACACAGGGAACATAAACGAAGCGCTGTCGAAATTTTGTGAACCATTTAAAATGAAATAATTTACGCGATTTAATTACGTTATTGTATTCGTAACTTGTCCAATACAGGGACAAATCCAACAAATACTGTATAAGATGAATACAGATGTCCGTTCTGTTAAAAAAACGAATATCCACATAACGATCATATACAGTACTTATCAGACGGGGCCGAAAAACATTCTAAGGGTTTTCGAATATATTACATATTCTGTAACATATTATATTTATAAAAAAAATTGACGTTCGATACTATACTTACTGTCATTTTCGATATTTTTTAACCGTACATTATAAAATTACTACACTATATTACTTATTAAAAATAATCAAAGTAACCGTATATTATAAAATTAAATATCATTTTCGATATTTTATAATCTAATGTCATCATTCAACTTATCGCACTATATTTTCATACAAGGAGCATTCTACACTACGCTATACACACAATACACTATACACCAACCTATAATATACAATTAACTTACAATACATAGGTTAATAATAAAAATTAAACATCAATAAACTAAACTACACATACAATAGTCAATACAAACATATAAATTGCAAATCTAACACTAAATTACCTAATTAACACTAAATTACCTAATTTAATAAAAAAGGGAATTAGGGTTTATACCTTGATTGGAGAAGATTAGGGGTTGGAGAGGGGTTCAAGATGCTACCGAGTGACGTTGGAGGCTTGAATGGAAGTGGTTGGCGAATTGGGGAGGGGGATGGAGGGTTTTTGGAAATAATTTGGGGAAAAACGAAGTGGGGAGGAAGAAGGTGCTGCAGGTTATTTTGGCTCGGGTTTCCAACGGCTACCAACGGCCGCAAACGGCATTTTCCAACGGCGTCCAACGGTCAACTTTTTATTCTCTTGGTTATAATCCGGAAAATACTTGCCGTTGGTCAATGCCGTTGGCGGCCGTTGCCCCCCCCCCACCCCCCGTTGGAATAAACAGTACTCCTTGTAGTGTAACGTTATGGTTTAGATATATATGTATATGCAGAATATAAACATGCAGGTACCAAGAATGAAGACTGTACAGTATAGAGATACAAGACTGATGAATTTAAAGATCGAAGATATCAAGATTGAAGACTCATGAGTATCAAGAAATCAAGTTATCAAGAGTTCAAGAGTTCAAGATTTCAAAAAGTACAAGATAATGTAATCAAAGATGAATGGATCTAATGCCACTTGTTAGAAATTTGGACATTGATCAAATATCAATTTTGAAAGAATGAACAGTATTGATTTCAGTTAGAGAAATTTAAGGGAAGTAATTACAGAAGTCATATCAGATTTCAATAATTGATTAAGAGTAAGAGATATATCTACATGAAAAAGAATGAATCCGATCTTCTAGATTATCATAACTCTATATCTGTAATTTTTATTTAGAGGTCGTGCTGATAACGTATTGTAAACTATATAAAGATGAGAAACCATCAAAGAAAGAGAGAAGAGAGACTTTATTCATTACAGAGATTGTTACATCCATTCACATTACATATGTTCATTTATATATAGGCTTTGGAAATTGGGATCGAACTTATCACACGATGTAGAATTAAATAAAAACACAAAAAAACATTGTATTACATTTTTAGCATATTCACTTTTATAATTTACATATATTATAACAATATTATAATAGGTTCAATTTATATAATTATTTTGATCATAATCAAGTTGCTTTCGATGCCAAACCCCCTAATTATATACAATTTAGAGGCATCCTACATCGTAACTTCTACAATTTTTAAAATGTCAATTAAATCCACGTAAGGCATCAAACGGTTTTTGTTTATTCACCTCCTTCATTCAAGCCTAAGACAGAAAACACCGTTTGAAGAAACATGGTTTATAACGACAACGACGTTTTAGCTGTGAGGTTTGGTGAGCCACGAACACCACGTTCGGAAGCAGGTGGTACTGCTATTTGCTAGCCGCACCGCACCGACAGTGATTCACCATCTTTGATTATTACAACGCACCGACACCTTCTATTCACCAATTAAAAATATCTCTTCCTACTTTTATATTTTCAATCCACGTTTCCATCAACACTCAAAATTTAAACTCTATTCAAATTATATTTGTTATGATTTATTCAGTTCATCATGATCATTCTTTCTTATATACATCAATAACTAATCTTAGAGCACTTCATCAAAATTTCTTCAACTTCATAACCATATGCATCGACCACAGAACAAAAGTTTCAAATAACTTACATATCCATGATTGAAACACCGAAGTGGTGATTCCAGCATACATTCAACAAGATCTTAATGATCAATCTTACATTCATCAAGTCTCTCATAGAGAGATTCTTTATGTGCAAATAACACCATATATATGACACGAACAATTAATCAAACATATACAGAGACATCAACCATCACAAAATCTCAATCGATCAATCACATGCCTAGAAAGAATCGTACTTGTACTTCTCATTGGAAGTAGTCGGCAAAGTTTCAGATCTAACAAGCTTCTTGATCTCAGAACGAACTTTGTAAAACACATGCTTCAAGCTGCCCTTGCTTTGAAACCCAAGAAATGCGCTTTCTTCTTCATTCATTTCAATATCTTTAGCAAATGCAAGCTTTCTCGATATGATCCAGTTCCACCATCTTCTAAAAGGGCCGCTAGCGTACTCGCCTAGCGAAGACATTGATTTGGACTTCCTGAACGCCCATGAAGACGATGCATTTGATAAAGGTCGAACGTTCATGGAAAAGGAAGAGATCCTTTTTCTTAAACCTCCAATGTTGAGTGTTTCTCCCTGGTTCATGGATTGAGAAATTGGTAGATCGTCTTTGTAGGGCCTTGTTGGAAGAAACCTTTTCTTTTGGATTGTTTCAATGAAAGAACTCATTTTCTTGAACTTCTTTCCTTTTGTTTTGGTGAGAGGTAGATCTATGTGAGAGGAGAGTAATAATACGAGAGTGAAGGTTATATATACGCATGGGATATTTTTTAATGGCTAACCTACTAGCATGGGACAGGCTGGTTTACTGTCGGCGTGTGATGTGGAATAGGCTTCATGATTAAAGTTTGATTAGAAGGCTTTTGTATCCTCTGTATTTCTATGCTATATTCCTCCTCTGCATGTGAAAACTTGTTGGCAATTGACATTTTAATTCTTCCACAGGTGGCATTACCGAGTTAAGTGTCCATTCCTTGCATTATCCGCTCTATAATATTCAGAATTATGGGTTATTGTCGCTCAACAAGTGAGCTTAACTTTTTCTCATAACGAAGATCGTCAAATGATGCACTACTAGTATGGCTGCCAAATGCGGCAGCCATTTGCGTCGGCTAGCGACGGCTAAAAAAAGCGGTCGTCGTTGGTCGACGCACGACCAGAATATACAAGCAGAAGACAGCAATCAAAATATTCGCTCCGCTCACCCCTAAAAACATTTCAGCATCCCCACAACCCCCACCAGCTGCCGCCTTCAGCCTTCGCAGCCTCCCGTCATCAATTTCAAGCTTTCTAAACTTGCCAGTATCTCCTCCTCTCCATTATCTAAGTTTAATTTAGGTATAAACTAAATTAGTTGATGATTTAAGGATTTGGAATTGGCTGATTTAGGGATTTAGAATTGATGATTATATCTTATTAGTTGATAATAATATAATTTATTAGTTGATTTGGTTATATAATTAAAATTCTAATGTTTGTATCAAAATTGGACACAACACTCTTCGGAAGCGTTTGAAGAGATAAAATGAAGAAATAAATGTAAAAATAGGATTATCTAACAAACACTCCAAACAATAATCAGGAAAACAACACAAAAACGCAAAGATTTAAAGTGATTCGGCGTGTTGCCTACGTCCACTATGAAATGATTGACTTTAATTAACTTTTGCTTGCTGGTTACAGCGAATTAAAACAGTAAATTTCGAGTACAACGGTGATTTTTGAGTGCAACAATGGTTTCGGCAGAGTCTGGACATCAAAGAGCCAAAAGGTCCCTTTTCTATAGGACCTGGGCTGCTATTTATAGGCGTAGACTGCAAATATCTCGTTCAGATCTCGGGGGACCTCTACTTGCACGTGAGTGGGCCCACACGATCGATCCCATGTGATTTGCACACGATTTGAGATCGATACAAACGAACTTCGTATCGATCAAAACCTCATCCAATTGGGTCGGAATCGATTGCGTGTGTTGCTGAGGATGCACGCAAGCTTCTGTGAAAATTTGGTAGCATTTGGACTTGTAGATTGTGAGTTATGATCGATGCAAACTTGTGTTTTCTCTAGGCTGTTGAATTCATATCGATATCGTTCGCATCGATCTGTTCGTATCGTTTTTTGGGCACGTGCTCACAAGTTGACGTGGCGCTAATTCCTCGGATCGATCCACTTTTCATGCCGAGTGATTGAGCCTTTCATGTTTGTATCGATCTAGTTGAACCATTTTCGCATCAATCGCAGCTATTATGCTCGTATCGATTGTCTTCGCTCTATTCGTATCGATCCTCATAGGTCACTTCGTATCGATAGTTGGGGCCATTTCGTATCGATAGCTGAGGGTCATTTTTGTATCGTTCGTTTGATGTTTTACTCATATCGATCGTTGATCGATCGATACGAGCTATGCAATTGGGATCGATACGAATTGAATCCAATTGATGGATGCGAAGTTGAGTGTACGTGCTGAATACGAAGAACATATAACTGATGGATGTGAAGCGATGTTCATTGATGGATACGAACAACGGCTAACTGATGGATACGAACAGATGAGCTTGAGGGATGCGAACAAAGCCTTTCAGTTGATGGATACGAACAACGGCTAACTGATTTAGGGATTTGGAACTGATGATTATATCTTATTAGTTGATAATAATATAGTTTATTAGTTGATTTGGGTATATAATTAAAATTCTAATGTTTGTACCAAAACTGGGCACAACATTCTTCGGAAGTGTTTGAAGAAATAAATGTAAAAAGAGGATTATCTAACAAACACCCCAAACAATAATCAAGAAAACAACATAGAAACGCAAAGATTTAGAGTGATTCGGCGTGTTGCCTACGTCCACTATGAAATGATTGACTTTTATTAACTTTTGTTCGCTGGTTATAGTGGATTACAACAGTAAATTTCGAGTACAACAGTGATTTTTGAGTGCAACAATGGTTTCGGCAGCGTATGGACGTTAAAGAGCCAAAAGGTCCCTTTTCTATAGGTCCTGGGCTGCTATTTATAGGCGTAGGCTGCAAATATCTCGTTCAGATCTCGGGGGACTTCTACTTGCACGTGAGTGGGCCCATGCGATCGATCCCATGTGATTTGCACACGATTTGGGATCGATACGAATGAACTTCGTATCGATCATAACCTCATCCAATTGGGTCGGAATCGATTGCGTGTGTTGCTGAGGATGCACGCAAGCTTCTGTGAAAATTGGTAGCATTTGGACTTGTAGATTGTGCGTTATGATCGATGCACACTTGTGTTTTCTCTAGGCTGTTGAATTCGTATCGATATCGTTCGCATCGATCTGTTCGTATCGTTTTTTGGGCACGTGCTCACAAGTTGACGTGGCGCTAATTCCTCGGATCGATCCACTTTTCATGCCGAGTGATTGAGCCTTTCATAGGAACGTATCATGTTCGTATCGATCCAGTTGAACCATGTTCGCATCGATCGCAGCTATTCTGCTCGTATCGATTGTCTTCGCTCTGTTCGTATCGATCCTCATAGGTCACTTCGTATCGATAGTTGGGGCCATTTCGTATTGATAGCTGAGGGTCATTTTCGTATCGTTCGTTTGATGTTTTACTCGTATCGATCGTTGATCGATTGATACGAGCTGTGCAATTGGGATCGATACGAATTGACTCAAATTGATGGATACGAAGTTGAGTGTACGTGCTGAATACGAAGAACATATAACTGATGGATGTGAAGCGATGTTCATTGATGGATACGAATAGACGAGCTTGATGGATGCGAACAAAGCCTTTCAGTTGATGGATACGAAGAGTGCAGTTTCAGATGGATGAAAGCGGAACCGATGCGAAGAGAGCGATGTGATGGATACGAACAAATCAATTTCCTTGGGTTGCATCGATCATATCTTGAGCATAAGGACTCGGATTGACTTGAAATTTGGAACGTTGGCTTCCATAGCTTTGCATGTCGTGTCATGTTGATTGTAGCTTGATCCGAACTCGGACAAAATTCGTCGATATTCATAGTGAACCTGTATATAACCGATCTTCGGGATGAAATGTCCTCGGTTTCCGGTTAAGTCCTTGGTGTCACGGCCTTGTCAAAAGGCGGGATAACATTTTGCCCCCCAAAGTACATCTTGTGAGAACATGACGTGCTTTGAAAAGTTGCAATCTTCATTCTGAACATTTCCATTTGACTTGTCTGTTTGGTTGTCGTCTTTTTGTCGAAAGCTATGACCTTTGATTGATCCATAGAAACATAAACCATGAATTGATGATTGCCAATTGTTGTACCGAGTACTGTTGTAACCGAGTGTTGTAGGATAGTGATCTGTTGTTGTAATCGTCATTAGACGAGTATTCAATTCCGGTGAAATTTAAAAAGGATGTTTGTCCGTTGTACATGAATGTACGTTAGCCTGACTCCCGTTAATGTTCGTACGTTCACGAGTCGTTGTCAATTTTTCAGTTTTTTTTAGATCGAATTTCGTATCGATCCTCTCCTGAATCGATGTGAAATTCGAGTTGTAGCAACAATGATGGTTGCTTTGATCCATCTTTTCGTGTCGATCCTCTCCTGAATCGATCCGAGAAAATAGAATGCACGCTTCATATCGATGGTCACCGATACGAAATGGATAGCCCTTGGAGATGCATCATATCAATGGATACATAGCCTTGGGTCTTCAAGTTGATGGATACGAAATAGGCGTTTCGTATCGATGGAGTTGAATGGTCCAGATATAATTTCGCAATGATTTTCGTATCGATGGTTATCGATTCGAAATTAGCCGGTTTCACGAAGTTTCTTCACATCGATAGATTCGAATTCCTATGGGCTTCAAAGTGATGGACACGAACTTGCCATTCCCCATCGATAGATGTTTGATGGACGCGAACAGATTGATCAATCTTCATAGCAATGTCCATGCATCGTACCGATAGCTGGATGGTTGCGAACAGGCGTTGCCTCAACTAGTTGGTCCATGGATACGAATAGCTCTCTTCATATCGATTTAGAGGAAAAACCTATTTTAACCGGTCGAAACAACTGGGAGACAAATCGTTTCCTTTTTATTTCTGTACCCATATAAATACGTTCTGTATTTAGAAAATTTTTACTTGTTCACTTTATCCTTGCCTTCGTATCGATAGAAAAACTATGAAATCAGAACTGTTTTCGTTCTCAACCCAACATAACTTGCTAATACTTTGAACCAATCATCTAAATTAGGTAATTAGCTTTAATAATCCCTTCTAGAACGATGAGACTTGAGATATTTCACTATCCTAACCATTCCCATAACCGATTTCGGTGTGGTGATAACTGCAGATGGATTTGGAGAAGGAGGAGATGATGCCTAGATGGACTTGGGGAAGAAGAAATCCAGGACACGAAGGATCTGTGTGGATAAGGACGAGTTCTGCTTTCGTATCAATGATGGAGGGGTGATGGATCGTTCGAATGGATCTGGATCATAGGACTTCGAGATAATGAAATGGAAGTCTTCGTATCGACTGATGATGGAGTTTCGTACCGACTCGAGGTGATTGATATGAATGCTTCGGACTTGTTGATCGATACGAAGGGGTTGCATTTGATCGATACGAAATCCAACGTTCCCGATCGTTATGAACTACGTGCCAGGAGATCGATACGACGACAACTCATTTGATCGATGCGAACTCATATCCCGATGGATACGAAACTGGTCGTTATGAACAAGGGCTTTTGTGACCGATACGAGTTGAACCTTAATGAACTTGAAACCTCTTGCACATTTGAACACCTGACTTCGACGAGCTTCAACCTTGCATAACTGGATTCAACTATTAAACTGTATATTTGACTGCACTCTGAAGCTTACCGATGGAATTGTAACTTAACAGAACTTTAACAAACTTTAACCCAGATCGGTCTCTATAGTCTGGATGGCATGGTTGTGATGGTCAGCGATGACAGTCACTCCATTTTTATTTTAAAGTCTCGTCGTTCGAATATTTCTTCAAACTCTGTAGAATTACTCAAGTTATATGTAGAACTGCACTACACAACACATTCATACACTTCATACTAGGGAACACACAGGCTTATTATCATCTAATGATGGTTTTTAATAAGTTGATTAGTTATGGAGTCTACAAGCTCACAACAGTAGGAGCTTCAGAGTTCATCTCCCTTAGTCATAGAGATACCGGTCATCGCGGCCGAAGTTATAGATCCAGCTCCGGACGAGCTGCCTGGTGCTAGGTTTATCATGAACCAACAAGATTCTATGATGTCCAACATCTCCGAAGATATGTTGAGGCAGATATGCCTAAGGCATGGTCTACCGTTGGACGACGTCTTATTACCAGGACCGAATGATAGACCACATGCTCCCCCGGAAGGGTTTACTGCTTTCAATCGACATTCGTGCACTGCTGGAACACTTCCCCCATTCAACCAGTACATTTGGGAAGTGTTGGCTTTTTTCGGAATTGCCCCCTTACAATTACATCCCAATGGATATGCGCTACTGAACAGCCTATTCATTTTATTTATGGAGCATCTTTTTCGACCCCGGACTCCGACCGAAATCAGATACCTTTTTAATGTTAAGATTCGGGGAGATAGCCCTTCTTTCACGTTCTTAGAGGCGGTCAGGAACTGCCAAGTTGTGACAGGGTCTTGGACTAGACTGAGCTACTTCAAAACTGAATGGTTCTATGTTCGATGTCCCCCAGGGTTCGCCATATGGTGGTTGGTTAGACGTAGGTGCTTCGACTTTTTTGGTAGTTAACAAGATAGTTGCAACTGGTATTGAGACTAATACTTTCTTTCTTTTACAGATGCAATTCCTCGACCTGAAGGCGCATACCTTAAAGAAATAGTACGGATTCTTTAAGAAGTACCAGGCGAGATGAGAGAAATCGAGTCGGTGCTCACCGACAGGAACTTAAGAATTCTTGGGTTAATCGAACGAAAACAAAGCATAATATTTGAAGGAGCGCTTAGGGCAGTTCTGACCAAGCGGGTGAAGCGTAAAGCGCCCGGGTTGTAATAACTGAGGAGGGTGATGAAGAACACACGCCTACGAACGATGAACCCATGGCCGGGCCTTCTGATAGTTTTCAGGGTTTAGAGGGAAGGAGAAAAGGCAAGGCAGTTGCACACAAGCGTCATAAATCTTCGAGATGGAAATCTGTAGTTGTGTCCCTGCCAGCCTCCAGCGTTAGAATTTCGGAGGCTCCTCCCTCGCAAGTAGAGAATCCTTTTGAAGGACTTGTTGATATTCTGATTTCGAACTATGTGTCACTTCAACATGACACCGGATTGGAGGGGCTTCAAAGTGCTCTAGATTTAAGTGAGTCTCTACCCATCAGTGCGGCCGACATTACCAGTTGGTCGGGGGTTGCACACACATATACACTTCATGGAACTACACGGTTTCCAGCCTTAAGTTGCCTGCTTTGAGAATTCACTAACTTCGTTCTTCTTTTACTTACAGATACGATGAATAGGCGAGATTCTATGCTCGATAGTTTCCGTTCAGCGCGCCAATCATCGAGTTCGTATTATGAGTCCCGCTGGAGGGTGATAGAAACCTCTATCGCGGTTATTCCAACCAAGAGCATTATGAGAGGTATAGAGATAGGGATAGGGAAAACAGATATCGATCCCGATTGCGTTCTCCACCTCCTCGAGTCCCTACACAACCTTCAGGCCATGGAAAACAACCAGTAGAGCCTCCTCGTCAAAAACCATCTTCTCATGCTTCAAGGTCTGAGTCTCAACGTCGTAGGACTAAGGCCGAACCTCCCACTGTTGATGAACAAGCCATCACTGAGCCCAGTGGGGAAGGGGCTATCAGAATTTCCCAATTAAGAAAAGATTTCCCGAACATTTGCTTCGACGGCTTTATCTTCCCTCCTCACTTAAAGAAAATCCCCTCTGAGGCCGAACAAACGATGCACGACTATATCCACGATATTTATACCCAATACAAGGAGTGGATGAAAGCCGCGGATAAGGCACCGGCAGTGGCCTTTGAGCGAGCGAAGGTAATCGAGAAGCTAGAGACCGAACTCGCTCAAAAAGATCGTATTATCTAAGTGCTCAATGTTGAAGCTGAATCCTCTTGGAAATCTGAAATGGAGGCCATCCAAAAAGCTGACGAGGCAACTGAATCTCTAGAGAGAATGCGACAAATGCATTTCGCTTTGGTGGAGGAGATGGGCCACTGAAACACCACAGTTACCGCTGAAAAGGATGCTGCTCTGAAAGAACTCAACGAGCTTAAATCCAAATTTTCCGAAATCATCAAGGAGAAGGATGACGCGAATAAAGTGACTCAGGAGGCATGCGAGCAAGCGGTGGTGCTTCGGGATGAAAAGGATGCGGCCGTACTTAAAGTTCTGGAGGCCGAGGCCAAGGTGGAGGAGGAGTTAAAATGGCCGAAGCCAGGCTAGAGGCAGATATCGAAGATCTTCTCGTTACTTACAATGCCAATGTTTTGAAGCATAGAAACTTGGCCTGGCTTGATAACTATCCAACACATCTGTTTAATGCTTGGGGCCGATTAGTAGGAGATGAAAAGGCTGCTCACCAAGCTGAATCGATCGATGAGTTTGAGCTCGAGAGCCGGGTATTGAGCGAGGATGAGCGGAAAGTTCTTCACGATGCAATGATCTCATATGAAAAGGAGAAGCTTGGCGCTCAGCATTCGAAAGTTGGAGAAGGCTCTGGTGTCGAGCATCGTGATATAAGCTCTGAAACTCTCATGCCGACTCAGCCTGAATCCACACCTGTGGTTGATCCTTATCCCATTCCTACTTATAACCCGGATCAACCATAGTTATCTCCGGCCCGCGAGCAAATCTCTGAGGCAGTTCAGCCACTCACGAGTCAAACTGAGGAAGGTACTCTGAACATTCTCTATGCTTATCGAAATCGAAAGCGTCACTTGAAATGATTACTAATAGTCCTTCCTTTACTCTTATCCAGTGATCAGAGCAACATCGGTCCTGCAACTCAAGAATCACATCATGTGCAGGAGGCCATTGTAACAGAAGCGACCACCACAATGACCACGGCACCGATGGACGAGGCACAAGGAAGCACTTTTACTTTCGACGAGTAGATGATGGAGGAACTTCTTGGTCATCATTGTGACCCCCTTTGCCGATTTACCGTTCGTTATGGGTGGAATCACACCAATGACAAGTTCTTCGGCTCCAACTGCAGGAGTCCCCAGCGATGCACAAATGCTTAATGAGGAGGAAATCATAGCCGAAATCAATGCTGAGATGGAGGTAGCCGCGCGGGGCAACGATTTTGGCGGTGGAATGGCTGGACCTAGTCCAGCTCCTTTGCGGATGATATCTCTAGGAGGAACGGTCGTTGAGACGAGCACGCCTGCCCCACCTCCTTCTATTGATCCTATCCCTCCGACTCCGCCTTCAGGAAGCGTTCCAATACACTTGAGTTCGGAGAAGGAAGACGATATAATACCCCCGACTGGAGATCGGCCGCCGAAAGCCAAGGGCTCAAAAAGAAAACCAAGCGACAGCTCCAGCGGGTCCACACCAAGAAGGAAACCGAAAAAGAAAAGAGAGTAGATACATCTTTTCGGCTTACTTTTTAGTAGATAGGAATTTCTTTAGCTTTTGTTGGCCATTTATAGATGCGGGTTCTGCCCCTTCTAGTAGGATTTCCATGATAAACTTGTACTTAATTTTCTTCCACAAATAGTTGAAATGAAATTCCATTTTGTCTTCAACTCAATTTTCATTTATTTGCATAAGTGTTTCAGCATTTGAACTTCAATTCAGTACACTTGTTGAGTTTCGACCTTTGGATTGGATCCAAATTTATTCGTTAAGTCCTGAAACCATGACTAAGAGTTATGACAGAGCGTTAAGCTGGACTCCGATGCTGCACTGTCTCAATCAGTGATTGGCACTTAAGTTCTGTCCCCAGTTTTAGGGACGAATTGCAAAGATCAGATGGCAATCATGATTCGCCTTCAACACATCGAGCTTAATGACGTTGAATTGATGTTGAAACAAGGAAATTCAAGTGGTCGAATCGCACTCGCTCATTTATCGACGATTGCATCCATACTCCATGGATTTGCATTCATACGTCGGCGGTCAGTCATGCCTGCTTAAGTTTCAAGGAATATGTCCACGCTCCGGGGACTTAAGTTATTTTCACGGGTGGTCAGTCACACCCTATTTGCATTTACACTCTGACCACGCTCCGAGGACTCAGAGTTGTTTTACGGATGGTCGATTCCAATCCGGTTTGTGTTTAGACTCCCATCCACTCACCGGGGATGTAGAGTTAATGTTTATACGCTAATTTACACTCTAGGAATTTGGAGTTGGTGTTTATATTGCGACTCTGGTACGCATTCTGGGAATCCGGAGTTAGTTGATGTTTATACTCCAGATCGCGCTCTGGGAACCTGGAGTTGGCCGATAGATGGTCAGTCACATCTGCTCAGGCTTTAGGATTTCGTTCGCACTCCGGGGGCAATGAATTTATCAGGATCGTGGATGGTCGGTTCGCATCCGCCCCGAGTTAACAAGCGAGGTCGTTAGATGGATGGATCCATCCTCCTCAAACTTGGTCAAGATATGGGTGAAGTCGTTAGGTGGATGAATCCACCCTCTTCGAGACCGTATTTGTAGGTTTATACTCCAGTTCGCACTCTGGGAATCTGGAGTTAGTTAAAGGACTGTCGTGTATCAATCCTTTTTTGACTTCAGTGTGATGACTTTCCCTTGAGCTCAGGTTTCACTTAGCGAGTAACCGGTCGTATCACAGTCACTCCCTATTTGAATAAATTCCACCGTCGGGTGGAATTTAGCTCTCCATGCATAGTGATAGTTGTATGACGCATTCAATAACTCACAGCTCTAGCTCGAAGAGATTGCATTTTATTGCTGAAATAAGAAAATACGGCAAAATCAGTTGTCTTATTACAAATTCAAATTTCAAAATGCAGAAACAAATTGCAAATGAAAAATAGACTGAATAAATAAACAGAGCATGTCATGTGTAGTAGTGACGAAGACTTTCGTTGTTCCAGGATCTCGGAAAAGTGAGACCATCAACGGTCGATAATTTGAATGTGCCATCTTCGAGCTTTTGTTCAATAACATACGGCCCTCCCAAGTTGGCTTCATATGCGAAGGGACTGGGTAAATTCTCTTAAGGACGAGATCGCTGAGTTTAAAGGTTTGGGTCGGACCTTGGCATTATATAATCGGGCGACTCGACTTCGATATGCTACTGCCCTCAAATCAGCATCTTCACGCTTCTCACCCAATAAATCCAGAGATTCAGCAAGTAATATAGCATTTGTCTTCGGATCATAGTATGTCACACAATGAGAAGGCACTTCTAATTCGACTGGAATAACAGCTTCTGAACCATAAGAAAGAGAGAACGGAGTGTGGTCGGACGCGGACTTGTGGGTTGTTCGATAGGCCCATAAGGCCATAGGAAGTTCATCGACCAATTTGCCTCTAGACTTTTCCAGTCATTTCTTCAGAATAGACTTTATAACTTTGTTAACAGCTTCGACTTGTCCATTCGCTTGAGGGTGTGCAACTGCGGAGAATTTCTTTTGAATGTGGAATCATTGGCAGAAATCCTTAAATTCAATACTATCGAATTGGGTCCCATTATCAGTGATGATAGTATGTGGGAGACCAAATCGGCAAATGATGTTGCACACTACAAAGGCGATCACCTTCTTTGTCGTGATTGTAGCAAGGGGTTCAGCTTTCGCCCACTTGGTAAAGTAATCAACTGCTACGATGGCGTACTTCGTACCACCTTTGGCTAGAGGTAGAGAGCCAATAATGTCGATGCCCCATACAGCAAACAGCCATGGACTGACCATTTGAGTTATTTCGGTAGGTGGGGCTCTAGGAATCCAAGCGTGCTTCTGGCATTTGTCACATTTTCTAGCGTAGTCCGAGGCATCGCGATTTACGGTCGGCCAATAGTATCCATATCGGAGCACTTTCTTGGCAAGGGCTTGGCCCCCCGGTGTGATCGCCACACTCTCCTTCGTGCACATCACGCAATACGCGTTTGATTTCATCATGAGCGATACGTCGAAGTAAAGTGACAGAGTATCCTCTTCTATACATGACTCCATTCTGAATAGTGAACCGCGAAGCTTTTCGAAGAATCTGTCTCTTTTCACTCCTGTGCTCTGGCAGGGTTCCGTGCTCAAGATAATTTCTGAACGGAGTCATCCACGACTCCTTCTCGGGAACGACTTCAAATACCCAATCGGTTTCCATTTGAGAGATGCTTGGCGAAGACAATGTCTCCACGGGAACGAGTCCCATTTTCTGTGCTTCACGTGGCTAACTTTGCTAACGAATCGGCCTTCTGATTATGCTCCTGCGGTATGTAATAAATGGCATAATAATCAAACTGATTCAATGTCTCCTGAACTGAACAAGGTAAGGGACCAGTCTTCGATCTTTGGCTTGGTACTTCCCTCGAACTTGACACACGACCAATTGCGAATCACAATAAATTTCCACAGCAATGATTCTTAAATCTTTGGCAAGTTTCAATCCAGCCAGTAGGGCTTCATATTTGGCTTCGTTATTGGTTACACGAAAGTTGAACTTTAAAGCATAGCATATAGATCGACCTTCAGGAGTTTCAAATACAACCCCTGCACCTGAGCAACGGTCATTTGATGCACCATCTGTATGAAGCTTCCAGATATACTTGGGAGATTCACTTGTTTCGGGCAAGTCTGCTGGGATGGTAAATTAAGCTATGAAATCTGCTAGGACTTGTCCCTGAATGGCTCACCTTGGAGTGTAAGTAAGGTCAAACTGACTTAACTCGATATTCCATTTGAGTAACCTACCAAACGTCTCAGGCCGCGTAAGGACTTGTCGTAACGGCTGGTCGGTATAAACGGTGATTGGATGAGCCTGGAAATATGGACGGAGCTTCCTTAAGGCAATAACAAGACAGTAAGCCAATTTTTCTAGCTTCGGATAATTTCTCTCAGCTCCGGTTAGTCGTTTGCTAATATAGTAGACCGGTTTTTGTAATCGGTCTTCCTCCCAAATTAGGGTATCACTGATTGCGTTTTCTGATATCGCCAAGTAAATGTACAATTTCTCATGATCGATAGGCTTTGACAAAATTGGCGGTGTGGAGAGGTGTTGAATTAGTGCTCGGAATGTGCCCTCACATTCCGTAGTCCATTCAAAGTTCTGTTTCCCTTTTCTGATCAGGTCGAAGAAGGGAATGCATTTGTCAGTGGATTTTGAAATGAACCTGCTCAACGCTGCTACTTTTCCGTTGAGGCTCTGGACTTGCTTTATAGTCCGTGGAGTCTCGAGATTTCTAATTGCCCGGATTGTTTCGGGATTGGCTTCGATTCCTCAAACGTTGACGACAAACCCAAGGAATTTTCCAGATGCGACCCCAAAGTGACATTTCAGTGGGTTGAGCTTCATTCTGTATTCTCGGAGGATATTAAACATTGATTCCAGGTCTCTGATGTGATCAGTGGAGAATCGTGACTTGACTAGCATGTCGTCTACATACACCTCCATGGTTTTTCCAATCTGGTTAGCGAACATTCGATTAACTAACCGTTTTTAAGTTGCCCCAGCATTTTTAGGTCCAAAAGGCATAAGTTTATAGCAATAGAGTCCCATATTGGTTATGAAGCTGGTATGCTTCTGGTCAGGAAGATGCATGGGTATTTGATTATAGCCAGAGTACGCATCCATGAAGGATAAGAGTTCATGTCCAGCCATTGAGTCTACAAGTTGATCGATTCGAGGAAGCGGAAAACTGTCTTTGGGGCAAGCTTTATTCAAGTCTGAGTAGTCAACACATGTTCTCCATTTCCCATTTAGCTTTCGGACAAGTACAGGATTGGATACCCAGTCTGGGTATAATGCATCTCGAATAAACCCATTCGTCTTAAGCTTATCTACCTCTTCTTTAAGGGCGGCAGATCTCTCTGGATCCATACCACGCCTTTTTTGTTTGACCGGGACATGCCGCGGGTCAATATTCAATGCATGGCTCACGATATCCGGCAAGATCCCACACATGTCAGAGTGCATCCAGGCAAACACATCAAGGTTTACCCGGAGAAATTCAACCAATTCCTCTTGCATTTGTTGGCTTAACTAAGATCCAATCTTTATCATTTCAGAATCATCGCTATATGTCATCGATTGGGACATCGATCGTTAGTTCGGCCGGAGAAGCTTGACTGTCTTTACTTTCATCTTCTCTTTCAGTATCCCTCAGGTCAAGATCTCTTTGGAATTGGTTGGGGTGCCCGGGCCTGGGCCCAGGCGTCAATTGTCAATTTTCAGCAAAGCGGACGCAGAGAGATTCCTCTACGCCCTTTCCTTTTTCTCTTCGCTGCGCATCTCGCAGCTCGGCAACATAACAGGCTCGTCCAGCAGCCTGATCTCCTAGAACGACTCTAACCCCATGATCGATAGGGAACTTCAAAGTCAGACACCATGGGGCAATAGCAGCCCTGAACTCAGCTAGGGCCGGTCGGCCCAAGAAAGCATTTTATAGCGAGTCTATATCCAACACCACAAATTGTAACATCCGGACTCTCCGACGTTCTCCAATTCCTAACTCCATTGGCAATTCCACCACTCCAACGGGTATAGTCGCACTCTCATTGAAATCATGGATACGGTACTAACAAGGTTTCAAATCTTTAGTCTCCATTTTCATTTGGTCATAGGCTCGCTTGAACAATATATTCACAGAACTTCCACTCTCTACCAAGATCCTCTTCATCCAAGCAGGACCTACTTGAGATGATACGACAAGTGGATCGATGGTTGGGGCTTCGATCCTCTCGGCATCTCTTTCTTGGAAGATGATGTCGTCAATCATCATCTTATGTTGCTTGGCCAGAGCCCCATCTTCCAAACTACTACAACACTCGAAGCTCGCATGCCTAATAGAACTGGCATACGACTCCATTTCCTTCCAGCTTCGGTTTGCTGGATGAGGACCACCACTAACAGTATTTATCACTATCCCGCCAGTACGAGCGGGTTCCTCCTGTCTTGCCTGACTTGGTACATGATTATGATTTGATGGGCCCGCACCTCTACACTGCGGCGCCCGTACAAACTGCTCCAACTTTCTCTCTCTTATTAACTTTTCGATGAGATCCTGCAAGTGACGGCACTCATTCGTGTTATGGCCATAGCTTTCGTGGAATCTACAAAACTTCCCTGTCTGAATCTGTTTCTCCGATGACTGTTTCGGAGCAGGTTCCTTATACTGAATAGTATTGCAGGTCTGTATATATACATTCTACAGCGACGTATTCAAAGGAGTATAATTATCAAACATAGGAGCCCTACGTCGCGGACCACAATTCTGATCCCGTTTCCTATTTTGGTTACCATTGCCTTTCTGCTGATTTTGTTTATTCTGTATGTTCAATTGCACTTTCCCGGAACTCTCCCCGATTTGTTTAACAGCAACATTGCTCTGAATTCCTCCCATGCTAGGCCCCGCATCATCCTTCTTCCTAGACTGTTTCACATCCTCCCTTCTCAAGAATTGGGCTGCCTTGGAATAGAAACGGTCCAATGATGTAGGGGGCTTTCCGGCCAACCAATTGCTGAACTCCAAATCGAGATTAATCCCTTTAGTCAATGCCATTAGAATGGAGGTATCATTAGGGTTGCTGATCTCAGCGCACGTAGCATGAAATCTCTCTAAATAACGTATGAGTGTCTCTCTAGGAGCTTGAGTGACACTAGAAAGTGTATTAACATCTTTCGGTCTTGCGACATGCATGCGAAACTGCTCAATAAACTTTGTTGCCAACTGGTCAAAACAAGACATAGATCGAGGTGGTAAATGGGTAAACCACATAGTTGTGATGCCCCCTAGAGAGATCGGGAAGCTTAGGCACTTAACTGCATCATCAGCTCGTGCAGCATTCATCAACCATTCATACTTCAGGATATGTTGATTAGGATCAGAGCTCCCTTCGTAAAAGGGTAAAGTCGGCATCCTGAATCACCAAGGTGGTTCAGCATAGAGTATCTCATCAGTAAAAGGAGTATGACTCCGAGAGATTCCCAGTCGTCATTAGTGAGGCCTTGACTCTCTCAGATCATCTGACGGATCATCGTCGGGATGTCCGATATTTGTACATTTGAGCACGCTAGGCCAAGGTGTGGTCGGGTTCCACAATGCGAGGTTGGATCGGTCGCGGTCGACGATCCATATCTCGCCTCCTTGGTTCGAAGTTCTCTGGAACATATGGTTCAGGAGTATGTTCATGCTAGCGATGGTTCGGATCTGTCCGATTTCGGACGTCAACTCCCGATTCAGTAGCAGTGGTGTTAGTGCGGTTGTCTGTAACATGATATGGAATAGTACCTCCTCTGGAGGAGGGTCCAGTCTGATGGCTGGTTGATGGGCCAACTCTCGGTTGCCCAAGGTTCAGTGCATGTTGATGTCCAGTAGCTTGAGTGTAACTCCCATCTAGCTGTGGGCGTGTAGATCTATGATAGTAATCCGAAGAGTTTGAACTCTCGGTGGAGGAATGGGAAGCTTGATCCCTCATGGATCTCCTTCGTCGTTGACAGTTCAATTGGTTGGTCAGTTCCGCATTAGCACGGAGCCGTTGAGTGAGTTATTAACGGCTCCGAGTCAGTTCTTGCATTAGCATTTGGAATTCTTCCCTAGTGACAGGGACTTGCGGATCTAATGGTCCGGCAGCATTCTGATCAGTTGGAGGCAATTGTACGGGATTCTGTCTGTCCCATCCTTCTGGATCTGCAGCTGTAGAAATAGTCCTTGTGTTAACCATGATGGATAGCGAAGCTCTTTCCTAGACTTGATGCAAATCTGAATAGGATTGAAGAACTTTAATCTTTGAAATCTGGATCTTCTTCTTAGATTTGTGCAATCCGATTTCGATAGTAGATCCGATGAGCAGGAGAAAAACTGTGTTTCCTCAGTGAAAGCACCAAAGTGTTTGTACCAAAATTGGGCACAACACTCTTCGGAAGTGTTTGAAGAGATAAAATGAAGAAATAACTGTAAAAGGAGGATTATCTAACAAACACTCCAAACAATAATCAGGAAAACAACACGGAAATGCAAAGATTTAGAGTGGTTCGGCGTATTGCCTACGTCCACTATGAAATGATTGACTTTTATTAACTTTTTCTTGCTGGTTACAGCGGATTACAAAATTAAATTTTGAGTACAATAGTGATTTTTGAGTGCAACAATGGTTTCGGCAGAGTCTGGACGTCAAAGAGCCAAAAGGTCCCTTTTTTGTAGGTTCTGGGCTACTATTTATAGGCGTAGGCTGGAAATATCTCACTCAGATCTCGGGAAACCTCTTCTTACACATGAGTGGGCGCACGCGATCGATCCCATGTGATTTGCACATGATTTGGGATCGATACGAACGAACTTCGTATCGATCAAAACCTCATCCAATTGGGTCGGGATCGATTGCGTGTGTTGCCGAGGATGTACGCAAGCTTCTATGAAAATTTGGTAGCATTTGGACTTGTAGATTGTGAGTTATGATCGATGCAAAATTGTGTTTTCTCTAGGCTGTTGAATTCGTATCGATATCGTTCGCATCGATTTGTTCGTATCGTTTTTTGGGCACGTGCTCACAAGTTGATGTGGCACTAATTCCTCGAATCGATCAACTTTTCATGCCGACTGATTGAGTCTTTCATAGGAATGTATCATGTTCGTATTGATCCAGTTGAGCCATGTTCGCATCGATCGAAGCTATTCTGCTCGTATCGATTGACTTTGCTCTGTTCGTATCCATCCTCATAGGTCACTTCGTATCGATAGTTGGGGCCATTTCGTATCGATAGTTGAGGATCATTTTCGTATCGATAGTTTGATGTTTTACTCGTATCGATCGTTGATTGATCGATACGAGCTGTGCAATTGGGATCGATATGAATTGACTCCAATTGATGGATACAAAGTTGAGTGTACGTGATGGATACGAAAAACAAATAACTGATGGATGCGAAGCGATGTTCATTGATGGATACAAACAACGGCTAACTAATGGGTACGAGCAGATGAAGCTTGATGGATGCGAACAAAGCCTTTAAGTTGATGGATACGAAGAGTGCAGTTTCAGATGGATGAAAACGGAACCGATGCGAAGAGAGCGATGTGATGGATACGAACGAATCAATTTCCTTGGCTTGCATCGATCATATCTTGAGCATACGGACTCGGATTGACTTGAAATTTGGAACGTTACTTCCATAGCTTTGCATGTCGTTTCATGTTGATTGTAGCTTGATCCGGAATCAGACAAAATTCGTCGATATTCATAGTGAGCCTGCATATAACAGATCTTCGGGATGAAATATCCTCGGTTTTCGGTTAAGTCCTTGGTGTCACAGCCTTGCCAAAAGGCGGGATAACACCTAATTTAGAAAATTAGTTGATTATGGATTTGAAATTGGTTATTATTACGTATTAGTTGATGATAATAGTAAATTTGTTGATTTGGGGATATTAATTAGTGATTTGATTGTTTACTTAGTTGTTAAAAATCAGGGTTAATTTAAATCCAAAAATTAGTCCATTATTATTGATTAATATGCTTATTGATAATTTTACATGAATGTTTGTTATAGTTTAGAACAATGTTTGATATAGTTTAAAGTGCATTTTAAAATTTCAAATTTATTCTAATTTGTTATAAGTGCTAACTTCATATTTTAGTTCACAAAATCGGTAACTAAATTTTTAAGTGGTTAAATAAAAGTTAAAATACGTTTTAAAATTTCAGATACAATTAACAAAATATTTAAATAGTTGAATGAATTATAATATAGTTTTTGTAGTTTTTAAAATAGTAATTGTAAAATGTGTTTTATTTTTTTAATCCCTTAGAGAGTTTTTGACCCAGTTTGACAAGTGTTGTATATGATCATTATATGGATACTCGTTTTTTAACAGAACGGACATCTATATTCATCTAATACAATATTTGTCGGATTTGTCCCTATATTGGACAAGTTACAAACACAATAAAGTATACATTTTATAAATCATTTCATTTTAAACGGTTTACAAAATTTCGACAACACTTCCTTCTCGTTCCCTACGTATACGCATTTGTGTACGATACAGGAAACATAAGGGAAGTGCTACTGAAATTTTATTGTGTCATTTAATCTGAAATGATTTATAAAATGTAATTACATTATTGTGTTTGTAATGGGAAGTAGGATGACCGACCATCAAAGTAAAAACCAATAAACTAAAAATTAAAAAAATAAAGTGAAGTGTTTATTTGAATTTTCTACGATGGTGAAGTGTTTACAATGATGAAGTGTTGAAAATTATTCCTACAAGACTTTGGTATTAGTTGAATTGTTTACTTGAATTTTCTAACATATATTTTCAAATCAGGAAAAATGTTCGATTATTTCCTCGACCGTAGTTAGATGTATGAAGTCAGAACTGGTAGGAAAGGTTCGATTATATTTCTATAACGGTGTACACGAATTTATTAGATTCGCTAATCTAATAATCGAAATAACAAAAAAATTCGTTGCTCGTGTAGTAAGTGCCAACATTTGAAGCATTGGAAACCAGATATAGTTGAAGTACATTTGTATAAATATAGTTTTGTGCCCAATTATTACTTCTCGGATCGTCATGGAGAACTTGTTGAACCTACACCTAATCCTGTTGTGTTAGAGGACGATAATATTATGACGAATCCAATAGAAAATATGGTGGAAGATGTAGCACGATCAATGTTTCCTACCATTCAAGTTAACGATGAAGACGTAAATGTCGGAGAACAACCGACTGTGGGAGCTAAAAAAATATATGATTTATTGGATTCTGCTAAGAGGCCGATGTGGGACGGTTGTAAAAGCGGCACCGAATTATCAGTAACCACCGAATACATTACTATGAAATCAAAATTCAACCTTACAGAAGCTGCATTTACAGCAGTTGTACAAGCTACAAAACGACACATGCCACCCAATAATCTGATGTGTGATAGTCATTATAAAGTGAAAAAACTAATGTCCTCTTTCGGTTTGCCATACGAAAAGATAGATACATGTGTAAAAGGTTGCATGTTGTATTGGAAAGATGACGTTGACCTTAGAAAATGCAGAATATGTAACGAGGAAAGATACAGACCAAGAAAAAGAAAGGAAAAGAAGTTCCATACAAGAGAATGCATTATTTACCCATCACTCCCAGACTTCAAAGGTTATATGCATTTTCTGCTACGGCGTGTCATATGCAATGGCACAGTGTGAGAACACCAGAAGAAGGAACTTTGATACATCCATCTAACGGAGAAACATAGAAACATTTCGATAAGACTTATCCCGCATTTGCTGCAGAAAGCCGTAATGTTAGACTCGGTTTATGTACGGATGGATTTTCACCATTCTCTCAGTTTGGTAGTAAATATTCATCCTAGCCAATTATCGTTACTCCATATAATTTACCTCCATGGATGTGTATGAAAACACCATATATGTTTCTCACTATTGTCGTCCCTGGCCCTCATGATCCAAAATAAGGAATCGATGTTTATTTACAACCATTTATCGAAGAGTTGAAAACATTGCGGAATGAAGGAGTTGAAACATACGACATTTCAAGAATTTTTTTTTTCATATGTTCGCTTCTTTATTATGGACTATTAGTGATTTTCCTGCATATGGGATGCTTTCTGGTTGCAGTACGGCCGGTTGTCTAGCCTGCCATTATTGCATGGAAGAAACACGAGCATTTTCTTTATGGTATGGGAAGAAAATTTCTTGGTTTGATTGCCATCGGTGTTTTCTCCATCCCAATCATACTTTTAAAAGAGATAGAAAAAACTTTATAGCTAACAGAGAAGATAATATGCAACCACCAAAGATTTGGTCAAGCAAAGAATTATATGAAATTATAAAGGACTATCCAAGGATACATGGAGTACATATTGAAATTCCAGGAAAATCGAACATTCATAATTGGTGCAAACAAAGTATATTTTGGGAGTTACCATATTGAAAAGGTCTCTTACTCTGACATAATATTGACGTGATGCACAACGAAAAAAAACATGTTTGATAATGTGTTTAATATTTTGAATATAAAGGGAAAACTAAGGACGATTTGAATTCAAGACTTGATATAACAAACTATTGTAAACGCCTCGAATTTCATATGAAGCCCAATGACAATAAAAAACCCAATGCATGCTATGAGCTAGATAGCAAGCAAGTAAAACTCATGCTAAAGTGGATGGAAGAACTAAGATTTCCCGATTGGATTTCTTCTAATCTTCGTAGATCTATTGACTTTAAAGACAATAAATTGAGTGGGATGAAAAGTCACGATTGTCATATCATGATGGAATATTTACTACCCGTGGCTTTCAAAGAACTGTTGCTCCTAAAAGTATGGAGTGTTATAACAGAATTAAGTATGTTTTATAAATAGCCTTTTTCGACCACATTAAAAGTAGATCATATACGTAAACTTGAAGTAGAAATCCATATACTACTCTGCAAACTGGAGAAAATATTTCCGTCAGGTTTCTTTAATGTAACGGAGCATTTACCTGTTCATCTTCCATCCGAAGCACTTCTTCGAGGTCCTGTGCAATATGGATGGATGTATCCATTTGAGAGGTAATACTGAATATTTGCAATATTTATGTCAGTTTAAAATTCAGATTTCTATACCTAAATATAAATTAAATTATTTTGTAATAGGTACTTGAATCATTGGAAGAAAAAAGTTAGACAAAAAGCACGAGTTGAAAGTTCGATTTGCAAATCATACCTTGAAGAAGAAGCTTCATCCTTTTTCTCTCATTACTTCAGTGATGATATGAACTTTTCATTTGTAAGCGTTCCTTGTAATGATGAAGCCTTTGAACAAGATTCTTCTCAAACAATATTATCTATTTTTAAACAACATGGCCGACCTATTGGAAAATGTGTGGAAGTATGGTTAGACGATAGAGATCACCATGTAGCACACACATATGTTTTTCTAAATTGTGCTGAAGTTGCACCATTTGTTAGGTAATAATAAATTCATATATAATTCACTTACACGTATATATTAATTATAAGTCATATTACATATTTGCAATATCTACGAATCGCAGCATCCATCTGGTGATCTCAGTAAAGAATTTTCTAAATGGTATTCGAACTACATTTATGGTCCAAGAAACTGCGTCGTTGATGAAGGATTACGACATCTTGCGATCGGACCAAAAAGAAATATGAAGACTTATCCAATATTCTTCGTCAATGGATTTAAGTTCAACACGAAAGATTACGCGGCTAAAAAATTAACATATAACAACGGTGTATTTGTCAACGTAGTGATGATCCAGATGAGCATATAGAAGATTTTTACGGCGTCTTAACACAGGTTCTAGAGTTGACATATTATATAGAGCCTGTAGAATTTTTTTTTATTCAAATGCAATTGGTTCAGCAATGTTCCTGGTTCTGGAATCAATGTGCACAAAGATTTTAAGCTTATTGAAATAAAGCATACCTCACATTACTATAAGTATGATCCTTTCATATTAGCCAAGCAAGCATTACAAGTTTATTTTGCTCCGTATCCATCCTTAAAAAGAGATAAAGCGGATCGGTCGGCTGTTTTTAAAACAAAGCCAAGATTTACGTTTGACGGAAATAATATTCCAAACAAAGTAGCGTATCAAGAGGATCTTGAACCAAATACAGAAATAATAATAACCGTTGACATTGATTTAGTGCCGTTGAATAATGAATCGAATGTTTTATTAGATGCATTTGAAAGTACCGAAGAAAACGAGATAGAGTACGAGACTGAGTCTGTATCATAAACGACGAAGACTGAAAATTCTGAATATTTGCATCGCTTGTTGTATAATATATTATTCTAAGCTATGTATTAATAATGATGACTATGTTCTGAGCTATGTATTATTTTGTTTTGAAATTTCTATATATGCATTAATAAGATCTTGTCCCATTTATTATGATTTAGTGGAAGATTTATGTGATGATTAATGAAACAGGCTTTATACTAATAAATTTATGTCTTTTCATTCTATGATATT
Source organism: Allium fistulosum (assembly GCA_030737815.1). Taxonomy (NCBI): domain Eukaryota; kingdom Viridiplantae; phylum Streptophyta; class Magnoliopsida; order Asparagales; family Amaryllidaceae; genus Allium; species Allium fistulosum. The sequence continues at coordinate 929,526,012 of CM060906.1, forward strand.
ATTTGTCTGTGGTAGATATGTCTGGCAGGAGACATAGCCAGAGGTCTGAGCCTTCTCCCTCTTCCGGTGTGGGTGCTAGTGGCATGGCACCGGATTTACGCCCACTTGCGGAGGTAGTCTAAAAAGTGCATGGTAAGTATCAAATTTATTTCAAGTATATTTTTTAAAATTTATTAAATATCTACATCAAAATTTATACAGGGTCTTTGAGGTAGAGCCTTCGAACTTCATTTTACAAGTATCGAGGAAGGCGTTTATGAGTCGGATGTCAGGCTGTTGGGCTAATTGGGACGACATCCTACCCCATATTAAGAACGCTATATTGACTGATGTACTGGTAAGTATAACTTTATATTTCAGTTGAAAATTAATATAATGTACATAATTCAAACTAATTTCAATATCCAGGCCATCGTACAAGTAGACCCACAAGATAGGGATGTTTTTACCAATCACTAGAACAAGAGGATGAGAAAAAATTATAGGGACACTCTAAGGCGAAGAATGCAGGAAAAAATCCCAATTGGATGGGCGCTGATGTGTGGGCTGAGTATCTCTGGCTTTGGGAAACTCCTGAAATGAAAGTAAGTTATATAGTTTTGCATTGTTATAATAATTTTTAAAAATTTCGTATGTTAATTGCAGTAATTTAGTTAATCATGTATCTAAATTTATAGGAATTATCTACCCGAAACCGTGCAAATAGGAATTAAAATCCTGCTTTGCACCGTGGCGGCTCCAAATCCTACCAAGAACATAGAAGAGAGTTGGTAAATACGTTGCCACATGTTCAGCTTGGCATCGCCAGCCGTCGCTATATTGGTGACGGAGCCGTCGCTAAAGCCGTCACTTTACTGTGTGGCGGCGGGTTATTTAGCGACGGCTAGCGATGGTCGGCGACGCTTTTTTGTCGTTGCTAAAGCCACCGTGTTTGTAGTGATGTAATCAATCCAACTCTCATAGTGTAATACACAAACATAAGTTCAATCCAAAACAACTGGAGTAAAACCATGCATTACACGTAGTACGTTGTGGAAATATAATATTATAAATAGTTTTGAATGTTATAAATATTTTCAAAAAATAGAATTTATTATGTAATATATTGTAAATTTGAAAAAAAAATCAAAATCAGATAAACTTAATTTTGGTATATTCGGTTGGTAGCTGATTTAACTGAACGAAAAAGGTAACTAAGGGAAATTACCATATGTTATAATTAATATGATAGATTTACTCATAGAAGAACATAAACTTATGTTTGGAGAAACTTTTTTGAGTATTTTTTTTTAAATTTTATAAGAAAAATTAACCTGTTTTTAATAGACATGTTTTATTTTTATTATTAAATCAATTATTACAAATATTACAATACCATAAATTTGGATAATATAATAAAATTTCCGTTAATTCGGTTAAACCGATAACTAAATTAAAATTAGTTTACAAACCGAATTCAATATGATATAGTTTCATAATCGAACCGACCAAAATATACCAGTTTGGTCGGTTAATTTGGTTTTAACCGATATTGCTAATCCCTAATAAATTGAACTTACTATACTTCTAAATGTGTAACTTATTTTATTAGATTTATGTAATTTTATATTTGAACAAATTAAATTATTATTATAAACTGATGATAAAAATGAGTTAGGTATTGATTATTATTTTTAGGATTCAATATTTGTAAAGAAAAATAAATGAAAATTAGCATGCTTAATTAATTTTGAAATTTACATTTTTATATTATTTTATAGATAAACATTCACGTATATAGTTTTTGAAACTAACATTTAACTTTTGATGCATTTGACTAAAATATAAATGAAGTTTAGGTTGAATTTTGAATATTACTTGAGAGAATGGCGAACATAACTAAATATGGAAGTGTAATACTAATGAATAAACTTTCTTGCAATACATATTTATCAAAAATAAGTATATGATATTATCAAAGTGTTAAAAAATATTTATTTAACTACTAAAAGAATGTTAAGTGTAAATAAAACCTAGAAAGCTACAAATCACACTATCGTTCTAATTACGTACTAAAAAGGATGATTTTTGATCCATTGTTTCATACCTCAATTTTAATTTATAATAAAACATTTAAAAAAGGCTGCGTTAAGAGGAGCTAGGAGGAGTGCAAGGTTGCGGGGAGTACCTTCGTCGACATCCAGTAGAGCTTCAAACTCTATCACAGATTTGTCTGATCTCTTAGGTAACATCTATATTCCTATTATGTTGAACGATTTATCTACCTCTTTCATGTTAGATTTAGCTAAGAGGGTGAGTCTTGTCTTTGACCAAATGGACCAGATATAGGCTTTATTTGAAACAAGGAATTAGAAAGGGTCAGATCACTTATTTCATGAGGTTCATTAGTAGGAACTTTAGGGGTTTGCACGACCCAGATAAAAGAAACAAAATTAAATCATTTTTAGAAGATAATCACATTGATTTAGCTCTTTTGCAAGAAACAAAAGTCCCGACTTTTGCTTTTATAAAAGTCTAAGGTGATTTTTTCTTACTAATTGGGCTTATCTCCTTGCTAAGGGTTATTCGGGAGGCTTAATAGCAGGTTGGAATCATAACCATGTTAAAACTTTTACAATTCATCAATAACACTCACTTTCTAATCAGGCATGGCCAGGACAACCGGCCGACAGTAATGTTAAATCAACTTAATGTTAAATAATCATTAAGGTAAATGACAACATTAAATAAACCTGGACCACTGGTTGACAGCCGGACATAGCCGATCGATCACTAGCGGTCGACCGCTATTTACCACCAGTCGACGGTCGGTTAAGGCCGCACAAAATGAACCTAGGCTTAAACGATCTGGATTTAATAAATAATAATCTAACTTACAATATTAATTTGAGGGCCTATAAATACAACCACAACCCCTCACTTTTCTTCTCATATTTTCTGAACAGAGTAGCAAAGCTCTATCATTCTTCCTTCTCTGCAATTTTAGAAACTATAAAAATATCATGTATATATATCTCTCTGTGTGTGTGTCTTTATTGAAGAAGGATGGAAAATAAAAAAGAAGATGAGAAGGAGTAAATCAATTTTGAGGAAAAGGTAAATTCTACTTGGACTCTACTTAACTCAAATCTCCTCTCAAATCTTAAATTCTAATGGATATGTATACACTTTAAATAAATATTTTTGGTTGAAAAGAAAGGGAGTTAAGTAAGAAAACTGTGTTTGGATCTAGAGATTTGAAAGTCATAAGGTAAGTGGAAAATTATGTGTTTTTCATAATATAAAATTTATACCGTTAGAATTCTATTCTTTTTATTATGTCTATGTGGAAACCATTGAATTGTAGGCTTAAATAAATAAATCTAACTGTAAATCTTTGCCTACATATTTAAAAAATATTTTAACATTAATAAAATGATATATGTACACACCCTAGATCTGAATGTTAGGGAGAATAGTGTCTAAAGTTTATGAAATACAATATTGATAGAATTGCGTATTTTTGTTAATTGGGGTGTAAATTGTGTAACTTGATAATCATTAGTTAGAGATGCTTTAATCTGAGTTAGGATATAAATTTCTATATTTTAATACATTGGAACTGTAGAATCTTCATGGGAATTTTCATAAATGATTCAACCTCAGAATTATATATGAAAAATGTGTGGTTTAAAATAATAAGGAATGTGTCCTAATGAAAAAGATGTACAAGGCAGGGATGTCTTTCCATAGTTTGCACTATCTATTTCAATAAAAATAAAAAAAGATAATTCTTTGAAATTTCAGGTGCAGCATAATCCTTCTTTTTGGTAGCTTATGAAAAGTTGCAACGGTAACATTTCCTTCTTAGAAAAGTTTGAAGTTACACATAAGTGTATATCCAGAAATCCCTAAATGAAGAAAATAAAGAGTTATAAAAAGAAATATAAATAATCTTGTTTACCAGTTATATATATATATATGTATGTATGTATGTATTTATGTATGTGTCATAACCCGAAATCCAGCATCCGGAAATCGACATCAAATACCTCGCTCGTATTCGAATGCCGCAGATTCGAACGTCGAACTCCAGTTCGGATGGAGCTTATAAAACATTAAGTACAATAACACAACGGAAGAAAAATGAATAATATCATATATACACCAAATGGATATACAACATCCGGATACGAATGATCCAACAAATATCAGAGATCTATATAAATACACAACAGCGGAATATATACAACAGATAACACCAATCATGGGAACTCCACAAACATCTTATGCAAATTACAACTCCATCTCCAAAATTCCAAACTAAAGATAGCTCCAAATCCATATCATGCTAAGCTAAGCAAATGCGATCCCCAAATCTAAAGGCAGAATGCTATCGAATCTACATCTACTATCTGACTATCTGAAAATCTAACTCTAGGCTGCCCGTGTGGAAAATTATGGGCACTCAGAGTTTAGAAAGGGAACAATAAACTCCAGGTCAATCATGTGACTGGTATGAGCAAACAAAAAAACAGTTTATCTTAAACAAAAGAAAAGAAAGGGAAATAAAAGAAATCCGCAATGCTTTTTGGAAAATGAAACTACCATAAGGCCTCCCCGCACACACACAATGCAGGCGCACAATTGGAGGAGATTTCTCCTTATGATAGTCGAACATGCTTACTACGCAAAATGCTTTTTGATATTATTATTAGTGCATAGTGGAAAACATTTCGAAAGTATAATATTAATCTTAGCCAGCATACAACCATTATTATATGCCTACTATAGCTGCCATGTTCAATAGCAAGTTACCGCCACATTCCATGGCATGTTATACAACTAAAACCGTACAGGGCGCGTATTGTTTCTTTGGATTTCCAACAATGGTCAGGCTAAAGAACTTCCTGGGCCACATGGGTACGCCTCTAGAGGGACGCCCCGAGAACCTAACTGGATCTCTGTCAACACAAGGCCGGGTTACCTCTGTAACTAGGTAACTACTGACACGAGTATGCCATCCCCCAGTTGTAACCACCTTTATCCGAGAGCTCTCAACCAACAACCACAAAGCAATAGATTTGCAGCAACCACATATGTTAAGTATCTGGGCTCCATACCATGATACCACCTCTATCCAGAAGGAAATGGACATACCCTCAGGGGCGCTACCCCCAAATAACCTTGCCGCATCTTTCCTGTTTCGACCATTCCGGGTTGTGAGGTCCTGATGCAGTATCGTCCACAAAGCTATGCTTTTCACAAAAGCCATGCTTCGATCAACCAATGATCAGCAGCACTTCGTATGCCATATTACCAAATTGGAAATGTATCACTAGTAACCATCAACTACATAACCTCTGAGCTCGTACGTCTCAGAGAAGGGTGTTAAGCTAAGAGAATAAATTCTCCGCCACCAACAAAAATGTATTTGATAGAAACCAGCTTTACATCTCAAAGTATAATGTCAGACATACATCCATACAAGTCTGTTCCGGGTTCGAACAGAACCGAAGGCACTTCCAAAGAAGCCCTTGAAAATCCGGATAACCTCTAATCACGTCCGGACTTCCCATCACAAAGGGTGATCAAATCTCTATACCAGGGCCATTCGGTGCAGAGACATTCGACAGGTTATCCTTTCGCTATCGAAAATTTCCGGTCTTCACCACTGGTCTTCAAATGCTATCCATTTTGTCGTATCATTATTCGGAAAGGGTTTTATGACACAAAGGTCCTCTTCCGGCTAAACCGAATAATGAGCGCTTATTTTTAAAAACCATATGGATACATTGGGATCTCATTTAAGTCACAACATATTTCCCAAAACCTTTTTCTTTAAATGGTTTAAAAAAATTCCACTTTAAAATCTTTTAAATAAAAGATTCACCATTAAGATCCTCTTTAATCAAAACAAAGTTCACCAAAATCTTTAACAAAGATTCATTCATAATGTCTCAACAAAAGATCCTTTTCTAAGATCCTCTTTCGGTTTGAAAACAAGTTCACTCAATCTTTAACAAGGATCCTTTTATAGTTTTCAAACAATTTCCTTTTCAAAAGTGATTTACCCATTCATATCTTTATCAAAACTCAATTCATAGCTTTCAAAACAATTTCCATTTCAAATGTGGTTTAAATCATAACTTGGAAATCTTTTGAACAAAACTGGAAAATTCTTTCTTTATATATGAAAGCTATTATTATTTGAAAACAAATGTTTTCGTTTTAGAACAATCCAATTCAATTTGCTCCAGTTTTAGCTCTTTAAAGTCAAATTTTGAAAATCAGCGAACCTGTCGTACCCTAAGCAGATTCTATTTAAGTTAGATTTGAATTCTCAAAACAATTCCTTTAAAATACTTTGAAAATGGTTTAAAAACCCATACATATACATTTTATAACTTAAATACTTCTTTTCAAACCATAGTTTCCAAAGTTTAAATCAATTATTTAGAATAATACTTTAAATAATTACTCCTCAAAATTCTACTTTAAAGTTCCAAAACTTTTAGAAATACATTAAACTTTATTGGAAAGAATTTCCAATTTAAAATTTATCTATACATAGAATTTAACTTAAATTCTGTTATCCCGCCTTTTGGCAAGGCCGTGACACCAAAAAACTGACTAGAACCCAATGACAGTTCATCCTGTAGGACAGTTACATCACAAGTTCACCATGGATATCGATGAATTTTGTCCGAGTCCGGATCGGGCTACAATTGATAAGACATGTCAAGCAAGGCCAGATAGAACAACATTCCAAATCTCGAGTCAATCCGAGTTCGTACGCTCAAGATATCATCGACGCAAGTGAAGGACATAGCCTTGAGTTCGTCTCCCAATGGTTCGAATCCCCTAGGGTCGAATCCATCAAACTAGATTCCAACGAAGTTCCCCTGATGACTTCGAATCCATGAAAGTGCTTTAACCTCCAACGTTCGAATCCATCAGCCACATAGTGATTCGAATCCATCCACAGACCATGCTTCGAATCCATCCCACTGGGCCTCGCTTCGAATCCATCGAAGAAAGGATCCTTCGAATCCATGCAGGCAGAGGAGCTCTGACTCCATTCCAAAGCACCAACATCATCGATTCGAAGGAAGCTAACCTTCGACTCTAGTACCTTCGAAAACTATAATAAGGCAACTTCGAATCGATCCGCGATAGCACATCTTGATCGATTCGAACAGACCTTCGCTCATTCGATTCAAAGAGGGATATCTTCGAATCCACTACCACGAATCCCCAGTCAAAGCGGCAAAAAACCATGGAGTCGACCCAGTCAACTCGGCATAAAAGTCGGATCGATACGAAGGAGGCGCTCCACGTCATCACAGAAGCGCACGCTTGATCGATTCGAAGCAATCGAGTCGAACATGATCGATTCGAACGGAGCACTGCAACCAGAAAAGTGACCTTGAATCGATCATAACTCGAGATCTACACATCCAAATGCTATGAAATTTTCACAGAAGCTTGAGCACATGTTGAAGAATGTCCACACCAAATTTCAGCTCGATTGGATGATTTCTTGATCGATTCGAACCAAGGGTCGAATCGATCCCAAAGTGGGCCCGGATCTCCAGATTTCAGCCATGTGGGCCCCCTGACGTACCAAAACTGGTCTCCCCTCATTTTAGGCGAAATATCAGCCTCCTACACCTATAAATAGAGCCCCTAGTCATTCAGAAAAGGGGTCGGATAATTCTAAGTACTAAAGAGCGCCCAAATCCTGCCAGATTTACTCCAGAACACCACCGCTACCTTAGATTGAGACTTAGCATATAATTTCAGTTGTACTACATTAGAAGAGATTGTAATCATTGAGTGAACATCAATAAAATCATCAACTTTAGAGTGGACGTAGGCAAGATCGCCGAACCACTATAAATCTCGTGTTTCTGTTCATTATTTCTGAATTGTGATACTCTATTTGCTTAGATTTGAGATTTGTGTGTGAATATTGTGGATTTATACTCATACACTGGTGCTTTCACAACATTCGGGGTTTGTGACCAATTCTGGCGCAAACACTTTGGTGCTTTCACCGAGAACTGAACTCAGGAGTTCTATCATTTGAAAGTTGATTCAGAAGGCTAAGAGATTCAGATCCGAAGAATCATGTCAAGACAAACAAGTAAAAGGCAGAGGCCAGAGCGAAGTCAGCACGAAGGGAGTCAAGAGGCTTCCTCAGGAGCAAACCAAGCTTCAGTTTTCATCAATAGGGAAGAGATGGAGACAATGATGAAGAGACAAGAGGAAATGATCCAGAATTTGCTTCAACAGATCGGACAACTTGGAGCACAAAATCAAGGAGCAACCAGAATCCAGAACGGAGCAGGACCATCTAACGCAGCGCCGGAGCTGGGGGGCATACACTTAGGACATGTTGATCTGAACCTGGGAAGAGAGACAAGGACATCCGAGCAGCCTGGCGGCGATAGAGGGATGAATGCTCAGCCAGGGGGGCAGACACCCGAAAGCTCGCACGGACTCGGGGGGCAGATCGAAGGTAGTGAACAAGGACTACAGCTTGGAGATAATGATAGATTGGCAGAGATGGTCAGGCGAGCCATGAGAGGCGGATTAGTAAACAAAGATCTTGAAGACGTGAACAAGAGTCCCTTTTCTCCTGCGATTAGATTGGCTAGGAACCCACCGGAATTCAAACTGCCAACAGTAGAGAGGTATGATGGGAGGACGGACCCTGTGGTCCATCTAACGAGGTATATAAGGCACATGGAAGTGCTGGGGGCATCACAGGAAGTCATGGCCCGGTGCTTCCCATTGTATTTGACAGACATAGCAGCTTTATGGTTCAGACAGCTAGAGAGCGGCTCCATTGGGACATGGACCGATTTGATTGAGAAATTTATGAGGCAATTCAGGGTTCATATTTCAAGACCCAAGAATGTGATGAGTTTGGCAACGCTAAAACAGAAAGCTAGGGAGTCTTTGAGGAATTTCCTGACGCGGTTCAATGCGGCAGCAGCATCGGTGTATCGGCCAGATCCATCCATGGTTATGATGGCAGCTGTGTCCGGAATAGCTGACGGCACGGAATTCAAAAATTCATTAACTAAGGATCCACCTATGGATCTAGGAGAATTCTATCACGAGGCAAAAAAGTTATTACGATTGGAAGACGCTAATGCTGAAAGAGAAGAAGGAGAGGGAATAGAAGTTTATGCACTTAAAGACAAAAAACCTTTTGAAAAGGATTTAGACCAGGATAAAGGAAAACGAAAGGCTGAAGAAAATGATGACAGGTCAAAGCGGCAACGGAGGGAGCCACGATTTACCACCTATTCAGAACTCAACGAGGGTTTGGAGCGAATCTACCAAGACACCCGAGAGCAAGTTGCCTATCGTAGACCAATACGACGGGATCCAACTACCGACGAGAGAAAATCAGACAAATATTGCTTATTCCATGAGCTGAATGGGCATAGCACAAATGATTGTAGACACCTGAAGGATGAAGTAGAAGGGCATATCAGGAACGGCAGGCTACTTCAGTATGTGAGGAGGCGAACTCCAACGGTGGAACCAGAGCGACCACCATCTACATCAGCTAGGGGTGATCCTGAACCAGGACACCGTTTGGTTATCAATTGATTTGAATAAACGATGAACAAGTCGTAAACTTCTCACTAACAACATCAAACCATTTACACATGTATGAGATCGCGAACGATCCACAGGCATGCTCTGAATGATTGTTGATCGTCTCGTAGTGAGGATTTACACTTCGACATCCTTGCTTTGCTTTTGTTTCATGTTGATTTGAACATTTAGACTTTGTTTGTTTGAATATTTTTGTGAACGTTAATTTGATATTTTCAATTCTGTAGAAGAAGTTACTTGCGTATGCTTTGGATCGCGAACGGTCCACAAGCACACCTTGTATGGCGATGAACCGCCACGATCGCTGATTCAGAAGTTCACCCGAACGTGAACCCGACATTGATAATACTAAGTCCCCCTCCCGGGCACACTCATTCGCCTCGAACGGCACCCGACCTCGAACGGTCACCATTAGCCTCGAACGGCACCCGACCTCGAACGGTCACCGTTTGCTTCGAACGGCACCCAACTGCGAACGGTCACACTTCATCTAGTATAACATTCGATCACGAACGATCACACTCTGCCTCGTACGGCACTCGACCATGAACGGTCACAATTCACCTAATATGACATTCGATCACGAACGATCACACTCTGCCTCGTACGGCACTCGACCACGAACGGTCACAATTCACCTAATATGACATTCGATCGCGAACAATCACATTTTTGCCCCGTACGGCACGCGATCGCGAACGATCACATTCCTCTTTCCATGTCACCTGACTGCGAACGGTCATAGTTCGCCTAGAACGACACACGATCACGAACGGTCGCAACTCGTCTAGAACGACATCCGACCACGGACGGTCCCATTTCTTTATTTGCCGCGAACGGCATCCGACTGCGAACGGTCCCATTTCTTTATTTGTCGCAAACGGCGTCCGACCGCGAACGGTCCCATTTCTTTATTTGCCGTGAACGACATCCGACCTCGAAAGGTCCTATATCACCTTGAATGACATACGATCCCAAACGATCGTCATTTGTGATCAGATAAAACTATCAATTTCTTTGTAGGGCATCAACAGGATATGAACATCCAGCTTATGGCATTACAAAACACACCTCCTATCGCAAGGCATGTTTTGGGGGGCAAATGTTATCCCGCCTTTTGGCAAGGCCGTGACACCAAAAAACTGACTAGAACCCAATGACAGTTCATCCTGTAGGACAGTTACATCACAAGTTCACCATGGATATCGATGAATTTTGTCCGAGTCCGGATCGGGCTACAATTGATAAGACATGTCAAGCAAGGCCAGATAGAACAACATTCCAAATCTCGAGTCAATCCGAGTTCGTACGCTCAAGATATCATCGACGCAAGTGAAGGACATAGCCTTGAGTTCGTCTCCCAATGGTTCGAATCCCCTAGGGTCGAATCCATCAAACTAGATTCCAACGAAGTTCCCCTGATGACTTCGAATCCATGAAAGTGCTTTAACCTCCAACGTTCGAATCCATCAGCCACATAGTGATTCGAATCCATCCACAGACCATGCTTCGAATCCATCCCACTGGGCCTCGCTTCGAATCCAACGAAGAAAGGATCCTTCGAATCCATGCAGGCAGAGGAGCTCCGACTCCATTCCAAAGCACCGACATCATCGATTCAAAGGAAGCTAACCTTCGACTCCAGTACCTTCGAAAACTATAATAAGGCAACTTCGAATCGATCCGCGATAGCACATCTTGATCGATTCGAACAGACCTTCGCTCATTCGATTCGAAGAGGGATATCTTCGAATCCACTACCACGAATCCCCAGTCAAAGCGGCGAAAAACCATGGAGTCAACCCAGTCAACTCGGCATAGAAGTCGGATCGATACGAAGGAGGCGCTCCACGTCATCACAGAAGCGCACGCTTGATCGATTCGAAGCAATCGAGTCGAACATGATCGATTCGAACGGAGCACTACAACCAGAAAAGCGACCTTGAATCGATCATAACTCGAGATCTACACATCCAAATGCTATGAAATTTTCACAGAAGCTTGAGCACATGTTGAAGAATGTCCACACCAAATTTCAGCTCGATTGGATGATTTCTTGATCGATTCGAACCAAGGGTCGAATCGATCCCAAAGTGGGCCCGGATCTCCAGATTTCAGCCATGTGGGCCCCCTGACGTACCAGAACTGGTCTCCCCTCATTTTAGGCGAAATATCAGCCTCCTACACCTATAAATAGAGCCCCTAGTCATTCATAAAAGGGGTCGGATAATTCTAAGTACTAAAGAGCGCCCAGATCCTGCCAGATTTACTCCAGAACACCACCGCTACCTTAGATTGAGACTTAGCATATAATTTCAGTTGTACTACATTAGAAGAGATTGTAATCATTGAGTGAACATCAATAAAATCATCAACTTCAGAGTGGACGTAGGCAAGATCGCCGAACCACTATAAATCTCGTGTTTCTGTTCATTATTTCTGAATTGTGATACTCTGTTTGCTTAGATTTGAGATTTGTGTGTGAATATTGTGGATTTATATTCGTACACTGGTGCTTTCACAACATTCGGGGTTTGTGACCAATTTTGGCGCAAACAAATTCTTTGAATTCAAATTCAATTTTAATAAACCATATTAAATTCAAAATGGTTCAATTTCAAAAACTTCCTTTTTCAAAAGCTCTTATATTAAAACCAATTCCATTTTCAAACCAATTTGAATTCAAAATTCAATTTCCAAAATCTTCACCATTTCAAAATTCTATGACTTAACCAATTCCCTGTGATATCCATATTTGTGTGTGTGTTTGTGTAGTCCAGGGGTTTTACACAATAATAGTGCAATGTCATCAACCATCACAGATTCAAGCATAGAAATATTGATAAGCGGTATAATCAATAACGCTTATCTTTCATTCACAGATTCACAGATAATAAATAAATTCATCACAGATAAATAAATAAATTACACAAGGCTCAATTCACAGAACAGAATATCACAGATCAGAGACAATCATCCATTCAAACATTCAATACAATCCATACATCCATAAGTAAGATTGATTAATTGTTCAATCCCTAATTAATTCACTTTAATTAATTACTTATGAATTAGTCACCCAATCCTGATTAATTAATTACAAATCATTTGATATAAATTAATTAATCAATCTTAATTATTCATCTTAATCAATTACCTTTAATTAATTAATTATTCCTTAATTAATCTCATTAATTAAATCAACCTTTAAGTTAATTACATAATCAATTATCCCTTAATTAATTACACTTAAGTAATTACAAATTAATCTACTTTAATCATTAATTAATCCACCTTTAATTAATTAATTTACTTTTAACTAATTAAATTAATTAACTACTTAATTAACATTTAGTTAATTACATTAATTAATTAACTCTTAATTAATTACCATTTAATTAATTATCCTTAATTAATTCCCATAAGTGATTATCCTTAATCACTTTTATTAATAAATCACAAATTAATTACATTAAGTAATTATTACTTGATTAATCAATCATTAATCATCAATTTATTATCCACAATTACTTTTATTAAGTAATTATTTTTAAGTAATTAATTACCCTTAATTACTTTCCATTTATTAATCAACCTTTGAAAGCAATTATCATTTAAACCTTGTTAATGACTTTTGGAAAGAAATCATCATTAAGACATTTATTAAATTTTAAAAATCTTTATGTAAATAAATAATCAAAACATTATTAAGATAAACCATTTATCTTTATTATTTACTAAATTATCATTAACATCATTTAAAACATTTATCTTTTATAATTAACTACTCAATTAAATCATTTAATTTAATTTTTTAAAAATAACTTAAGCATTTAACTTAACAAATTTAAGTTAAACAAATTATAACTTCCTTTAATGAAATAATTTGAAACATTTATCATATAATGATGCAGCAGCGGATAACGAAAATGTATGAATCTGTGAAAGTAGCAGTCGATGGAATAGAAGATACCGAATGGCCCAAATCCGTTGATCCAAAGATACCGGATTCTAGCTATCCCAAACACGTTGATCACGCACGATACCGTGTTTAAAGATCTACGATTCTTCGTACGTTGATCTAGCGCACTAGATACCGTGAATCGGCTTCAGCGATCGTTGATTCAAGCGCACTTGAATGCCCGAAAGTGGAGATAGGAGATTACACTCAACTACCAATTTAATGAAAGCACAAAGCTAACAAACAAAAGTTTTATTCAAAATCAACTTACTATTACAAATGACTCAACCCCGCTATTTATAGAGTTTACAACACACACAACTCAACATTCGACAACACTTAGGTCGGCCACGACCTAACACTTGCGACCTAAAACAAACACATCACAAACATTACAATACACAACTTAAGATAGGTCGTTAACGACCTAACCTTTGCAACATCAAACGACTTAAAACATTACAACATCATACGCGACTTAATATGTACAACACAATGACTCAACGACCTTGCGTCTTCAGAGGATACGCGGCTTCCAGAATCTGCACATAAATTTCAGTAGCATGCTTGCGACCTAAAGATCCAGGCTTCAGCGACCTATGGTAGGTCGTTCGCGACCTAAGAAATAGCACGCATGCGACCTAAAGATGTTCGCGACCTAGTTGCTTGCGGTATTGTCTCTTTCACGACCTAGGGCGGAGCTTCTCGCGCCTTATTACTTCAACGACCTTGGCGTTAGGTCGCTCGCGACTTGAGGAAGCGAAGTTAGGTCGCTCGCGACTTAGGGAGGTGGAGTTAGGTCGCTCGCGACTTAGGGCAGAGGAGTTAGGTCGCTTGTGACTTAGGCCAGTGGAATTAGGTCGCTCGCGACTTAGGGCAGAGGAGTTAGGTCGCTCGCGACTTAGGGTAGAGGAGTTAGGTCGCTCGCGACTTAGGCCAGTGGAATTAGGTCGCTCGACATCATATCTTGTTTGACTTAAGGCATGTAGCTCGTTAGGTTGGAGCTTTTTAGGTCGGGCTTCATAGCTCGTTTGCGACCTAAAATGGTGCGACTTAAAGAATAAAGTGCTAAGTCGTTGCTCAGGAAAGTTAGGTCGTTGGCGACCTAAGTCTTCGTCAATCTGGGCTGCATCATCCTCCCCGGGTTGGGAAAAATTCGTCCTCGAATTTAAAAGCTCTTCTTCTTTGAAAAGTTTGTGTTCATGGTACAAAATCAAACGTTTGAACGATCTAAAACCCAACACTTTAGATAGCAGGTGAGATTCATCATCCTTCTCATTAGATCGTGAACGACCTAGGTCCTTTGAGCGAGATTGCGCGGTATCATCGACCTCTGATTGAAATGAATTTGTCCCGAATTCATTTTCTTTTCTTCTTCGCGACGCTATCTTCCATTCATTATCTGGTTTGTTGCGGCTCTGGTGATAACCACTCTCGTGATTAATCTTGTCTTGACTCTTTGATGATGTGGCTCGACATAAAGAACGTATTGCATAAAACAGACATGGCATTAGACATGCGGCATAAGGAAGTGATCTGAGGGAGATGACATATGAAAAAGTGTGGAATGATCTAAGCATTAGGTGCCATCTCCAATTCATGTAGCACCGAACTTCATGAGAATAGTGTTGTATACCATATTGCTTGTGCCAATAGGCAGATGTGATATAGAACCAAAACGTATCGAAAATGTGAGACGTTATAAGGAAGTTTAAAATCACGGAACGACTTAGGAAATCACATCCGAAAAAGTGTGAGGACTCATGCTCAGATTCTCGTCTTTCCTTATCCCGTTCAGGTGTGTCCTCATTTAGAATCTTCCCTTAATGTGTTGCCTCAATTTCCCCTGACTGAAATGAATTCCCACTCGCTTCTCCTTCAACATGTTTATTTTCATGAAACGATTCCAAGCAATTGACGTTGATAACGTCAGCGATGCGGACATGATCAGGCAATTCCAACTGACAATCATTCCCTTCATCCTGTCTTTTCAACTCTTCCTGTTCTTTCATATTCTGAAGATCATACGATCCCTGTAGTAGAATAGCATCTGGTACTAGTTCAGTGTGAGGTTGAATGTCCTGTAGTGGTGCTAACTCTTCGGGTAGTTTCGCAGGATATTCGACTTCAGACTCATCGAATTCTGAACCAACTTCCTCAAAAACATCAAGATCTTCATTCGTTCCTTGCCTGGTCAGTATAAACAATTCATTACTATCTTTCACCTTTTCGACAGGCTCTTCCAAAAATCCAAGACTAGTTTCTTCAGACAGTTCCTCTGAAATCTCCTCCTCATACTCTTCGAATACTTCAACTTCTTCAAGTGTCTCTAAATCATAAATTTCCCCAGATTCAATTGACAATGATAATTCATCATTATCTTTCATTGTATTGACGAACTCTTCTAAAGATAATAAACTATATGATTCTGCTTTCTCTTCTGTTTCACTTTCATTTTGTTCGGGCTTCTCGGAGATTATGGAATTAACATTTAGCAGGCTCTCGTCCATAAGCTCAGGTGTTAAACAAGAATCCTCCATCATCAAGTAATGTCCTTCAACTCCGAACACAATTTCTTCTTCCATACTATCGACATCCATCTTTGGTGGTGAAGAATAATCAATTTCTATGTCCCCATACTTTGACTCGATTTCTTCATCATCATCAAATTTCGGCGGTTGATAAAAGTCAAATTCAGCAGTCCTCCACAACAAGTTACATCCTTCATCTTCCGACAAAACTCCTTCATCGTTGTCAAATTGCGGTGGTAATTCTTCGAACGATTCTGTAGGACCGACCTCTTCAAATTCTTCTACCATTGGTTTAAGCTCCTCAGGAGTTTCAAGCTCTTCACTTGCCACGTACCTAACCAACGCTTCAGCACTACCTTCTGCTTCTTCAACACTTTCGCCGAAAGATAATGGACTAGTCGGTTCCTCTTCTTCTTCTAGTTCGCTTTCAGTAGAATCATCCACATCCTCGTTTTCACATTCTTCTACAATGAAGGCTTTCATCTTGGACTCCATATATTCAATACTTCAATGGCCAGACTCCTGATAATGACAGCGCTTAATTTGGTCTTCAACATTTGTCTTAGTGATTCCATGTACAACTGGTTCATTGACTTTCTTAGAAACATTTCTACTGTAATGAACACCATGATTCTGATTGCTGGAGTTTGTAACCACACCCTTTCCTCGACTCCCTTGACTCAACTTCTGCATTTGTTGGTTCATACGTGTTTGATAATTGTAGGGTAAGAAATTTGCCTTCATCATCCTTTTCATCTTATCTCACGCGACAACTTTGGATTTCCTCATTCTCTCTCTGGTTGATTTAGTTTGTTTCCACCAATCCATAGCTCTTCCTCTCAGTCTTGTAGCAACTAACTTAACTTGACGATCTTCAGACACATTGTTGAGTTCAAAAATATTTTCACCCTTTGATAACCAATCCAAGAATTCCTCTGCTTGTAGACCACCTCGGAATTCTGGAATCTCCGTATCCTTCTTTGATTCCCGTGTATGTCCATTCCCTTCAACATTCCTATATAGATTTTTCCCTTGACCTGGATATCGAAAATGAATACGATCACCATAACTATCTTCTTCAAAATTAGATGAGCTTCGATGTCGATTCTGAACATTGACTCTTCTATGACCATGCATGTCCTCTCTACTTCTTCTTTCATAATCACAATATGGCTCATGCTCGTAACCACGATAAGCTCTTCTTTCTTCATTCTGATAATCATGATTGTCTCGAACTCCACGATCTCGATTTATCGACAAAGATGATTCTCTTCTTTCTCTATCATAACGTGGCGACACTCTCCTTTGATTTCAATTCATGTCAGCCTTCATTCTCTCCACTCTCTCGAAATCTTTATTGAATCTTTCGTTGATATGTTGCTTCATCTGTTCAGGATCTTCACTCCCATACAAATCTGCAACACTATGATGACGGTTAACATATCTCGGAGGCATGATCAAATCTTCAACAGATCCAAACACCAACTTCACTTTAATCCAAAAATTCTAGAATCAAACTTCCCCACTTGTTTAAACTCTCACGAACACCCCAAATAAACAAACAACTTAATTTGAACTCCAAAACTTCAAATCTCGACATTGACTCCCAATGAACTTGAACAAATCTCTCACAAACTTGAACAAGTTCGCTTCTAGCTCCAATACTTAAACTCTCGGCCTTGACTTGCAAAGTGAACTTCTATGCTCGGCTCAAAACACTTCTCCTAGCTCTGCTTTGCTTAATGTAGCTCGGCTTTACTAACTCGGCTTTAACTCTTCAAAAGAATTGGCTCCAAGACTCGGCTTAGCTATGATTGGCTAAGTCTAGCTCTGATACCACTTGTTATGGCCCAATTAGGTAGAACTCACCCCCAAAAGCTAGCTTGTAAGGAGAGGGTGCCTAATGGGTTATATATGCATCACCTATCCCATACTAGGCGATGTGGGACATTACATTCCACCACTCTTCGAAAGTCCGACGTCCACGTCGGCCCACTCTATTCCCTTATTGACTGATTTGATGGTAGTAGCCCTTTTCCCTTTGGACGGCTTCACTCACCTATCAGTTCCAACCTATAGGTCGCCCCTCTCGTGACTCGAACTTTCGAGTAGCGGTGACCTGCTCTGATACCAAATGATGCAGCAGCGGATAACGAAAATGTATGAATCTATGAAAGTAGTAGTCGATGGAATAGAAGATACCGAATGGCCCAAATCCGTTGATCCAATGATACCGGATTCTAGCTATCCCAAACACATTGATCGCACACGATACCAAGTTTAAAGATCTACGATTCTTCGTACGTTGATCTAGCGCACTAGATACCGTGAATCGGCTTCAGCGATCGTTGATTCAAGCGCACTTGAATGCCCGAAAGTGGAGATAGAAGATTACAATCAACTACCAATTTAATGAAAGCACAAAGCTAACAAACAAAAGTTTTATTCAAAATCAACTTACTATTACAAATGACTCAACCCCGCTATTTATAGAGTTTACAACACACACAACTCAACATTCGACAACACTTAGGTCGGCCACGACCTAACACTTGCGACCTAAAACAAACACATCACAAACATTACAATACACGACTTAAGATAGGTCATTAACGACCTAACCTTTGCAACATCAAACGACTTAAAACATTACAACATCATACGCCACTTAATATGTACAACACAATGACTCAACGACCTTGCGTCTTCAGAGGATACGCGGCTTCCAGAATCTGCGACATAAATTTCAGTAGCACGCTTGCGACCTAAAGATCCATGCTTCAGCGACCTATGGTAGGTCGTTCGCGACCTAAGAAATAGCACGCATGCGACCTAAAGATGTTCGTGACTTAGTTGCTTGCGGTATTGTCTCTTTCACAACCTAGGGCGTGAAAAAGTCTATGCGGTAGGATCGTATAATATGGAATAGAGAAATGGTCTAGGTAGATAGTAATAAGCAGTAAGTAAAGTAGACACCAAGACTTTATACTGGTTCGGACCTCTTGTCCTACGTCCAGTCCCTAAGCTCCTCTTAGGAATTCAACTAACCAACAACCCTCACTTAACCCAGAGGAATAGGTTTACAACTTACCCGAACAACCGAACGTGATTTCTTGCCTCAACTGCCGAAGAGGGCTACAACTAGATACTAAAAATATTTCTGACTTGTTGTGTTCTTGATAACACTAATGAGTCAAATTGAGTACAACTTTCCTATAATCTTATCCTCGAGAGTATACAAAGTGTTTGTGAAGATTTAGGAAAAGTGAATTGCTATGAATCAAAAGGTGTTATTGTTAAAACCGAGATTCAAGCAATTGAAGTGGTTTGTGATTGCTTTTGAAAACTTTAATAAATCTGAAAGTATGTTCAAGAAAATAGAAAGATTAAAGCAATTAGAATCGGTAATTTGCAATTGTTAAAACCATGTATTTATACTTGTAGAAGAGGTGCATTTGTTTGCTAGAGGTGCATGCAAGAGATGCTTCCATTTCCATTGGAGAATGGTTGCAACTCTTGGGAAGAGGAAGGTGTCTATTTAGAGAAAATTCGCAGTTACAGATTCAGTCGACTGAGTAGGAAATTCAGTCGACTGAAAATATACAGAGAAATTTTCAGGAATGAATTCAGTCGACTGGGCAGGAAATTCAGTCGACTAAAACTGTGCATATTTGTAATTCTGTGCCAGTTTCAGTTGACTGGCCATGCCTGTTCAGTCGACTGAACTATAAAAATCTGCACAGTGAATGTGTGCATAAAAATGAAGTTTTACGGATGTGTTTTAATGTTCGTGCAAATCTCTTGAGGATAGATTTTAACAAATAATCTAGACTTTAGACCTATAAAAATCATACTCATGTTTACACTTTGGTCTTCATCGATCTTCCTCTGATTTTGCATATATCTCTTCCTTTTTGTTGAAGCACATTGTCATTGATCAAAATCTTCGTGTATCAACATTCTCCCCCTTTTTAATTGATGACAACACTAATGTGTTATAGAGATGTATTTACTAATCTTCTCCCCCTGAATGTATGCACTTATCTTTCCTACAAAACAAAGTTTGCTACATAGATTTCTCCCCCTTTGTCATCGACAAAAAGGAAGTAATAATCATAGATATATAGAATAAAAACAACCACTGAACAATAGAATTCTAAGATTAATAGAGAATAGCATAGTCAAATAAAACAAAAGTTGCATAAGTAGAATAGATACAAGGCTTTAACAAGTTAAAAACATAGAACAACAAACCATTAATGATTTAAGGGTTAATATAAGTTAGTTAAGAATGTATGGTAAATAACTTTTATATGTGAGAATAAATTGAAATTCCCATATAATGTTAGTTGATAAAATTGTGTAGATTTTTCTTTTAATTTTCTTTATATGATATCTTTAAAAGACAATATCCCTAATTCTCGTCGTAATTTTATAAAGGAGTTTTCTAATAGAGGTTTAGTAAATATATCGGCATTTCGGTAGAAATATGTTCTAAATTTATGATTCCTTTTTCGATATTGTCACGTAGAAAGTGGTGACGAATATCTATATGTTTTGTACGAGAGTGATTAACTGGATTTTTAGATAAATTTATTGTACTTGTATTATCACAATATATTGTAGAGTTTGTTAAATTTATATTAAAATCCTTAAGTGTTTGTTGCATGTAAATAACTTGAGTGCAAGCTAAAGTGGCTGATATATACTCTGCTTCACAGGTTGAAAGCGAGACACAATTTTGTTTCTTACTAAACCAAGATACAAGTGATTTTCCAATGAAATGGCACGTACCACTTGTACTTTTTCTATCTGTTCGAGATCCACCAAAATCAACATCACTGAATGATACTAACTCAAATGGACACTCTTTTGGATAGAAAAGACCAAAATCTTTAGTATTGTTAAGATATCATATAATTCGTTTTACCGCTCTTAAATGTGATTCTTTAGGATTAGATTGAAATCGTGCACATAAACATACACTCATCATTATGTCTTGTCTACTAGCGGTTAAGTAGAGTAAGGAACCTATCATACTTCTAAACAATTTTTGATCTATACTTTTACCATTTTCATCTCGATCGAGATGAGTTGTAGTACTCATAGGAGTAGGCTTTCCAGAAGTGTTTTCCATTCCAAAACGTTTAATTAGATTAGCACAATATTTTTCTTGATTTAAGAAAATTCTATTTTTTAATTGTTTAATTTGTAACCCGAGAAAATAAGATAATTCTCCTATGTGTGACATTTCGAATTCTTTAGTCATTATATTTGAAAATTCTTTACATAAGTTTTCATTAGTTGATCCAAATATAATGTCATCTACATATATTTGAATTATTAGAATGTCATTAGTAGTGTTTTTAATGAATAGAGTTTGATCTACTTTTCCAATTTGAAATCCCGAATCTAGTAGATAGCTTTTAAGTCTCTCATACCAAGCACGAGGTGCTTGTTTAAGACCATATAGGGCTTTCTTTAACTTATATACATGGTCCGGATATTTTTCGTGTATGAATAAAGGAGGTTGTTCTACGTACACATTTTCTTTTATAAAACCATTTAGAAAAGCACTTTTAACATCCATTTGATAAAGTTTAAAATTATGAAAACAAGCGAAGGCTAATAAAATACATATTGCTTCAAGTCGTGCAATGGGAGCAAATGTTTCTTCAAAGTCGATACCTTCTTCTTGATTATATCCTTGTGCTACTAGTCTAGCTTTATTCCTAGTTATATTTCCTTGTTCGTCTACTTTATTTTTGTAAACCCATTTTGTTTCTATAACAGATTGATTATTAGGACGAGGAACTAAATCCCAAACATCGTTACGTTCGAATTGATTTAATTCTTCTTGCATAGCAACAATCCAGTAGTCATCTGTTGATGCTTCTTTAGGATTTTTAGGTTCTATTGTAGAAATAAAAGCAACATGTCCCATTTGGTTTAGTTGACTTCTAGTTTTAACTTGAGAATCAATTTCACCGATTATGTTTTGTACAGGATGATCTCGTAAGATTCTAGGTGGAGATCTAAGTTCGGTATTATTTATATTTTCAAGATTTGTATTGTCTGTATTTATTATAATTTCATCATCATCTTTTATACTCAAGTTTTTATTAAAGTTTTCGTCAAAAGATACATGTAAAGTTTCTTCGATTATATTTGTTCGTTTATTAAAAACTCGATATGCCTTACTTCGTTCTGAGTATCCTACGAAAATTCCTTCATCAGCTTTTGGATCGAATTTTCCTAGTTGGTCTTTTGTATTTAAAATAAAACATTTTGATCCAAATATTTTAAAATAGGAGATATTTGGCTTTCTATTGTTAAAGAGTTCGTATGAAGTATTTTAGTTAATGGTCGAATAGAAATACGATTTAATACATAACATGCAGTAGCTACCGCTTCTGCCCAAAAATGTTTTGGTAGAAGGTTTCCATTTAATAATGTTCTTGCACATTCTTGTAATTTTCTATTCTTTCTTTCGACTACTCCATTTTGTTGAGGAGTTCTAGGAAATGAAAAGTTATGATTTATTCCTTTCTTTTTACAGAAAGATTCAAAAGCTTCATTTTCGAATTCACCACCATGATCACTTCGTATATTCTTAATTTTCAAATCTTTAGTGTTTTGAATTCTTTTGACAAATGTTTTAAAGTGTTCAAATGTATCACTTTTATTTTTCATAAAAACAGTCCATGTATATCTTGAAAAATCATCAACTATTACAAATACATATCGATTATGATTAATGGATTGAACTTGTGTTGGTCCAAAAAGGTCCATATGAAGTAATTCTAGTGGTTGTAAAGTTGAAATATTTTTCTTAGATTTGAAAGATGATTTTGTTAATTTTCCTATTTGACAATCATCACAAAGATTTTTTTATCTTAAAGTTTATCTTAGGTAATCCTCTTACTAATTCAATTTTAGAAAGTTTTCTAATAGTTTTGAAATTAATATGACAAAATCTTTTGTGCCATAACCAAGGATCATTATCTTTGGCTAGTAAACACATATTTGTATTATTATTAATTTTCATATTTAAAACATAAATATTCCTATCTCTATTTCCCTCAAAAATAAGATTTTGGTTTTGATCAAAAATACTACATTTATTTTCCAAAAATGTTATTCTAAAACCTTTGTCACAAAGTTGACTTATGCTTAGTAGATTATGTTTTAGATTTTTAACTAATGAAACATTTGTAATAAAAGGTAAATTTGATGTACCGTAATTGCTCACATCTCCTTTGCCAATGATATAGCCTTTTGAATTATCTCCGAAGGTAACCGAGCCACCATCAAAGTATGTGATGTTTGTAAGCATATCTTTGTCGCCGGTCATGTGTTTTGAGCAACCACTGTCTAGTATCCATTTCTTCTTTTTGAGTGGGACCTGAAAATAAATATAAAATTATTGGTACCCACCTTTCAATAGGGTCCTAAAAGTTAGAACTTATGAAACCAAACCCAATTTGGTTCAGTATCCTTTTTATAAATATAATTTTTATTATTATGAACACTATCCATAAATACTTTGATATATTTATTCCTAATCAAAATATTGTTAGTCTTTGGAACCCAAATTTTAACTATATTAGTTTCTTTTTTTGTTCTAATAGGTTTTCTTAATAACACTTATTATTTTGAATCAGTATTCTTCTTAATATTTGTATTTATCTTTTTAGGAATTTTTGGTTCCTTTTTATATCCTAATCCATGTTTATTCGAGGAAGATTGAGAATTTTCTAGAATCTTAGATAAATTTTCTCTTCTTTGTTAAAGTTAGAAACATTTTTAGTGATGTTATCCAGTCTAACTTAAAGACTATTATTTTCTAGCTCAACTTGTTTATTCTGAGTTTTTAACTCATGATTTTCAGAAACAATTATATCATTTTTTGTCTTTTGATTTTCAATTTCTTGACTTAAAAGAGATAATTGAGTTTCTGAATTTGAAAGAGACTCTTGAACTTTTTCAAGTTCTTCTTCTAGAATTTTCTTTTCATCTTTTAACATATCCCTTTCAAACTCAGCTTTGTTCTGATTTTCACGAGTTTCCTTAAGTTTCTTTTTAAGATTTTTTATTGTACTCAATAGTTCAGTATTTACATCAATTATATCGTCGAAAGTTAAATTACTAATCAGATTCTTGAGCCATAAAGCATACATTCGCTTGTTCATTGTCGCTATCATTTTCACTTTCAGATGAAGATGAATCTGAATCATCCCATGTTACAGAGAATGCCTTCTTTTTGAATTTTTCTTTCTTGTTTTTGTTCTGATTCTCCTTCTTTTGCTCTGGACAATCTTTTTGCATGTGACCTTTCTTGTGACAGTTGAAGCATTCTATATTCGAGGATGAAGGTTTGTTCAAGAAATTCTTTTTGAATCCGTTTTTATTTTCTTTTCTATATCTTAAGAATTTCTTGAAAATTTTGGCTATGAATGCTAAATCCTCATCTTCAGACTCTGATTCTTCCTTTTCCGCATGAAAAGCTACATTTTTTCTTTCTTGTGCTTGATCTTTCTTAACTTGCATATTTACTTCATAAGACATAAGATTTCCAATTAATTCTTCTGGTTTCATTGTAGATAAATCATTTGCTTCTTCAATTGCTAAGACTTTTCTTTCCCATTCATCAATGAGTGAATTTAGAACTTTAGATACACTGTCAAAATCTATGTATTTTTCTCCTAGCCCTATTAAGGCATGATGAATGTCTTGAAACCTCGAGTACATGTCATTGATGGATTCATTCTGTCGCATTCTAAAGTTTTGAAACTGGTTCTTTAACATGGAGATCTTTGTTTGTTTAACCTTGTTTGTGCCTTTATGTATGGTTTTAAGTGTACTCCATATCTGATATGCAGTAGTACAAATGCTAACACGATTGAATTCATTTCTGTCCAAAGCACAAAATAGCATATTCATAGATTTGGCATTTGCACTAACTTCATTCTTCTGAGCTTGTGTCCATGTAGAATATTCTATTGTGGGTACAATGAGTTCTGCTTGTGTTGCATTCCAAGCTTCAAAACTTGTTGCTTGCATATAAATCCTCATCCTTGTATCCCAATATTTATAGTTTAGTCCATTGAATAGAGGGGGTCTTTGAGTAGATTGTCCTTCCGCAAATGTAGAGTTATAGGTAGATGTTGTGCTTGTGTTGTTTTCCATATTATCAATATGTCAAATAACGGTGTTATGGTTATATGACGGCCTTGCTCCGATACTAATTGAAAAAGTCTATGCGGTAGGATCGTATAATATGGAATAGAGAAATGGTTTAGGTAGATAGTAATAAGCAGTAAGTAAAGTAAACACCAAGACTTTTTACTGGTTCGGACCTCTTGTCCTACGTCCAGTCCCTAAGCTCCTCTTAGGAATTCAACTAACCAACAATCCTCACTTAACCCGGAGGAATAGGTTTACAACTTACCCGAACAA
The DNA here is from genome assembly GCA_030737815.1 of Allium fistulosum. Taxonomy (NCBI): domain Eukaryota; kingdom Viridiplantae; phylum Streptophyta; class Magnoliopsida; order Asparagales; family Amaryllidaceae; genus Allium; species Allium fistulosum. The sequence continues at coordinate 929,551,581 of CM060906.1, forward strand.
CCGAACGGGATTTCTTGCCTCAACTGCCGAAGAGGGCTTCAACTAGATTCTAAAAATATTTCCGACTTGGTGTGTTCTTGATAACACTAATGAGTCAAATTGAGTACAACTTTCCTATAATCTTATCCTCGAGAGTATACAAAGTGTTTGTGAAGATTTAGGAAAAGTGAATTGCTATGAATCAAAAGGTGTTATTGTTAAAACAGAGATTCAAGCAATTGAAGTGGTTTGTGATTGCTTTTGAAAACTTTAATAAATCCGAAAGTATGTTCAAGAAAATAGAAAGATTAAAGCAATGAGAATTGGTAATTTGCAATTGTTAAAACCATGTATTTATACTTGTAGAAGAGGTGCATTTGTTTGCTAGAGGTGCATGCAAGAGATGCTTCCATTTCCATTGGAGAATGGTTGCAACTCTTGGGAAGAGGAAGGTGTCTATTCAGAGAAAATTCGTAGTTACAGATTCAGTCGACTGATCAGGAAATTCAGTCGACTGAAAATATACAGAGAAATTTTCAGGAATGAATTCAGTCGACTGGGCAGGAAATTCAGTCGACTGAAACTGTGCATATTTGTAATTCTGTGCCAGTTTCAGTCGACTGGCCATGCCTGTTCAGTCGACTGAACTATAAAAATCTGCACAATGAATGTGTGCATAAAAATGAAGTTTTACGGATGTGTTTTAATGTTCGTGCAAATCTCTTGAGGATAGATTTTAACAAATAATCTAGACTTTAGAGATATAAAAATCATACTCATATTTACACTTTGGTCTTCATCGATCTTCCTCTGATTTTGCATATATCTCTTCCTTTTTGTTGAAGTACATTGTCATTGATCAAAATCTTCGTGTATCAACAGGGCGGAGTTTCTCGCGCCTTATTACTTCAACGACCTTGGCGTTAGGTCACTCGCGACTTGAGGAAGCGGAGTTAGGTCGCTCGCTACTTAGGGAGGTGGAGTTAGGTCGCTCGCGACTTAAGGCAGAGGAGTTAGGTCGCTCGCGACTTAGGCCAGTGGAATTAGGTCGCTCGCGACTTAGGGCAGAGGAGTTAGGTCGCTCGCGACTTAGGGTAGAGGAGTTAGGTCGCTCGCGACTTAGGCCAGTGGAATTAGGTCGCTCGGGACTTAGGGCAGAAGAGTTAGGTCGCTCGCGACTTAGGCCAGTGGAATTAGGTCGCTCGACATCATATCTTGTTTGACTTAAGGCATGTAGCTCGTTAGGTTTGAGCTTTTTAGGTCGGACTTCATAGCTCGTTTGCGACCTAAAATGGCGCGACTTAAAGAATAAAGTGCTAGGTCGTTGCTCAGGAAAGTTAGGTTGTTGGCGACCTAAGTCTTCGTCAATCTGGTCTGCATCATTTAAAAGTTTTAAACTTGATTAAATTTAAATATAAAACTTGCTTTTATAAAATTTAAAAACTGTTTAAAACCCCGCTTGGGTTCAACCCGAAGGAATCTCGAGACAAAACCCGAGACACTCGCGAAACCTTCCTGCTTCGAGTCAATCACGAAATCTACTCGAGTTCGACCCGGGAAAAACATTCTTCCCCAAACCTTGACAATCCCAGATACCCAAATGTGCACCGTGCACATGCACGCACCATCGCCAGAGCTCCGACCTCCGCCGTGACCTTCGTCAAGTCGACGACCACCCCACCATCCCAAACGACCACCCAGATAACAGAACTTGATAGCAAAACGAATTTCTGTTGATCGATCAGAACTGGAACTAACCAAATCAACCAAATTCCCACGCCGACGATGAATTCCTCCACCAGAGCGCATGCTGCTTCATCCAAAGCATCATCACGATACCACGCTACGACCTGGCCTCTCGCGATCGAGACCGATTGACGCAGCGGATTAAACAAAACAATCTTCAATCGGTGAAAGTAGTAATCGGTGGATTGGAAGATACTGAAATGCCCAAATTCGTTGATCCGAAGATACCGAATTCTAGCTATCCCGAACTCGTTGATCGTGCACGATACCGGGTTCAAAGATCTTCAATTCTTCAAGCGTTGATCAAGCGCACTTGATTCCGCGAATCGGCTTCTACAATCGTTGAATCGAGCGCACTCGATTAACCGAAAGAGGAGATAGGAGATTACACTCAACTACCAATTTAGATGAAAGCACACAGCAATCAAAGAGAATTTTATTCAAAAAATCAACCACCTTACAAATGAAACAACTTGCCTATTTATAGGCTACAACACGCAACAGAAAAGAAAATACAACTCCTAAGTCGGAACCGACTTACGACCTACGACTTAGCCTATCTCGGCGACGACCTAAGACAACAGTTACAACACAGCGACATAACAACATATTACAACACATAGTTCGGCCGCGTCATACGACCTAAAATACAACTCATTACGACATACAACTTAACAGTAACGGATTAACAACGTACATTGAAAACAATACAACATATTGGTCGTCTACGACTCATCATACCATCCTTGCGACCTAACTTCCATGCTCCAGCTTCCATCATCGACTTAAGGATTCAACGGTAGAGATTAACTCGGCAGAGAATCAACGGCATCAGCTTCAGCAACTTAAAAACATGCAGCGACCTAAAGAAATCAAGGGTATAGATTAACTCGGCAGAAGAATCAACGGTTTCCATCTTTACGCGGCTTACGACTTAAGGATTTCACGAGTTAAACTTCAGCGACTTATGGTAGGTCTTCTTTAGGTCGTAACTCGTCTCCGACTTATCACTTCACCAACTTGTTCTGCCTTTTCACTGCGTAACCCAGTAGGTCGTTCAGGCGACTTAAGAGACTCATTAACTCGCCAGTCTTCGCTAAGTCGTTGCCGAGTTATACTAAGTCGGTCACGACTTATCATTTCATTAGGTCGGTTACGAGTTAGGGCTTCTTCCCAGTTGAGTCGTAGCTCCTTTTCATCTGCACTGTTAGATCGAAGACGACTCAATGCCGCTACATTAACTCGCGCATTGCCTTTGTTATCTCGTGGCGCTCCTTTGAGTCGTGGACGAAGTAAGTCTACCTCCTTATCTTGTGGACGACTTATGATATCCCGTATACGACCTATGCCTTTAATTTTATTAAGTCGGTCACGACTTTTACCTTGAACTTTGTTAAGTCGGTCACGACTTAAGCCTTGGAAAATTATAGCTTGGCCTGCATCATCCTTCCCAGGTTGAGAAAAATTCGACCTCGAATTTGTGCTCTCTTCATCCCCAACAAACTCATCCCCATGATACGGTACGAGATGCTTAACATTGAATACGTCAGACGTATACACATCATCTGGCAGCTTCAATTTATAAGCATTTTCATTAATTCGTTTCACAACTTCCACCGGACCAATTTTTCTGGCTTTCAACTTGTTATAAGCGCCTACTGGAAAACGATCCTTTGTTAACACTGCATAAACCAAATCACCTTCTTGAAATTCAACACTCCTTCGCTTCAGATCTGCAGAATGTTTATACTTCTCATTCGCTTTCTCCAATCGTTCCTGAATGATTTTATGACATTCCGTCAACCCCTCAACAAAATCAGCAGCTTTCTTAATTGTTCCCTTCGAGTGTGGTATTACCGTTAAATCCAACGGTCCTTTTGGCACACTAGAATATACAATCTGGAATGGACTGAACCCAGTACTTCGATTTACAGCATGATTATGGGCAAATTCTGCTTGGCATAACTTTACATCCCAACTCTTCAGATTGTCCTGTACAAGACATCGTAACAAATTCCCCAATGATCTGTTTACCACCTCAGTCTGTCCATCTGTCTGCGGATGATAAGCGCTGCTAAAGTTCAACTTCGTTCCCACCATTTTCCACAAACTCAACCAAAAGTGTCTCAGAAATCGAGTATCTCTATCCAACACAATAGATTCTGGCAATCCATGAAGTCGATAGATCTCCTTGAAAAACAATTGAGCAACATGAACAGCATCCGCCGTCTTCTTACATGCAATAAAATGTGCCATCTTCGAAAATCTGTCCACCACAACGAATATAGAATCATTTCCCCTCTAAGTTCTAGGCAATCCCAAAACAAAATCCATACTGATATCCACCCATGGTTTTACAGGCACGGGTAACGGCATATATAAACCAGCATTAGTCGCAGTTCCTTTCGAAACCTGACAAATATGACAACGCTCCACAAACCTCTCCACCTCTTTCCTCATCGATGGCCAAAAATAAGATTGTGAAATCAACTGTAATGTACGGTCTCTCCCAACATGTCCTTCTTCATGTAGCTCCTTCACAATTTTCATTCTCAAACTGCAATCAGGTATGCACAATCGATTTCCTTTGAACAGAAAACCATCTACCATCACGAATTCATTCGTCTCCCCATTCTTGACTTTATCAACAAACTTCATAAAGTAAGGATCTTCCATAAATAATTCCGGTAACATGTCAAATCCCGTCACTTCAACCTTCATTGTTGTCAACAAATGATTTCTTCTACTCAAAGCATCAGCCACACGATTCGTCACCCCTGACTTGTGTTTAACAACAAAAGTAAACTGTTGCAGATATGCAATCCACGATGCATGTCTTGCTGAAATCTTGTCTTGCCCTTGTAAATGCTTCAACGCCTCATGATCAGTATACAGAACAAACTCTTTCTGAAATAGATAATGTCTCCAGTGTTTGATAGCTTGCACAACAGCATAGAACTCCACATCATATGTACTGTATAGCATCTTTTCTCCTGACAACTTCTCACTGAAATAGGTAATAGGACGACCCCTTTGACTCAACACTCCTCCAATCCCAACCTTTGACGCATCAGTATGTAATTCAAACAACAACTGAAAATCAGGTGATGCTAGGATTGGTGCTGTCGTCAACAACTCCTTGATTCGTTCAAAAGCAACTCCTGCTTCCTCCGTCCATGTAAACTGTTTACCCTTCATACAATCAGTCACAGGCGCCATCACACTACTAAAGTGTGGAATAAACCTTCGATAAAATGAAGCCAACCCATGAAAACTACGAACTTCCGTTATCATCTTGGGCTGTGGCCAATCTCTAATCGCTTCAACTTTACTTTGGTCAACCTGTATTCCTTCTTCCGACACAACATACCCCAAAAATAGAACACTCCTCGCCATAAAAACACACTTCTTTGTAGCAGCATAGAATTGTTCTTCACGTAGAATAATTAACACTTTCTTCAAATGCTGAACATGCTCTTCTTTACTAGCACTGTAGATTAGAATATCATCAAAGTAAACCACAACGAATTTCCCAATGTACGGTCGGAAAATTTGATTCATCACCCTCATAAATGTACTTGGTGCATTCGATAGACCAAATGGCATTACCAACCATTCATACAAGCCTTCCCTCGTCTTGAATGCTGTCTTCCATTCGTCCCCTGGTCTAATGCGAATCTGGTGATAACCGCTCTTCAAGTCAATCTTAGAAAAGATTATGGACCCACTGATCTGATCCAATAAATCATCAAGCCTCGGCATCGGAAATCTGTATCTGACTGTGATCTTATTCAATGCTCTACTGTCTGTGCACATCCTCCACGTCCCATCCTTCTTGGGTACCAATAAAGCTGGTACAGCACAAGGACTTAAACTCTCCTGCACACGCCCCTGTTCAAGCAATTCCTCTACCTGCCTCCGTAACTCTTCATGTTCCTTTGGACTCATTCGATAATGTGGTCTGTGTGGCAACACAGCACCTGGAACAAGATCTATCTGATGTTGTATATCCCTCAACGGTGGTAATTCCGTTGGTAACTCCTTTGGAAATACATCGTCAAATTCTTTCAGTACTGGTTTTACTTCTTCTGGTATTTCCACCACTTCCTGACTCTCCCGTCCGATCAACAAAAACACTTCAGGCTCCTCCTCTACTTCCTTCACAAACTCCTTCAAAGATAACAAAGTTTTGAGCTCTTCAATCTCCTCCAACTTGTTTTCCTCCTGTTGTCGCTTCTTTGGAACTAGAGTAATCTTTGTGCCTTCAAACATGAAACTGTAACTGTTGGTACGCCCATCATGTTGTACTGCTCTATCATACTGCCACGGTCTTCCCAACAACAAATGACAAACGTCCATATCTACCACATCGCACCAGATTTCATCTTTGTATTTCTTTCCAATTGAAAAATTCACACGAGCCCTGCGTCCAACCTTCACCTCCCCGCCTTTCCTCAACCAAGCTAGCTTGTACGGTTTCGGATGTTTCTCAGTCTTCAACGCCAACTTCCTCACAGCTTCTGAAGAAATTATATTATCACAGCTTCCAGCATCAATAACGAATTTGCAAACCTTCCCCAGAATGGTACATGTTGATTGAAAAATATTGCTACTTAACCAACTACAATCCTCCTCTTGCTTTGGTGTTAAACAGGACCTCTTCATCATGAGATTATAACCTTCGTCTCCCGACACTTCTTCTTCCTCCTCATCAGGTGGTGAATTGGAACATTCAGCTTCTTCATCCTCATCCTCAACCTCTGCTATCATAGCTCTCTTCTTCGGTTTTGGACATTCGCTACTTTTGTGACCAAATTCCTGACAATTGTAACATTTGAACCCGTTGTTAACCTTTGTCTTCTCAACCTCCTTCACTACTGGTCTACTGATAGGTTTAGAAACATTAGAACTTCCACCAACACCCTTCACTTGATTGTTAGAATTAGTAAACACACCACTTCCTCATCGTCCCTGTTTCTCCCAAGCCAACACTTTCTGATGTGCTTCCGCTACAGATCTGGGATCAAACATATTAACCATATCCTGAATCTGCATTCGCAACCCTCCAACAAATCTAGCTGTTAACCGTTCTTCTGTCTCCATAATATCATTCCTTGCAATTAGTTGATAAAATTCGTCAGCATAGTCATTCACAGATTTCGTTCCTTGTCTCAAGTTTTGCAACCTCTGATACATAAGCGATTGATAATTATAAGGTAAGAATGTCGCTTTCATCAATTTCTTAATCTTCTCCCAAGATTCAACTTTTGACTTTCCCATTCGTTCACGTGTAAGTTTGGTTTGCTGCCACCATGCCAAAGCTCTACCCCTCAGCCTCGTAGCAACCAACTTCACTCTACGATGTTCTGGAACTTCTTTGAAGTCAAAAATCTCCTCAACATTAGCCACCCAATCTAGAAATTCCTCCGCTTGCATACCACCTTTGAATTCAGGAATTTCAGTCTTCATCCCCGTCTCCCATTTGTGATCATACTCAGAGTAATTTCTTCCTCGTCCTCGTCCTTGTCCTCGAACACTACCACCATCATACTCCTCTTCAAAATCAGATGTATATCATTGTCTATCTCGTCCACCCACATCTCTACTATCATTACGCCTACCACCATCATCCCTTCTATCTACATTCCTTCGTTCACGATCATTCACGTTCCTCCCACGCCTTTGATCATCATCAACACTTCTGTCTCGATTGGATTGTGGCGAGACTCTACTACCCCCATGACTAGATTCAGGTAAAACCCTTCTCCGATTTTGATTCATCTCCGTCATAAGCTTCTCTAACCGGCCAATTCCTTCGTTAAGCTTTTCACTAAAGTTTTCATTGATTCTTTGCTCCATCTCATCAGCCTCTTCTCTTCGATACAAAGCTTCAACGTTTTGATGTCGATTAGCTCTCCTTGGCGGCATACTTGAAACTTTACAAACTCTTCAAATTCAAACACAATTCAAACTTTGATCCAAAATGAAATGGATCGGAAACTTCCACTTTATTGCAACTTCGCGATGAACACGATGAACAACAATTCTCGGCTAGACAATGAAATGATGCTCGATCTACACTCTTCTTAGCTCGGCTTCTCTTTAAACTTCAAATTCTTTAAAATGATTAGGCTCCAAGTCTCGATCTAGCTATGATTGGCTAGAACAGGCTCTGATACCAAACTGACGCAGCGGATTAAACAAAACAATCTTCAATCGGTGAAAGTAGTAATCGGTGGATTGGAAGATACTGAAATGCCCAAATTCGTTGATCCGAAGATACCGAATTCTAGCTATCCCGAACTCGTTGATCACGCATGATACCGGGTTCAAAGATCTTCAATTCTTCAAGCGTTGATCAAGTGCACTTGATTCCGCGAATCGGCTTCTACAATCGTTGAATCGAGCGCACTCGATTAACCGAAAGAGGAGATAGGAGATTACACTCAACTACCAATTTAGATGAAAGCACACAGCAATCAAAGAGAATTTTATTCAAAAAATCAACCACCTTACAAATGAAACAACTTGCCTATTTATAGGCTACAACACGCAACAGAAAAGAAAATACAACTCCTAAGTCGGAACCGACTTACGACCTACGACTTAGCCTATCTCGGCGACGACCTAAGACAACAGTTACAACACAGCGACATAACAACATATTACAACACTTAGTTCGGCCGCGTCATACGACCTAAAATACAACTCATTACGACATACAACTTAACAGTAACAGATTAACAACGTACATTGAAAACAATACAACATATTGGTCGTCTACGACTCATCATACCATCCTTGCGACCTAACTTCCATGCTCCAGCTTCCATCATCGACTTAAGGATTCAACGGTAGAGATTAACTCGGCAGAGAATCAACGGCATCAGCTTCAGCGACTTAAAAACATGCGGCGACCTAAAGAAATCAAGGGTATAGATTAACTCGGCAGAAGAATCAACGGTTTCCATCTTTACGCGACTTACGACTTAAGGATTTCACGAGTTAAACTTCAGCGACTTATGGTAGGTCTTCTTTAGGTCGTAACTCGTCTCCGACTTATCACTTCACCAACTTGTTCTGCCTTTTCACTGCATAACCCAGTAGGTCGTTCAGGCGACTTAAGAGACTCGTTAACTCGCCAGTCTTCGCTAAGTCGTTGCCGAGTTATACTAAGTCGGTCACGACTTATCATTTCATTAGGTCGGTTACGAGTTAGGGCTTCTTCCCAGTTGAGTCGTAGCTCCTTTTCATCTGCACTGTTAGATCAAAGACGACTCAATGCCGCTACATTAACTCGCGCATTTCCTTTGTTATCTCATGGCGCTCCTTTGAGTCGTGGACGAAGTAAGTCTACCTCCTTATCTTGTGGACGACTTATGATATCCCGTATACGACCTATGCCTTTAATTTTATTAAGTCGGTCACGACTTTTACCTTGAACTTTGTTAAGTCGGTCACGACTTAAGCCTTGGAAAATTATAGCTTAGCCTGCATCACCGATTCACCCTCGCCGTCGAGAAAGTCTCAAAAAAAAACGTCGACAAAACTGGGTATAAAACCCTATTTCATCATCGTGCCATCATCCTGATGATCGGAAAATTTTTCGATCATTTTTGCCGAGATCCCCCATCCTCAAATACGCTTCAGTAAAAAATTCCGAGGCCAATTACTTCGCCAATCACCAGAAATCGAGTAAAACCCAAATTCTGATCATCCCATCATTTCTCTCAAACTTCCATCCTAAAAATCTTGATTTTATCGTTAAAAATCATAGTTTTCAATTTCGAACAAGACTATATAAATAAACCAAGAAATCATGGTAGTTGAATTTTTTAAGAATGTTTAATTCTTACTGTATCTTTCATTTTTTTTCAAGTAATTAAAAATGATTTCACTTGAAACTATTTTTATAATTAAGATCTTGCTAAATTGAACATGTTTTGTTTAAACAACCAAGCCTAAAAAGAAATGGAAGAAGTGCTTTTGAATTTTGAACAGGTTTTAAACCTGTAAAGTAAGGACAGAGGTGATTTTTCCTATTTATATAAACATGCGCACATATATTTACAACATGTAGTCATATTCACACAACCATACTAGCATATTCACATCATAGCTCCAAATACAACTTCAAACACCAAGATAAACAACAAGGTCAAGGGTTTTGCTCACCTGTCAGTGAAGAACAGAGAAGCCTGGAAACATGCTAAGACCTGTAACTATTTTATGCTTTAAAAATCTAGAAATTTGATGACTTTGAATTGAATCTGATCTTGCTTTGTTTACTTGAATCTATCTGAGATGAATTTGCACTGAGTTGAATTCTTTCTATAGCTTACTTTTGATCTGCTCTCAGGTTTTAAATTGATGTTTTGCTTTTGATTTTGATTTTTAAGCTTCAGGATTTTTTTTATCTGAAACCTTTTTGAATTGATCTTTGAATTGCTTTAAAAACTGAGTTGAATCTGAATCTATAACTTCAGGCTTAAAGATGTTTTGATTTTGAAAAACTGAGATAATCTCTGGCTCAGTTGAAATTGAATTTTTACTTAGGTTATAAGATTTGAAACTGATCTTCTTTGCTTTTAGTCTCTGGTTTTATTTTCAATTTTCAGGTTTGTGGAGAAAAAATGTTTAAATTTTGAACTGAAATGAATAATCAATTTTTTTCTCTAATACATGTTTTCCTATAATTCTAAATCAAAAGAAAACTTTATTTGTTGCCACTTGTTAACTTTTACTAACACTTGTAAATCTATGTAAACACTTATCTTACATTTGTTAATTTCATAATCTTATTGTTTTACAAATGTCACAAACAAAGATTTTATGTTTAAATCCTTTACTTAATTTAATTTATAAATTTTGTTTAAACCCTTATGTTAATAAATTTACACCTTTCAAAAGTTATCATATATTTATGTCTATATACAAACTTTATTTATTCATATAAAATCAAAAAAAGAATTTTAAACCAATTATACATTACTAAGTAATCACACACACACACACACACATACACACACACACACACACACACACACATATATATATATATATATCTTAAAACATAGAATCCTAAATCCAATTTTTATTTCCAATATATTTATTAAATTTCAAAATCGCACTTTATCTTTGGATTTCAAACCAAAATTTTATTTTACAAATTTTATTTTATTTTTTATTTTAAATTTCCAATCCAAATCTATTTAAAATCTACTTTTTATATTTTTATTCCAAAATTTTCAAATTAATTCTCAATTAATTCACAAATAAATCTAAAAATTTATTTAAATTACCAATTTAAACTTAACTCAAAACCGAGATCGTTACAGTATGTATGTGTAAAGTAAAGTATAAGTTTAAGAAATAAATAAACAAATGCCATTAACATAATAAATACATATAAACAAACGCCATTAACAAACACCGTTAACTAAAGAGTTGACAGCCATTCCTTGATAATTATAAATAAAATGCTAAATACGAATAAGGTAATAAATAAGGAGTAAAAGGGAAGTTACTATAATCAAGTGAATATAGGTAGTAAACCATGTAATGAATTTAGTTACAAAGACCAAATATGGCACTGGTAAAGGAAATTAAATAGGTATGTACCTAAATATCATTAATAAATTTAATGGAAAGGAGAAATTAAGGCAGTAAACGTATAAAATAAGAAGTCATAGCATGTAAACAAATGAATATGAAAATAATGAACTTAAAAGACGTAATAATTTCCATCGTTGAAATTATATAGTCTCAATAATACTTCTACGACGGGTGTGAATTATTGGACCTAGCCCAATATTTAGATTAATTATAAATTTCTTGGTTTAGTATGATTTGGGATGCGAGGTTAGTAATGTTACACAATGAAGTCCACCCTCTACAAATGGCTACCAGCAATTGCATATACATATTATTAATATTAGATATCTCCAACTATAGGACCTATAGAGTAAACGTTCACATATAGATTTACAGAAAATATACCGCCTCGGATTTGAAGTATTAAATGACTAAGTACCTTATGGAGTCAAGGGGTTTACTTTAAGGCGGAGGTATTAAATGGCTATTGGGTCCGCCTCTACTCTATTTAAGAAGTCTTAAATAATCTACGACAGTGGTTAATTGGGAAAGTGGGGTCTTCTTCATTTTCAAACTGGAGGTATTAAGTAACTAGTAATGGGCATTTTCCTTGATTTGCATTAGGCAAATCTGAATGGTGGTCGATGCTATGTGAGCATTATTTGACAAAGTGATATTTTTGCAGTAGGGTTGGGCATAGGTCAACACCACCACTGGTCCCGAGCGATCGTTAATAAAGACTTAGGTTAATCCTGTACGGATTATACTTCCTACTAGTGTAGAGTTAGTATGCGGTATGCACACCACAACAAAAATAGCTTATTGCAACTTCTGTTTTACAACGTTTGTATTTAAAACATAAACACCTTTTACAACATTTTTCGAAACAAAGCTGTAAAAAAGTTATTTTTACAACGTTTCTACAGAAAATGTTGTAAAAATGAAAATTTATCACGTCTCTGCAAAAATTTTGTAGAAAAATTCCTTTTTACAACGTTTTTTAAAATGTTGTCATGGTCTCCTTTTAACAACGGTTTTAAAATGTTATAAAAACGTTATTCTTTACAACTAAATATTAATTGACTACAACTTTTTTAGAATTAGTTTTACACATAATTTTACGTTAAATTTTTCGAATATGCTTGGTATTGCTTAAAATATTATAATAGTTAAATTTATGATTAATAACAAGTATTTTGTACTTAAATAATTTATAAATGGTAGTTTACATTTAATAACTTATAAATAAAAACTTAGATGGGTAATTATTTATAATTTATAACCAATTATTATTAGTAAATAATTCACAATAACTGATTATTATATACATTCAATAACTATTTTTTATATTTAATAATCTGTTACAATTAACTGTTAATATTTTCTAAATTATAGTTAATATTTTTTACTTACATTTAATAATTAATAAATATAGTTAATAATTAATATAAAATAATTAATATTTAGTTGTAATCTTAAAGTAATAACTAATAACTAATAATTATTAACTAATAAATAGGAAGTAATAATTATTAATCATTACTATTAAATAATTAATAATTTATATTAAATAATTAATATTTAATATTTAATATTTAATATTTAATGATTAATAAATAATATTTATTATCTAGTATTTAATATTTAATAGTTACTATTAATACTGATTATTTAATTATTAATAATTAATGATTACTATTAAATAGTTAAAGTATTAATAATTAAGACTAATATTTAATATTTACTATGTAATAATTAATTTTTAATAATTAATGATTAATAAGCAATCTTTGATAATTAAGAAGTAATATTTATTATTTAGTATTTAATAATTATAATTGATAATTATATTAGTAATTAAAATTTTGAAATTTGAAAGGTATAAACATTACGCTGCAAGTTAATTATTACTTCCATATGCATCTAGAGGTTTTCTTTATAACTATCTTCTTTAACATATACATGTTCTTTTTCCCTCAAATCTGAAACTTTTGGCTCCATTAATCAAATTTTTTATCTCCAATCCAATTTTTTTTGCTTCCAATCCAGAATTTTCCCTCTACATGCCCTTATTGTAAATTGCTTTCATACAAATAAATTCTCCTTCGCGCCTCCATATTCCGCAGCAAAAAAAGTACATGGCCTTTCAAAAACCCTAATATAACTTCTCTTCCCTAATTGGCCGATCCCATATTAAATTTCCTGGTCCACATGATTTTCAAAAAAAAAACGCCTCCAGATCTCTAAATTCTGATCCCCAATCCAGATCACTACTTCCAAATCCTTACCCTCACGCATCGCACATAGCCTTCTCAAATCTCCATCAACAGATCCACTCAAATATCCAGCTAAGCCTCCCTATCTCATTGCGTAGACCCAACCCGATTGCAAAAATCGCCGAGATCCAAGGGAGTTGTACATGCGAGATCGGAGTGAGGGAGTTGTTTGCATAAGCTTCTCATTAGATTCAACATAATGGTGATGATATAAAATGGGTAAAGCCAATTGTTTAAAACATTGATTTTTCTTTGACAATTTGTTTAGGCCTCTGTCTTCATTAAAATTTCTAAGTTCGACTTCTTTTTTTCATCCAAGTTCGACATTACAAAGCAAGAAAAATTGAGTGACAGTCTATTATTATTATCATTATTTTGAGACTTTAGTATGATTTTTTCTGAATTGTTTGATATTGGTGATATAATTGGATATTACATAATTATTATCATTATAAGATTGGTTATGAATTACATAATTACAAAATGTGATAAAATTGGATAATTTTGATATGATTGGATATTAAAGAATTACATAATGTGATATAATTGTTCGATTAATTATTACCATTATTTTATGATATTCGTCGGCTTTGTGCCCTCCTTTGGTAGTGCTTTTAAATGCAGTACAAAGTTAATTTGTTTCTTGTTTCGACATCAAATGTGATATAATTGGATAGGCAGGCAAGATAAGTAAGAAAGTTACAAAATCATGGAATATGCCTTACTTATGGCAAACACCTTGGTTGGATATATTTCAATTTAATTTATGGAAAATAAATCAACTTTTATCAAAACTTCTACTTACTGAATACCATCCAATGATATTTGCTTCATTTTACATTAAAAGATTGGTTTTGAGTAGATATAAATTTGCATCTTGTAAGTTAGTTGTCCTTTAAGCTGGAGTATACTTTATTTTTTCTAGAGTTTATCAATTCAAGAGTAGCTATAAACTGCTACTGTGTTCTGATTAAAGAGGATACTTGTATTTTAGTCTAGAAACATATGTAAACATTTGTCTAATTGCTCAAATGTTTTAATTCGTGTATAAAATTAAATGTATGTTGCTGGTCTTCTCCAAGGCTAGAAGTTTACAAGCTAATGTTTGATGTGGCACTGCTTTAGCAGCTGAAGATGTAATGCTCTTTGTATAGTATGGGCTAGAGGGGTTAAGCAGGGAGAGAATATGTTAATGAATTCAAACCCCCACCCAATCAGTTCCAATAGGTAGTAACAACTTGGTATGTCTTACTTGAGATGTTAATGTTATGTGAAAACTTCTTTATGGAATATATTATGTGAAATGTTCATGTTATTGCTGCATTTTCCCCATGTTTGTGTATTTTGAACCATTATTGGATCATGATTTGTATGAACATGTAGTTGCTGAAAGAGCTGATGTGACGACCGCCCATGACCCCTGCACCGAACCTAGAAATAGGTGCGCTGTACAGTGTGCCAGGCGACCATGGACGATTGCCAGGGTAAATTAAAACAACAGAATCTATCGTATTACTCACAGCGCATGGACAAAATACAATAGAACATATATATATTGAAGCTTCACGGAATAGAATCTCATCAATAATACTTCATAATAGTTGAATACAAACATCTGAACAGTCAATACATCAAGCCTTACTACATAACACTCAGAGAATATACAAGCAGCGGAACATTCAGTACATATAGTAAGAAGATAATACGCAAGCCTCCAGCTCGTCTTCGACATCAGCATCGTGGAAAGCAAGAACAGTACCTGTCACCTGCTACCTAGTCTGCCCGTCCCAAAATGGACGAACAGCCCAAGGCAATAAGAGTTAAAACATAAAGCCTTGAGTCAGACAACAGTCTTAGTGAGCGGTAAATTAACTAACAACATACCAAAAGAGCATAAAGGAAAAGGAATAGGAATACAACCCTCCCACTCCACCTCTTTCTACAGTGATAGACCCCAGACACACACTAAGTAGAAGCAAACATAGTAGAGCATACAATTTAAAGTAAAGCAATTATCACTCGAGTCAAGGGCGATGTTTTCCAAGTACAAACCCCCAAGGCCTAAACCAAGATCAGATAAGCACCCAGAAAATACCGCTCTTGAGTCCGAATGACGATACAACCAAACATCTATGACTCTGGCTATCACTGTTATCATTGCTTCGATATCATCGTTAATTGAATGACCAGCTCTTTATTTCATCCGTCCATCAAGGGCTAATGGAAACCCCGGTTCTAGACATAACTCCACACGTCATCGTGACCCGTGCCTAGGACTATCGAATCTGCCCAGAGTACTTGACTACCAATCAGAAGCCTTCAGGGACTATCGAATCTGCCCAACGTACTCTTGCTTTGAGCATGCTAGAACCTTCAACAACGATGATATCTCAGCCTTCTAGTCATCCTCATCGACGACTATTTCCATACTAGCTCAAGCGCCTCTCGAGCAAACCATTATCCTCAAACCCGAACCATATCACCGAGTTATCAATCTGCTTGGAATGATCCCGTCTGGATTAGACCAAGGCTATCTCATATCATACTTCGCCTCATCATCATCATAGCAAAGCTTCATCTCAACATCATCATCAAATCTATCCATATGAGCTTCATCATCTGCTACATATGCCACGAGCAGCTTTTCCAATTCAAGAGCCTTTCCCTTAGCTTTTGAATCATCTTCGGTCTAAATCAAATCATCAATCATCTAATACATAGCAATCAATCAAATCAAACATTAATCCAAGTAAACAAGCATTCAAATATGATCTAAATAGACAATTATAACAATAATGGCAATTTCGTAATTAAAGAGTCAAAAGTCTAATAAGCATGAAAACATGAGCAATATCTCTATAATCTTGATGAATGAACTTGCATAGGTTAACATGTAGTAAAATGGATGCCAAATCATTATGAACAATGGATCTATATGAATCTATACTTAGGATTAGGAAAATGCATGGAAATCACTACTTTAACTCAAAATCAAGCCAACGATCCGATATACTCCTTTGGATCCGTGTGAAAGATAATCACCACTCACCAAATCACCTAAACACCTTAAAAGAAACCCACTTCAAATCTGGACAGCGAAGGATCTAACTCGATCTATCACCAATCCGCTTCAAACGATGAAATCTCTCTTCGATGGATGAAGATCTTCAATCCAAGCTCTTGAATCTTCAATTTGATCTTCGATTTGGATGGAAGGAATCACTAGATTAGAGTGGAGAAAAGAAGTGAAGAAGTGTAGAAGTCGAACTCTCAAAATGGCAGCACTTCGTCGCTTCAAAATCCAGATTCCAAAAATGAAGAAAAACCCCCATATTTATAGGCTGATCCTTAGGTCGCTCGCTCTTAGGTCGTCCACGACCTAAAACCCACGACCTAACAAAACCCTACGACTTACGACCTAGCGCAAGCGCGCGACTTACAGATCTAACGACCTAACACATGCGCGCCTATACGACCTAACGACTTAGCACATCAGCGCACCCAAACGACCTAACACTCCTGCGACCTAACACAGACACGCTTCCTCGCGACCTAACAATGCCACGACCTAACGACCTAACAAACCTACGACTTAACACACATACGCGACCTAACACTTAGCCAGGATACGACCTAACTCCTTAGGTCATCTAACGACCTAACTACGCTAACTCGCTAACTTTCTTAGGTCGCTGCCTATCCTTAAGTCGCTCAACCCTATAGGTCGCTAACTTCCTATAGGTCGCTAACTCCTATAGGTCGCCCACTCTCTTAGGCCGCTCACTCTCTTAGGTCGCTCACTCTCTTAGGTCGCTGCCTTTCCTTAAGTCGTCTACGACTTAACCTCCTTAGGTCGCTCACTGCTACCCCCAGCTTCCTTAGGTCGTCGCCAACCTACCCTCCTTAAGTCGCTAACTCTTAAGTCACTGACCGACCTATCCCTTAGGTCGTTAACTCGCCCACTTCCTTAGGTCGCTCCAAACTCTCATACGACCTAAGACTTAGGCTCTGGACGACTTATCAATAATGCGACCAAATGACAACTGTTTTACGATGTTTCGATCCGTAAAAATACGGGTCGTTACATTCTTCCCCCCTTAGAAATTTCGCCCACGAAATTCCAAACAAACAGAGCAATCAAAGACTATTTTGCATGCCTACCATCCATAGTGTAACGACCCACTATTTTGGACCATTCAAATCGACAATAATCCACACATGTCAGACTTGAATAATTCAAAATAATAGATTGTTAATTTAAATTGGCAAAACTCAGCATATACAGTAAATAAAATAATCACAGATCACAGACACAGAGTAATATAACAACAATGCAGCGGAAACAAAAGAATAGTAGTTCATGAAGCTACTATATGTATATAAACCAGAGTTATACAGGATACAACAGAAGTCTCGAATACAATAGTCAAATACAATATCAGAATACATCACTGGAATAAACTGAATATCTGAAAGCTGGATAGATAGCTGGATCTCCAAGCGAAGCTCCAACTCCAAAGGTAAGTCTCGAATACTGGTACACTCAGTCTGACCCGAGCGTAAAGAAAACACAAAACACTCGAGTCAGGATTAACATTCTTATATCAATAAATCCAACTAAAGTGAAATATCAACTGAAATACAAGTAACTCAAAGGATGTTTGGGATAACCATCCTCTAAGGATCCATTAAACTATCTACTATGTAATAGTGTACGCTAAGTAGATAATGTCTAATCAGTAAAGTACGATATCAAAATAGCGTTAAGTCATGGCCCATTCCACCCTTAACACATTTTTTTCCCAAGAGCATATACAAGACCGTAGTTTCCCCAAAACCGGAAGTCACCAGAGGGCAATCCATATACTAAAGGTACAAACCAAAATCGTAGTGGTCGCGAATAGGATAATCAGTATGACAAGGTACATGAGGCAATACCAACTAGGATACTAGTAGTTGCGTGATCCGGACTGATGTTGGGCATAGCAGCTACTACCCCAACACCGCGAAACAACACTCCCAAATCAAGGGGTGCACCCAAATCGAATCACATAAGTAATAGATAAGGTATCGAAGAAGTGTGTCCGCTAGAGATGGCGATCCTCAATGGCCCGGCGCGGCTCCTGTTTTAGTCATGTCAGGGGTCATCCAAAATCGTTCTCTTTCTTCAGTCAACGCGTTCACCAAAACCATCCACTTCATTCTGGATCAACACTCCACGTATATTAGTTATTAAAGTGGTTTCGGTATCGACAGAGAGTATGTCCATATCCGATCCCGGTCTCTTTAATAACTACGTATTATTACACCGATGGTCATTTAATAAAATTTCAAAATAGTTATATTTCAAAACCGACATATCATTGTCATTTCAAAACCATATCAATACTATATCACTTTCACTTCAAATAAATTCATTTCCAAAATCATATCACTTTCCAAAGTTATATCGCTTTCGAACTCATAAGTCTTTTAAAATCATAACACTTTGGAAATCAAAACTTGAAATTCATAACACTTTGAAATCCTAACACTTTCCTCTTAAACAGTTTAGATATTAAAATTTGTATATATAGAAAAATAGTTTATAAAATAAAATAGTTTATATAAAATAGTTATAAGTTAAAATAGCTTATAATAAAATAATTTATATTGAAAATGATTTATTAAAATAGTTTATACTAAGTAAAATATAAATAGTTTTAGATATGGTTTTAAAAATACTTTATATAAAAATAGCTTCCTCAAATTTCACAAATCGATTCAAATCAACTCGAATTTCAAAACTTCAAATTTTATCCAATCTCAAATCATCAAATTCAATTCGATTCAGTTTCTAAATAAACCATTTTAAATTATCAATTTCAAATGCCTATTTGAACCATAAATAAACCATTTCAATTTCAATATATTTCAAAGTTTAAATATTCGACATTTCAAACTAAATTCGATAATTCAATTTATGTCCCAATCTAATTTCATTACATTTAGTTTCTGAAATATTTCTTTAATCATTTCAATACATCAAAATACAACTTCAATTTACAAATTTATATAGACAAAATATCCCATTTAAATTTATATAAGTTCGAAATATTCATTTAAGCCACTTCTTAATTAATTCAAGTTATAAAACATGTCTTAAAATTTCAAATTTTTAATAGATTTCAAATCAACTTATTCAAGTATAATTCTTAAATAATTAAGAATTCCAAATCAATTCAAATTTATCTTTCAACCGGAAACATTTTAAATTCTATATTTTAAAAATATAAATTTTACATAAATACTAGAACATATTTCATATTGATTCAAATCAACTTTATTAAATCAACTTTAATGAATCTTTAAAATCATTATTTATTAAAACCATATATTTCTTTCACAACCGTAGAAATGTTTTTCAAAACATTTATATATAGACCAACGGTGTCTGTATATAATTTTCTATCCTATGGTCAAGTGATACGGATATTTTTCATTTCAATCCGCAATTTAAAATATATTCGGGTATATATCTTACAACCCGAAATCCCAAATTCAATTTAATTTGAAAATCGCTTGGGTTTATCATTTCAACCCATAACGATTTTCTCCTATTCTAAAGTCCGTTCGGGTATGTATCATTTCAACCTATAGTGATTCTATACTAACAGGGAACTTGCAGAGTGATAACAGATATGATAATAATATAACAACGGTAACAGGCATATATCATCAGTATAAATAACAGATAAGGGTGTCAGATGTCACAGGTGAACAAATACAGATGATGTCATATATATATCCATATAAATAACAGATAATGATGTCAGGTGTCATAGGTGAACAGATACAGATGATGGCATAGATATAGCAATATAAATAACTAACAGCAGCATATTTCAATTGTCGTTTCAATTGAAATCAAATTTAATAAATAAAAGAACGTTAATCGTGAGTGATTGCTCACCTTTCAAGGCTAGAGAGATTTTGACGATAGAATGAGTTACGATTTCAAGCCCGGATTTCAAAGTAAAGCATAATGGACACGATGCGACGATCGAAGCTGATAATTTGAATCGATGAGAATGGCCTGGAACCATCTAGATGAAACAGAATATATGTTATTATTTGTCCATGAATCACACTAAAAAAAATAATATTGAAATGAATATATATGTATACATGATAAAAATCATTGTTTACCTTTAAAATACATAAAATAAAGGATGAACATACCAAGTATAGTTTCAAATAAACTTTATAATAAAGTACACACATATAATGGAAACAACTCATCTACAACTTATATACTTACAATATAATTGTAAACGACTACTTTATAATAACCTATATAATACTTTAATATATTTACAAATAATAAAAAAAACAACACAGATAAAACAAAATCAAATAATATAGATCTGATACAAACTCATGTACTTAATATATATTATAATTCAAGTAAGCTAACAGACACTCGTAGATAAGCAAAGGAATTTATAGATTTTAATGGCGCCCTCTTCCCATCCTGTACCCCCGATCTCCTTCGTCCCTAGCAAATACAACTCCGTCCTGGAAGACCCATCCCCCCTCCCTCCTCCTCTGCCGCCCCCAATCAGAATGCGATCCCATCCCGAAAACCTCTTCCTCCACCCGGTCCCAACAAGCCTCTTTGTATCGAGATTCCCACCGCCAAGACTTATGCCCAGGTAGCGGGTTCTGCACCTCGTTCCCCCCTCCTGCCCAATCCTCCGGTCAAGCGGCGTCACCCCTTGCCGCATTTCAAAAATGTTCGCCAAACGGTTGAATTTCTGAAGCAGGCAAACCGTTGCCTTCGATGTGCTGGTCTTAGACACGTGGCGCAGTTTTGTCGGGACGCAAAGATATGCTATAAGTGCGGATTTTTTGGGCATCCATAATCGCACTGTCCCGATAAAATCCCCAATCGGTCTCTGGCACGAAAAACCAGTAAAGTCCCTTCCTCTCCCACTAAAGACAAACCCACCTCTGCTCGTTGGGCCCCAAAGTCACATCTCCACTCAGCTCAAACGAAACCTTTCAGCTCCCCAATGCACTTCATATCCCCTGTAGCTACACATAGTCTGCCCCAATCCCCGAAGCAACATCAAAACACTTTCTTGAACCCCAAGACATTCTCAATGGCGGACCCAGCACTGCTCCTCATCGCAAACATTATCTCCGGCACATGGTCCATAGACTCTCTCCACCATACCCTATCCTCCACATTCCAACACAG
The DNA here is from genome assembly GCA_030737815.1 of Allium fistulosum. Lineage (NCBI taxonomy): Eukaryota > Viridiplantae > Streptophyta > Magnoliopsida > Asparagales > Amaryllidaceae > Allium > Allium fistulosum. Next base: position 929,573,418 of record CM060906.1, read on the forward strand.
AGATTGGCCCCTTTGGCTTCAGTCCGACACCAGCTTCATCTTCTACTGCCCCACTTTCTCAATCAGAGACCAAATTCTCCAGCGATCGACCATCTCTAGGGTCGGAGGAACCGTGCAATTCCAGCCTTGGTCTGAGCTCGACCGCCCTGCGTCGTCCTTAGACCCACCCTCATGGGCGCGAATCTCAGGTTTCCCAAAGCTCCTTCGATTCAACACAGAAGCCATCACTGAAGCAGTTAAGCCAGTGGGTAGATTCCTGGCCTAGGATGACTGCGAATGGGCAGAACTTGACCACCGTTTTTTATACATTCGAATACAGTTCTACAGTGGCATCATCTCTCCATCATCCTTTGTCACCGTCCTCAACAACACAGAATACCTCCTACACATCGAAAGATGGGAGCACGAACACCCTAACAGGCGCCCAGAGAACCACCTGCTGGGTTTTGACTACGAAAGACACTTCCCCCTATTTGAGCACCACATCCCGATCGAAGACTTAGAGTCAGAAGACAGATTCGATGTCATGAATTACTCCCCAATCTACTCCGGCTCCCCACCAGCGCCCGGCCAACTCTATGACCAGTCATTCGAAGTGGTGGGTCCAAGGGGCTGGGACCCATGGCCAGCCCTAGAACATAGGTGGGACCCTTTCTCTGACTTGGACCTCTCATCCCCGCTCTTCCAGCAGATCCCAACTCCTCCAGTATCAGCTGTCCCACCCCATCCTCCCCATATTCCTACCCCTCAAACTGATACCCCATCTCTCCCGGTGCAGATCCATAATTCCTCCCCCCAAGCCGACCCACCCTCTCCCGCTCACCAATTCCCCATCCCTAGCCCAGCAGAATTTAGCCAAGCGGCTCACCCAAGGTCTGGTCAAGAGCCCCAGCCAGCCACTCCAGCGGCAGCTCAGTGGTCCCAGCCAATCACCCCAACAGCTGTGCGCCTAGCTCCAGACTGGACAGAGCAGCATCTCATCCCGGTAGTTTCTTTAAGCATGTAGTATTTTCCTATCTTAATAAAAGCTTAAATAAGAAAATGGCACGTTGCATGGGAGTGAACCTGCATGGAGAACACTACACCTCCATGCAGGCACTAGAATCAGAGTGCCTATCGTTCTCCCAATGAAGCTAATATCCTGGAATACACGGGGGTTGGGGGACCCTAGTAAAAGACATTCTGTTAGCCTTGTCATATCCCCACAAAAAGTAGACATCCTTTTCCTACAAGAATCCAAACTGTCAGACCCAACCCCCAACATGCTCAGACAGATCGGTGGGCCTTTCCTAACTGGGTGGGCCTACATAAATGCTGTCGGTTCGAGCGGGGGTATTTTGACAGCCTGGAATGAATCCGTGTGGTCCCACTGCCAAACCTTCTATCACACTTCAGCCTTACATGTAGCCCTTTGACATTTGCAAACTGGAACAATCTTCTTCTTCTCCAATATCTATGGCCCACAAAACCCTCGAGATCGAAATGAACTCTGGTCAAACTGCCTCACCTTCTCCTCTCATATTAATGGCCCTTGGGTTGTCGGAGGTGATTTCAACACCACCAAATCCCCAACTGAAAGGAACTCAGGTAATCTATCCCAAGACTCTGAAGCCTTCAACCAGTTCATCAATCTTTGCTCCCTAATAGACCCACCCATCAGCAACCGCCTTTACACTTGGTCTAATCGCAGATCAGATCCCTCACTAGCTAAATTGGACCGCTTCCTCTTCAACCCGGCCTGGGAGGATTTACACCCCATCTCCAGTGTCTCGGGTCTAGCCACAGTTATCTCCGACCACTGCCCTCTCCTCCTAGACACGGGATCCCTCACATGTCATATCAGACCCTTCAGGTTCGAACGCCTCTGGCTCCTTGAGCCATCATTCGATAACTTCATCAAAGAAATCTGGTCTCAGCCTTCTCCCATCCAATCAGCCACTGTCAGGGTCGTCTCCAGGCTCCGTTCCCTACGAAAAATCATCAAACCCTGGGCCAAATCAGTTTGGGGCTCCATCCGCTCACGCATTTCCGCCATCCAAGATGAGATTCTGGACCTAAATATCCTGGAAGAATCCTCCCCCCTTTCCGAATTAGACCGATCTCGCCTGAGAGAGCTGGAAGCTGACCTAGACAGATTGTCACTGCAAGAAGAAATAGGTTGGAAACAACGTTCTAAAGCGAAATGGATTGAGGATGGCGAAAAGAACACTGCTTACTTCCACCGACTCGCCAATGGCAGACGTAGATCCACTTTTATTCCGGAAATTACCCACGACAACAACACCACCTCTGACCATTCAGCCATCCTTAAACTTTTCACCGACTACTACCGAACCATTCTAGGCAACCACCACCCCCTTCTTCCTCCAATTGACTGGAAGCTGCTCTACCCGGAGAACCCTCCCATCCCCCTTGACCACCCCTTCACTGAAGCAGAAATTTGGGCAGCGCTTAAAAGCATGTCTGATGACAAGGCTCCTGGCCCAGACGGTTTCGGGCCCCTATTCTTCAAACATTACTGGGAAACAATCAAATTCGACATCATCGAAATATGCTCTGAATTTCATGCCGACCCATCATCCGTGGCCCGCATCAACTATGCAAATATCATCCTCCTCCCAAAATCCCCCGGCGCCACTTCCCTTTCGTCCTTTCGTCCTATTAGTCTCCTAAACACAACCTTTAAGATCATAACCAAGGTCCTGGCCAACCGCCTTCAAGCCTTCATTGCCCCTCTAATCGGAATTAAGCAATCCACATTCATCTTGGGCCGTAACATCATGGACTGCGTAGCAACGACCCAAGAGGTCATATCCTTCTGCCACTCTACTTCAACACCAGGCATGCTTCTCAAACTAGACTACTCAAAAGCTTTTGACTCAGTTAACTGGTAATTCATCTTGGAGCTCATGGAACACAGAGGCTTCCCCACAAAATGGTGCAACTGGATATACTCTATTCTCAACTCTAGCATGTCCTCGATAGTCATTAATGGGGCCTCGGGGGGTCTAATCAAATCGGCCCGTGGACTACGACAAGGAGACCAACTTTCTCCCTTGCTTTTCGTTCTGGTAGCCGATGTGTTCAACCGTATGATCAAGTTAGCAATTTCGAACAACATCTTTCAGGGCATCAAACTCCCCAATTCAAACCTAGTCATATCCAACCTTCAATTCGCCGACGACACCATTCTATTCGCATCGCCCATGATCAACCACATTCACTGCCTCAAAGTAGCCCTTTATTCATTCGAACTCATATCCGGCCTGTCCATCAACTTTAGTAAAAGCTCCATCATCATGCTCGGAAACGCTGACCATCTCGGGCAAACCTGTTCCAGCCCGCTCAACTGCAAGATCGCACACTTCCCCATCTCCTACCTCGGTGTCCCAATCCGCCCAACCAAATTACATAGGTCTGATTGGTTCCCCCTGATCGCCAAAATCGAAAATAGACTTCATTCATGGAAAGCTCACTCCTTGTCCTCAGCAGGGCGCCTAGTCCTTGTTAAATCTGTCCTTTCAGCAATTCCCACATACTGGATGTCACTGTACAAGCTCCCTTCCTGGGTAATCAAAAAAATTGACTCGATCAGAAGTTCCTTTCTTTGGAATGGTAGTAATATAAAGAGACTCGTGAACTGGCCGACCGCTTGCCTGCACTCGAAAAACGGCGGCCTTGGAATCGTTAATCTTCATGACTTCAACATCGCGCTCCTCGCCAAATGGCTCTGGCGGTTCCTAACCCCTGGCTCCTTCCTTTGGAAATCTTGGATTACCACTCTCCACTACCACTCAAACCCTCATCTTGTCCTCCATGCACCCACCGGTATCAAACCATCCCCCTTCTGGTCTGGTGTCGTATCAACCCTACCACGCGTCAAACGGCTCTTCCACGTCAACCTGGGTAATGGGGCTAATTGCCTCTTCTGGTTGGATACATGGCATAACCAGCTTCCCCTCTCCTCCATCTTCCCCAACCTCTTCTCTCATACAACTAATATCTTCGCTTCCACCCTGGACATTTCTATTTCAGGCCCAGTTCAGCTTCTTTCGACCTCCTACTTCGACCTCTCCACCCTCACCGAGCTTCACTTTGTCACCTCTATCCTCCGTAACACCCATCTCAACCCCCGGCCTGACTCCTTCACCTGGGCCCCCAACCCATCAACCGGCTTCTCCGTTGCCTCCTGCTATGCTCACCTGAACAACCCCGGATGCCTCTTCACCTTCCCCAGACTTTGGAAATGCCGGATCCAGCCCCGCTTTGCTTTCCTGCAATGGTGCCTTATCCATGGGCGAATCAATACAAGAGACAGGCTCCTTCGCCATAACATCGTAGTCGACCCCTGCTGTGTCTTATGCTCTACCACATCAGAAAGTTTACAGCATCTTTTCTTTGAATGCGATTTTGCTGTCAGGGTCTGGGCTGCGACAACTGTTCACATTCTTGGACACATTCCCTCATTCAACTCGTTTTTCGACCACTGGCAGAACAACCCCCCCGACTACCACTTAGATCTCATAGTAGCTATATTCAGTTGGTGCATTTGGGCCGAGCGAAATGCACGCGTATTCTGCAAGCCCATATCCAACTTCGAAGGAACTTGTAGACGTATTATTCACTACTTCTCATCTGTATCAGGTCATAGCTTCTCTGCGCCGTTCAGGTTGCCATACCCCAGTTCACCACCAGCTGAATCCTCGAGCAGCACTTCAGCAGTTCCTTCTGGCAGACATCGAGGGCATCACTAGCCGCTATATAGTTCTAGCCTTTTTCATTCCTGTTGTTCGCAATATGTATTTTGTATATAAAACTCTGTCTCACAATGACTAGCTTGCTGTATCTTTCAACTTTCTGGCCAGCGATCAGGCTTGTTGATCGCGATACTTACCTATTTATATGATATCTAATCGGCTGTGTAGTCCCACGCTACACAACCGTTTCGCTCCAAAACAAAAAGTAAGCTAACAGACAGTACAACCTATAGTAAATTAATATACAAAGCTAACGTATTGTATTATCATAATAGCTAGCTATAAATGCACTACATGCAAATCAATAAACAATTTCTTAAACTGATAAATACTTACTCTACACAACACAAACATAACTTTGTATATACACGTACAGTTTTAAAACAAATATTATAACTTATATATTATAAAACCAATACCCATTACAGCTGAAACCATCTTTATTATAAAACTGCAACCATACACTTATACAAAGAGTTATGTTTTATAACTCTATATACAAAACAAGACAGAACTCATATGCTCTAAACTAATATATATATAGAAGCAGTAAAACAGATAAGAAAAGCAACAATATATCAGGGTTTCAAAACAGGCAACATACATATTATATATAATCTATATAAATATATATACAAGCAAACCGGGTTATACTTGCATGGATAACAGTATATTATATAAATATGCATCAAAGAAAATTTTCGAATCTTATATAACGTGCAAATATATAAAGCTTACTAGGAAATATGAGAAGATAGAAAGCTTGGCCAACAGGCTTGGCAACATGGGTTGCGCTCGTCCATGAAGTAAGGGGATATGGGATGGTGATTGCACGGGTGACGAGGCCGGAGTGAGGTGATGGGAAAGGACGAAGGATGGTCAGGCTTTGACGGAGGCACGGGAGGCTTCGGCCACTAGGTTTTGGTCGAGAAATGAAAAGGACGAGTGAGGAAGATGAAGGCGAGCAGGCTTTCCTATGAACTTTGATTTATATGCATATATTTCTATTTTAAAAATGAAAGCTCTGATATATTTAGAGGACAGTCGATTATAAGAATGGATATGAATAGCCTTCAGGCGAAGGAAGATGAGCAGGCTTAAATGTATACAAACTATATTATATAATATATATAAATTTAAAAGCACAAAGATGAAAAAGGTTCGATTAGAAATAAACGAACCAGAATAGTAATTTGAACTGATGGAAAAGAATGTGAAAGGAAAGGTCACGCGTAAATTTAGGAAATTATTAAAAGCTAGTGGCCGTTTCAAAATTTGAATGGACACAATAATCAAAGAATTAAAACGGATACCAATGCATTGGACCATTACGTAGTTCCCGCTGCGTACTGGACTTCAAAATACAGAAATAAATATACTGCGGTGATCAGCGCGACGAGACGATCAAAACGGTATACAGATGTCAGTGGTATGGTTGAATTATAAAAATTCGAATTTTCTAATAGCGGAAAATGCAAGAAAAACGCTGAAAAATAAGATCGACGGAGCCAAAGATGTCCGAATTTGGAAAAACGACAAACTGAAATTTTACTCAGAAGATGGTTTAGAATTTTTCTATGTAAAATATTTAGGTTTCGGAAACATTTTATTTTCATCGCTTTTTAACTAATTAAATTGAAGTAAATTTACGCGCGAAATAAATTTTCATATTTTCGGACGAAAATTTACCAGTTGCTATGTTTAATTAGACGCATTCCAAATATCAAATTTATATTTCAAAATTTATCGTTTAAAATTTCCTAAAATTTCAATAAATAACGTTATTAAAACCGGTTAAATTTACGGGTCGTTACATTCTCCCCCACTCAAAACTTTTCGTCCCCGAAAAGGAACGAGGTAGGAGAATAGAAACGACCAGAAAGAAAACTGATTTGAAATATAGAATAACAGTTAATTTAAACCATATAATTTCAAATTTAAATTAATTGATATTCAATAATTGATTTAATCCATTTGATTTCACTAAAATCAATCTCAACTATTTCTAAATTCATTATCTTATTATCCCATTTTCTTCAATTTACAATTTCTAAAACCATAAATTTGAATAGTCTTTTATTATAATCATATTTTCTTCAACAATTTTAAATTCTTCTTTATTCCAAATTATTGTTAAATTTATTCTACTTAATATATCTAATCACATATATTTAACACATATAAATTAATTTAAACCATAAAAGTTTCGATTTAAATTAATTTATATTTACTAATTGCTTTTAAATTCAAGGTATTTTCATAAGTTGATCAAATTCAATTTGTTAATTCTTTCAGAACAAAATTTATTATATTCATCTCATTCAATTAATTATTTTATCATCTTTATTAGCATTTTTTTATAATTAAAATCTAGTGTATAACATTTATTATAAACACTCAAATTTTATAAAATCATTTTATATTGTATATTACCCAATTACATTTTAACTTCTGAATAATTTAGGTAAGTTATATTGAAATGCAATTTAGTACTATACAAATAAAATTTCAAATTCAATTATTTCAAGTTTAAACATTTATCCAAAATTTAGCTTTATTTATAATTGGAAACATCCTTTAACATAATTTTAAGAATTAAATTTCCGTTTAATTTCAAACCCTTAAGAGATAATTATGTATATACTATATATATTAAATCAAATTAAATTTAAAATAATATACCCATATATATATATATAAATCCAATCATATTTAAGAAATTCAAATCAAAATATTTTTCCAAAACAAAACCGTAGCGAAGCTACATAATGGTTTCTCCACTTAGAAACTCGAAAATGAATGTCGATGATGCGGCCGCCATCACCGAAATTATTTTCCAGCGACAAAGTGAAGAGTACTAATTTCAACATTTTAAAATTCTTTGAAAACGATTTCTATTCGAAAATACTTTCAATAATATATACTTTAAAATTTTAAAACCAAAGTTTGAAATCACCGGAAACTAATAAATTCTCAAATTTCTGAATTAAATTCATTTCAAATTCCAATCAATTTATAACCAAGTTTATAAATTCATTTATTTATATTATGCAATAGTCAATGGTTTACAAAACAATAAATGAAAATCCATCTTATTATTTCAGACAACAAATTCATTAATAATTTAATTTCAGAAAACTTATATATAATATAATCATACAAAACTTTTATTTTATTTATCAAATTTGAAAACGATATTGTGTCAGTTTGCTCTGCTCAAGTGTTTTGGAAATCCTATCGATAGCGTTGATCAGACGAATCGATCAAAAACCCAAATCAACATCAACAACTCAAACAACACAATATAAAACATTTTAAAATTAATTTACAAATACACTTCCTCACTTAAAGATACAATAATGGATTCAAAGCAAGGATAGAGATTCAAATTTTTGATAGACTCAAATCAAGGAGAATTTCTATTCGAAGATAGGTTTGAAACAAAGACGAGATAATTAAATAACAAAATAAGGCGATGGATAAGTTTATATAAATTGCGGGCAACCTTAACCGGGTCGACCGTGACTTCAAAAATAAGATCAGTGTAGAATTCCGAAGTAAATCGACACTCGATCTAAAGAAATAGAATTCAGTTATAGCAGGAGATAGATAGCATCGTAAACCGAGGATACAGAAATCTTCGGTAAATCACTGCCTATTATAAAGGAGTTTCACCCCTTTACAAATCATTCGAAGTTTGGCGAGACCGCCGATTCATTATAAAGGTCATTCGAAATGGAGTTATGTGATGCTCCAGAATTGAAAGAAGTCGAATAGTGAGGGACACAAATGAAATTTGGAACCACAGGGAACGTTCCAAAATTCAAATAGATCAAATCAAAAGGAAGAGATTGAAACTCGAAATGAAAGTGATTCTGTAAATACATTTACCCTACATGTTGAGTTTTGCCTAGAGCTACCAAAGCTCTGATACCACTTGTAACGACCCACTATTTTGGACCATTCAAATCGACAATAATCCACACATGTCAAACTTGAATAATTCAAAATAATAGATTGTTAATTTAAATTGGTAAAACTCAGCATATACAGTAAATAAAATAATCACAGATCACAGACACAGAGTAATATAACAACAATGCAGCGGAAACAAAAGAATAGTAGTTCATGAAGCTACTATATGTATATAAACCAGAGTTATACAGGATACAACAGAAGTCTCGAATACAATAGTCAAATACAATATCAGAATACATCACTGGAATAAACTGAATATCTGAAAGCTGGATAGATAGTTGGATCTCCAAGCGAAGCTCCAACTCCAAAGCTGAGTCTCGAATACTGGTACACTCAGTCTGACCCGAGCGTAAAGAAAACACAAAACACTCAAGTCTGGATTAACATTCTTATATCAATAAATCCAACTCAAGTGAAATATCAACTGAAATACAAGTAACTCAAAGGATGTTTGGGATAACCATCCTCTAAGGATCCGTTAAACTATCTACTATGTAATAGTGTACGCTAAGTAGATAATGTCTAATCAGTAAAGTACGATATCAAAATAGCGTTAAGTCATGGCCCATTCCACCCTTAACACATTTTTTTTCCAAGAGCATATACAAGACCGTAGTTTCCCCAAAACCGGAAGTCACCAGAGGGCAATCCATATACTAAAGGTACAAACCAAAATCATAGTGGTCGCGAATAGGATAATCAGTATGACAAGGTACATGAGGCAATACCAACTAGGATACTAGTAGTTGCGTGATCCGGACTGATGTTGGGCATAACAGCTACTACCCCAACACCGCGAAACAACACTCCCAAATCAAGGGGTGCACCCAAATCGAATCACATAAGTAATAGATAAGGTATCGAAGAAGTGTGTCCGCTAGAGATGGCGATACTCAATGGCCCGACGCGGCTCCTGTTTTAGTCATGTCAGGGGTCATCCAAAATCGTTCTCTTTCTTCAGTCAACGCGTTCACCAAAACCATCCACTTCATTCTGGATCAACACTCTGCGTATATTAGTTATTAAAGTGGTTTTGGTATCGACAGAGAGTATGTCCATATCCGATCCCGGTCTCTTTAATAACTACGTATTATTACACCGATGGTCATTTAATAAAATTTCAAAATAGTTATATTTCAAAACCGACATATCATTGTCATTTCAAAACCATATCAATACTATATCACTTTCACTTCAAATAAATTCATTTCCAAAATCATATCACTTTCCAAAGTTATATCGCTTTCGAACTCATAAGTCTTTTAAAATCATAACACTTTGGAAATCAAAACTTGAAATTCATAACACTTTGAAATCCTAACACTTTCCTCTTAAACAGTTTAGATATTAAAATTTGTATATATAGAAAAATAGTTTATAAAATAAAATAGTTTATATAAAATAGTTATAAGTTAAAATAGCTTATAATAAAATAATTTATATTGAAAATGATTTATTAAAATAGTTTATACTAAGTAAAATATAAATAGTTTTAGATATGGTTTTAAAAATACTTTATATAAAAATAGCTTCCTCAAATTTCACAAATCGATTCAAATCAACTCGAATTTCAAAACTTCAAATTTTATCCAATCTCAAATCATCAAATTCAATTCGATTCAGTTTCTAAATAAACCATTTTAAATTATCGATTTCAAATGCCTATTTGAACCATAAATAAACCATTTCAATTTCAATATATTTCAAAGTTTAAATATTCGACATTTCAAACTAAATTCGATAATTCAATTTATGTCCCAATCTAATTTCATTACATTTAGTTTCTGAAATATTTCTTTAATCATTTCAATACATCAAAATACAACTTCAATTTACAAATTTATATAGACAAAATATCCCATTTAAATTTATATAAGTTCGAAATATTCATTTAAGCCACTTCTTAATTAATTCAAGTTATAAAACATGTCTTAAAATTTCAAATTTTTAATAGATTTCAAATCAACTTATTCAAGTATAATTCTTAAATAATTCAGAATTCCAAATCAATTCAAATTTATCTTTCAACCGGAAACATTTTAAATTCTATATTTTAAAAATATAAATTTTACATAAATACTTGAACATATTTCATATTGATTCAAATCAACTTTATTGAATCAACTTTAATGAATCTTTAAAATCATTATTTATTAAAACCATATATTTCTTTCACAACCATAGAAATGTTTTTCAAAACATTTATATATAGACCAACGGTGTCTGTATATAATTTTCTATCCTATGGCAAAGTGATACGGATATTTATCATTTCAATCCGCAATTTAAAATATATTCGGGTATATATCTTTCAACCCGAAATCCCAAATTCAATTTAATTTGAAAATCGCTTGGGTTTATCATTTCAACCCATAACGATTTTCTCCTATTCTAAAGTCCGTTCGGGTATGTATCATTTCAACCCATAGTGATTCTATACTAATAGGGAACTTGTAGAGTGATAACAGATATGATAATAATATAACAACGGTAACATGCATATATCATCAGTATAAATAACAGATAATGGTGTCAGATGTCACAGGTGAACAGATACAGATGATGTCATATATATATCCAAATAAATAACAGATAATGATGTAAGGTGTCACAGGTGAACAGATACAGATGATGGCATAGATATAGCAATATAAATAACTAACAGCAGCATATTTCAATTGTCGTTTCAATTGAAATCAAATATAATAAATAAAAGAACGTTAATCGTGAGTGATTTCTCACCTTTCAAGGCTAGAGAGATTTTGACGATAGAATGAGTTACGATTTCAAGCCCGGATTTCAAAGTAAAGCACAATGGACACGATGCGACGATCGAAGCTGATAATTTGAATCGATGAGAACGGCCTGGAACCATCTAGATGGAATAGAATATATGTTATTATTTGTCCATGAATCACACTAAAAAAAATAATATTGAAATGAATATATATGTATACATGATAAAAATCATTGTTTACCTTTAAAATACATAAAATAAAGGATGAACATACCAAGTATAGTTTCAAATAAACTTTATAATATAGTACACACATATAATGGAAACAACTCATCTACAACTTATATACTTACAATATAATTGTAAACGACTACTTTATAATAACCTATATAATACTTTAATATATTTACAAATAAAAAAAAACAACACAGATAAAACAAAATCAAACAATATAGATCTGATACAAACTCATGTACTTAATATATATTATAATTCAAGTAAGCTAACAAACAGTACAACCTATAGTAAATTCATATACAAAGCTAACGTATTGTATTATCATAATAGCTAGCTATAAATGCACTACACGCAAATCAATAAACAATTTCTTAAACTGATAAATACTTACTCTACACAACACAAACATAACTTTGTATATACACGTACAGTTTTAAAACAAATATTATAACTTATATATTATAAAACCAATACCCATTACAGCTGAAACCATCTTTATTATAAAACTACAACCATACACTTATACAAAGAGTTATGTTTTATAACTCTATATACAAAAAAAGACAGAACTCATATGCTCTAAACTAATATATATATAGAAGCAGTAAAACAGATAAGAAAAGCAACAATATATTAGGGTTTCAAAACAGGCAACATACATATTATATATAATCTATATAAATATATATACAAGCAAACCGGGTTATACTTGCATGGATAACAGTATATTATATAAATATGCATCAAAGAAAATTTTCGAATCTTATATAACGTGAAAATATATAAAGCTTACTAGGAAAGATGAGAAGATAGAAAGCTTGGCCAGCAGGCTTGGCAACATGGGTTGCGCTCGTCCATGAAGCAAGGGGATGTGGGATGGTGATTGCACGGGTGACGAGGCCGGAGTGAGGTGATGGGAAAGGACGAAGGATGGTCAGGCTTTGACGGAGGCACGGGAGGCTTCGGCCACTAGGTTTTGGCCGAGAAATGAAAAGGACGAGCGAGGGAGATGAAGGCGAGCAGGCTTTCCTATAAACTTTGATTTATATACATATATTTCTATTTTAAAAATAAAACCTCTGATATATTTAGAGGACAGTCGATTATAAGAATGGATATGAATAGCCTTCAGGCGAAGGAAGATGAGCAGGCTTAAATGTATACAAACTATATTATATAATATATATAAATTTAAAAGCACAAAGATGAAAAAGGTTCGATTAGAAATAAACGAACCAGAATAGTAATTTGAACTGATGGAAAAGAATGTGTTTGCACAAAAAATGGACAAACACCTCAAAGTTGTATGATTTAGTAGATTTTATGTTATTCTTAGTAATTTGAGCGACTTATGCAAATACGCAAAAAACAGGGGCTAAACTGTAAAAAGACACGCAGATTTATAGTGGTTCAGCCAGAATGTGCCTACGTCCACTTTATATGTTATTTCTCTTCGTCTTTTATGATTACAAGTACAAAGCTTTGATACAAGTAAAAGAATGTTGTTTTAAGAGTTCCTTCCGTGCTTGAGCTCTCTAAAAACTCGTTCGCCATTGTTGTACCCCTGCCCCTCTATTTATAGAGTGAGGCTGGGGGCAGGGGTCTTGGATGTATATAGCTGCCTGTGGGCCTGGGCTGGAGCAATCTGGCCTGGCAACGTTCTGGTTCGGCGAAGCTTCGGTTCGGTAGTGGTTGGAGCAGTGGTGGTTCGGTATGTAGTGCTTTGATTCGGTTCGACGAGGCTTCATTCGGCATGGGTGGAGGAAGCTGGTTCGGCAATGGAATGGAGGAAGCTGGTTTGGCAATGGAATGGAGGAAGCTGGTTCGGCAATGGAATGGAGGAAGCTGGTTCGGTAGCTCCCTGGTTCGGCGGTAGTTGGGATAGGTCTTGGTTCGGCGGTAGTTGGGATAGGTCTTGGTTCGGCGAGGGGGATATGCCTGGTTCGGCTGTTGTTTGGACCGGTGGTAGGAGGTTGGTTCCTTCTGGCTCGGTAGGGGTGAAAACACACCCAACATTTGTCCCCCAAAGCGAGGTATATGCTGGTATATAGCTTGCTTTGTTTGATCCTGGTTGCTCTCGTTCGGTCTTGTGCGCCGAATGTTTTGGTTCGGTGGCCTTTCCCTTGCCTATAAATATGGGAGCTATGCTACCGTCGTCTCCTCATCGTCTGAGATAGCCGAACCGATTGATTTTACCGAATCAAAATTTCTGCCTTCTGCCGAATCAACTGTGCTAGCCAAACCAGGTGATTTCTCTTTACCGCCAAATGAACCTTTGTTACCGAATGGGTCTTAGTCCTACCGAATGAAAATGGGAGAGTGTGATCGCCGAATGAACATTAGGAGTTCGAATACCGAACGAACCTGACACCGAACGAACTTGAAAACTTCCCGTGTCGAATGGACTTGAGAATTTTTCTGTACCGAATGATTTTTTATGCTTCGAATGACAAATTAAATTCCAGAAATCATATACTTGCTTGTTTTATACTTTCGTATCTTTTGTTTTGCAGATAAATGTCTCGCAAAGTGGAAACTCGTTCGGATAAAAGGAAGTCCGGGGGCGAAGGAGAGTCCTCGGCCGTGCCCCCAGCTCAATCAGGATCGGAGTGTCATGGGCCCGCCCCAAGGTCATTAGTGGATGGACATGGTCCCCAGGAGCTGCTGGATTCCCCGCCTGACTGCTTTCCTAGCTCTCTCAAAGAGGAGCAGCTCGATGTTATATCTCGTTCCTTTGGGATCGATAGAGCCCTCATGCTGATGCCGGGCCCAGGAGTCATGCCATACAATCCTCCCGAAGGGTACTTTGCTTATAGTAGGTACCATTGTATGTGTGGTGCTATCCCGCCTCTCAATGCTTGGGTAGTCAGCTTCCTCACGTATCTAAAGGTGGCCCCATTCCAGCTTCAGTCCAACTCTTATGCCATACTGGCAAGCCTTTTCGTCATCTTTCAGAGGAAGTACGGGCGCCCTCCTTCCAACCGGGAGATCCGGTACTTATATAATTTGAGAGGCTACAAGAAAGGATCCCCATACATTAGCTTGGAGTCAGCCGTGGCCTTCAAACCGGTCTTGGATCTGTACTCTAAATTCAGCATGTTCAAGAAAGAGTGGTTCTTTGTTAGGGACGACTCCGTTTCAATCCGGCGCTTTACCTCTGGATGTAAGTTGATGCTTTTACTTATAATTTCTATTCCGATTGCGATGCTTCTTCTCATACTTTCTCATTTTTGCTAGCGACAGGTGGCTTTCCGGTTGTGGAGACTGACCGCCTGGTTCAGACGGCGGCTGAGATAGAAGCCATTCTTGGGAAATATAGATCATCTGCCTTCTTGATTAGAAATGCGATTCTTTTGGAATATAACTTAATCCTTCCGCAGCAGTCTGTAGTTAAGTTGAGGGAAACGGCGGAGGAGAGGGCGGCTGCTCAGACCAAGGACGGTGTTACGGCAGAGAGTAGCAAGAGGAAACCTTTCACAAAACCTCCAGCTGTCGGAGGTAAGAAACTCAAGAAATCGGACGGTCCCTCCCCCAGCAATTGTCCACTTACCCGGGAGGAGGAAGACATAGAGGAGGAAAGAGGCGAGGGTGGAGATGGTCGGGATGGTGACAAAGGTGGCGATGGCATCGGGGCCCTACTTCCTGGGCAAGCGGGCGAGATTCAGGAGTGGACGGATGATGCGTTCCACCAGGCTTTTGAGGGGTTGGATGAGGATCCGGCTTTGGCAGAGAAGACCGGGAAGGCGGACAAAGCCGGGACTGGTGCAAGTGAGTCTTCTCCGACCATTCCAGCCAAGGTGGCTCCGACGACTCAAGGTGAACTCTTGACTCCTACATGCTTCATTAATGATAGGGACTTAGGAATATTTTATGACCCGCTCCCGTCCTCGAATGAAATCCAGGACTTATTGCAGTATCCTACTCCTCCCCAGGGTTTGTACAACCACAGCTGTGTTTCTTTTCCTTTTTTAACTTGTAATTTACCGCGTTTCTCGAATCGTATAGTAATGTAAGATTGTGACACTTGTTCTTTATATCAGGAGTAGGCAAGACGTCCAAAGCTTCAGACCTTCGACACAGGCTTGAGCAATATAAACTTTCCAAAATTTCTGCTAAGCCGAAGCCCCCAACCCAACGCTCCGGGGATGTAGTCGGCTACCGTCCTCTTCTTGGGGTCATCGAAGAGGGTATTCAGCAGAGGAAGAGGAGTCATCCTTTATCCGAAACTTCGCCCGGTCCTCAGCCTCCGGCTCAGCCTATTCATGATATTACTGAGGAGGGTAGCGAGTTTGCACCTTCTCCGCACCCGTCCGGAAACCCTTCTGTTATTCATATCGACCGTCCCGACTTGGCCCGTAATCCATTTGCGGGTCATCCTGATCTGGATCCAAGTTCTCATGATATTGCTTTTGACGAAGTCACTGGCGAACACCTTCTCCCCCGTAACCCCATGGTACGAGTACTTGATGAAGCCAAGTCCTTAGATCTCGATCTACTCACTACTCGTATAGTCACTATGGGAGACGAGGCCAAGGCTAATATTGATCGGGTGGCAGAGGAGACCAAGAAGCTGATGGGGCATCATGCTCGGCTGGTTAAGGCCGGAGAGGAGATTGGGAGCGCCAATATCCGACTTCGATTGGTGGTTTCGGATCAGGCCAAACAGCTTGCGGATCAGGCTATTCAGATTTCTCAGCATGAGGCTGCTACTGGGCGACTAAGGAAAACCATGGAAGAGGCCAGTCGGGCCGAATTGCTGAAAATGGAAGCTGCTTGCAAAGAGCGGATTGACATGGCTATTGCCACGGTGGATGAGGTTCGGAGAGCGGATCTCGAGCAGGTGGAGGAATTGTCCGAGAAACTTGAGGCTGCAGAGCTTGCTCAAGCTAAGTTGAGGGAAGAGATGGAGGTGATGCGGAGGTCCCTTCAGGCTGATTGCTCGAGATACAGATTGGAGAGAGATGCTGCCGTCGAAAGGTTGTCGGCTTCCGATGCCCGGATGAGGGAGTTTGAGGAGAATGAGGGAATGATGGATGACATGCTCCAGGACATGTATTTCCGAACTTGGAAGCAGGGCAATCTCTCTTGGATGGATGATTATCCCAGGGTCATGGCTAAGATCTATCTTCGGGCTTTGGAGGAGGCTAAGGCTGATGCAGATAAAGAGGGTGGATCGGTCTTCAGTATGGATGTGGTCACTGCCCAGTTCACCAAGGAGGAGAAAGTGGCGGTAAAGGAGGGTATGCGGCTGCTTGCTGCTGAGGAGGCAGGTGTGCAGGTAGAGGATGACGACCAGGATGGTCAAGAAGCAGGTGCTGGTAAGTCTTCCTTTCTAGTCTTTCTGTTAACTTGGTTACTTATCACTAATGAATCCTTTTTATGACCGAACAGGCGGGCAACAGAGCAAGGACAAGACTTCGACGCAACCGGCTCCCTGATTAGACCTGGAAAATTCTTTTTGTAGGCTTGGCATTGTTGTATCTGTTAGTCTTAAGACAGTAGAGTAACTTCTAAGTTGTAATTCTTGCTACTTGTAATAATCAACATTATTCTTGACGTGTAATTTTTTAACTTAAGCTGATTTTGTCGTTTCTTGAATATTTGTTGCTATTTCGACATATCGTATGAGAAATGTAGCTATGTATATTCTTGTAATTAAATTGTGTTTGATGTTAAACTCTGGTTCTACACCATAATTTTATGACTTACAATATTAGCGTGTGGTGTGAACAAATTATAGTCATGTATTTGTACATAAAAGAAGAAAATACCGCCTTTCATGTTTTAATCGTAGATGGCAGTCTTGAATATCTTGTAGGACCGAGCACGGAATGTAGTCGAATGTCCTGCCACTGTGAGTCCCTACACCCATTGGCGAGTATCTCCTACTCTGTATCATGTACTTTAGGGATTGTTATAGGGGATAGGAAAAAAAGCTTTTTAAGTAAAATTGAAATACGTGAAATAGTAAAACTTCCAATCACGGAAGGCCTTCGATGTGCTTAAGTTCGTGGCAAACGGGTTTTGTAGTCACTTTCCCTAGCTGTGGGTCTTGGAGACATTTGTCACCCATCTTACGCCTCCGCGGGGAGTTAATTCTTTTTTACCACAGCCGCACTTAAGACACATCGGAGCCGAGATCGCGCACAGTAACTACCCGGGCCATTATGGCCCGTAATCGTGGGTATTATTCGATTTACTGTGGCCGGCTAGCGTGGGTGCCGATCGTCAACTATGAACTGCCCCTGGCTGGCCACACCTTATGTTGGGGCTTATAGTCGGTTCACAGTTGCCGGCGAGCCTAACGCCGTAATGAGCTGCCTCGGCTATAGTCGGCCTTCTCGGTGGCTTATAATCGGCTCATTACAGTTGGCTTTAAGGGCCGTCGCGAGCAATGAGTTAACCCGCAGCAGAGGGATGCTGGAGCAAAAGTGTCTCATTGGCGAGGGCATAGATTCGCATAGTACCTGTTAGGCCTTGTCCAGGTGAAGTTGTGTTGTGGAGTGCTTTGAATAGAAATGCTGTATACTCAGGATTTTGTTCAACAGAAAAGGATAAAGTTAACAAGCAGCCAAGATACAAAGGAAAAAAAAGAGACAAGGTTTTTTAAAGTGGTTCGGCACGAAAAGGCCTACGTCCACTGATTCTCTTTGTTAATTCACTTCATATGGGCAATACAAGTTAAGAAAAGTATCGACGGAGGTGTTGGATGTTCCATGCCCTTTGGAACACCTCTCCGTCCACTGTTGACAAAATATAGGCTCCGTTGTGAAGATCTTTATGAATTACATATGGTCCATCCCAGATTGGGTCTAGTGCTCCGGGGCGAGGGAAGATTCGCTTGAGGACAAGATCCCCTTCCTGCAAGGTACGATGCTTGACTTTGGAGTTGTATTGTGCTGCCACTTTTTGCTTGTGGGCTGCTGTTTTGAGGATTGCATCGTTTCTTCTCTCCTCGATTAGATCCAAAGACATGTGAAGGAGTTCTTCGTTCTCTTCTGGGTTATAGTGGATCCGACGATGGGAAGGCACAATAGTTTCAACTGGGAGCATAGCCTCCGATCCGTATGCCAAAGAGAAAGGAGTGTGCCCTGTCGATGTTCTGAAAGATGTGCGATAGGCCCATAGTGCCGTAGGAAGTTCATCCACCCAAGCGCCCTTTGACTTTTCGAGCTTCTTTTTGATTAGAGTTTTCAGAATTTTGTTGACTGCTTCGACTTGTCCGTTTGCTTGGGGATATGCTACGGATGAGAAGCTTTTATGAATTCTGTGTTCTTGGCACCAGTTGGCGAATTATTCGCTGTCAAATTGAAGTCCATTGTCTGATATGATTTTGAGTGGGACTCCGTACCTGCATAGAACATTTTTGATCAAGAAGTTAATAACTTTTGCTGAAGATACTTTATTTAGAGGTTCCGCTTCCACCCATTTGGTGAAATAATCAACTGCCACTATAGCATATTTGGCCCCGCCTCGGCCCATTGGTAGCTCGCCGATTAAGTCAATTCCCCATATCGCGAAGGGCCAAGGGCTGGTCATCTGAGTAATCTCGGTTGTTGGTAGCCGAGGGATCTTAGCAAATTTTTGGCATCTGTCACACTTCTTGACAAAATCTAAGGCGTCCCTGCTTAAGGTAGGCCAGAAATATCCGTATCGGAGTATCTTTTTTGCTAATGTTTGCCCCCCGGTGTGATCTCCGCAGCTTCCTTGATGGATGTTGGATAAGATTTCCTTGGCTTCCCTTCCGGCGACACACCTTAACAATGGGTTAGAGAACCCGCGCTGATAGAGGATGTCTCCTTGTATTGTGTAGCGGGACGCTTTCCTCAAGATTTTCTTGACTTCGTTACGCCCGTCGGGTAGTGTGCCATTTTGTAGGTAGTCCCGGATGGGAGTCATCCAAGTCGCTTCTTCGGTTGCAGCTATCAGATTCACGTGCTCAAAACTTGGAACCGCTTGCTTTGAGACAGTTACTGCCCCGAAGATGGCGATGTCTCTCATACTTGCTTGCTTTGCCAATTCGTCGGCCTCTTGGTTCTCTTACCGAGGGATGTGTTTGACTAAGTAGTGGTCCAATCGGCTGAGAAGTAACTTGGTCTTCTTTAGATATGCCACGAGTCGTTCTTCTCGAGCTTAGAATTAACCTAGTATTTGATTAACAATAAGCTGAGAATCGCTGTGAAGACACAAAGAATTGGCTCCGATCTCGATGGCAATTTCTAATCCGGCTATTACTGCTTCATACTCTGCATCGTTGTTGGTGGCAGCGAACTCCAACCTTATAGCATAGTGCAGTTTATTTCCCCTGGGAGTGATTATTACCACACCTGCCCCCGAGCCTTGTTCGTTAGATGCACCGTCCACAAAGAGATTCCACTTGATATCTTCTGTTATTTCCAGTTGCTCCCTATCCTCGCTGGTAGTGAACTCTGCAATGAAATCAGCCATGGCTTGTCCCTTGATGGCGGTGCGAGGGTGATAGGTGATATCATACTGACTTAGTTCAATGCACCATTTAAGTAGTCGCCCAGAAGTGTCAGGACGATGGAGTACCTGCCTCATTGGTTGATCTGTCAGAACTTTGATGGAATGGGACTGGAAGTAGTGACGCAGTTTCCGTGATGTGATTAGTAAACAGTATGCTAACTTTTCAAGTTTAGGATATCTGACTTCTGCCCCAGTAAACCTTTTACAGACGAAGTAAACTGGTCGTTGCGTGCGGTTGTCTTCTCTTACCAAGGCAGCGCTTAAAGCGTGAGATGACACAGCAAGGTATAGGTACAATTCTTCTCCTTCGCTTGGAGTTGAGAGCACCGGTGGTTTCTGGAGGTGTTCGATTAAGTTAAGGAAAGCGGTTAAGCATTCGTCCGTCCATTCGAACTTTCCTTTATCTTTCTTTAGAGCTTCGAAAAAGGGGACGCACTTGTCCGTTGCCTTGGAGATGAATTGGCTTAGGGCGGCCACTTTTCCATTTAGGCTTTGCATTTCCTTTCGGGTGGAAGGTATCTTGATGTCCCTTAGTGCTCGGACTTGTTCAGGGTTTGCTTCTATCCCTCTGGCATGAACGATGAACCCTAAGAATTTTCCCGATGACACTCCGAAGGAGCACTTTAGTGGATTCAGCTTCATTCCATACTGTCGAAGTACCTGGAACATTTCGCCTAGGTGGCTTACGTGATCTTTGGCTTTCCGTGATTTCACCAGTATGTCGTCGACATATACTTCCATTGTTCGTCCTATTAGCCCTGCAAACATCTTGTTGACGAGGCGCTGGTAGGTGGCTCCTGCATTTTTAAGTCCGAAGGGCATCACTTTGTAGCAGTATAAACCCCGGTCGGTGATGAAACTAGTGTGGTCTTGGTCGGGAGCATGCATAGGAATTTGGTTATATCCTGAGTATGCATCCATAAAAGACAGGAGTTCATGCCCGGCTGTGCTGTCTACAAGTTGGTCGATTCTGGGAAGCGGGAAGCAATCCTTTGGGCAGGCGTCGTTTAGGTTGGAGAAGTCAATGCAGGTCCGCCACTTCCCATTAGCCTTCTTTACTAGTACCGGGTTGGCGATCCATTTTGGGTAAATAGCTTCTCGTATGAAGTCATTGGCGAGTAGATTCTTTACTTCTTCATCGAGGGCTGCTGATCGCTCTGCCCCCATACTTCTCTTTTTTTGTTTTACAGGCGCCTTGGTAGGATCAATGTTTAATACGTGGCATGCTATGTCGGGGGAGATTCCGGTCATGTCAGCGTGTGACCAAGCGAATACATCCAAGTTGTGGCGGAGAAAATCAATGAGTTGTTCCTTCAATTCAGCTTTCAGCTGGGACCCAATTTTCAGTAGCCTACTTGAGTCGTGCCTGTCTACAGATATAAACTCCATAGCTTCTGCAGGCTCGGCGGTGGCCTCCTCCTCTTTGTCCCTAGGGTCTAATTCATTGAAAGGGTCGCTGGTGTATCGAAGAGGAGGGGCTTTCTTTAGTTGCTATGCTTCAAGGCTTTTTGTGCAGAGGGCAATCTCTACACCTTTCCCTTTATCTTTCTTGTGGTTGTTGCGAAGTTCGGTTACATAGCAGTCTCGTGCAATATCCTGGTCTCCTTCCACTTCCCCTACCCCATTGTCTGTTGGAAATTTCATTTTCAGGCACCATGGGGCTAGGACAATCTGGAAGTCAGACAAGGCTGGTCTTCCTAAGAAGGCGTTGTAGGCCGAATGGTTTTCTACCAGCACAAACGTTTGTTTCCTTACAACGGAGCGGGGATGGCTTCCAATCTCAACAAAGAGGTCCAGCTGCCCGAGGGGCATCTTCGCATCTCCAGTGAAACCGTGTAGTGGTTTATCGCAGGGAGATACATCCTTCATTGATAGCTTCATTTTGTCGAATGCGTGTTTGAACAGGATATTTACAGAGCTTCCAGTGTCTACCAGGATTCGGTAAACTTCGGCGGGACCGAGTCGGGCAGAGATAACCATGGGATCCATGTGAGGGTACTGTCTTCCTTCTAGGTCGCGTTTACTGAATGTGATGTCATCACTTTCTTTCCGCTTTGGGTGGCGCTCTTCTATAACCGTATTGACACAGTCTCTATTGTCTCTAAGCGACTTCCCATATCTTTCCATCTCTCTCCAACTTCTGTCTGCGATGTGCGGACCTCCTGAGATGGTATGGACCACTATCTTCTCTTGACTAGAGCTGCTAGCGTTGCGGTTTCCTCTGTCGGTCCCTGGTGAGGGTAGCCTTGGGTTTTCATTGGCAGGAGCTGGAGTCCTGTCTTGACTTTTTACATAACGCTCCAGTTTCTTCCTTCTGATGTGTTCCTCAATCAGATCTCGGAGATGATGGCATTCGTTGGTATCATGTCCGTGAGATTCGTGGAAGCGGCAGAATTTTCTAGACTTCTGTGCGTTATCTGATTCCTTCTTGTATGGTGGGCGTTTGTATCTAACTTCGCCTTGGGTGGCAAGGAAGATATTTTCGACGGTCTCGTTCAAAGGGGTGTAAGTGTCGAATCTTGGTCCTGGCCGATATAGGCGCTTTTCTACCTTCTTGCCCCCAGCATTGTCTCTGGAATCATTTCTTCGAACGTCCCTCGCCACGGCAGGGGCGTTGCCATGGGTCGTCTTACTTTGCGGTCCTGACTGCCCCTCAATGGCAGCATCCTCAAGCCTCATGTATTTCCCGGCTTCATGGAAGAAATCGGGTAAAGTAGCTGGTTTTTCTTTTGTCAATCTTCTAGCAAATTTAGTGTCCGAATGCACCCCACTGCAGAGGGCCATTAGGATAAGCTTCTCATCGGCATCTTGAACTGCGGCTGCTGCGGCGTTGAATCTGGTTAGGTATTGCTGCAGCTTTTCTCCAGGTTTCTGTTTGACGCTGGATAAGGAATAAGCGTCCTTAGGTTGCTCCACATGAATGCGGAACTGACTGATAAATTTTTCTTTCAACATTTCCCATGAGCTGATGGATCCTTGGGGTAGATGACAGAACCAAGAGGTAGCAAGATCTGCTAAGAAGAGCGGAAAGCATTTGCATAGTACTCCCTCTGTTGCTCCACTCATGAGCATATGCTGCGTGTACCTCTGTAAGTGTACAACGGGATCGGAGGTTCCTTTGTAGGGTTCCATTGTTGGCATCTTCCATTCTCGGGGGGTGATAGCAATTTCGATATTGCGGGCGAATGGGCTGGTTACCCTAGCGCCTATCCCTCGATCTCTTTGCTCCCGTTGGACACACTCTCTGAATAAGCGTGCCATCCTTTCATCAGAACTTGGAGCAGATAGAAATGAGTTTGGTTCTGTTCTGTGGGATTGATTCCGTCCAGACAACCTGTAGGGATGGTATCGTCTATCATTCCTCATATTTTCCAGTGGCTGCCTTTGATCTTCTGGGAGCATGCTTGGGTCAGCTACAGTTGGCCCTTGCCTTGATCTTCCCCTGTTGGGTTCTGATCTAAGCACTTCCTCGGGTCCAACTTCGGGCTGAACTCTAGCTCGGCCCCGTTCACTGGTGTTTCTGTGGTTAGGCAGCATGACAGGCTCAGCTGCAGTTGACCTTCGCCCGGTACCTTCCCCGTTGGGTTCGGTACCAAACGTTTCCTCAGGCCTAACTTCGGGCTGTGCTCGGTCTCGGCTCCTACCACGGCTACTTCTGCCGTTAGCTCCTTCGAAGAAGGAGGATCTTTGCTGTCTCTGGGATCCTCCAGACTGGGACTCGCCCCATGATTCAGTGTTGCGGTTGGATTCTTCAGCGTTCCTTAAGCGTGACATGAGATGGTCCACCAAGGCTTCCTGCTGGGACGTGAAGCGGTTAGTTACTTCAACCACAACTCTGTCCAGATCTGCTCTAGTAATTGCTGCAGGCTGTTCTGTGGCAGGAGTAGTTGGGTTAGCCTGTTCTTCATTCGTTACCGTTGCTGGAGGAGGACGATTTGCTTGATTCGTGACATCTGGATCTGGGAGACTGCTGGATGCGATGTTTTTTCCTTTGTTAACATCTTTTCTCTGTTTGGGAGGCTTGTTTTCCAAGTGGCGAACGATGCTGTTAGGAAAACTTGTTAAGCGGATGAAGCTGAAGCTTCGAGCCTTATCTCTCAGTGAAAGCACCAAAAATGTTTGCACAAAAAATGGACAAACACCTCAAAGTTGTATGATTTAGTAGATTTTATGTTATTCTTAGTAATTTGAGCGACTTATGCAAATACGCAAAAAACAGGGGCTAAACTGTAAAAAGACACGCAGATTTATAGTGGTTCAGCCAGAATGTGCCTACGTCCACTTTATATGTTATTTCTCTTCGTCTTTTATGATTACAAGTACAAAGCTTTGATACAAGTAAAAGAATGTTGTTTTAAGAGTTCCTTCCGTGCTTGAGCTCTCTAAAAACTCGTTCGCCATTGTTGTACCCCTGCCCCTCTATTTATAGAGTGAGGCTGGGGGCAGGGGTCTTGGATGTATATAGCTGCCTGTGGGCCTGGGCTGGAGCAATCTGGCCTGGCAACGTTCTGGTTCGGCGAAGCTTCGGTTCGGTTGTGGTTGGAGCAGTGGTGGTTCGGTATGTAGTGCTTTGATTCGGTTCGACGAGGCTTCATTCGGCATGGGTGGAGGAAGCTGGTTCGGCAATGGAATGGAGGAAGCTGGTTCGGCAATGGAATGGAGGAAGCTGGTTCGGCAATGGAATGGAGGAAGCTGGTTCGGTAGCTCCCTGGTTCGGCGGTAGTTGGGATAGGTCTTGGTTCGGCGAGGGGGATATGCCTGGTTCGGCGGTAGTTGGGATAGGTCTTGGTTCGGCGAGGGGGATATGCCTGGTTCGGCGGTAGTTGGGATAGGTCTTGGTTCGGCGAGGGGGATATGCCTGGTTCGGCTGTTGTTTGGACCGGTGGTAGGAGCTTGGTTCCTTCTGGCTCGGTAGGGGTGAAAACACACCCAACAGAATGTGAAAGGAAAGGTCACGCGTAAATTTAGGAAATTATTAAAAGCTAGTGGCCGTTTCAAAATTTGAATGGACACAGTAATCAAAAAATTAAAACGGATACCAATGCATTCGACCGTTACGTAGTTCCCGCTGCGTATCGAACTTCAAAATACAGAAATAAATATACTGCAGTGATCAGCACGACGAGACGATCAAAACGGTATACAGATGTCAGTGGTATGGTTGAATTATAAAAATTCGAATTTTCTAATAGCGGAAAATGCAAGAAAAACGCTGAAAAATAAGATCGACAGAGCCAAAGATGTCCGAATTTGGAAAAACGACAAACTGAAATTTTACTCAGAAGATGGTTTAGAATTTTTCTATGTAAAATATTTAGGTTTCGGAAACATTTTATTTTCATCGCTTTTTAACTAATTAAATTGAAGTAAATTTACGCGCGAAATAAATTTTCATATTTTCGGACGAAAATTTACCAGTTGCTATGTTTAATTAGACGCATTCCAAATATCAAATTTATATTTCAAAATTTATCGTTTAAAATTTCCTAAAATTTCAATAAATAACGTTATTAAAACCGGTTAAATTTTCACAAAAACCATATCACCTACGTCGAACTCCAAATCCTTTCGACGCTTATCGGCATAACTTTTCTGACGGTCTTGGGCTGCCTTCATTCGTTGCCGAATGATCTCTATACAATCCGAAGTCTGTCGAATCATCTCTGGCCCAAGCATCAGCTTTTCTCCTGTCTCTAACCAACATGTCGGAGAGTTACACGGTCTTCCATATAATGCCTCATACGGTGCCATACCAATGCTTGACTGGTAACTGTTGTTATACGAAAATTCCACCAAATGAAGGTGATCTTCCCATGATCCTCCGAAATCCAAAACACAAGCTCTAAGGAGATCTTCCAAAACTCGGTTGACTCTCTCGGTCTGACCATCTGTTTGAGGGTGATAAGCTATATTCAAACACAACTCGGTTCCCAAAACTTCCTGGAAGCTCTTCCAAAATCCAATAGTGAACAATGGGTCTCGATCGCTCACTATACTCTTCGGGATACCATGGAATCGAACTATCCACTTAACATATAACTCAGCCAACTTTGATGCAGTCCTAGTCGATCGAACAGGAATGAATCTTGCACTCTTAGTCAGACGATCTACAATGACCCAAATCCCTTCATTTCCCGTTCTTGTTCTAGGTTGTCCATCAATAAAATCCATCGATATTTGCTCCCACTTCCATGTAGGAACTTCTAATGGCTGAAGCAATCCACTTCGTGTGACGACCCAACCTAATTCCAAAGAAAAAACTGTTCTCTCTTAACAAATCAGAACAACTCATACTTAACTATCCAATCCATCGAAAAAATGGATCCACTCTGCTGCTTCTGAACTTCACTCTAGAAAACTGCTCAGCCAGAAAAACTTCCTCCCATCACAGAATACTCCGAGCTGCACTGCTGTCACAGATGCCAAAGACTTCCTATCCAAAGCTCTTCGAGAAACTCGAACCCAAACCAAATAGAAATACCATGCTGAACTCAGACACAACACCGAAACATTCACACTTCCTTAGACTCGTTCCAAAGAAAACATCTTCGGGAACATCCATCGTCACTGTATCTCATCATACAGCTACTATTACCTGAGGTTACCCAGATATCATCACTCGCTTCTGCCTAACCGATAGATCCAATTCTACTCATCCACACTCCAAAGATGGACTCTGAACCATAACAGGTTTCCTTCAGAGATTGGTGAAATCCTTACACCACTGCAAAACTCACTCGAGACGGTATTGGGTCTACAGTCTCGTCAGATACTTCCAACCCCAACATTCAAATTCCAACCATTGGTAGTCGTGTTTCACACACCACCACCTTATCTACCTTTATAACTCATATTGGAAAACCCGAACAGGTAACCCAACAATATAGGTAGAAATATATATATATATATATATATATATATATATATATATAGTTATATAAAAATTACAAATACGCTCTCTCAAGATAGACACCATTCCAGAGCTTAGGTATTCACTCAACCAATCGCTCTGATACCAAATGTGACGACCCAACCTAATTCCAAAGAAAAAACTGTTCTCTCTTAACAAATCAGAACAACTCATACTTAACTATCCAGATTTAAAATGAAATTTTGAAGGTAAAATTAAAGTAAATTAATTTAAGATACTTTGTAAATGATAACTTGATTATTAATAAGAACAAAGTTTTATCTTAAAGTAAATTAGAATTTAAAGATTTGTGTTCATTAAATTTATAAGGAAATTTAATGGATAATTAATTTATTTGATTAATTAATCATTTGGATTAATTAAATAGGTAATTAAAGGTTTAAACTAATTAATTAATGATTAAGATTAATTAATTAGGAATAATTAATTTATAATTAAGGATTATAAATTAGGATATTAATTAATGATTAAGAATTAATTAATAAAGTAATTAAAGATTAATTAAGTTATGGTTAACACTTAATTAATTAAATAATTAGAGATTAATTAATTGGTTATTAAGATTTATTAATTTGTAATTAATAATAATTAATCTAAGTTAATTACTTAAGAAAAGTAATTAAAGAGTTGTTAATAGTTAATGAAGGTCAATAATTTGAGATTATTTAATAATTAATTTATGTGATTAATTTTAAATAATTAATTAGATTAATTAATTAAGGATAATCATTTATGGAATTGTTTAAGTGTAATTACTAAATGAAAGTAATTAAGAAATTAATTACTCATTGTAATTAATTAAGTTAATTTGATTAGTTAAGTTAATTAATTAAGTTTAATTAATTTAGAATAATCAATGGATGATTTGATAAATAATTACTTAATTAATAAGGTATGATTATTTAGGGAAGTAAATAATAGATAATTACTGGAAGTAATTAATTGAATGGTGATGTATTAATGGAAGTAATTTGAGTTTAATTACTTGTGAATTAATCAAGGGATTAATTAAGAAATTAATTAAGGAGTAATTAATTTAGTTAATAAGTAATTAAGGGTAGTCAATTACTGAATAAAGTTAATCAAGAGTGATTAATAAATGTGTTTTAATTAAAGGTTAATTACTTAATGTAATTAATTTAATTTTAGTAATTAATAATCAATTTGTAATTAAGGATCATTAATTAATATAATTAATGATGTAATTAAGAATTGATTAATTAAGAAATAATTAATAAATGAAGTGATTAATTAATATAATTAATTAAGAATTAAAGTAATTAATTATAGTAGATTAATTTAATTAATTATAGTTAATTAATTAATGAAGTAATTAAAGGTTAATTATTATAAATGGTTAAGGTTAATTAATTTAAGTAATTAATTAAAGGATAAATTACTTGGATATAATTAAAAGGTAATTAATCAAAGATGATTAATTGAAATGAATTATTAGAGGATAATTAATTAATTGATTGTAATTAATTAATGGTTAAGTAAGCAGGATTTATAGAATGAAGTAATTAATTTAATTTACTTTAAATTAATTAGAGACGTTATAAATCATTACTTATGAATGGGTGATAGTATTGAATACTTTGCATTGATTGATATCTCTGATGAGATATATGCTGTGTGATATGGATGTTAGTTGAATTGTGATGATAATATGGATTATCTGTTATATCGATAATGTTGATTATCTATTGTAATGTTGTGAATTATCTTTCTATGTGTATAAAGATAATGAATTGAATTGTTTTAACCTTTAAAACAACTTGGCTTAAAAGATACGTTTTGGATTTCGATGAGACCGGGATCGGGTTTCCGTATACCGGATTTCCAGGTCTGGAGACCCGAATACCACATCGATCCAAATTAACGATAGGTCGTGAATCTCAAGTGAAGATGAAGATTCAGAGTGCAAGGGTTATTGTCGTTAACTCTGAGGGTGATTCCAAAATGAGTGTAACGAGGTAATGCCTTCGGTTTCGTTCGAACCCGGAACGAACTTGTATGGATTGAATGCTTTCAGAACATCGTCAGGTGGACGATGAGCATTCTAAGATAGATGTGTTCTATTTAAAGGTAATCGTGACCTCAAGCCTCACAAACCGGGAATGGCTAAAACAGGGGAGGTGCAGCAAGGTTAGTGGGTAGCACCCAAGTAGGACAAGATTACCTCTGTCTAGATGTCCCTTTCTATTTTCGACTTAGTGTGTGCGGTTGAATCATGACAACCGTGGGGTATCTTGTGCGGGAATTATCCAGTAAGGGATGTTCCGACCTTGTGTTGCAGGGGATTGGACATGATCCTCGGTACGTTGATCTAGGCCACGTACTGTGACGGGCGGTACCCCGGTAGCCCTGCCATTGTATGGAATCCAAAATCCAATAAGTGATAACGGACTTGATTGTATACCTATGTATGCTGGAATTTAATGAATGTAACAATTTCGGCTATGTGAATACTTATTTGAAAACCCTAGACCTATTATAATACAATCGAATTTCCTATCAAATGTTTTGGTTAGCGTAAGGTAAAAACTTACCCATGTTTATTTATGGGGAGTCTTACGTGATACCTTTTCTTTCAAAAGGTTTTGAAGTTAAGCAATTTTAACCTGTTACTCACACCAGACCCATGTCTGACCCAAGTGTTTATTTCTGTTTTATAAACTCTTGGGTACTCAAATTTTTACGAGTAGCCAAGGGATTCAGGTTAGCTTTGACGAATTGTGGAGGAGCAATGGAGCAGGAGGCTTCAGCGTTGTAGATATAGATAGTTTCCGCTGTGTTGGTCTTTGTATAGATCTTTGTATTGTATTGAATTGTAATAACTAGACAGATGTTTATAACTGTCTAGTATGTGATGTATAATCTGTGTAACTCTGATAGATGATGTATATGATACTATGTAATAGTTATGTGATATATTATATTTTGTTCCGTTTCCGCTGTGAGTATCTGTTGTTGTTTTCTTTCTCTTTCTTTTCTTTTCTACTTCTCACCCCTTTCTTTCTTACTGTCGATGCGACTTTCTGGTGAGAGAAGGTTGGGTCGTCACACTTGGCTTCTTCTGTTCGGCTTTTACCAACTGGCAGTTCATGCACTTGGAAATAAAATTTCCAACATCCTTCTTCATACCTTCCCAGTAATAGGTTCTCTTCATATCCCGATACATCTTATTTCCACCTGGATGAATTGTCATCTTCGAGTGATGACCTTCCTTCAGAACTTCATTCCTCAATTCATCGATATCGGGAACAACTAGTCGTCCTTGCTTCCGAAGCCAACCCTCTCGATCGACCTCGAATCCTTTATCCTTTTCTGGATCCAATCCAGATTCCAAATCACGGATAATCTTGACAAGCTTATCGTCTCGCTTTTGGCTCTCGCCAATCCTTTCCACAAGAGTCGGTCTTATAGATAAGTTTGCCAACATCTCAGGTTCCAATTCGCATCTGGGCCTGAAGTCAAATCCAGCTAAATACTCGAGATTCTTTCATTCTGAAAACATGGCTCCCAATCCTGCATGTCTTCGACTTAACGCATCTGCCACTGCGTTACCTTTTCCCGGAGTATAAGCTATACCAAAATCATATGATGCCAAAAACTCTAGCCAACGTTGCTGCCGAAGATTCAAATCCTTTTGGGAGAAAAGATACTTCAACGACTTATGATCCGTAAACAACTCAAATCGAACTCCCAATAGATAATGTCTCCACATCTTCAGAGCAAATACAATCGCCGCCAACTCCAAATCATGTGTCGGATAATTCCTTTCATGTGGCTTCAGTTGTCGACTAGCATACGCAACAACTTTATCCCTCTGCATCAGCACTGCTCCAAGTCCAGTACCACATGCGTCAGTGTAAACCACCATCTCATCATTCCCACTTGGAATAGTCAAAACAGGAGCACTTGTCAATCGCTCTTTCAGGATTCCGAAATCTCGCTCACACTTATCATCCCATCTGAACACTTGGTTCTTTTTCGTCAATCCTGTTAACGATGCAGCTACCTTGGAGAAGTCTTTGATAAACCGTCGATAATATCCTGCTAATCCAAGAAAACTTCTCACATCAGATGCATTCTTAGGTCTACCCCAATCCTGGATTGCTGCCACCTTAGCGGGATCAACCGCTATTCCATTTCCAGAGATAACATGGCCTAAGAACCTCACTTCACTCTTCCAGAAGTGACACTTCGAAAACTTAGCCTTCAGCTGATGTTTCCGTAAGATTTCCAAAACAATACGCAAGTGCGTCTTGTGCTCTTCTTCAGTTCTGGAATAAATCAGAATATCATCCACGAACACTAGCACGAACTTACTCAACTGATCTCTGAACACTCTATTCATAAGATCCACAAAATATGCTGGTGCATTAGTCAATCCAAACGGCATTACCAGCCACTCAAAGAAACCGGATGGTGTCCTAAAAGCAGTCTTTGGCACACTATCCTTAGCCACTCTTAACTGGTGAAATCCCGTAGACAAATCCATCTGAGAAAACACCTTAGCTTCGTGAAGCTAATCAAACAAGTCATCTATTCTCGACAATGGATACTTGTTCTTCTTAGTCACCTTATTCAGCTCACGATAATCCACACACAACCTCAATGATCCATCTGCTTTGGTTGCAAACACAACTGGTGCACCCCATTCGGACACACTACGCCGAATGAATCCTTTCTGTAAAAGGTCATCAACCTGCACCCTCAACTCTTGCTGTTCCCTAGGCGCCATCCGCCTAAGAGGCATCACAATAGGTCTGGCTCCTTCAACTAGATCTATACGAAACTCGATCTCTCTATGAGGCAGTAACCCTTTGACCTCGTCAAAGACATCCTCAAATCCATTAGCGATTGGCACAGATGACAGTCCATCCCGTGGAACAACCAGCGAATACATGAAGCTCATGAAGACGCCTTCTTCATGCTTACATCGTATCACAATCTTTCGCCCCTCCACATTCTCGACTGTCACCTCCAACCTCTCACAATCAACCTTTGCCGCATACTTCCTAAGCCAGTCCCTACCCAAAATAATTCCGAACCCTGCAAAGTTCAGAACAAAACAATCACAAACAAAAGAGCAATCATGACTCGATACAATCAGACCACGGCATAACATACACAAACAAGATGAACCCCCAACTGGATTAGTCACAACCAATGGCCTATCAACAATATCCGATTCTAAACCCAACCGGCCTACAAGTTCACTGCAAACAAAAGAATGTGACGCCCCAGTATCAAATAGAACTCTAACTGGAACACCACATATGAAAAGAGTACCTTGAACCACTACACTCTTTCCCTTCTCTTCAGCGGTAGGAGCTTTCGAAGATGATGGAACAGCCCCCAAAGCATAAGCTTGCACAATTTTCTTGTCCTTCCGCGGTTCTGGACAATTCCTCTTAACATGCCCCAACTTGTCGCAGTTGTGGCACTTCACTGGCACCTTCGGATTCTTGCAATCCCTGGAGAAATGGCCCTTCTGCTGACAACTGAAGCAAGTCACTTCGCCCTTCGGCTTCTTCTGGCCATTCTTACCCTTTTGTTGATGCTGCTTCCTCTTCTTGTTTCCACCTTGCTATGGTGTAGACTCCTCCTTGGTCACAACAACAGCAGATCCCTCTTTAGGAAACAGATTCTCATGCCTGAGAGCTTTCTCCACAAGCTTCTCAAATGAATCGTCCAAATGATCCACCAACTGTCTCCCAAGATAACTGTCCAAGCCTGTCACAAACTTCTCATTCTTCTGATACGAAGATTCAATATACGACCGGGCATACTTGGACAAAGCTTCAAACTCAGAAACATACTCAAGAACTGGTCTTCCACCTTGTTAACGGTAAAAAGTGAACGCTAACACCCGGTATGTGTAATAGAATTGTGAAAGCACCACCCGTTGGTACGGGAACAGAATATAAGCTGAAAATAGCAGAAAAGCAGTAAATGAACAACAGATTTATAGTGGTTCGGCCCGTAATTGAGCCTACGTCCACTTTATAGTCTTTTATTGCTGATTCGGTTACAATTCGATACAATATCCTTCAAAATACAATACAACTTGATTATGAAAGCACTCTTGACTACTAGCTCAATCTTTGATGATGAAACTCGACGAATTCGTGTAGGATGTTAGGAGCTCTTCTCGAAGATTGTTGTAGTGTCTCGAATGCTTGAGGATCTTTGATTGCTGAATGAGAGGAGGCTTCGACAGCGTAACGGCGCTTGGAGAAATGAATGGCCAAAAAGTCCCTTGAATGTTGGAAGTGATGGGGTATTTATAGGAGCTGATTTCTGGTCAGAAATTTTGCCTAAGTCTTAGGTCGCGTACGACCTTAGTTAGGTCGTAGGTCGCGGGCGACCTAAGCTAGGTCGCTGTCCCCTTGCGGCTTCAAAAGTTAGCTGGTAAAGCTGTGCTTAGCTTCATTTGATCAAGTAGTAGGTCGCAAGCGAGTTAAAGAATCGCCGTGGGAGCTCTAGGTCGTAGGGCGCTGAACATGCTTTAACAGTTAGGTCGCTAACCTCTTTAGGTCGTCAAGTCCCTTAGGTCGCTAACTACCTTAGGTTGTTAAGTCCTTTAGGTCGATAGCTACCTTAGGTCGTTGAGTTCCATAGGTCGCAATCCTTTCTGTTGCTAGGTCGCAAGGCTTCTGCTCTTAGGTCGCGAAGCTTTCTGGATCTTAGGTCGCAAAGTCTCTTAAGTCCTTAGGTCGCAAAGCTTCCTTACAGTTAGGTCGCGAAGTCCTTCTGGATCTTAGGTCGCAAGCTTTCCTGAAACCTTAGGTCGTGGACTTCCTTAGGTCGCAACTTCCTTAGGTCGCAACTTCCTTAGGTCGTAGCTTCCTTAGGTCGCAACTTCCTTAGGTCGTAGCTTCCTTAGGTCGTAGGTCGCTGGGCTACTTCAATGAGTTAGGTTGTGACATTCTTAGGTCGCGTCTTTCTTATGTCGTGACGTTCCTGTAGCTTAGGTTGTAGCCTCACTAAGTCGCAGAATTCCCTAGGTCGTGACTTCGTTAGGTCGCAAACTTCTCTTAGGTCGCGAAGTTTTAGGTCGCTGAAATAAAGGGATTAACATTTGCCCCTCGAGGTATATGACTATGCCATAGGTCGTATACTTCGATTCAACCTTGCTAAGTCGTGGACGACCTAAAACTTCGTGCCTATTCACCTTCCATTCTCAGCCCATATAAACTGTTAAGTCGCCTTCTTCCTCCTAATCCTTCTGCTCTAATTTCCCATTGCTATTGACAAATCTTTGAACCCCCAAGAGAAAATTCAACTTGTTTAAACGACGATTCATCCTTTCTAACAAACTACGTAAGTGAGTTACGATCTCCATTCCACCATAATCGCCGCCCAATTACGAGTTTATGTTGTCTAACCCAAGTTTAATTCCATGCATTTGTGTTTCGTTTTTTGAATGATTGTCACGATCGACATGTTAACATGATTCGTGAATGCACGGTAATGTTTGTAATGAATCGAAGAACTTGAAATTGATTTAATGGGCGATCCGGTTGGTATGTAGAGATGAATGGGATTCAAGAAGAGGATGAATCGTTTTCTTTATACTAGCAGTATCAGGTTATTGGATCAGTAGGATTGTTTGGAGAAGAAGTCAGCGACCTAGCAGATCTGGATGGCTTTAAAAGTTAGGTCGTAAGGTTCTTGGCGACCTAAGTCTTGCGATCTAAAAAACATCTGCAACTAAAACGAAGCTGACCAACCTCTTTTGCGACCTAAGGATTCTCAACCTATGCTAAGTCGTATGCGACCTAGGACATGGAGTAAATTGCACTGCCTTGATCCATAGTTACATTGTGCGACCTAAATATGCCCCGACTTACGATAGGTCGCTGAACGACCTAGTACTTGAAACAAATTTGTAAAGCCCTGAACACTTCAAATTGGACAGTACGACTTAAAATTGCTCCGACTTATGTTAGGTCGTGAACGACCTAGAACTTAGAAATTTAGGCAGAATTTGGCTGATTTTTGAATTTGAATTGTTTTAGACTTTGTTGTACTTCTTTTCAGATTGCCTTAACTTTAATGCTGATAACCTGTGTAAAAGCAATATTCACAGAAAAAATGGGACGAATATACTGCCATTGATTGCTCACATCGAATGACAGATTAGTCGACAAAGAATAACAAACCTAAATGAACTTCGCGAATGAAATGCTGCGAACTAACAAATCTAAGTGAAGTATTAAAGCAAAATTGAAACGATCAACTAAAGCTGATTTATTTGCATCAACACAACACTGTTCTCGGACTTAAGATATCAAGCCTCGAAACTTTATAATTGACAAGTATCAACTAATTTAGTTTCATTTATATTTGCTTGTTATTGCGTTAGTTTTTGCACAACACTTCACTCTTTTTTAGGAAACGTGCACCTTAATATTTGATCGTCCAGTTCCTTGTGTAGAATGGCATCTCAACAGGAAGACTTGGAAATAGCTGGAGAAGCTTTTCCAATTGCTACTCCACTGAACGACCCTCCGGAACGGACTTCTACTACTCTGAGCCACAAGGTCTTCAGACAATTGTGCATCCAATTCGGCATTGCCGAAGCAGATGCTTTACTTCCTGGATCAAGCGACACTGCTGACAGGCCGCCTCTTGGCTTTGTTGCTGTGAATCGTCAGATGTGCTTGAGCGGAGCTATTCCGCCCTTTAATGATTGTCTTCGAGAACTTCTCCTTCGGCTATCTATCTCCCCTTTTCAACTGCACCCTAATGGATACTCCATCCTACTGGGACTGTGTGTGCTTTTCAGGAGAACGTTGGGCCGTTTTCCCAGTTTTACCGAAATTCGCTTCTTGTGCACATTTGCAAAGAACAAAGATCATCCCTCTATTACACTTGTGAGGAGTGCCAGGAACCGTAAACTAATTCTGGACTTGCCCGAAAGTGCCCATGGGTTCTTGACTCAATTCTTTTATGTCCGCTGTCCTCCGGGATTTTATGCCATCTGGAGAGTCGGAAGTAAGATTGTCTCTTTCCGATTTGTTTTTAAGACTTTCCAGAACTCGAACTGTCAAATGCTTAACTCCATTCTTTCTTTTTGCAGCACTTCCTCCTCCACTTCGAGATACCAGTCACAAATTAATTTTAGATACTTTGAGTGCCATGGATGTTGAAGAGAGGAGTGTTCAATTTCTATTGAGAGATGAATTCCTCCACGAATTTGGACTCTTACATCCTTCCCGTTCCACTCGGCCACATGAAGTCCCTGATTCTCCTGCTGAGGAGTCAGATGCCCTTATTCCTGCTAAAGAACTTTTACCGCAAGATCTTACCGCTGAGACTTCATTGGTAAAGTGTTCTACTTCTACCGACATTGCTGGATCGTCCAGTAAGCTAGCACTTGCCCCGGTTTTTGAAGAGGAGGAAAATCTTCACACTCTTGAAAAGACGGCTGAGGTGGAAGTTGAAAAAGATAATTCTCCCATGCACCATGGCGATGATACTTTTGACAGTCTGAGCGACATTATGATAACCTCTCAGGAGCTCTTTAAAGATGATGTTTCTAAAGTGGTCCCTCCTGTTATCGAAGCAACTTCTTCCTTGCAACAAACCACAACGCCTTCTATACAAGCCGTCACCATTTCCACACAAAAAAGTGGTTTGTAGCCCGACGCGCATAGCCCACACGCCACACACACTTAGGATTTGAGCACTTATATGCACTTAGCTCCTTTAATTTGAAAATTTCTAAGACTTGCCTTTCTTTTCCAATTTCAGGTTCTACAATGGGACGCTCCGGCTCATATTATGACTCATTTCAGCGCCATGGAGGCCGGGGATCCTATGACTTCAGGAAATATCTTGGAGACCAGAGAGAGACAGATGAGGAACGGGCCCAAAGGAAGGCTCAAGAGAAATGGGATTATGAGCAGCGGCAGAGAAGAAGAGATGTTGATCGACACGATTCTTCTTACAGAACTTACGATTCTCATAAGCGAAAGTCTTATGATGACAAAGGGAAGACTCATATTACTGATGAATCGAGCAAACGGTCTAAGCCAAGTGACGCGTCTGCTATTTCTGAGAAGACTAACGCTCCCATTTCTTCTGACATTCCGGCCGGTTCTCCTCCTCTAAAGGAATCTGATATTCAAACCATCATTAACAGGCCACAATATCAAGTTAAAGACGGCCCTCCAACGCTTCAGAGCCGATTTCCGAATTGGTATCTAAGAGGAGTCCGTTTTGACTTAGATTTGGTTCCCATTGATAAGCAAGCAATGCTGAGAAATGTTGATGCTGTCAAGCTTGATATTGAAAGAATGTCTGGATGGCAGAAGCTGGTTGATGAACTCCAAAGGATCAACCACATGAATCTTGAGGCGATGATGACCATGGAAAATGACAAATCAGAATGGGACAAATGGCGTAAGCAGCATGATGCAGAGATGACGAGCATTGCAGATGACAACGCAAAGCTTGCGTCTGAAGTTAAGCAGCTTAAGGAAAATCTCGCTTCTTCTTCTGCATCATATACTCAAAAAGAAGAAGTTTTTCAAAAGCAAGTGCGGGATGCGCATGCTGCACAAAGAGATGTAGAAATGAAGCTGGCCGCCGAACAGCACGTTAATGAGAAACATCACACAGAGAATGCCGAACTACGGGAAAAAGTCACCTCCCAGAACGTGGAGATTGAGTTACTAAAGTCTCGGCTTGCTAAAGCCGAGGCAGCTCATGATGAGGCTATTACTGGTAGGGTTGCTGCCATTGCCGAAAAAGAAGCGGCTGAGCAATCTCATGAGGCAACGAAAGCAAACATCAGTTCTACCTTATTCGACTTTTATTTACACTGCGTTCTGGGTCGTGGGAGCCTTGCTTTTCTGGGTCCAAATTATGAAATCACTCTGGCTGAAGTGTGGGAAGCCGCACTTGATATGTTTAAAGGTGCCGGCTATGATGAAGCAAAATTTAAGGAAGAAAAGTTTGAGGCTCGCTATCTTGATGATGAGGCTCGCGCCGCTCTTGTTAGAGGGAAGGAGCAGCTTGCTAAAGCACGGGCTGAATCACTGGGAGAAGAGCTTTCAAAAGAGGAAGCTCTTTTAACTGCCCCTGTTCATACTTCCACTTCAGCTGATGCAAACATTATGGATTCCAGCTCTCATCCTTCACATCTGGTTGTGACCACTCCTACAGAAGAAGAGGCAATGAAGGACTTTCAGGCTCGGGAATTTGAGATTGATCTCGCCAAACCGGCTTCTCCAGGTAACTTTGACGAGACGAATTCAGTGAATTGCTTATTCGATTCAACCGAGTTTGACGAACTTCTTACTTATTTACTTAAGCTTTGACGACCCACTGTCTTCTTTTATTATGCAGCGGATGTGCCGGAAACTGCACCAATTTCTCCTTCTTCAGCTGCCATTCCTCCTCCTTCTCAAGTTACTTCTCTTCCAGCTTCTCAACCAGGTCCACAGGAAGAACAGATAGCAGCCCTTCAAGGCTTGGACGAACCACCTGCTTCCGAGGGGCAGAAAGCAGAAGATCTGGAAGATAGCGAGAAGACCCCGGAGCAGTCTTTTGACTACGACACAAAACTCTCTACATTTCTTACTCCGGGGAGTGAGTCTTCTTCCAAGAAGAAGGGGAAACGTGTGGCTTCGAAGAAAGGAAAGAAGAGTTCTTCTGCTGCTGGGGATGAAGCAGAGATTGATCCGGCTGAGTCTCTTTCTCCTTCTTCTCCGATACGGCCTACGAAGCTAATTACCAGGCCGGGTAAAAGCTCCAAGGGTGGGAAGAAGGGGAAATGAGTTTGATTTTGTCTTTTCTGCTTTTTGTATTGACCGGGGATTGTGCGGATACCGGTCTCCGCTTCTTTTTGTAACCTGTACAATGTAAAAAATTTCTCATAGTGCTGAAATAAATAGATATTTTTCTTGTACAAATCCTTGTGTATGTAGGAATACATCTGTTTTTCATTTGAAGTGTAGAGTAAACGATTCTTTCTATTTGTACAAACTTTTTGTCTGTGTTTCAAGAACGCATTTACTCCACATCTTTATTACGTGATATTGCAATGAACTTGTGGTATGTCGCTTGTATATTACTTTTATTACTGTAACTGAATTGTATAATACTGCCCCCATACCACAAGTATACTGTAATACTTCTTGCTTTCACAAGACCGATACTCTTATTTTAGAGAATAACTTTCCACTTTTTCAGGGAAGAATTATTCTGCTTTTTAATAGAGTATATCTTATCTTTGGAGAAAATTTTATTTTCTCTTTCTTCCTGAAGAACACTTCAACTTTTGGGAATGATCACTTTTATTTGTTTAAAGGTGAATTTTCCTGCACAGTGAAATGAGCTTCTGTAGAAGGTTTTGATTTTATGCCCCAGTAAAGGGTTTTATTTTTGGTACTTCAAACAAGGTGAAGTACGCCTCTGAAGAGGTCTTTTGGTCTCTGAAGAGAAGCAATTTTGGTCTCCGAAGAGAAGCAATTTTGGTCTCCGAAGAGAAGCAGTTTTGGTCTCTGAGGAGAAGCAATTTTGGCATTTCAGCTCTGGTGAAGTGGGTCTCCGAAGAGAAGCATTTTGCACTTCTACACGGGTGAAATGTGCCTCCGAAAAGGGCTTTTGCCTCCGAAGATGGCTTGTGCCTCCGAAGAGGGCTTGTGCCTTCCGAAGAGGGCTTGTGATTGCCTGGAAGTTACTTTCTCATGGTCGGAGGGGTCCACGGGACAGGCGCAAGTTGCTTGATTGGATGTTTGTTTGTACAAACGATCGCAATCAATTAACGAGTTGCCCCTTTGGTGGTCCTACCAATCTTTTTGATTGAGTAAAGCACTCCCATTTATTGGCGTGCCTCGTTAGAGGGCTTTGGTTGGTGTGCCAGGAAGGTTGCGTCTTAGGGGCAAGTAGATCCATGGGATGGACACAAGCTGCCTGATCGGATGCATCACAATCAGTTAGCGAGGGTCTTATTCCTTCTGCTTGGGAAGGTATCCCTTTAGTGGATCTACCTGCTTTCCTGTTGAGAGGCATACATCCCTTTGGATGTTTCCATGTTTGCCCGCTCATGTTGTATCATCATCCGCCAATCTACGATCCTTTATCATCGTTTCCAAGCGCGTCTTCCTTTCTTTTGCAAGTAAGTTGCTTTATCTGAAGAAGTAGACTTCACTGTTGAATGACTCCACAGAGTAAACGCAAGTTATTTGGTTGGATGCCTTTTTATATCAACGATCGCAACCAGTTAACGAGGGCTTGACACAGTGGAGCCGTCAACTTTTTATGTGAAGTTCCTCTTGTATGGGATTTGAGTTTGGAATTTTTGTTGCTTGAAATTTTCTTTAATAAATGATTTGTAAGGCTCGCTTAGCTTTGCGATGGGTGAGCTTTGCTTTAATGACCTGCAGTATTAGATCGACATTTTAGTAATACATTTAGAGTATTTACACATCGAAATATAACAGGCATTTTATAATAGAAAACACAGAATGCATAGTTTTTCATTATTGAGTCACGCTGATTTCTCAGCGGTTTACAATGCAGAAGTTACACATCCATCATTATTTTTACAGATTCAAGCAATGCTGTTAAGTAAAAATGAATGCTAGTTATTGTTGTTTCAGAATCTCCAAGCTGGATTTCCATTTGTGCTTGATTCACAGCTTTTGGATTTTTATGCCAGAGAAAGTGAGAGATGCCCCAGTCGCAGTTTTGTGGGTAATTAATAGTCATCCCAACTTCTGCTTGCTGGGTATGGTCCCCCTGTGATAGCATTAATGACAAGCTTTTCTGAATCTTGCACTGCAGTGTTGTTGTGAGAATCGGATTGATGGGTAGGGTGTTGTTGATCCCGAGTGGATGAGGTTGGATCGACTCCGCTTCTCTTAACGTATTGTTGGAGTTTACCTTGTTCCAGCAATTCTTCAATCACTTTCTTTAACTGGCGACATTGGTCAGTGTTATGGCCAGGTTGATTGTGAAACTGGCAGAATTTTCCATTACTCTTTGCACCTTTCGTCATCTCAGGTGGCTTAGGATACCAGACAACGTCTTTTGTTGCAAAAAAGATATTTCTTGGTGTATCAGTTAAAGGAGTATAATCCGAGGAATTAAAGCGGCGAGGTTTCTTTTCATTTCCCTGGTTCTTTCCTCCTTCATTCTCCCTTTTCTGACTTTCAGATTCTCTTTTCTTAGATGGGACACTGTTATTATTAGTTTGGGCAGCAACTACTTTTGATGTCGTAGAAAGGCTCTCAAGGCGAATGAACTCGTCGGCCTTTTTATAAAATTTATCAAGTTAGTTCGGTTCCTTCATCTTTAGCCATATCCCAAATTTACTCGATTTATCAATGGCTCGCATCAAATAAGTCAGGATCATGCGTGGTTCTGCATTTTCTACCTCGGCTAAAGCTATATTGAAACGGCTCAAGAAAGATTTGATTGATTCTCCGGGCGCTTGTTCAAGGTTAGACAGTGACATTATATCCTTAGCTTTTGAAGCATACAATCTGAACTGTTCTTTAAACTTTTGCGTTAAGTCGGAGAACTTATCTACAGACCGAACTGGAAGCTTTGTGAACCAAAGTAAAGCCACGCCCTCGAGGTATACCGGAAAGTATCGACACTTGATCTCGTCTGATGCTCTTGCACCGGTTATATGCCAATCGTATTTGTATAGGAAATGATTAGGGTCAGTGGTTCCCCTATAGGCTTGGATAGTAGGAGGTGCAAATTTCCTTGGAAATTCCGCTCTCAGGATCCTTTCAGTAAATGGAGTTCTGCATGGCGCGAATCCCCAGTCAGCCTCATCCTCTTCCCTTTGCATGCTCTCTTTCATGATGCGGCCAACCATTTCAGACAGGTACTCTTTATTGTTCAAAGATACCTCCGGGCAAGCACCAGTTCTTCCCTCGGAAGTTTGCCCGGGCATATGTTCATGACAAGTTGGTTGCGGCATAGAACCATCAGCTTGGAAAGGTGGCATTTCAGGAAGGGTGGTTTGATGGTTTTCTGGTTGACGATTTGCCCCGAGCAGGGCAGTTATTCTATCCATCATCAAAGCATTTTGAGTTTCAATTTGTTGGTATAATCCAGAAACTGCGTCATCCAATTCAGCCCTGGTGACTCCAACGGTGGAAGTTGCTTGATCTGTTGTTGGGGAAGCGGAAGTTCCTTCGTGAGCATTTCCGGATCTGATAGGTCTACCTCTTCTTCCAGGGGCCATTATTTCGGATCTGGTTTTTAAAAGAGGTTCTTTTTATGAGTCTTTGCGAAGCAACGGTGGATGATCGCCTGAGTTGGGTTCTCAGTGAAAGCACCAAAATGTTAACGGAAAAAAGTGAACGCTAACACCCGGTATGTGTAATAGAATTGTGAAAGCACCACCTGTTGGTACGGGAACAGAATATAAGCTGAAAATAGCAGAAAAGCAGTAAATGAACAACAGATTTATAGTGGTTCGGCCCGTAATTGAGCCTACGTCCACTTTATAGTCTTTTATTGCTGATTCGGTTACAATTCGATACAATATCCTTCAAAATACAATACAACTTGATTATGAAAGCACTCTTGACTACTAGCTCAATCTTTGATATTGAAACTCGACGAATTCGTGTAGGATGTTAGGAGCTCTTCTCGAAGATTGTTGTAGTGTCTCGAATGCTTGAGGATCTTTGATTGCTGAATGAGAGGAGGCTTCGACAGCGTAACGGCGCTTGGAGAAATGAATGGCCAAAAAGTCCCCTGAATGTTGGAAGTGATGGGGTATTTATAGGAGCTGATTTCTGGTCAGAAATTTTGCCTAAGTCTTAGGTCGCGTACGACCTTAGTTAAGTCGTAGGTCGCGGGCGACCTAAGCTAGGTCGCTGTCCCCTTGCGGCTTCAGAAGTTAGCTGGTAAAGCTGTGCTTAGCTTCATTTGATGAAGTAGTAGGTCGCAAGCGAGTTAAAGAATCGCCGTGGGAGCTCTAGGTCGTAGGGCGCTGAACATGCTTTAACAGTTAGGTCGCTAACCTCTTTAGGTCGTCAAGTCCCTTAGGTCGCTAACTACCTTAGGTTGTTAAGTCCTTTAGGTCGATAGCTACCTTAGGTCGTTGAGTTCCATAGGTCGCAATCCTTTCTGTTGCTAGGTCGTAAGGCTTCTACTCTTAGGTCGCGAAGCTTTCTGGATCTTAGGTCGCAAAGTCTCTTAAGTCCTTAGGTCGCAAAGCTTCCTTACAGTTAGGTCGCGAAGTCCTTCTGGATCTTAGGTCGCAAGCTTTCCTGAAACCTTAGGTCGTGGACTTCCTTAGGTCGCAACTTCCTTAGGTCGCAACTTCCTTAGGTCGTAGCTTCCTTAGGTCGCAACTTCCTTAGGTCGTAGCTTCCTTAGGTCGTAGGTCGCTGGGCTACTTCAATGAGTTAGGTTGTGACATTCTTAGGTCGCGTCTTTCTTATGTCGTGACGTTCCTGTAGCTTAGGTTGTAGCCTCACTAAGTCGCAGAATTCCCTAGGTCGTGACTTCGTTAGGTCGCAAACTTCTCTTAGGTCGCGAAGTTTTAGGTCGCTGAAATAAAGGGATTAACACACCTTGCTTGAGCTCCACAAACTTCTTGAACAGAACAGACTTCTGAGCTGTAGAAATGAACTTAGCTTCAAATCTGACTTGGAATTGCTCCCAAGTAATCTCTTCCTCCGGAGTATCAATGGTGATAGAATTCCACCAATCAGAAGCTCTTCCTTGAAGCTGTCTTGATGCTTACTTCCTTTTAGTTGCATCCTCAATTCCCAAATCACCAAAAATCCTTCTACAAGCATCTATCCACCTCTGGACTTCAATGGTTGTTCTGTTCCCAAGAAAACCTTTCCTCCAAGAGCAGTGTAATCCTTACACAACTTAGCAAAATCCACCGGTTTTGGAGTTTGAACTTGAACTCCAACATCCACCGATGGCCCCGGAGCTGGCATCCTTCTCATGATCGAAGTCATCATAGCTTCGAACATAGCAGCATAATCAGCAGCCCCTTCAGTAGCACGGCCTTCCCTAGCAGCTGGTCTCCCTCTTAGACTCATCCTTAATATCTATAAAAAGGAATGATTAATACACCTAGAGAAACAACTGCATAAAGGACTCAAACTCTACTAAGCTACTATATTATATATAGTAATCATCCATCAAAATACAATTACGTCTCTCATACGTAGTTACGTCAGCGAGCGTTAGGTAAAATCGATTAACCAAAGCTCTGATACCAAATGTGACGACCGCCCATGACCCCTGCACCGAACCTAGAAATAGGTGCGCTGTACAGTGTGCCAGGCGACCAAGGACGATTGCCAGGGTAAATTAAAACAACAGAATCTATCGTATTACTCACAACGCATGGACAAAATACAGTAGAACATATATATAGTGAAGCTTCACGGAATAGAATCTCATCAATAATACTTCATAATAGTTGAATACAAACATCTGAACAGTCAATACATCAAGCCTCACTACGTAACACTCAGAGAATATACAAGCAGCGGAACATCCAGTACATATAGTAAGAAGATAATACGCAAGCCTCCAGCTCATCTTCGACATCAGCATCGTGGAAAGCAAGAACAACACCTGTCACCTGCTACCTAGTCTGCCCGTCCCAAAATGGACGAACAACCCAAGGCAATAAGAGTTAAAAC
The DNA here is from genome assembly GCA_030737815.1 of Allium fistulosum. Lineage (NCBI taxonomy): Eukaryota > Viridiplantae > Streptophyta > Magnoliopsida > Asparagales > Amaryllidaceae > Allium > Allium fistulosum. Next base: position 929,618,211 of record CM060906.1, read on the forward strand.
ATAAATCCTTGAGTCAGACAACAGTCTTAGTGAGCGGTAAATTAACTAACAACATACCAAAAGAGCATAAAGGAAAAAGGAATAGGAATACAACCCTCCCACTCCACCTCTTTCTACAGTGATAGCCCCTAGACACACACTAAGTAGAAGCAAACATAGCAGAGCATACAATTTAAAGTAAAGCAATTATCACTCGAGTCAAGGGCGATGTTTTCCAAGTACAAACCCCCAAGGCCTAAACCAAGATCAGATAAGCACCCAGAAAATACCGCTCTTGAGTCCGAATGACGATACAACCAAACATCCATGACTCTGGCTATCACTGTTATCATTGCTTCGATATCATCGTTAATTGAATGACCGACTCTTTATTTCATCCGTCCATCAAGGGCTAATGGAAACCCCGGTTCTAGACATAACTCCGCACGTCATCGTGACCCGTGCCTAGGACTATCGAATCTGCCCAGAGTACTTGACTACCAATCAGAAGCCTTCAGGGACTATCGAATCTTCCCAACGTACTCTTGCTTTGAGCATGCTAGAACCTTCAACAACGATGATATCTCAGCCTTCTAGTCATCCTCCTCGACGAGTATTTCCATACTAGCTCAAGCGCCTCTCGAGCAAACCATTATCCTCAAACCCGAACCATATCACCGAGTTATCAATCTGCTTGGAATGATCCCGTCTGGATTAGACCAAGGTTATCTCATATCATACTTCGCCTCATCATCATCATAGCAAAGCTTCATCTCAACATCATCATCAAATCTATCCATATGAGCTTCATCATCTGCTACATATGCCACGAGCAGCTTTTCCAATTCAAGAGCCTTTCCCTTAGCTTTTGAATCATCTTCGGTCTAAATCAAATCATCAATCATCTAATACATAGCAATCAATCAAATCAAACATTAATCCAAGTAAACAAGCATTCAAATATGATCTAAATTAGACAATTATAACAATAATGGCAATTTCATAATTAAAGAGTCAAAAGTCTAATAAGCATGAAAACATGAGCAATATCTCTATAATCTTGATGAATGAACTTGCATAGGTTAACATGTAGTAAAATGGATGCCAAATCATTATGAACAATGGATCTATATGGATATATACTTAGGATTAGGAAAATGCATGGAAATCACTACTTTAACTCAAAATCAAGCCAACGATCCGATATACTCCTTTGGATCCGTGTGAGAGATAATCACCACTCACCAAATCACCTAAACGCCTTAAAAGAAACCCACTTCAGATCTGGACAGCGAAGGATCTAACTCGATCTATCACCAATCCGCTTCAAACGATGAAATCTCTCTTCGATGGATGAAGATCTTCAATCCAAGCACTTGAATCTTCAATTTGATCTTCGATTTGGATGGAAGGAATCACTAGATTAGAGTGGAGAAAAGAAGTGAAGAAGTGTAGAAGTCGAACTCTCAAAATGGCAGCACTTCGTCGCTTCAAAATCCGGATTCCAAAAATGAAGAAAAACCCCCATATTTATAGGCTGATCCTTAGGTCGCTCGCTCTTAGGTCGTCCACGACCTAAAACCCACGACCTAACAAAACCCTACGACTTACGACCTAGCTCAAGCGCGCGACTTACAGATCCAACGACCTAACACATGCGCGCCTATACGACCTAACGACTTAGCACATCAGCGCACCCAAACGACCTAACACTCTTGCGACCTAACATAGACACGCTTCCTCGCGACCTAACAATGCCACGACCTAACGACCTAACGACCTAACAAACCTACGACTTAACACACATACGCGACCTAACACTTAGCTAGGATACGACCTAACTCCTTAGGTCGTCTAACGACCTAACTACGCTAACTCGCTAACTTTCTTAGGTCGCTGCCTATCCTTAAGTCGCTCAACCCTATAGGTCGCTAACTTCCTATAGGTCGCTAACTCCTATAGGTCGCCCACTCTCTTAGGTCGCTCACTCTCTTAGGTCGCTCACTCTCTTAGGTCGCTGCCTTTCCTTAAGTCGTCTACGACTTAACCTCCTTAGGTCGCTCACTGCTACCCCTAGCTTCCTTAGGTCGTCGCCAACCTACCCTCCTTAAGTCGCTAACTCTTAAGTCGCTGACCGACCTATCCCTTAGGTCGTTAACTCGCCCACTTCCTTAGGTCGCTCCAAACTCTCATACGACCTAAGACTTAGGCTCTGGACAACTTATCAATAATGCGACCAAATGACAACTGTTTTACGATGTTTCGATCCGTAAAAATACGGGTCGTTACAGCTGATGCTGCGGTTCAAGGTGTTAAAGTTCAAGGGTCAAGGCATACACAAAGTTAGATGGATCCTATATTCATTATATTTTCATTGTATTAGTAGGTATATGTATTTCTTCTATAGATAACGCATTATATTAGACTAAGAATACATGAATCTTTTTGGCATTTAGAAACATAAATCTTTTTGTTATTTTTAGTAGATATGAATGAATATGTTTGTTATTGGTATAATATTTTGGTTTCAATAGCAAATTAATTTTAAATTTATGAGTGCAATGTAATAGTATTTATATATTTTTTCTTATTTGAATTTTTTTAACAACGGGCAAAAACAGTTGTAAAAGACCCTATTGCAACGGGCAAAAACAATTGTAAAAGACCCTATTGCAACGGATAAAAATAGCTGTAAAAGATCTTGTTGCAACGGGCAAAACCAGTTGTAAAAGGCCCTAGTGCAATGGGTCAAATAGTTGCAAAATGAACCAACTCTATTACAACTCTGCATATTACGATGGTTGCAAGCCCGTTGTTAAGCACCTATTACAACTGGCATTGCCCATTGTAAAAAGGATATTTTTTGTAGGGGCACTGATCTAAAAGTTTGGTCGTTTGTTTGTTTGGTTGGAGGTTGGCTAGTTAACCCTCGGACAGGTCCTGGAGATGTGGTAGTAATACAGCTAGTTAAATTTTAAAGCCATATCTAGGAGTCATTATTTTCCGTAGATAGGGCCGATTGACCGTCGATTATGTTGCGAAGGGGTTTCTTTTTTGGAAGTATAGGGATGCACACGCACACACACACGCGCGTGAGCACACACACACACACTTAAACCTCGGAGTAGTTTAGATATATCATACGCGCATATGAATTAAATCACAAATCCATAACTAATAGACATAACACTTAAATAGAGATCAATCGACATAAACTAATATTATGGATATACTATATAATTTACCAGTCACCAGAACGTTGTTTCGGCCCCATACTCGTTACAACCCATATGATAGATTTAGAGAGACATGATACTAGTACAAGATAGGAACAATAAGTGGACATGTTTTCTCATTCATGCTCTGTGCTAACAAAGGCAACTAGGTATCCGAGTAATGATATTGGTTCCAAGGTATTATCCTTAATCAGTATATATGTTTTATTATATTTTATTATTCTATTGTGAGTTCGCATAAATGGCTCTCTAATATACTTATGTCTATTACAGGTTACCAATACTAACGACCCATACCCTAATGGACTTGGGTATTAGAATTAGTCAAAAAATCGGGCTTATTAAGGTGCGGGTTATTATATGTGCAATATTTCGGACTTCAACATATGGATACTAGGTTGAAGATAAGACCCTATAGCTCTTATTATAGCCTTGGAGTGTTTACACCAGTATGTGGTTTAATTGAACATATATCCTATATGATGCACGATCTCAAAACAATTTTAAACATTATACGACAATCTAAGTGGTACTATAAAGTACATTGTTTTGAAGGAGGGAGAAAATTATTCTAGTCCCAATATTTTTCCATAATTGTGGATATATGAAGTTGTAGTTGGTCTATTGACCACAAGAGCAAAGGGTAAAGGAAATTATGGCACTACCATGTCAAATATGAACGAAAAGCACTTTGCAAGCTCGTATGTTTGTGTATGAATAGATATAAAGAGCAAGCAGAAACAAATGACATGGACATTTAGTAGTAATACTTTTTATAAAATTTAAAATTTGAATGTTAATGTATGGACAATTATGAATATTAGTATTCAAATATCCATATCTCTTTGTATAAGCATCCCTTTGCATATTATATATTCACACCAAAACCAGTTTATAAATTACTTCTTAATTTTCGTTTTCAATAGTAAATTTCCTTGCGAATTCACATATATTGTTATTCTCTAGATCCATTTTATTTTGTATCTTAAGAAGAAATTTTCCACCAAACCTGTTAGAACCTCTCTTGTTGGGTTTTAATGACAACAACTATACAATTAGTGTAACGACCTGTCTTTTTGGACGGTTTAAATCTACGATAAGACACACACGTCAGACTCAAACCATTCAAAAGGGCAGATTGTTATGGGGTAAATAAGAAAAAGCAAAGAAAGAAAGAAAAAAACAAATACAGAATCTCGCAGCGGAACGACAAAATATAATAATCAAATAAACAGTTCATGAGGCTGTTTTACAAATAACATTTGATTACACTTTTACAATACAGAATCAGAGTTCATACATCAGTAATAAATAAGAATGCAGCGGAACAACATGATGTAGTGGAAATGATAGAATAAATTGTAATAGTACTAAATCTTCGTCTTCGTCCTCCAAGAGCAGTCTTCGATATACTGAAAAGCTCAGACTGACCCGAACGAATTGAAAAGACAAAACACTCGAGTCAGAACTTGTTTCCTGGGGATTTGACCAGGCAACTAGTGCTCGGCATCAGAGGGTGTCCGGCATCCAGGAATGTTCGGCGAAGCAACCATCATCCATGAGTACTCGGCGTAGTACTCGGCGTCCTTAGTGTCCGGTGTCCGGGAGTGTTCGGCATAATACTCAGCAGTGTTCGGTATCGAGACTACTCGGCGTAGTACTCGGCAACAAGGGTACTCGGCGCCAAGTAGTGTTCGGCATCAAGACTGCTCGGCATGCAAGACTGCTCGGCATACCAGAGTAGTCGGCATCAAGGCTGTTCGGCATCAAGACTGCTTGGCATGCAAGACTGCTCGGCATACTAGAGTACTCGGCATCAAGGCTGTTCGGCATCAAGACTGCTCGGCATACAAGGTCGCTCGGCATACCAGAGTACTCGACATCAAGGCTGTTCGGCATCCAGAATGCTCGGCATACAAGGTCGCCCGGCATACCAGAGTACTCGGCATCAAGACTGCTCGACATACAAGGTCGCTCGGAATCAAGGCTGCTCGGCATACAAGAGTACTTGGCATCCCATGGTGTTCGGCGTAATACTCGTCATCCAGGAGACATTCAACACAACTAACCAGCACACCGTTCGGCATAGAAGGAATGGTTCGGCGGAGATCGTTCGGCGAACCTTGCTCGGCATACGGCGACCACTGTACTCGGGCTGGAACGTTCGGCAATCAGCCCACTTGGGAAGTCCAGCCCATCTTTGCCTATAAATAGAGGGGCAGGGTCACAGTGAAAGGGATCCTTTTTTGGAGAGAAAATACGGGGAGACTCTGCCATTTTCAAGACTCATCTCCTCTACTTAAAAAACTTCATTCAAACATTTGATTCACGAATTGTATTTGTAATCAACCATAAAGGAAATCAATAAAGTTGAGTAAAGTGGACGTAGGCAATTACGCCGAACCACTATAAATTTGGTGTTCTTACTTTCTGCATTTGAATTAGGACTGTCTTCTCTGTTTAGTTTACTTTCATCACTTTTATCTCTATACAATCTTTCTGAACGAGGTTAGTGACCAATTTTGGTGCTAACACTTTGGTGCTTTCACTGAGAATTGAATTCTCAGACCTCAAGGATCTGCTTTGAAGCTACTGGATTGAGCAAATCCCCCAAAGAAGATCCGACTTACTGATAGAACATCCGCTGATCCTACTCAGAGTTCATACCCATAACTCTACAATGGCAAGACCACGTACCAGGTCAGCTTCTCTTAATGCGGATGCCCGAGAGACTGCTAGCGTGCAACAAGCTGGACCTAGCAATCAACCAGCAATCCCGAGTGCAGGGATTGCCGCTCAAGAACAGACTCCAGTTGTCACCAGAGTGGAGTTCAACGACTTGATGAGAGAACTTAGGGAAAGCAGGAGACAACTGGGAGAACAGATGCAAGCTAATGCCAACCTGATGGCACAATTCACTCAACAGCAGCAGCAAAATGCTGGGGGCAATCCAGCTGCTTATTCCTCTTCTGACAGCTCAACTTCTTCTGATGAGCCACCCAGGCGCAGACGCCGTAAGACTGAAACTGCAAGGGCAGATGCTGCTGTTCGAACAGCAGGAGACCGCGACCAGGCCAGGACTGGAAACTTCCGAACCGGAGTGCAGGTGGAGGAGGGAGCTCCAGATCATCAAGATGTTAACAATGTTGAACCTCATGACGCACGATTGGCAGATCGCCAGGAAAGGAGGCATCAGCATGGACAGGCACGTAGAACTGACTCCAACCTCCCAGCTTCCATACAGACACCTGATCTGACAGCCATGATCAGGCAACTGATGAAAGAAAATCAGGGCCTATCAAATGACGATTGGGGAGTGTCAAGAAGTCATACTCCGTTCACGGATGTTGTGCTGCAAGCGTCCTACCCCAAGAAGTTTAGCATGCCAACCATTCCTGCATACGAAGGAAAGACTGACCCCAGACAACACGTAATGAGATATGAATGGATGATGGATTCAGCCAGAGCAAATGATGCCACCAAGTGTAGGTGCTTTCCGATTACTCTATCTGGGATCGCTACTATGTGGTTCACCCGACTTCCTCCGCGATCCGTATCAAATTTCGAGGAGTTGGCAAAGAAGTTTATTGAGCAATTCAGGATACACACTACACGCCCGAAGGACGTGATGTCTCTGTCAAGTGTAATCCAAAGTCCCGGAGAGTCGCTGAAGGAGTACTTACAAAGATTCCACGTTGCGGCAACTGGAGTCAGTAATCCCAACGACCATGCAATTCTAATGGCTGTGATGAGAGGTGTAGATCCGGATTCTGAATTCGGAGATTGGCTGGCGGGAAAACCTCCGACTACGCTAGAGCGTTTCTACTCCAAGGCGCACCAGTTCATAAGAAGAGAGGAAGCTAGGTGGGTACGACGAGACAAGGCACCGGGACCTGCCCAAGAGTCAATTAAGAGCAACGTTGCTGTGAAGCAATCCGGGGACAATTCAGGAAAGGTCCAAGTCAACGTCCAGAATAAGCCTGTGCAGCCCAAAGAGTCCGGAGGAAGGAGTCAAGGAAAGAGGAAAGAAGCGGGAAAGTGGAAGTCGAGAATTCCAAGCTACAGCGAGTACACTCCGCTAAACGCCCCACTTGAGAACATTTACCTATCCACATGCAATACTTTTCAATACAGAAAACCACGTCCGAAGGAATCAACTGAAGAACAGAAACGGACTGGGAAATATTGCCGCTTCCATGAAACCTATGGACACAACACGGAAGAATGCAGACACCTGCATGACGCTATCGAGAAATTGATCAGACAAAAGAAGTTGCAAGAATTTGTGAAGGATCCGCAGGAAGGAGGACAGGGAACGTCCGACCCAGGTCGTGCACCGGCTCCACGTCATCCAGAGGAACCTGCCCGGACTGTTGGAAGACTGGTTATAAATACAATTATCGGCGGACCTCATCCCGCAGATAAGAACTGGCAAGAGATGGAACGATATGCGAGCTCCTTGAAGCATGCGGATTTCGAGTGCTGTTCGAACGTAGAGGACGGGGCCCCTGCTAAGCAGCAGCGTGTGATGACAGACGATATTGTGTTCAGAAACAGAGACGCTGATCAGATAGAGGCTCCGACCATCGATCCCATGGTCATATTTGCAACAATCGGACCAGCATATGTAAAAAGAATTTTGATTGATTGTGGAAGTTCAGTCAACATCATCTTCAAGAAGGCATATGATCAGATGAAGCTAGAGACAAAAGACTTGAAACCATCCAAGGCTCGTATCCACGGTTTTAACGGCGCTGCGACTGATGCAGTAGGATATGTCGAGTTACCAGTTGAACTGGGACAAGGCGAGCGTCGGAGGGTACGAATTCTACCCTTTGTGGTGTTGGATGTGGACTCTCCATATAATGTTTTCTTGGGTCGGCCGGCCCTGGCTGAATTTAGGGCGGCACTAGCCCCGTGGTGCTTGACTTTGAAGTTCCCGACTGACAAAGGAGTAGGCATTGTTCACGGAGACCAAGCAGCTGGTCGTTCTTGTTATGTGGCCGAGCTCCGAGAAGCCCACCGGAGGGAAAAAGGAAAGGGTGCGGACAATCCTGTCCGCATCCTCAACGCGAATAATTGACAAGTAGTGCCCGAGCCCTGGCTCGGGCATAGTTCTCGGATCTATGGAGATATAGATCCGAGAGACGACGATGAGAAACCCAGGGAAGAGAAGGCGGCACCGGCTGAATTAACAATTGACATTTCGGTTAACCGTGACGACCCTTCGCGAATACTGAAGATCGGATCACAGTTAGGCCCCGCAATGACAGAAGACCTTAGCGACTTCCTCCGAGCAAACCTTGATGTTTTTGCCTGGACGCATTCTGATATGTGTGGGATTTCTCCCGCCATCACAAGTCATATGTTGAACGTAGACCCGAAATACGTCCCAATCAAGCAAAAAAGGAGAGGAATGGATCCAGAGAGATCCGCCGCTCTTGGAGAGGAGGTGGACAAACTCAAAGCAAATGGGTTCGTCCGCGACGCCCTCTACCCGGAGTGGGTCTCCAACCCCGTGCTAGTAAAGAAGGCAAATGGGAAATGGAGGACTTGCATAGATTATTCCGACTTGAACAAAGCATGCCCTAAGGACAGTTTCCCGTTGCCTAGGATCGATCAGTTGGTCGATTCCACAGCAGGACACGAATTATTGTCATTCATGGATGCGTACTCGGGATACAACCAAATCCCAATGCATGTTCCGGACCAAGAACACACCAGCTTCGTTACAAATATCGGGCTGTATTGCTATGTAGTGATGCCCTTTGGATTAAAGAATGCTGGAGCAACTTACCAACGTCTGGTGAATCGAATGTTCAAGGACCAGCTGGGCAAAACCATGGAAGTCTATGTGGATGACATGCTCGTGAAGTCACGACAGTCAAACGACCACATTCAAGACTTAGCTGAAATGTTTAACATACTCAGGTCCTATGGAATGAAGATCAACCCGCTGAAGTGTTCTTTCGGCGTTGCATCAGGAAAGTTTTTAGGATTCATCGTCAACGCTAGGGGAATCGAAGCCAACCCAGAAAAGATCCAAGCCATTCGAGATGTACAAGCGCCCAGGACTATAAAGCAGGTACAGAGCTTGAACGGAAAAGTGGCTGCGCTGAGTCGATTTATATCCAAGGCAACTGACAAGTGCATCCCGTTCTTCGACATAATAAAGAAAGGAAAGAGGAATTTTGAATGGACGTCTAGCTGCGAGGAAGCTTTCCAGGACCTGGTAAGGCATCTGGAGAGCCCACCAATGCTATCTAAACCAGTTGACCATGAGATGCTGTACGTTTACTTGGCTATATCCCCTCATGCGATAAGCGCAGCTTTGGTCCGTGAGGAGGATCGAGTTCAGAAGCCGGTATACTATGTTAGCAAGCGTTTAACGGGGGCAGAGAAGAATTACCCTAAAATTGAGAAATTGGCTTATTGCTTGGTGATTGCATCACGCAAGCTGCGCCCGTACTTTCAAGCGCATTCGATCGGCGTTTATATCGATCAACCCCTGAGGCAGGTACTTCAACGACCGGAAACTTCTGGAAGATTGCTAAAATGGAACATCGAGTTGAGCCAATTCGATATCGCATACCTACCACGGAGGGCCATCCGAGGGCAAGCGTTGGCAGACTTCATCGCTGAATTTACCATACCCATCAGACCGGACGATCACGATATCATTCCCCCCATTCGATGGAAATTATACACTGACGGTGCATCAAACGACCGTTGCTCCGGCGCAGGTGTAGTTCTCATAACTCCGGAAAACCGATCAATCTGTTATGCCCTAAAGCTCGATTTTCCGGCTACAAACAACGAAGCCGAATATGAAGCATTGATCGCTGGCTTGAAGCTTATCAAAGAACTCGGAATCGAATCAGTCGAGATCTTTTGCGACTCGCAGTTAGTGGTTTACCAAGTACGAGGAGACTACCAAGCAAAAGGGCGAAAGCTTGCTCCGTACCTCGTTCAGGTCCAGGAACTACTATCAAATCTTGGGCGTTATGACATTTCACATATCCCGCGAGAACAAAACAAAGAAGCCGACTTGTTGGCTAAGTTCGCAAGTACCGACGATGTTCAGCAAATGGGATTGTATCCCGTGGAAGTCTTGCATGCCCCGAGTACGGACGAAATGAAAATCGATCTTGTGTTGGAAACAGAGATCGAGAAGGACTCGTGGATAACCCCATTCAAACTGTACCTGACAACCGGGGCTTTACCAGAACGAAGAAGCGAAAGACGACAGGTCCTTCGAAAGGCTGCGCGGTACGTAATGCAGGATGGATCCATGTACCGGAAAGGATTCTCAATCCCATTGTTACGATGCATCGCTCATGATGAAACAAAGCGAGTCTTGAGGGAAGTCCACGAAGGGGAATGCGGCGACCATACTGGGGGGCAAACGCTAGCAAAGAAGATCCTCCGCTATGGGTATTACTGGCCCACCGTAAACCGGGATGCCGCGGACTACGCAAGAAAATGCGACAAGTGTCAAAGATATGCAAAAATCCCGAGGGCTCCGTCAACGGAACTCACACAAATGATCAGCCCTTGGCCATTCGCGATCTGGGGAATCGACATAATCGGCTCTTTGCCTCTATCCAAAGGTGGTGCGAAATACGCGATAGTTGCAGTCGACTATTTCACGAAATGGGCTGAGGCAGAACCTTTGGCTACTATCACCTCTAAGAAAGTCATTAACTTCGTTGTACGAAACATCATATGCCGCTTTGGTCTTCCGCGCACCATCATTACAGACAACGGAACGCAATTCGAAAGTAGAGAATTCAAAGAGTTCTGTTTAAAGTACGGTATCGAGAAAAAGTTCGCTGCCGTTGCACACCCAAAAGCTAACGGACAAGTCGAGGCCGTTAACAAAATAATCAAGTCCATACTAAAGAAGCGTCTGGAGAAGGTTGGAGGCAAGTGGGTAGATGAACTCCCGACAGCATTATGGGCATATAGGACTACCCACAAGTCCGCGACCGGCCACACTTCGTTCGCCTTGGCATATGGCTCTGAAGCCGTAATACCCGTGGAACTTGAAGTTCCATCGCACCGAGTGACATACTATGACCCCAAGACGAACCAAAACCTCTTGCTGGAATCACTGGACTGCATCGACGAAAAGCGTGAAGAAGCTGAGTTAAGGGCGGCGGCGCACAGACATCGAGTCAAGCGCTACTACGATGGCAGAGTCCGCCCAAGAATCTTTGATGTGGGTGATCTCGTTCTGAAACGAGTCTTCCCAGTACCATCACGCATGAATCCCAGCTGGGAAGGTCCATACGCCATTGAACGGAAGCTTGGAGAAGGAACCTTCAAGCTAGCGACCGTTGATGGCGCGACACTCCCCCGAGCATGGAACAGTGAACATTTGCGGCACTATTACATTTAGCATGTTTCCCTTTCTTGTTATAGGCACTATTGTTTTGTGCATGTTTCCATTCAATAATGATTTAGTTTCCTTTTGAAGTTGTAATCGAGCAATTTAGTTGATTTTCATTAATAAAGGCTTGAAGCCACATTTTCTATGAAGTTTCTGTATCTCTTAATTGAATGATAAATTACATTATTCTGTGCGGCGTACAGACTCATACGAACGATTCCAATCTCCGAGTCCCCAGAGTGCGGAGCGGAGTACTCTAAGTCCCCAGAGCGCGGACTAGAGTATAAACGATTTCCAATCTCCGAATCCCCAGAGTGCGGAGCAGAGTACTCTAAGTCCCCAGAGCGCGGACTAGAGTATAAACAATTTCCAATCTCCGAGTCCCCAGAGTGCGGAGCGGAGTACTCTAAGTCCCCAGAGCGCGGACTAGAGTATAAACGATTTCCAATCTCCGAATCCCCAGAGTGCGGAGCGGAGTACTCTAAGTCCCCAGAGCGCGGACTAGAGTATAAACGATTTCCAATCTCCGAGTCCCCAGAGTGCGGAGCGGAGTACTCTAAGTCCCCAGAGCGCGGACTAGAGTATAAACGATTTCCAATCTCCGAATCCCCAGAGTGCGGAGCGGAGTACTCTAAGTCCCCAGAGCGCGGACTAGAGTATAAACAATTTCCAATCTCCGAGTCCCCAGAGTGCGGAGCGGAGTACTCTAAGTCCCCAGAGCGCGGACTAGAGTATAAACGATTTCCAATCTCCGAATCCCCAGAGTGCGGAGCGGAGTACTCTAAGTCCCCAGAGCGCGGACTAGAGTATAAACGATTTCCAATCTCCGAATCCCCAGAGTGCGGAGCGGAGTACTCTAAGTCCCCAGAGCGCAGACTAGAGTATAAACGATTTCCAATCTCCGAATCCCCAGAGTGCGGAGCGGAGTACTCTAAGTCCCCAGAGCGCGGACTAGAGTATAAACGATTTCCAATCTCCGAATCCCCAGAGTGCGGAGCGGAGTACTCTAAGTCCCCAGAGCGCGGACTAGAGTATAAACGATTTCCAATCTCCGAATCCCCAGAGTGCGGAGCGGAGTACTCTAAGTCCCCAGAGCGCGGACTAGAGTATAAACGATTTCCAATCTCCGAATCCCCAGAGTGCGGAGCGGAGTACTCTAAGTCCCCAGAGCGCGGACTAGAGTATAAACGATTTCCAATCTCCGAATCCCCAGAGTGCGGAGCGGAGTACTCTAAGTCCCCAGAGCGCGGACTAGAGTATAAACGATTTCCAATCTCTGAATCCCCAGAGTGCGGAGCGGAGTACTCTAAGTCCCCAGAGCGCGGACTAGAGTATAAACGATTCCCAATCTCCGAGTCCCCAGAGTGCGGAGCGGAGTACTCTAAGTCCCCAGGGCGCGGACTAGAGTATAAACAATTCCCAATCTCCGAGTCCCCATAGTGCGGAGCGGAGTATTCTAAGTCCCCAGAGCGCGGACTAGAGTATAAACAATTTCCGATCTCCGAACCCCCAAAATGCGGAGCGGAGTACTCTAAGTCTCCAGAGCGCGAACTAGAGTATGAACAGTCTCAAGTCTCCAAGTCCCCAGAGCACAGTGTCAGCAAACCAAATAAAGACAAGAGAATCATTCAAACAAGAAGAAACTAAAATTTTATTCGATAAGTCCAAAATGGGGATACAAGATCACTCCTACAAAATTCGGGCCTATACAAACTATAAGTTATGGAAGAAAGAAACTGTTACAAACTTAAGCAAAACTTGTTGAACAAGTGCATCGATCATTTCTTCGACTTCTTCTTCTTGTCTGCCTTTGGTGTTTCCGACGACTCCTCTCCCTCACGTTTCTTCTTGGACTTTTTGCTTGCTAGAGAGACGGAGTCAGGAGTAGGAGACGGAACATCTAGTGGTTTGGACCTGCCCGGGAGAATGATTTTCAAAGGTCTGTTCCGCGGGTCAGTAAGTTCCAGGACTTCAGATTCAACCTTAACTTTGACCTTTCTCTTCTCCTCGTCGGCAAGACGATCCTTCATGCTCATCTCTGAAGTATGTTCAGAGGCGCCAGTGATTTTAACTTCGTCGCTTCCTTCGGCAGGAGACGAAGTATCAAGTTTGTCATCGTCAAGCGCCCCGATCACTTGGGCGTCTGGGCCGGGAGTTACCCCCGCGTGAGCAACGTCGCTTGTTTTCTCCGCTTCCTCCTTGGCGTCATCGCTCCTCGGAGTTGGCTCAGTGTCAGAACAACCTGTGAAAAAATATAAGAAGTGGGCATTAGAACGAATAACCACTGCTAAAAAATGACGGGATCACTTCGATTTCTAGAGAAAGAAGAATCTCCTACCAGGATCAGGTTGACTGTCGGTGGCGCGCGGGGTTTCACCCTCCAGGATAGGTGACAGCACATGGACGCCAAGCCCGGGATCTTCGGGATCATAACTGGCATGTTGCTCGAATGGATCAAGCGTCGACCGACCAGCCGATTGAGCAGCATAAGGAGCGGCAATGTGAGGAGTAGTAGTGTCGGCCTCTGACGGGCCAGCCTCGTTGTTCTTCTCTTTCGAAGGGGAAGAGCCTTTGCCATAGAGAGCCAATGCTACGGATAAATCCGATGGCTCATTCCCCCTCAGGAACTCCTTCACCAGTGCATCCTCGTCGATTTCTTCGGAGCCTGATTCGACTTTCTTGATCTTTATCAGAGTCTCCCATGCCTCAGCCAGGGATTCATGGTAGCCGTCGCCCAAGAATGTTAGGTTGCGGTGCATAAGGACGCGGGCTCCATACTCGGCGATCAACGGGTCAAACATACTTTTGACCTCTTCCCTGCCAGTCTCTGCGGCCGCCTCAAGGCGAGAATCAAGCTCCTCCTCAGCCATTCTTTTACCCTCCTCACGGGCCTCATCCTTCATTTTCTCGACCCCGGCAAGTTCACCGTCGAGCTTTGCCTTTAGGAGCCGAGTAGCAACAATCTCATCGCAATACCGCTGTGATTCTTCCTGAGCGGCTATTTTGTCTTCTTTCTCCTGGGAGAGTTGTTCTTTCAGCTCTTTGACTTGAGTAGCGAGCGCGTCCCTTTCTTTTTGGACAGAGTCTTTTTCTAGGGCAAGGGCGCCGCTGCGCTGAACTGCTTCGTCAAGCTCCTTTTTGTGAGCCACCTCTAAGCGAGTAACTGCCTCGGCAGTATCTTTTGCACCTTGTTCAGCGGCTTCTAGCTTTAACTTATAAGAGGCGAGTTCTTCATCTTGGAGTTTGATGATTTTCTTATCGCTGTCAGCCTCCAGAGTCAGACGGTCAATCTCATGTTGACGCTCAACAGATACTTCTAATATCTTCTCCACCAAGTGCACGAATGCGTCGTGTTGAACATAGACGTCATTGTTGCATGCAATGGCACTTTGCTTCACGTGCCCAGGAATGTGATGGATGGCCGGGAGGAATTTCAAACCGTCAAAACAAATCTTCGGAAATTTGGCCTTAAGGTCGACCATCTTTTCCGCAACGGTTGGGTCCACGGCAGGAGCAGGAGGAGGAGGCTTAGAGAATTCCGTTCTTTTACGCGGCTCTCGAACTTGCCTCGTACTCGATGAACTGGAATGTTGTTCTCGAGCAGCATCAGACTGATAACCCTTCTGCAGAGACTTCTCTTTATCCGGCTCAGTTGTAGGAGGAAGATCACGGGACTGAGAAGATTGATAGTGCGCTTTCTTGCGGTGAGACGACTCGCGCGGACGATTGTCCCTATCTTCATAATCACCTCGGTCCCGGCGCCTGCCTGAACCGGAATCCCGTCCGGAGTGATGAAATATTGAAGACCCCTGAAGGCGATCAAGTCCGTGGGAGCGGCCCATATCACCTGCAAAGAAGGAAGATAACAACGAATTAAGGAAAATTCACGAATTAAAAAGACTTGAAGTATGTTAGGGAATGCGCATGTGCGTGTGTGTCCTAAGTGTTCCCCCCCACGTGGTGTGTGAACTAGTGCAAGCAATTGTGTACAGACAATAAGAAGGTTTTAAAGATATAATAATTAGCTTCGAATCATCGCCTTCGAAGACCGTCATCGCTGACCGTCTCAAAAAGCTTGCCTTGAGGTGATTACAGTTCAAGGTTCAAAAGACATACGATTTCTAGAGTAACCGGCCTAAGTGTAGTTTAACATTTATACTGATCGGCATTTAAGTAATGTTCATCGTCCCAAGTAAAGTGTTCGGCAATTGTATTGTTCGGCATGAAAGGTGTTCGGCAATTGTATTGTTCGGCATGTAAAGTGTTCGGCAATTATATTGTTCGGCATGTCAAGTGTTCGGCAATTGTATTGTTCGGCATGATAGGTGTTCGGCAATTGTATTGTTCGGCATGTAAAGTGTTCGGCAATTATATTGTTCGGCATGTCAAGTGTTCGGCAATTGTATTGTTCGGCATGTAAAGTGTTCGGCAATTGTATTGTTCGGCATGTCAGTTGGTCGGCAATTATATTGTTCGGCATGTCAAGTGGTCGGCAATCATATTGTTCGGCTAAAGTCACGGTTCGACCTAAGGATTGTTCGGCTGGATTCAACGTTCGGTCTGAGGTCAATGTTTGGCGTAACAGTCGTTCGGCATTTGGGCATTGTTCGGCTTTAGTTCGTTCGGCTCAATTATAGTTTGACATGTTAGTGAGCGTTCGGCCTGGCATTGTCCGGCCGAGGTAGCGTTCGGCAACTAACCATTACACCGTCCGGCACATGACCACATGCGCCGGAGCAGCGAACGGCGCCATTACTCCCTCCAACACCTTTCTTTCTTTTTCTTCCTTTTGACCTCGATCCAACACGAGGAAACTAAGGCAAATAAGCGGGCATACTCCTAACTCCTCCACGCTATGTCGTTCGGCAATGCAGTCAAGCTATACAAAAACCCTCTACACGACATCGTTCGAACATCTCGTTTGAATATACGATGAAAAATACCTAAGTTTGCAGATCGAAGATTGAGATGGAGTAGTTAAGTCTCAAATTCGGACGATTGAACAGAATTGTGAGAACGGAGGAAATAAGAAGTAAAAGGAGAAAAGAAGAGAAGGGACTGGTTTTATAGAGGGGAATGGAGGAAGTCGAAGGGGCTATACCCGGTAGAACCGGTCAATACCGGAGCGCTCGGCATTAAGGTGGAATGACGTTCGGCACGCTAGGAACGTTCGGCTCAGAACGTGTCGTTCGGCGTCCCAAGCTTGTTCGTCTCGCACCTCCCTTTGCTAGCATTCTCGAGAGGGTACCTCCGAGGTAGATTGTACCAGATTCAAAGCGCACCACGTTTGACCACGAGATACACTTTGGGGGGCAAGTGTTTCATGGGGATTTGACCAGGCAACTAGTGCTCGGCATCAGAGGGTGTCCGGCATCCAGGAATGTTCGGCGAAGCAACCATCATCCATGAGTACTCGGCGTAGTACTCGGCGTCCTTAGTGTCCGGTGTCCGGGAGTGTTCGGCATAATACTCAGCAGTGTTCGGTATCGAGACTACTCGGCGTAGTACTCGGCAACAAGGGTACTCGGCGCCAAGTAGTGTTCGGCATCAAGACTGCTCGGCATGCAAGACTGCTCGGCATACCAGAGTACTCGGCATCAAGGCTGTTCGGCATCAAGACTGCTCGGCATGCAAGACTGCTCGGCATACCAGAGTACTCGGCATCAAGGCTGTTCGGCATCAAGACTGCTCGGCATGCAAGACTGCTCGGCATACCAGAGTACTCGGCATCAAGGCTGTTCGGCATCAAGACTGCTCGGCATACAAGGTCGCTCGGCATACCAGAGTACTCGGCATCAAGGCTGTTCGGCATCCAGAATGCTCGGCATACAAGGTCGCCCGGCATACCAGAGTACTCGGCATCAAGACTGCTCGACATACAAGGTCGCTCGGAATCAAGGCTGCTCGGCATACAAGAGTACTTGGCATCCCATGGTGTTCAGCGTAATACTCGTCATCCAGGAGACATTCAACACAACTAACCAGCACACCGTTCGGCATAGAAGGAATGGTTCGGCGGAGATCGTTCGGCGAACCTTGCTCGGCATACGGCGACCACTATACTCGGGCTGGAACGTTCGGCAATCAGCCCACTTGGGAAGTCCAGCCCATCTTTGCCTATAAATAGAGGGGCAGGGTCACAGTGAAAGGGATCCTTTTTTGGAGAGAAAATACGGGGAGACTCTGCCATTTTCAAGACTCATCTCCTCTACTTAAACAACTTCATTCAAACATTTGATTCACGAATTGTATTTGTAATCAACCATAAAGGAAATCAATAAAGTTGAGTAAAGTGGACGTAGGCAATTACGCCGAACCACTATAAATTTGGTGTTCTTACTTTCTGCATTTGAATTAGGACTGTCTTCTCTGTTTAGTTTACTTTCATCACTTTTATCTCTACACAATCTTTCTGAACGAGGTTAGTGACCAATTTTGGTGCTAACAGAACTAATAGATCTTATGTAAGTTAAATCAACTGTAAATAAATATGAGTGTAACGGCGTCGGAGATGTTTACAGGTTCTGACATCTCTTATCCAGTGTCAAACGTGAGTGCAATAACTTAAGAGATGTTCGAGATTCCCATTTCCTAAGGATCCGTTAAACTATCTACATACATAGTACAATACGCTATTATAATAGTGTCAACAGTAAAGTAAAGTATTAAAATAGCGTTAAGGCGTTACCCATATCCTCCTTAACACATTTTTATATATTCCCATAGTCTATACAGTACCGTAAGCTCCACCAAACCAGTGGTTTACCCAGAGGGCACTCAATAGGTATGGTACAAAACAAACTCGTAGAAGGCGCGATAGGGCATGTGAACACGGCACGCGAGGTAATGCTAAGGTAGATATACCGTTTGCGAATTCGGACTGGTGGTAACGCATAGCAGCTACTACCGCCCACCTCGGTACACACTCCCATAATCAAAATCAAGGGTGGCCACTAAATCATCACAATGTCATAATATGGTATCGAAGAAGCATGTTCGATAGGAGGAATGACCTCACTTGGCCCGGCGTGGCTCCTGTTTTAGTCATATCTAAGATGACTCACGGGAGTGAGGGTCACGTCAATATCTCATACAGAATCGTTCGCCAAACCATCCTGCTTTATTTCTAGAATCTCCACCACGTACACAGTTGTTAAAGTGGTTTTCGGTATTGGCAAAGAGTATGACAATATTCGATCCCAGTCTTTTTAACAACCAAACGCTTATTTCACGCTGGATGGTTCTTTAACATTTCCAAAACTGATTTATAATTTATATCAAAATATCATATTTTCAAAGCCATATCATTTTCGAAATCATATTTACTTTCGAAATTATATCACATTTGAAATCATATCACTTTCGAATTCATATTTCCAAAGTAGATTAAATTCTCATTTAAAATAATCATATTCCTCAAATATATCATTTAAATCCCTACTTATGTTATAACATCATTTAATCAAATTCTACTTAAAAATCAAGGATTTAAATATAAAACTTCCACTTTGTAAAACCTGAAATTCAGAAAATAGTTTAGATAGATTAAAATAGTTTAAACATATTGTTTAAGATAGTTTAAAATAGATTAAAATAGATTAATATAGTTTAAAATAGATTAAAATGGATCAATATAGTTTAAATAGAATAAAATAGATTAAAATAGTTTAAAATACGTTAAATAGTTTAAAATAGATTAAAATAGATTAAAATAGATTAATATAATTTAAAATAGATTAAAATAGTTTAATATGGTTCAAATTAGATTAAATAGATTTAAAATAGATTAAAATGGGTTAAAATACTTTAAATAGATTTAAAATATATTAAAATACTTTAGAATTTTGATTTAAACCAATTTCCAATTCCAACCTTCAAACTTGGATTTTCAAAGTAATTCAATTTATATAAATCAATTTCCTTGAAAATATCATTTAATCCAATTCAAGATTTAAGGGTTTTAAAATCTTTTAATTTAACCAATCCGGTGTCCGTATATAATTTTCTATCCTATGGTCAAGTGATACAGATATTTATCATTTCAATCCACAAAAATTTAAATTTACGGGTATATATTATTTCAACCCGCAATCCCAAATTCCAAATCAATGAAAATCGCTTGGGTTTATCATTTCAACCCATAATGATTTCTCCTGTTCTATATGATCGTTCGGGTATGTATCATTTCAACCCATAGGGATTTTCTAACAATAACTACGTGATAGCCCGATTTTTCATACCCGAAAAATCGAACCATCAGGATTAAAGAAGATGGAGGTAGAAGAAAGAAAAATAGAAAATCAACATCAGAATCTCATAATCGCAGCGGAATAATATATAATAGTTAATAACTGATCCTTTACACAAAAGAAAACTATATCTGTTTTATAATTACATTATCAGAGTACATACAATCAATAACACACAACTGGACAGTTATATTAACTTGTCCTCACCAACAGACAATACAACTTACAACACAACAGAATAATACATCAAGTACGTATGCTACGTCTCGCCATCCAGCTCGTCTCCTGAGCTCCACAGCATCCTATCCTGTATCTGAAATACTCGGTTTGACCCGAGCATTATAAAAATAACACCTGAGTTAGTCTGGAAAACCAGCGTGAGAAAACACACTCAATTGGATTATTAATGTTTTCCAAACCCTTTGAAATCAAAAGCATCTCGTAAGACCACGCCACAAATAAACATGTCGGGTTTTTACCTTACGATAGCCAAAACACTTTTTATCAAATCCTCTGATATTATAATAGTGTCTATATACAAATACTTATTCAAATAGCCGAAATTGTTACATCTATTAAATTCCAGCTAATAGGTATACAAACAAAACCATAAAGGCATGTAGGGAGAATGGATATCCAACTAATGACTAGGCACTGGGGTGCCACCTGTCACAGTACCTGGTCTAAATCAGTGTACTGAGGACCACGCCCGATCCCTTACAACACAAAGCCGGAACTATCCCTTACTGGATAATTCCGAGTAATATCAACCCACGGTTGGGATCAGCAACCGCACCACTAAGCCGAAATAAAAGGGACATCTAGACAGGGATGACCTCACCTTAATGGGTGCTACCCACATAGCCTTGCTGCGTAACCCCTGATTTTCAGTCATTCCCGGTTGATGAGGCTCGAGGCTAAGTGTTACCTTTTTTGAACTGTTTCACTTAGAATGCTCATCGTCCACCTAACGATGTTCTGAAAGCATTCATGCATACAAGTCCGTCCCGGGTTCGAACGGAACCGACGGCACTACTTCTACTACATCCATTTTGGAATTATCCTCAGGATTAGTAGCGATTAGCCCTTGCACTTCACTGCTCCATCTTCGACTCCGAACTCGTTTTCCCCACAAAAACGTACAAACCAATTTGGCAGCAATCTGTCACTTAGAAACTCGAAAATGAACATCGATGATGCTGCAGTCATCAACGAAGTTATTTTTCAGCGACTGAAGTGAGCTCAATGCTATATCCCTTCCCAAAATTTATTTGAAACAATTTCTTTTCAGAAATACCTCCTAAAATAATAATGCTATTATTTATCTTCAAAACACTTCGAAAAACACTTTCAAAATCTCCGGGATTTTAAATTTACCGATTTGATTAAATCAAATTTTAACTATAATTCATTTGTATAATTTATGCTTATACAAATTTCCATTGGTTATACAAATCATTCCAATTTTATAATCTTATTTGTTTACAATACTATCATCCAAACATCCAAGTTATATAACAATTTAATAAAATATTTCTTTTATATCAAAATACATTTTTGGGTAAAATTATTTCATTTACCCGCTTTCGAAAACAATATTGTGTCGAATTGTCCTATTCAAGTGTTTAGAAACCCCTTCAATAGAGTTGTCCAGACTGTGCCGACGAAGGTTCATATGCCACTCAATAAATCAACCAACACAATATAAAACCATTTTATATTCACTAACAAATACACGCTCATATCTATTAATACACTCAACTCATTTCTAGAGTACTACAGACTCTATTTCAATGAGTAATCCCACCAGAGCCAAGGTTCTCGCTTAACCTTCTGCTCTGATACCAAGTGTGATAGCCCGATTTTTCATACCCGAAAAATCGAACCATCGGGATTAAAGAAGAAGGAGGTAGAAGAAAGAAAAATAGAAAATCAACATCAGAATCTCACAATCGCTGCGGAATAATATATAATAGTTAATAACTGATCGTTTACACAAAAGAAAACTATATCTGTTTTATAATTACATTATCAGAGTACATAAAATCAATAACACACAACTGGACAGTTATATTAACTTGTCCTCACCAACAGACAATACAACTTACAACACAGTGGAATAATACATTAAGTACGTATGCTACGTATCGCCATCCAGCTCGTCTCCTGAGCTCCACAGCATCCTATCCTGTATCTGAAATACTCGGTCTGACCCGAGCATTATAAAAAAAACACCCGAGTCAGTCTGGAAAACCAGCGTGAGAAAACACACTCAATTGGATTATTAAAGTTTTCCAAACCCTTTGAAATCAAAAGCATCTCGTAAGACAACGCCACAAATAAACATATCGGGTTTTTACCTTACGATAGCCAAAACACTTTTTATCAAATCCTCTGATATTTTAATAGTGTCTATATACAAATACTTATTCAAATAGCCGAAATTGTTACATCTATTAAATTCCAGCTAATAGGTATACAAACAAAACCGTAAAGGCACGTAGGGAGAATGGATTTCCAACTAATGACTAGGCACTGGGGTACCACCTGTCACAGTACCTAGTCTAGATCAGTGTACCGAGGACCACGCCCGATCCCCTGCAACACAAAGCCGGAACTATCCCTTACTGGATAATTCCGAGTAAGATCACCCCACGGTTGGGATCAGCAACCGCACCACTAAGCCGAAATAAAAGGGACATCGAGACAGGGACTACCTCACCCTAATGGGTGCTACCCACATAGCCATGCTGCATAACCCCTGATTTTCAGTCATTCCCGGGTGATGAGGCTCGAGGCTAAGCGTTACCTTTTTAGAACCGTTTCACTTAGAATGCTCATCGTCCACCTGACGATGTTCTGAAAGCATTCATGCATACAAGTCCGTCCCGGGTTCGAACGGAACCGAAGGCACTACTCCTACTACATCCATTTTGGAATTATTCTCAGGATTAGTAGCGATTAGCCCTTGCACTTCACTGCTCCATCTTCGACTCCGAACTCGTTTTCCACACGAAAACGTACAAACCGGATCGAAGTGGTTTTCGAGAAATTAATCCCGATCTCGGTCTCTTCGAAACGATCAGCGCATTGGCCAATATTGATAGTCGGTTATTTAACTATCAAATAACATTCACAAACATCCATTAAACAATAAATAATTTTCCAAATTATTTATTTACCTCACAAATATCTTCGCAAGATATATTTCCATTTTCAACCATTTTGAAAACAGTTTCAAACCATCTTTCTCTCACGGAATAAATTTCTCAATATTTTCTATTTCCATTGAAATCACCAAGTACAAATACTTAGACTTTAAAATCATTTAAAACACTTAATTATAGAATATACTTTTAAACATTTAGATTTAAAACTACTTTAATACTTTATTTAAAAAAAATATACACTTCAAGAATATTTAAAATAAAGCTACTTTATAAAATATAAAACTAAATTTTTATCTTTTCCAAACATAATACCAATTAACCTTTAAATAATTACTACTACTATAAATTTGAAAAATACTTACTTTAACATTTAAACATTTTAAAATAATAGATTTTCCAAAACATAGCTTTAAAACAACTTTGAAACTTTAACTTATACTTAAGAATTTGCTTTGAAAATGTACTTGGCTATCCAGGGAAATATACTTCTCTTTCACATCTTTAAAAATAAATCACTATTTATTTTTAATCAATTTTACCCATTCTTTTTATAAATTCCCACCTTGAATTTATTCTTCCAAATATCCACTGATGTATTACTTCACTTTTATAAACCCAGTTTATAAATTCCAAAGTCTCACTTCTCCTTTAAAATCCCACTTTTATACACTTAAATCAATTTCAAATTGATTTCCAAATTTCTCCATTTTGAAATAAATCCCTTTACTTACTCAATTTTTTTCAAAATCCATTAACTTCCTATTTTAAAACCTTTTTATTTGAAAATACCAATTTCATATTTTTTTTCCAAATTCCTTCTTTATCCTTTTTAAATAAACTTAAACCTTGAATTTTAAAGTAAATTCTTTATTACTTTAAATAATATCACTTAAGTTTAAATTTCCATTATTTCCCTGTTTGCTCAAAATCCTCTTTTCCCATACTCGGAATTTATTTATTAGGATTTTAAAATCACTTATATTCTTTTCCAATTCATTCTTAAATTTATTCAAATTCTCTATAATTATTTTACTTGAAAATTTACTCTTTTATTTTCTTTTCAAAAATCCAATTCTATATATTTTGATAACTCAGAGTATCGAAATATATTCAAGCAATCTATAGCATTTAATCTCAATTGTCCATATAATCCATCACAGAAAATCAAATATGCATAAAACATAATATTAAACAATCTAAATAATTTTGAGGAATCCAGTTGGATCCCTCCAACCTATTTCCCTGCATCCACAGATGTTAGCACAATACCAATTCCACTTCGAGGTGGAATATCGCAGTATATGGGTTTATAAAATATAATCCGCTATTATGCGGCGCATAGGGTCTCATCCGCTAAATAATGCGGGAAATCAATCACTCCAATATATATATATATACACTACTATATATAATATACCACAACCAATCAATTCAATCATTCAACCAAATATTTAAATTTAACCGTTTAAACTTAAATAAAACCCAGATGAGTGAGATTAACTCACCTTTGTTTCTAATTGCAACCCAGCCCAACCCGGCTTGTCTTCTCTACGATTTAGACCTTGAATAAACATTATATAATTTATTAATATTTGAAACAGTCAACCAGTTAATTACCCTTTAATTAATTTAGTCTAGACAATTAATTTAATTAAACAAATTTTTCTTTGAAACTACATATATGTATATATATACACTTATAAAAATAATCTTTATAGGCTTAAAAATATAATGTTTATATAAATTCTTATAATCCAAGACTCGTGTGTATATATATATATATATTTTTACTGTTTACCTACTCATATGTATATATATTAATTAAATTATAATGAAAATAAAAATCCCTTTCTAAACCAGTATATATATATATTAGAGTAAAAATAAAACAGAGTTGTTTTATATCTCTTACTATAAAATATATATATTTTTCTTTCTGTAGTGTATAAAATCAAATAAAATAAACTGGAAATACCCTGCTGTAAACTATACAATTTGTTTACTGCTATTATTATTAACTGAAAAACTGCATATATATTTTATTAAATTAAACAAAATACACTTATACCTTACTGTTCCATCCCTCACTGCAAAACGCAGAACCACCAAGCCCTAGCTCGCTCTCGCAAAACACTGTCGAACTCAACTCATCTCCTCGAATCGAATTTGAGCAAAACCCCAAACCCTAGTGCCTCTGATTGCCTTGATTTGCGGTTGCCATCACTTTGACGTCGAGACAACCTTCGAGTGTTTCAGATCAGAGCGAAGTCGAGAGCACCTTCTCCCACTCCAAGCCTCATGATACCTTGACATCTGTAGCATCCCTATGATTCAAGACAACCCAGTCGCACACGCATGCGATTCGAGGAGCCGCTTGCATCCACGTGCCCTCCCCCTGCCGTGCTCGCCACCGAAATACCCATAGTCGATCGCGATTAGGTCTCGTTCCCTCCTTCTCTATTTCAAGTGCGAACAACGAAGATAGCTCACCGGGAACCACTCGCGATTTAATTCGATTTGATCGGGGCTTGATTTTTGTTTTCGAATTGATTTCAGTCGCCATTTTTTTCTATTGATTTCGGCCATTTAATTTATTTACAGAGATCGATTTGTTTTTAAAGATAAAGGTCTCTAGTTTCTTTTCCTTTTGACTGTTTGCGTTAAATGAAATGGGGGACAAAGGAGACGTTTGCGTGCTGAAGAATGCTACAGCACTCTGAAAAGCAAAAGATGATGTGAAGAAAAATACAGCTGAGGTTGACTAATATATAAATATATATATATATATAATTTAAATTCAAATTGTCTCGATAAACACAACTTGAAATCTCGACCTCCTGTCAAGGCGTGTCGCAAGGCGTTCATAAGTTTATGCCTCTACTCCGAACGCAATGGAAAAGGTTTTGAGTCCTAATTCGATCGTATGGAAAAGATAGCTTTTTTTGGAATTAGTTATAATATTGAATTTTCGATATAAATTTCAACGCGTTTATATATCGTACGCTCACACAACAACTCCAAACTCTACGAAAATTGAAATCCGATAATAATACTCTATTACGGATCCAATGGAATAGGTTTCATCGAATTCCGAGACTGTGCCTCGGAAGGCTATTTTTAAATATCGATTTAGACGATATATTTTTAAAACTGAACAAAACACTTCCGAATTCAATTTTAAAACTTTTATTATCTTCAGTATTATCAATATAAATTTTACAGGCCTTCAAATTATTTTTAACAGGCTTAAAACTCCAGATTCAACATTTTACCCAACTTCAAATTATTTAATTCAATAATTAAATTATCATTCAAATATTGATATTTGAAATTCGAGTTAAAAATTTAACTTTTAAATATTTAAAATAAATTAAATATTCCAATTTCAAATGTCCAAAATTCCGGGTCGTCACAAACTAAGGGAACTTGCAGTGTTATAACAATATAAATATAACATCAAATCATCCAATATCAACAATTAAACATACATCACAATCATCACCCAAATCAACCAATAAACATCGATAGATAACTGATTATCATTAATAGGTATTAAATTGACAATTAAATTCAATATTAAATTAAACGATGATTAAATGCAATAAAAGTTAAATTTAACTAGGATGACAATTTAAATATACCAAACATCAACCAATCAATTCCAAATCACATCATAAATTCAATTTAACTAACTTAAGATAATTTAGTAGTTGTGAGTGGGTTAAAACACTCACATTTGATTTATAGTCGATTTAAATCCAGTAAAAGCCCAAAATTCCAATAGAAGAAATCGTGCGTGAATCGAAGTTTATATGCAAAAGATATTCATGTTATAAGAAATATTATTAAATAATAATTGGTACACGTTTAAATAAAAATAAACAAACTTTAATACTTACGTTTTTCTCAAGATAGGCTTCAGGCAAAGATGGAAAAACAAACTAAGATTAGGGCAGGACATGTAGGAAAAAATGGATGAAACTCATGTTTCATAAAAAAAAGCTTTTGAATTTGCAAAATGAGAGCTTTTGAATTTGCAAGTTCACATTAAAATGATTCAGGGGAAAGGAAGATTTGAAATGGAAATCTAAACATAGGAAATGAAGTGGCGACAAGAAAAAAAATGAAGGAACAACTTTAAAAACATGAACAATTTGCTGATGAGATTATAGCTTCAGCAAAGAATAATTTGAACTAAATGAATATGATGTGTCAGGAGAAACAAAACGTAAAAGAAGAAATAAAGTGGCAGGTTATTTAATAATAAAGAAATGAAGGTGGAGGGACAAAATAAATGTCATGTTTCTAAAATGAAGGCTTTAGGAAATATAGGCTACCAAAATAAATAAATAAAATATGAGGTGGAAGAAGGCTACAGGAAAACAAAATGAAAAGAAATGAAGTGGCTGTAGAAATATGATATGGAGAAAACAACAAACTCACATTTTTTTCCTTTAGGAACTGGAGGTAGGACATGGTGTAAAGAGGTGAAGAAAGCTTAAATAAATAAAAATATGTATACATATAAAATGAAACTCACGTTTGAGAAGATGTAGCTTCAGGAAAAAGAGGAAGGAAATAAACAAAAATGAAGAAACAACAAAAATGAGGAAAGAAATGTGGTATGTATTAAATAATGATGAAGGAATGCACGGACCAGATGTACACTACCAGATAACTTTGGAATTCAAATTTCAAACTAATGTTTCCTTTTTATTACTTTCCTTAACTCCCATAAACCCATAATTACACCTATTTAATTTTACATTAACACACAATAAATAAAAATAAATTCTTTACACAAATTTGTGTAATTAATTAAGGCAATATATAACATTAAGAACCTTTCATCTCTCTCTGGGATTAGATTAGGAATTTAAACAAACCTGTTAACATTTCGATTAAACATTTTACTAGGAATGCATTAACATACATTAAACAAATATGACAGCATAAATGAGGTAATATAAATAGGTGTATAATATATATATATATATGTATGTATGTATATATGTACATCTTTATCTCCACTTATGGTTTACATTCATAAATAAAAGGTATGCTACTAATCCACGTAAGGAGGCAATGAATGTATGGGTAAATTAGAAGAGTGAAGATGGAAAGTTAAATTATGTTGCAATTAAAATCTAATCAAGTATAAGTAATAAGGAAATGGCAAATTCTATTTCAACCCATAATTTTACTATGTAGCCCCACTTCAAAAAATAAATTCCTGAAGACAAAAATACCCTTAAGAAGCTATTTTCTCAATTCTTCCAACTTTTACGTAATTTTTCACTGTTCTAAAACATCGAAACTCCAAAACCCTACTTTTCAACTTTTACGTAATTTTTTTATTGTTTTGGAAGTACCACGCTGGGGTAAAACATGAATGTTGTTCCAGTACGGAGCGAACAAATGTGGTTGGTAATATAACCACGTAGTGCCACTACGTGGTTATATGATAAACCACGTAGTGCCACTACGTGGTTATATGATAAACCACGCATATTCTCTACGTGGTTAGGTATCTAACCACGTCTTGTCAGTGCGTGGTGAACACAGAAACTCAAAAAAAAATAGTACAGATAAGTTTAGGGGTAATTTTGGAACAAACGGGGGGCTACTAAGCAAGTTTGGGGGTTTACAATCTTTTTTATATTTTGGGGGGGCTACTAATTGAAAATATGGGTTGAAATAGAATTTGCCTAAGGAAATAGTCAAGTGTAAATCTATTTTACCCCTTTACAATCTCCTATTAACATTTAATTTAAAACCATATGAGATTTCAAACCTAAATAATCTATTTTTTATATAATTGGATCTGAAACATAAGTTTATATTTAGGTACAAACATATATGCAGTAAACCAACACTAAAATTAGAAACATAAACTGAATTAATTGGAAATAAATTACCCGATTTAAATTTATTTCAATATACATCTGCGATTAACATCTTTTTTCTTTTTAATTAAAAGGTTCCAATCACATTAGTTGACATTAATTTCTAAGTTAAATTTTAAAAGAGAAATGAGACAATTCAATTCCTTTTATAGTAATTTAACTTATTTATGGAATTATTGTATACAAACCAAAAGCTATTAATTTCTTGTTAATAATTGATTTCTTATTCTAGTAATTAATCTATAAGCTAAATACATTTCAAACAAATAAACATATGTTTACTCCTTTACTAAACTTATTCATTTTTGTTCTTTTATTTTTAATTTATATATTCTCATATTAAATCAACTATTACCTTATGAATTTATTCAACATAAGTTTTCATTTTATTTCACTCAACTCTATAGTCAACATCTTTTCTTATATTAACTGCAATATTTAATTACATTTAATTTCATTGATTTCCAAATTAATTTCAATGGATTAAATAATAAGATGATAAGTAAAACAATATTTACATTTAAGTAATTTAAATACATTTAAAAAAACACATTTATAAATCAATTCAGCGTTGAATATTACACTAATTACAACGTTCTATTTCAACTGTAATTAAATCCAATTGATTATATTTTAATTCAAATAAATTGATTAAATTTGATTTCAATTATTCAATCATTTATTGTCAAATGGGTAAAACTAATACTAATTTACATTTTATTAGCTCAATATTCTACAGTTATTGCCTTAATTCACATTAACGTAACATTTAATTACAATTAATGCAATTTATTTCTAATTTGATTTCAACAAGTTAAATAAATAGGTAACAAATAACAATTGTCACCTTTAGCTTAATTTAATCACATTTATAAGTTGATTGTCTACACAAATGTTATAATTATTTGCACAACACTAATTTTTATTCAATTACAATTTATTACATACTATTTCATTAATTAATTCAACATTTAATTATCAATTACTCTTTTAATCCAATTATAAATGAATACACACATTGTTACAATTTATTTACAATCTATAACCAATCATAACTATTTAATCATTTCCATTAATTGGAATTACATTTAAAGCAGTTATCAATTACCTTAATTTAATACTATTACATTTCATTCTAGTTATTATTCTCATTAATAAATCTTAAAAATTTAAATTTCTCACATTAATTAAGTCACAAATTTTTATTTCTTCCAAATTACATTATAAATCTTATTAAATTCAATAAATTATTTATCAAAAAATTAAGAGTCGTTACACTCTCCCCCACTCAAATTTTTCGTCCTTGAAAAGGAAAAAGGGAAAAGAAGGAATTAATATATTTTATTCAAATTATTCAATTTATAAACACTAAATTTACATAATTAAGTAATTTAAATAAAAGGTATCAATTTATAAACAACTAAATCCTTTTACTTTTGGTTAATAAAAGTTTGAAAACATTTCACAAAAATTTTCTAAGTCCAAAATTCATAGGAAATTTCGGCAGTGTCTCCTTTGTACGGAGAGGTCTGGGAGAAATAATAATATCAATAATAACAATATATATCACATATTCCAAAATAATATATCCCAAACAACGGGAAAAACAATATAATATCGTTATAAAACCGTAATCTGAAAACATACCTATTTGTCGGGCAAACAACGCTTAAATTATGAAACCAAAAGCAGTAGCAATTGCTTTCATAACCTGTATTTCACCTATATAATCCAAAGAAGTTAATAATTATATAAAAGAGAAATATTTAAGTTGTTTCAATTAATAACAAACAAAACATTACAACATAACAACAACTACTTACAAAAAAATCATTCAATCATCACATGAAGTAAAAATAATAATAATCAATTATTCATCCATAGCAATCAAAACAAAGGGATTGTTCAGATTTAGAAACTTTTAATCATATAAAATGACAAATAAACTACTAAGTATACCATATACCCAACAGTCTTAGATAACTTAATAGATTATTTATACTTCTTAGACAATTTAAAGGATCACATCCCAAACATCCCATAAGCCAAAACAAACAAAATTTACAGTTGTTATTTAAGTTCATTCTTATTAATCTTATTTCACCATTTACTGTTCATCCTTTTTCATTCATACAATGCTTATTTTTTATTAGTTTACATTCATTACTTACAGAATTCATTTCCCATTTATTTTTAAGATTCCATTTTCTCTTTTCATTACTTTACATTCATTTCTTACATAAGTTATTTTCATTTCAATTATTTAAAATAATCAATAAATCCATTATTTAAGATTTCATACATTTTTCAGTTTCCTTTACATCTATGTTTACTTGATTTCCTTTTTAAACATCAATATTCATTTGTGAAGTAACTCATACTTAGATTCTTCTTTTCTTTTTTCCCACTTTTACTCCTCTCATATATAACATTCACTTTTACTATTTTAACTTTTACTTTATAAGCGACTTCAATAATTAACTTAAGTTTTAATCATATCTCCAATTATTAATTTAAGTTTATTACATTCTTATACATCTTAATTCTTTTTATAGAAGTAATTCCATCAGAACACTTTCATTAATTAAGTTTTACTTGTATAATATTCTACTACATATTCTTATTAACATTTCAACTTTTAACATTTTGGTATGTTATATATAGATGTCTTTTAGAATGCACTAAAATGTTAAACAAATTTATCTTATTTATCTTAATCAACAATTGCTCAATAGTTTCATCTTCAAATTTTCATTATTCTTAAATTTACAAGTTACAAATTTCAATTTCTTATATATCATTAATCACTTAACCATTGATTCTTATTTCCCTTTTAAAATTTCCAATTATTAAAATAGTTAAGATTCCATTCAATTACAGTAACGGAAAGCTACTAATTATCAGAAAGTTTATGAACCAAATTCCGGATTACATTTCAAATATTCAAAATAACATATATATACTCATAACTTATACTTATCAAATAATATTTAAAAATTAAAATTTAAGATTCGTTATCAAAACAAATGTGCAGTACAACTACTACAGCAGTCTTCCCACTTTGAAATTCGAAAATGAAGGTCAATGATGCATGCACTCATCACCGAAATTATTTTCCAATGACAAAGGGGGAAGTACAGAACTTATTTCCTTTAAATTTCCTTTAAAACGTTTCTTTCAAATCATATTGAAATATTAATATCAGAAAATACTTCCAAATAATAATAATATTATATTCCAAAATCTTTCGAAATAGATTTCCAAAATCCCGAAACTTAAGTTCTCAAATTTCAATTTATATTCATTTGAAGTAAAATCTCAATTTGCAACCAATACTTATAAATTTCACTTCCTAACAAACAAATATATCACAACCAACTATATCATTTATAAAATTATTCTTTTATATACAAAATATAATACCAGGTAAAATTATTTCATTTACCTATATTTCAAAACAATATTGCGTCGGTCTGCCCTATTAAGTGTTTAGAAACCCCTATTGATGCCATAGCGTCCTATGTACCGACCGGAATTTATAAATACAAAACAGAACAAATTATTACAATACAAAACTTTTTATAACACTAACAAATACGCTCTCTCATAAATATACACTCAGCGACTCATTCTAGGGTATAACTACCCTATTTTATGTGAGTTAGACCCCACAAAGCTAAGATTATCGCTAAACCAAAGCTCTGATACCAAATGTAACGACCTGTCTTTATGGACGGTTTAAATCGACGATAAGACACACACGTCAGACTCAAACCATTCAAAAGGGCAGATTGTTATGGGGTAAATAAGAAAAAGCAGAGAAAGAAAGAAAAAAACAAATACAGAATCTCGCAGCGGAATGACAAAATATAATAATCAAATAAACATTTCATGAGGCTGTTTTACAAATAACATTTGATTACACTTTTACAATATAGAATCAAAGTACATACAACAGTAATAAATAAGTAATGCAGCGGAACAACATGATGTAGTGGAAATGATAGAATAAATAGTAATAGTACTAAATCTTCATCTTCGTCCTCCAAGAGCAGTCTTCGATATACTGAAAAGCTTAGACTGACCCGAGCGAATTGAAAAGACAAAACACTCGAGTTAGAACTAATAGATCTTATGTAAGTTAAATCAACAGTAAATAAATATGAGTGTAACGGCATCAGAGATGTTTACAGGTTTTGACATCTCCTATCCGGTGTCAAATGTAAGTGCAATAACTTATGAGATGTTCGAGATTCCCATCTCCTAAGGATCCGTTAAACTATCTACATACATAGTACAATACGCTATTATAACAGTGTCTACAGTAAAGTAAAGTATTAAAATAGCATTAAGGCGTTACCTATATACCCCTTAACACATTTTTATATATTCCCATAGTCTATACAGTACCGTATGCTCCACCAAACCGGTGGTTTACCCAAAAGGCACTCCATAGGTATGGTTAAAACAAACTCGTAGAAGGCGCGATAGGGCATGTGAACATGGCACGCGAGGCAATGCCAAGGTAGATATACCGTTTGCAGATCCGGACTGGTGGTAACGCATAGCAGTTACTACCACCCACCTCGGAACACACTCCCATAATCAAAATCAAGGATGACCACTAAATCATCACAAAGTCAGAATATGGTATCGAAGAAGCATGTCCGAAAGGAGGAATGATCTCACTTGGCCCGGCGTGGCTCCTGTTTTAGTCACATCTAAGCTGACTCACGGGAGTCAGGGTCACATCAATACCTCATACAGAATCGTTCGCCAAACCATCCTACTTCATTTTTGGAATCTCCACCACGTACACATTTTTTAAAGTGATTTTCGGTATTAGCAGAGAGTATGACAATATCCGATCCCGCTCTCTTTAACAACCAAACGCTTATTTCACACCGGATGGTTCTTTTACATTTCCAAAACTAATTTATAATTTATATCGAAATAAAATATTCTCAAAACCATATCATTTTCGAAATCATATTTACTTTCGAAATTATATCACATTTGAAATCATATCACTTTCGGATTCATATTTCCAAAATAGATTAAATCCTCATTTAGAATCATCATATTCCTCAAATATATCATTTAAATCCCTACTTATGTTATAACATCATTTAATCATATTCTACTTAAAAATCAAGGATTTAAATATAAAACTTCCACTTTACAAGACCTGAAATTCAGAAAATAGTTTAGATAGTTTAAAATAGTTTTAAAATATAGTTTAAGATAGTTTAAAATAGATTAAAACAGATTAATATAGTTTAAAATAGATTAAAATGGATTAATATAGTTTAAATAGATTAAAATAGTTTAATATAGTTTAAAATAGATTAAAATAGTTTAAAATAGATTAATATAATTTAAAATAGATTAAAATAGTTTAATATGGTTTAAAATAGACTAAATAGATTTAAAATAGATTAAAATGGGTTAAAATACTTTAAATAAATTTTAAATATATTAAAATACTTTAGAATTTTGATTTAAACCAATTTCCAATTCCAACCTTCAAACTTGGATTTTCAAAGCAATTCAATTTATATAACTCAATTTCCTTGA
Organism: Allium fistulosum; assembly: GCA_030737815.1. Classification (NCBI taxonomy): domain Eukaryota; kingdom Viridiplantae; phylum Streptophyta; class Magnoliopsida; order Asparagales; family Amaryllidaceae; genus Allium; species Allium fistulosum. Next base: position 929,652,720 of record CM060906.1, read on the forward strand.
AAATATCATTTAATCCAATTCAAGATTTAAGGGTTTTAAAATCTTTTAATTTAACCAATCCGGTGTCCATATATAATTTTCTACCCTATGGTCAAGTGATACTGATATTTATCATTTCAATCTGCAAAAATTTAAATTTACGGATATATATTATTTCAACCCACAATCCCAAATTCCAAATCAATGAAGACCGCTTGGGTTTATCATTTCAACCCATAACGATTTTCTCCTATTCTATATGATCGTTCGGGCATGTATCATTTCAACCTATAGGGATTTTCTAACAATAACTAAGGCAACTTGCAGTGTTATAACAATATAAATATAACATCAAATCATCCAATATCAACAATTAAACATACATCACAATCATCACCCAAATCAACCAATAAACATCAATAGATAACTGATTATCATTAACATGTATTAAATTGACAATTAAATTCAGTATTAAATTAAACGATGATTAAATGCAATAAAAGTTAAATTTAACTAGAATGACAATTTAAATATACCAAACATCAACCAATCAATTCCAAATCACATCATAAATTCAATTTAACCAACATAAGATAATTTAGTAGTTGTGAGTGTGTTAAAACACTCACCTTTGATTTATAGACGATTTAAATCCAATAAAAGCCCAAAATTCCAACAGAAGAAATCGCGAGTGAATCGAATTTTATATGCAAAAGATATTCATGTTATAAGAAATATTATTAAATAATAATTGGTACACGTTTAAATAAAAATAAACAAAGTTTAATACTTATGTTTTTCTCAATATAGGCTTCAGGCAAAGATGGAAAAACGAACTAAGATGACGGCAGGACATGTAGGAAAAAAAGGATGAAACTCATGTTTCATAAAAAAAAGCTTTTGAATTTGCAAAATGAGAGCTTTTGAATTTGCAAGTTCACATTAAAATGATTCAGGGGAAAGGAAGATTTGAAATGAAAATCTAAACATAGGAAATGAAGTGGCGACAAGAAAAAAAAATGAAGGAACAATTTTAAAAACGTGAACAATTTGCTGATGAGATTATAGCTTCAGCAAAGAATAATTTGAACTAAATGAATGTGACGTGTTAGGAGAAACAAAACGTAAAAGAAGAAATAAAGTGGCAGGTTATCTAATAATAAAGAAATGAAGGTGGAGGGACAAAATGAATGTCACGTTTCTAAAATGAAGGCTTTAGGAAATATAGGCTACCAAAATAAATAAATAAAATATGAGGTGGAAGAAGGCTATAGGAAAACAAAATGAAAAGAAATGAAGTGACTGTAGAAATATGAAATGAGATGAGAAAACAACAAACTCACATTTTTTTAGAATTGGAGGTAAGACATGGTGTAAAGAGGTAAAGAAAGGTTAAATAAATAAAAATATGTATACATATAAAATGAAACTCACGTTTCAGAAGATGTAGCTTCAGGAAAAAGAGGAAGGAAATAAACGAAAATGAAGAAACAACAAAAATGAGAAAAGAAATGTGGATGTATTAAATAATGATCCAGGAATGCACGGACCAGATGTACACTACTAAATAATCTTTGGAATTCAAATTTCAGACTAATGTTTCCTCTTTATTACTTTCCTTAACTCCCATAAACCCATAGTTACACCTATTTAATTTTACATTAACACACAATAAATAAAAATAAATTCTTTACAGAAATTTGTGTAATTAATTAAGGCAATATACAACATTAAGAACCTTTCATCTCTCTCTGGGATTAGATTAGGAATTTAAACAAACCTGTTAACATTTCGATTAAACATTTTACTAGGAACGCATTAACATACATTAAACAAATATGACAGCATAAATGAGGTAATATAAATAGGTGTATAATATATATATATATATATATATATATATATATGTGTGTGTGTGTGTGTGTGTGTATGTATGTACATCTTTATCTCCACTTATGGTTTACATTCATAAATAAAAGGTATGCTACTAATCCACATAAGAAACAATGAATGTAAGAGTAAATTAGAAGAGCGAACATGGAAAGGTAAATTATGTTGCAATTAAAATCTAATCAAGTCTAAGTAAAAAGGAAATAGTCAAGTGTAAATCTATTTTACCCCTTTACAATCACATATTAACATTTAATTTAAAACCATATGAGATTTCAAACCTAAATAATCTTTTTTTATATAATTGGATCTGAAATGTAAGTTTATATTTATGTACAAACATATATGCAGTAAACCAACACTAAAATTAGAAACATAAAATGAATTAATTGGAAATAAATCACCCAATTTAAATTTATTTCAATATACGTCTATAATTAACATCTTCTTTCTTTTTAATTAAAAGGTTCCAATTACATTAATTGACATTGATTTCTAAGTTAAATTTTAAAAGAGAAATGAGACAATTCAATTCCTTTTATAGTAATTTAACGTATTTATGGAATTATTGTATACAAATCAAAAGCTATTAATTTCTTGTTAAATAATTGATTTCTTATTCCTGTAATTAATATGTAAGCTAAATACATTTCAAACAAATAAACATATGTTTACTCCTTTACTAAACTTATTCATTTTTATTCTTTTATTTTTAATTTAAATGTTCTCATATTAAATCAACTATTACCTTATGAATTTATTCAACACAAGTTTTCATTTTATTTCACTCAACTCTATAATTAACATCTTTTCTTATATTAACTACAATATTTAATTACATTTAATTTCACTGATTTCCAAATTGATTTCAACGGATTAAATAATAAGATGATAAGTAAAACAATATTTACATTTAAGTAATTTAAACACATTTAAAAAACACATTTATAAATCAATTCAGTGTTGAATATTACACTAATTATAGTGTTCAATTTCAACTATAATTAAATCCCATTGATTATATTTTAATTTCAATAAATTGATTAAATTTGATTTTAGTTATTCAATCATTTATTGTCAAAGGGTAAAACTAACACTAATTTACATTTTATTACCTCAATATTCTACAGTTATTGCCTTAATTAACATTAACGTAACATTTAATTACATTTAATGCAATTTATTTCTAATTTGATTTCAACAAGTTAAACAAATAGGTAACAAATAACAATTGTCACCTTTAGCTTAATTTAATCACATTTATAAGTTGATTGTTTACACAAATGTTATAATTATTTGCACAACACTTATTTTTTGTGACGACCGCCCATGACCCCTGCGCCGAATCTAGAGATAGTGCGCTGTAAAGTGTGCCAGGCAGCCATGGACGATTGTCAGGGTAAAATAAAACAACAGGATCTATCGTATTACTCACAGCGCATGGACAAAATACAATAGAACATATGTATAATGAAGCTTTATAGAATAAAATGCCATCATATAGAAACTTCATAGTAGTTGAATACAAACATCCAAATAGCCAATACATCAAGCCTCACTACATAACACTCAGAGTTATACAAAACAGCGGAACATCCAGTACATATAGTAAGAAGATAATATGCAACCCTCCAGCTCGTCTTCGATATCATCATCGTGAGAAGCAAGAACAGCACCTGTCACCTGCTACCTAGTCTGCCCATCCCAAAAATGTACGAACAGCCCAAGGCAATAAGAGTTAAAACATAAAGCCTTGAGTCAGACAACAGTCTTAGTGAGCAGTAAATTAACTAACAACATACCAAAAGAGCATAAAGGAAAAGGAATAGGAATACAACCCTCCCACTCCAACCTCATTCTACAGTGATAGCCCCCAGACACACACTAAGCAGAAGCAACATAGCAGAACATACAATTTAAAGTAAAGTAATAATCATTCGAGTCAAGGGCGATGTTTTCCAAGTACCAAGGCCTAAATCAGATAAGCACCCAGAAAATACCGCTCTTGAGTCCGAATGACGATACAACCAAACATCCATGACTCTGGCTATCACTGTTATCGCTGCTTCGATATCACCGTTAATTGAATGACCGGCACATTCTTTCAGCCTTCCGTCAAGGGCTAATGGAAACCCCGGTTCTAGACATAACTCCCGCACGTCGTCGCAGCCCGTGCCTAGGACTATCGAATCTGCCCAGAGTACTCGACCATCAACAGTTGGCCGTTGGGACTATCGAATCTGCCCAACGTACTCTTGCTTAGAGCATGCTAGAACCTTCAACAACGATGCTATCCAAGCCTCCTAGTCATCCTCCTTGACGACTATTTCCATACTAGCTCAAGCGCCTCTCAAGCATCCATTACTCTTAACTCGAATCATATCACCGAGTTACCAACGTGCTTGGAATGATCCCGTCTGGATTAGACCAAGACTATCTCATATCATACTTCGCTTCATCACATCCTCGCAAAGTCTCATCTCAACATCATCATCTATGCATAAGAGCTTCATCATCCCGCTACATATGCCACGAGCAGCTTTCCCAATTCAAGAGCCTTTCCCTTAGCTTTTGAATCATCTTCGATCTAAATCAAATCATCAATCATCTAATTCATAGCAATCAACCAAGTCAAACATTAATCCAAACAATCAAGCATTCAAATAAGATCTAAATAGACAATTATCACAATAATGGCAATTTCGTAAATAAAGTGTTGAAAGTCTAACAAGCATGAAATCATGAGAATTATCTCTACAATCTTGATGAATGAACTTGCATAGGTTAACACTTAGTAAAAATGGTTGTCAAATCATTATGAACAATGGATCTATATGGATCTACACTTAGGATGAAGAAAATGCATGGAAATCACTATTTTAACACCAAATCGAGCCAACAATCCGATATACTCCTTTGGATCCGTGTGAGAGATAATCACCACTCACCAAATCACCAAAACAAACTCAAATCAACACGCTTCAGATTTGAACAGCGAAGGATCAAGCTTGATCTATCACGAATCCGCTTCAAACGATGAAATCTAACTTCAATGGATGAAGATCTTCAATCTAAGCCCTTGAATCTTCAATTTGATCTTCAACTTGGATGGATGGAAGCACTAGATTAGAGTGGAGAAAAGAAGTGAAGAAGTGTAGAAGTCGAGCTCTCAAAATGGCAGCACTTCGTCGCTTCAAAAATCCGAATCCCAAAAAGTGAGAAAAACCCTTCCTATTTATAGCTGAAAATTCTCTTAAGTCGTAACTCGGCTATCTCCTAAGTCGTCTCCGACTTACGACCTAAGACCCCTCCGACCTAAGACTTGCCCAAACCTTACGACTTAACGACTTACCAAGACTCATCAGCTTACGACTTAACAGATAACGAGGCTACGACTTAAAACTTCCCTAAGTCGTCTACGACTTAACGCGTGCGCCTAACTCCTAACAACTCAACAACTAACCCCTAAGTCGGTTACGAATTAACTGGGTATACGGCTTACGACCTAACTACAAGGCCATACTCAGCGACTTAACAGAGATACGACTTACGACTTAAACCAAAACACATGCTACAGCAACCCAACGACTTAACAGGTACACTCCCTCGCGACCTAACAAACTTACGACTTAACACATAACTGGGGCTACGACTCAACTACTAAGTCGCTCACGACCTATCACTCAGGCAGAAACCCAACGACCTAACACCTTAAGTCTTCACGCGACCTAAAACATGTTACGACTTACGACTTAACTCGTACGACTTAACTCCCATAGGTCGTATACTCCCTAAGTCGCTAACCTATAAGTCATACCAAGACACTAGGTCGCCACACAGCTAAGTCCAAACTCCTTAGGTCATTGCCGACCTAACAATGCTAACTCGGAACCACCAGGTCGCTAACTCCACTAGGTCGGCCAACCACTATCTTCTATAAGTCGGTCAATACCATAAGTCGGTAACTACTGGGTCACTCCTCTCCTAAGTCGTATACGACTTACGACCTATACTAAGTCGTGAACGACTTAGGACTTAGCAATTTCGCCAAAACTCATATGTCGCCAACTTTCCTTAAATCGCCTACGACCTATCTCTAACTCGGTCATGACTTTAGATCGCTCCAATACCCTACGACCTAAGCCACCACGACTTAATTCCTATATGACTTAAACTTCCAAACGCTCTCTTAAGTCGTTCAATCTATAAGTCGGTTACGACTTATTTCTTAGGTCGTTCACGACCTAGGACTTAGAAAAATCATGCCCAAAATCTGAAATAACTTAAAATGCTAAATTTTCCAGATTTTGACGAACTTGTCGATCCGTAAAAATACGGGTCGTTACATTTTTATTCAATTACAATTTATTACATACTATTTCATTAATTAATTCAACATTTAAATTATCAGTTACTCTTTTAATCCAATTATAAATGAATACACATTGTTACAATTTATTTACAATCTATAACCAATTATAACTATTTAATAATTTCCATTAATTAGAAGTACATTTAAAGCAGTTATCAATCACCTTAATTTAGTACTATTACATTTCATTCCAGCTATTATTCTCATTAATAAATCTTAAAATTTTAAATTTCTCACATTAATTAAGTCACAAATTTTTATTTCTTCCAAATTACATTGTAAATCTTATTAAATTCAATATATTAATTATTGGAAAATTATGGGTTGTTACAATTAGACTAAAGAACCTCTAAGCAAATTTGCATGTATGTGGAAAATTATATACATGGAAATAAAGGAAGAGATATACTTGACGGAGATAAGGTGAAGGAATATATACAAGGAGATATGACGATCAACATCAAAACCGGGCTGAAATTAAAGAAAACAAATAGGTTTTATATCTTAGTTTTTATCGGTCTAGATTTTATGTCCAATCTCCAATTTGATGATTACACACACATAAATATATTTTCGAAATTATCTTTACAATATAACTATTTTATTATACATGTTTATTCAAACATAATAGTCAGAATATAACATTTCAAAGTAAATGAACAAAATAGTTCAACTTCAGACGTCTAGAATTTTTGTCCCAAACATCTACATACATTTAAATATAAAAAGAACTTTTCAATTCAAATCCAGACGTCTGGATTTTTCATAATAGACATTTAAATTCAGTCTAGATTTCTGGTACAAAATATCAAGACGTCTAGATGCATGTAACGGGTTTTTCATTTGAATTTCTAAAATGACATGTCCCCTCTTCTTCAACAGTTACATCCCCTGCTTTGAGTAGTTCCCTTTAGTGGTTATTACTATTGATTTAGAACTTTTCAAATCTATAAATAGAGTTGAGAGTTCACTTTTATTTTTAACCAACAAAGAATCAATTCTTTCTATCTTTCTAATCTATACGCACTTGTGAATTATAAATATTCCCTACAATTTACTTCCTACAATTACACGTTCAAACCATCATTTCAACAAGAATATAGGAAGGGTGTACTCAATAGACTTATCTGTGTTATCTAGAACATAATCAGTCAAGAAACTTACTACCATTTTAGTCAAAGTACTGTTGAAGTTTTTCAGGCATGAAGTTCTATTTGGCAGCTTAAGTGGTTTGTAATATAGAATTCCTCTTCGGCAACTCAGGTGGTTTGTAAAACATATTCCTCCGGATTAAGTGAGGGTATAGTCATAAATCTAGAAGGATTCTGGGACTGGACGTAGAATGGGAAGTTCGAACTAATATAAAAATCTTCGGTACACTTTACTTATTGCAATTTTTATATTGCCAGTTTGACATTAGTTTTTATTTAGTACATCTAATCATATTACTCGATTCCAATCAACCTTCATTATATTTATATATTAGTGCTGTTGTGATTGCTTTGCTTCAATTCTGTACCTATATATTTGGCCATCATTGATCCAGTGCATAGCGACTGTTAATCGATACTAGCGACTTTCATTTGGTATCAGAGCCTGGCGTTCTGCTGATCGTAACAACAACCTAGAACAACCGCCAGAAAGAGAAGATATAGTCAGAGCTCAAAGATAGTTGAGAAAAAGCAAATTTATGAAAACAAGCAACCGAAAATTGAATCTCAATACATGTGCAATGTGGCTACACTCGGATCGAAATCGGTACATAATGATTCTATTTATTATGATCTTTTATCATCAAAAGATAGTTTATATAAAAAAATTCAATTGTTACAAAAGGTCAACAATGTTGCTTTACAGAAATTAAAAGATTGTGAACTGAAATATGATAGATTAAAGGAAGAAAATGGTTTCTTAATAAAACAAACTAGAATTTTTGAGACTACCATTGAAAAACTTGTTTTGCAATTCCTTCTAAAAGAAAATGACATTTTGATTAATAATAATGCTAATCTTTTAAAGGAAAATGAATCTTTTCAAAATAAAATTACATTAATAGAAAATTCTTTAAATGAATCTAATTCTAAATCTTCGTTCTTGAAAAAGAGAATAGTGCTTAGAATGCTAGAAATTTAGATTTAATTAAAGAATGCAAGCTTTTAAAAGAAACTAATGTTATTTTGCAAAAGGAATTTTGCAACTCTAATGCGAATTTTGATAAATTAAATGAGAATACAAAATTCAATAAAGAAAAAGATGATTTTATCTTCCTTAATGATAAATACTAAAGTTCACAATAATAAAAATGGTTTAGGCTATAAGTGGGACAACATAAAATAGTACTGGATATGCATTCATGTATACACATTTTAATACTAGTACTAAAATTAGAGATAGTTCTAAAACCACTTCATGTCATGATAGTATTTTATTTAGAAATAGAGAACATTCTTTGAATATTAAATCGATGACAATTAATGTTGATATATGGATTCCTGCTAGTCTAACCAATCATCATAGATAATTATACATTAGCAATTATTCCGACACTATGATTAATAATGAAAATTATGTTTTAAGGGATCAACCACATCCAACTAGATATGGTTTCCTAAGTCGTAAATCCTATATTTATTTAGTAAAATGTGTATCATTGTGATTGCATTTGACATATCTATTAGATACTCATTAAATTGCATTTATGTTAAACTGTTTTATTCACTTACCTATGATACTTATCTCTTTATATAAAAAAGTGGTTAACATATAGATAAAAAAGTACATAGATTTATTTCTTAAGGAAAATATTATATTTAGTGGGAGTTATGAAAATATAATACGCATATGCTCTTATTCCTTTTTGATAATGACAAGGAGGAGAAATTCATATGAATGTTGACAAGGAGAGATATTATACTCAAGGGAGCTTTAATTATATTATAATATCATTTTATATAGAATAAATATTTTCAAAAAATTGTATAGTTGTCATTGTCAAAAGAAGGAGAATGTTAGAATCTCTCTTGTGGGATTACAATGACAATAACTATACAATTAGATCAATAAACCTCTAAGCTAACTTATAGGTATATGGAAAAGTATATACATGGAAATACAAGAGTAGATATACACGAGGAAATAAGGCGAAGGAATATATACAAGGAGATATGACGATCGACATCAAAACTTGGTTGAAATTGAAGAAAATAAATAGGTTTTATATCTTAATTTTTGTCGGTCTAGATTTTATGTACAATCTCCAATTTTGATGATTACACATAAACAAATATATTTTGGAAATTAACTTTGCAGTATAACATTTTATAATACACGTTTATTCAAAGATAATAGTCAAAATATAACATTACAAAGTAAATGAACAAAATAGTTCAACTTCAGACTTCTAGAATTTTTGTCCCAGACGTCTGTGTTCATTTAACTATAAAAAGAACTTTTCACTTCAAATCCAGACATCTGGATTTTTCATAATAGACCTCTAAATTCAATCTAAACGTCTGGTACAAAATATCCAGACCTTTGGATGCCTGTAATGGGTTTTTCATTTGAATTTCTGAAAAGACACATCCTCTCTTTTTAAACAGTTACATTCCCTGCTTTGAATAGTTCTCTCCAATGGTTACTACTATTGAGATAGAAATTTTCAAATCTATAAATAGAGTTGAGAATTCACTTTTATTTTTAATGAAAAAAGAATCAATTCTTTCTATCTTTCTAATCTATATGCACTTGTGAATTATAAATATTCTCAACAATTTACTTCCTACAATTACACGTTCAAATCATCATTTCAACGAGAATATAAGGGTGTACATTGACTTATCCATGTTATCTAGAACACAATCAGTCAAGAAACTTACCACCATTCGTAGTCGAAGTCCTGTTGGATTTTTCAAGCATAAAGTCATATTTGGCAGCTTAGGCGGTTTGTAATATAGAAGTCATGTTCGACAGCTCAGGCGGTTTGTAAAACCTATTCCTTCGGGTTAAGTGAAGGTATAGTCATAAGTCCAGAAGAAGTCTGGGACTGGATGTAGAACGAGAAGTTCAAACCAGTATAGAAATCTCTAGCGCACTTTACTTATTGCAATTTTTATACTACCAATTTGATATAAGTTTTTTATTTAGTAAATATAATCATATTACTCAATCCGCATTAACTTTCATTATATTTATATATTACTTCTGTTATGATTACTACACCTCAATTCTGTATCTATATATTTGGCCATCATTGATCCAATGCATATCGACGCGAGCGACTTTCAAAACGCACTAGCAAAGTCCATATCTAGCGGGAGCAAATATTACTTTAACAAGAGTGTTTACATGCCTAAAAACTGATTACACTTTTGATTCTCTCTACACAAATTCTTTTTATCAAATCATTTAGAAAAATCATCATCTAAAGGATAAATCATCGGCTTTGTTGCCCATCGACCCCATTTGTGTGAAAATTTTGCCACGACTAACGCTTTTTTTCTATTAAAGATTAAAACCATCTATTAGAGAGTGAATTATCAAATTTAATTCCTCTTAAGTCTAAGTCAACAAAAATCAAGATAAATTTAGTTATTCTTCTCGAAATAGTGGGTCATACTCTGTAAGTATGACTGCTGTCGCTCTTTTATGCACAATTGTGCAATATGGATGTAACAACCCGGGATTTTGTAAAAGTCAGTTATCGTCATTAGACGATTAAAATTGCTGATAGATTGACATTGGGATTTAGATCGAATTGAAATTCTTTTAAATATTTGATTGAGAGTTGTGGGCTTTGAAATTACTTTGGCCCATGTTTGATTTTAGTTGTCGCGATATTTATCAACACCATTCCCCTCTTTGTTCAGTCGAAAAACGTTCCCCCTCATTCATTTTGACAACCCTAAACATACGAAAGAAAGAAAATGGCAGTCTCGTTATTCCTCGTTCATCCCCAAAAATTAGGGCTTCTGTCAAATTCAATTCGATCAACTCAGTGATGCCACGACTTCGTCTAGGAACTGTTCGTCTTTGCTTCGGCTTCTTCGATTTGGCGAATAAGGTGAGTGATCTCATCACTCACATCTGATTCAAATAATTTGAGCTCGTCTGCTTATTTGTTTTCGTTGGCTTCGGCCATTCTTGTTCATAGTTGGCTTTAATTCTTTGTTGGCTATCACTGCTTTGGACTGGTGATTTTGTTTATATTGGGCTTCGGCCATTCGTTTTCGTTTAAATGCCTGAGATGATTTTTGATTTTGTCAATTCGTATACCTTGTGATTTCTTAGTACTCACGGTTGTGAGTTTTAACTGTTCAATTTTGTGGGTCATTACGATTCTTGACTTAAGCTTCACTTTGAGAAGAAGTTGACTTTGTTCAATTTTAATTTCTGATAACTTCGGCATTGCTTCACTTCAACTGTTGTTTTGTATTGATTTTTGATCTGTTGATTTTCGTGGTTGTCACGGCTTCGATATTGAGCTATTCGATCGTGTTCCTTGCGACATTGACCACCACAATGTTGTTCTTCCGGTATTTAACCTGAATTTTTGTCGACTTCGGTCGTGATTTGAATTGGTCATTAAATGCACTGTTGTGTCTTCGACACTTTGACTGTTGCTTTGAAATGCTTCGGCCTGTCACCGTTTGTGGTAAAGACATGGCCTTGCATTGCACTTGTTTTTGATATCATCTCTGTTTACTTTGGTTATTTATGCATATATATATATACATACATATGTATGTGTGTATGCATAAATTGGTGGATTGGCTTGAATTGCAATCGAGTCAGGCACATTTGTTTGTAGACTTGATTTTGTTCACTGTTGGGTTTTGTTGTTCTAGTAGCACTCGAGCCTGAGTTTAGATGCATATGCACATATATATTTCATGTGCACTTGCTTACTGTTGGATTAGCTTGTTTTGATTCAACTAAGTCTGTATATTCATGTTGTATCTGCCTTGAATTTCTTTTTGACTTCACTTTGAAACCTATGTGTAGTTTTACTGTTGCATTCGTATGTATGCTAAAAATTACTCCTCAGTGACATTTACTTGCATACATATACTTAAATGTTTTAATGGCAGCTGTGTCGCCTTATCTTGGGTACACATAGTTGTTTCAGATACTAGTGTATTGCTTGCACTTGAATTTGTTGACTTGTAGTTTACATACTTGTTGACATCTCTGATTTCATGAATTCTGATGGCTTCGGCTTTCACTTGATTTTATGATGTTGAATTTGAAGTACTTGTCGACTTTGGTATACTGCCTGGTCAACATGTATGTATGCGTGGACTTTGCTGATTTGAGGTTGCCTATGATTTTTGTACTGCTGTACCACTTGCTTTTGTTGTTCCTTCTATTCTTTGATCTCACATTCATGTGTACTGTCTTGAGTTTTGTTTACTTAAGGGCATTTGGTAATTTTTTTGAGCTACAGTTTCAGTGCAAGTGCACTTAGTGTTTTCAGGTATAACTTGTACCACTGTGTTGTGATATTTAGCTCGGTTGTCTCGAGCACTTGTGTACTTCTGTCTATGGGTTCTCTGCCTTCGTTTTTGATCAAAACTACTACTTGATTTGGTTTTGCACATGTGTTGGCAATTGGTCCAGTTTTAGTTGAAGTGTTATTTTGTTGCAGTTTTACTTGTTTGGTTGTTGCGTGCCATATTCATTATGTGGTTTACTGTATCATGAGTTGGTGGTTAGCTTCATTCATTTTGTTGTTTGCTCGGTCATAACTCTACCTGGCAATGACTTGTTGTGATTCATGTGTACATCTGATTTTGGCGAGGCAGTACACGCGAGCGTGTACTGCAGCCAAATCATATTTGATGTTATAATTGATGATTTCAATTGTTGGAATTGTTTCGTGTTGCCAATTCAAAATATTTTGAGTTGTATTCTGATTTGGTTTAAGCTGATGATTTTGTTGATATCTAATTTTCTTTTAAATAATTAGATTATATGTTCTCTAATTATCGTATCGATAATTATATTTTTGTTGTTTATGCTGTTTTGTTGGCTTGGGTTTCTCTTTGACCTCTGCAATTTCGGTTGCTGTTAGTATTCACTATTGTGATGATTTCACGTACTGTAGTGGCGAGGCAGTGCACGCGTGCATGTACTGCAGCCACACAGAGTTTGGTTTGATTTAACCACTTGAGATTTTCTAATAATTTATTTAATAATTGGATTTGGTTGTTAATTGCTGTTTAAGCAATTCTGTTGTTTTTTAAAATTATCTTCATTGATAATCTTTTGATCTATCTTTGTTGATGATTTGGATTTGCTGATATGTTGTTTAACACTGTTTAGTGTTATATCTGCCGTTATCCGATTCTCTTATCGAGGAGTCAGATATACGAGATTTCTGTGACTGTCGTCTATATTGTTATTTGATTATTATTGCTTCTGTGCATTAATAACTGAGTTTGAATTAGACTGACCCGTGTATTATTTTCTTTTGAATTTAATACTCGGGTCAGACCCGAGTTATTTCAGGTTGTAGATTTCTTGCTTTGGGTTGCCGTTTGAGCTATGAAGACTTTTCATATCTTTTGAAGTGGTCTTCATCTTTTTGTAGTAGTCAGTGTATTGATTTAGGTTGATATGTATTCATGTATATTAGTCGATAATGTACTTGTATATATAACTTCCAGAGTTGACAGTTGTAGTTGTATCATATGTATTGTGTCAAATGTATTGTAACTGACATCAGTTATTATATATATGAGACCTTTTGTTTTATCTGTGTTCCACATTTATATTATCTGTGTTATTATTATATTTATTGTCCTAAACTATTATAGCTACTGTGTAGTAGCTTTGAGTTTGTATCAGTATGTCAGATTTCCTCCTTAAATAAAAATGCATGTTATACTATCTGACATATCGGTGCTCACACAAAGCAATTACATGGATGGTCGCTCCTCAACAGCCTTATTCTCCGTGCTAGTTGACAACATTACACCGTAGTGTTCTTGGCTAGCATGGGTATAGAGGTGGGGCGTCACAGCTTGGTATCGGAGCCTGGGGTTTAGGACAAATATAAAACATAACTTAGATGGAGCATGTGTTACAACTATTTGTCGATGTTTTATCTCACATCTTTGTCTATGATTATCTTTGATTGTTAGGTATGAATTCCTAACGCTTATTCATGTGCATTTGATTTTGATGTGGATTGGTTTTGTGAATATTCCAATTTTTAGTGTTTTGGGATCAAATTTTTAAAGATCATAACTTTGATGTTCGAACATGTTTATAGTGATGCATCGACGAGCTAATAGGACCAGGTAGCCGATGGGCGAAATCCCCAAGCGTCCGTGCTCGACTGGTTGCAAATTGAGTGAGAGATTGCACTTTTATTAAATAGGGTAGGAATTGCAGAATTTGCAGTTCGGTTGACCGACCTGCTACATTTTGCCAATTATGCCTATATTGCCTATTTGTTTGAATTTCCAACTTTAATCGATTCGTGTTGTTTCCCTTTTGTAGTTATCATTTATTATCGACTTTGATGACATTTTCTTCGGGAATTTTCGGAAATATCCATTTTGATGGATTTGATATCGATTTCTTTGGAATTAATCCACGTCTTCGAATGTGAATTTTGGTGATTGATTGTTCCTACAATCATTTTTGTGATTTGTCACTTTAAAAATATAAAGGTTTCAATACTAGTAGTAAATATTAAAATTCTTTCATCAAAATGATTTCAACACTATTTTATTTATAAAGCTTGTTTTCTCAAAATCGTTTTCCTATCTACTAGTATATACAAACCTTTACCTCACTCGTATAAGAAATCTAATTAAACGACTTAGTAAAACGAGTGGTATGAAACACTTGCGTTTACTTCGCCGGTTAGTTCTTGGACTTGTTCGATTGAATCTCTTGTGACAATTTTCTAGTGAAGATCTACAGTTTGTTCGTAAATATTTGAGTTAAGCAAGTGGTTATGGGACATGAAGCTAAACTCATATATTTACTAGCTTAGTGTGATTGATAGTTCTTTATGATCATTGACGATCATTTTTGTGAATTAGACTAGCAATTGTGCAATGTCTCTTTGTCTACGAGGGAGACTAAACCCCGTTTGTGTGATATTTCATCATCACATATGTGGGGTAGCGCCCCACGGTCTTCGGGCCATTCTTGTGGAGCTTCGGCTCAAAATTAATGGTTAGCTACCATGAGATAGCGTCTCGTTTTGTGTTACACGTGTTGGTGAGTTTTCATACTCCCGTTTTGTGATAGGCCTTCCCCTTTTTTTTGATTTAGACTAGCAATTGTGCGATGTCTCTTTGTCTACGAGGGAGACTAAACCCCGTTTGTGTGATGTTTCATCATCACATATGTGGGGTAGCGCCCCACGGTCTTCGGGCCATTCTTGTGGAGCTTCAGCTCAAAATTAATGGTTAACTACCATGAGAGAGCGTCTTGTTTTGTGATACACGTGTTGGTGAGTTTTCATGCTCCCGTTCTTGTGATAGGCCTCCCCCCTTTTTGTGATTTCTGGATTTCTTGCGATGATTTCTAGAATTTTGTGCTTCACCAATTTTCATGATTTCCATTGATAAATTTTATCAGTTTTTGTGCATTGGTGAATTTGTGTGTCATTAACTTTTTATGAATAAAAGTTTAAGGAGTTTGACATTCCTTTTTTAATCTTTGAGAAGATTCTTGTGACATTTTTAATGAATGAAAATTCACTGGTATTATGTTGTGATGCCAATTATTTTGATGAGATTTTGACGTATAAAAATTACTGTCGCTTTAGCTTCAGTAACCGTCAATTTTAAAATGGATTTTCAAGCGGTTATCCCGCAATTCTGATTTTGTTGTCCGTTTTTACGGTATTTTGAGAAGTGTAATTTCCTTGTCGAAGATTCTATTGATGTTGCTGTTTTAATCACGTGTTTTAAAAATTGTTTCAAAATAAAATTTGTTTTCAAATTTTTTTTACAGTTTACGCTTTCAAAAGAATGAGGAAGCGATTTAAACGTTTCAGCAAAATCGAGGACTATGAGCCCTTTCTTTTGCTGATTCGCTTAATTCCGGACTTGTTCGTTTGAGAATGTGAAATGTTATTTTTAGAATACACAATTTTGCACTTTCAAGGAACGATGAAGAGAATTAAACGATTTAGTAAAACTCATGGATTATGGGACATGTGCATTTGCTATTTCGGTTAATTCCGGACTCATTAATTGAAATATTTGTGATTTCTGATTACCGTTTTTGATAATCGGATATTTGTGATTTCTGATTATCATTTTTGATAATCGGATATTTGTGATTTCTGATTATCGTTTTTGATAATCGGATATTTGTGATTTCTGATTATCGTTTTTGATAATCAGACATTTGTTGTTTCTAATTATCGCTTGTGATAATTAGATATTTGAGATTGGATTATTAATTGTGATAATTAAATATTTGTTAATTTGATTATCGTTTTTGATAATTAAATATTTGTTGATTTGAGATTTAATTATCGTTTTTGATAATTAAATGTTTGTTGATTTGAGATTTATTTATCGTTTTTGATAATTGAATATTTGTTGATTTGAGATTTCTGATTATCGTTTTTGATAATCGGATATTTGTGATTTCTGGTTATCGTTTTTGATAATCGGATATTTGTGATTTCTGGTTATCGTTTTTGATAATCGGATATTTATGATTTCAGATTATCATTTTTGATAATCGGATATTTGTGATTTCTGGTTATCGTTTTTGATAATCGGATATTTGTGATTTCTGATTATCGTTTTTGATAATCAGACATTTGTTGTTTTTGATTATCGCTTGTGATAATTAGATATTTGAGATTGGATTATCAATTGTGATAATTAAATATTTGTTAATTTGATTATCGTTTTTGATAATTAAATATTTGTTGATTTGAGATTTAATTATCATTTTTGATAATTAAATGTTTGTTGATTTGAGATTTAGTTATCGTTTTTGATAATTGAATATTTGTTGATTTGAGATTTCTGATTATCGTTTTGATAATTAGGCAATTGCTAATTTTGCTGATTGTAAGATTTTCTAGTCTCTAATTGATTCTAGATTATGTTGATTATATTAAATTGTTGTTTTCTATCTATCTCTGTTGATAGTTATAGTTTGCTGATTATGAAGTTCGTGTTTTCTATTTATCTATTGGATAACTAGATATTTGCAGTTTTGCGATTTGTGAATTTTGTTTTCTAATTATCTTTGTTGATAATTAGATTTTACTGTTTTCTAATTATCGTATCGATAATTAGATATTGCTATTTTGAGATTTCTGTATTCTAATTATCTAATTGATAATTGAATATTGCTGATAATTGCATTTATTCAGTTTTGTTGTTTTCTGATTATTTATTTAATAATTAGATTTTGTTGAGAATTTGTGAATCTCTTTTATTGGAATTAAAAGATTTCTTTGGCATTTGTGTTCCTGACTTTCATTTTTCTAGCTTAACCAGTTTATGTTAGAAAGATAATTGTTATTGACGCCTTTAATTATGAAAATTACGGGGACGCAATTTTTATAAGGAGGGGAGTCTGTAACAACCCGGGATTTTGTAAAAGTCAGTTATCGTCATTAGACGATTAAAATTGCTGACAGATTGACATTGGGATTTAGATCGAATTGAAATTCTTTTAAATATTTGATTGAGACTTGTGGGCTTTGAAATTACTTTGGCCCATGTTTGATTTTAGTTGCCAAGATATTTATCAACACCATTCCCCTCTTTGTTCAGTCGAAAAACATTCACCCTCATTCATTTTGACAACCCTAAACATACGAAAGAAAGAAAATGGCGGTCTCGTTATTCCTCGTTCGTCCCCAAAAATTAGGGCTTCTGTCAAATTCAATTCGATCGACTCAGTGATGCCACGGCTTCGTCTAGGAACTGTTCGTCATTGCTTCGGCTGCTTCGATTTGGCGAATAAGGTGAGTGATCTCATCACTCACATCTGATTCAAATAATTTGAGCTCGTCTGCTTATTTGTTTTCGTTGGCTTCGGCCATTCTTGTTCATAGTTGGCTTTAATTCTTTGTTGGCTATTACTACTTTGGACTGGTGATTTTGTTTATATTGGGCTTCGGCTATTCGTTTTCGTTTAGATGCCTGAGATAATTTTTGACTTTGTCAATTCGTATACCTTGTGATTTCTCTTAGTACTCACGGCTGTGAGTTTTAACTGTTCAATTTTGTGGGTCATTACGATTCATGACTTAAGCTTCACTTTGAGAAGAAGTTGACTTTGTTCAATTTTAATTTTTGATAACTTCGGCATTGCTTCACTTCGACTGTTGTTTTGTATTGATTTTTGATCTGTTGATTTTCGTGGTTCTCACGACTTCGATATTGAGCTATTCGATTGTGTTCCTTGCGACATTGACCACCACGATGTTGTTCTTCTGGTATTTAACCTGAATTTTTGTCGACTTCGGTCGTGATTTGAATTGGTCATTAAATGCATTGTTGTGTCTTCGACACTTTGACTGTTGCTTTGAAATGCTTCGGCCTGTCACCGTTTTTGGTAAAGACATGGCCTTGCATTGCACTTGTTTTTGATATCATCTCTATTTACTTTGGTTATTTGTGCATATATATATATATACATATGTATGTGTGTATGCATAAATTGGTGGATTGGCTTGAATTGCAATCGAGTCAGGCACATTTGTTTGTAGACTTGATTTTGTTCACTGTTGGGTTTTGTTGTTCTAGTAGCACTCGAGCCTGAGTTTAGATGCATATGCACATATATATTTCATGTGCACTTGCTTGCTGTTGGATTAGCTTGTTTTGATTCAACTGAGTCTGTATATTCATGTTGTATCTGCCTTGAATCTCTTTTTGACTTCACTTTGAAACCTATGTGTAGTTTTACTGTTGCATTCGTATGTATGCTAAAAATTACTCCTCAGTGACATTTACTTGCATACATATACTTAAATGTTTTAATGGCAGCTGTGTCGCCTTATCTTGGGTACACATGGTTGTTTCAGATACTAGTGTATTGCTTGCACTTGAATTTGTTGACTTGTAGTTTACATACTTGTTGACATCTCTGATTTCATGAATTCTGATGGCTTCGGCTTTCACTTGATTTTATGATGTTGAATTTGAAGTACTTGTCGACTTTGGTATACTGCCTGGTCAACATGTATGTATGCGTGGACTTTGCTGATTTGAGGTTGCCTATGATTTTTGTACTGCTGTACCACTTGCTTTTGCTGTTCCTTCTAATCTTTGATCTCACATTCATGTGTACTGTCTTGTGTTTTGTTTACTTAAGGGCATTTGGTAATTTTTTGAGCTACAGTTTCAGTGCAAGTGCACTTAGTGTTTTCAGGTATAACTTGTACCACTGTGTTGTGATATTTAGCTCGGTTGTCTCGAGCACTTGTGTACTTCTGTCTATGGGTTCTCTGCCTTCGTTTTTGATCAAAACTGCTACTTGATTTGGTTTTGCACATGTGTTGGCAATCGGTCCAGTTTTAGTTGAAGTGTTATTTTGTTGCAGTTTTACTTGTTTAGTTGTTGTGTGCCATATTCATTATGTGGTTCACTGTATCATGAGTTGGTGGTTAGCTTCATTCATTTTGTTGTTTGCTCGGTCATAACTCTACCTGGTAATGACTTGTTGTGATTCATGTGTACATCTGATTTTGGCGAGGCAGTACACGCGAGCGTGTACTGCAGCCAAATCATATTTGATGTTATAATTGATGATTTCAATTGTTGGAATTGTTTCGTGTTGCCAATTCAAAATATTTTGAGTTGTATTCTGATTTGGTTTAAGCTGATGATTTTGTTGATATCTAATTATCTTTTAGATAATTAGATTATATGTTCTCTAATTATCGTATCGATAATTAGATTTTTGTTGTTTACGCTGTTTTGTTGGCTTGGGTTTCTCTTTGACCTCTACAGTTTCGATTGCTGTTAGTATTACTTGTTGTGATGATTTCACGTACTGTAGTGGCGAGGCAGTGCACGCGTGCGTGTACTGCAGCCACACAGAGTTTGGTTTGATTTAACCACTTGAGATTTTCTAATAATTTATTTAATAATTGGATTTGGTTGTTAATTACTGTTTAAGCAATTCTGTTGTTTTCTAAAATTATCTTCATTGATAATCTTTTTTATCTATCTTTGTTGATGATTTGGATTTGCTGATATGTTGTTTAACACTGATTAGTGTTATATCTGCCGTTATCCGATTCTCTTATCGAGGAGTCGGATATACGAGATTTCTATGACTGTCGTCTATATTGTTATTTGATTATTACTGCTTCTGTGCATTAATAACTGAGTTTGAATTAGACTGACCCGTGTATTATTTTCTTTTGAATTTAATACTCGGGTCAGACCCGAGTTATTTCAGGTTGTAGATTTCTTGCTTTGGGTTGCCGTTTGAGCCATGAAGACTTTTCATGTCTTTTTAAGTGGTCTTCGTCTTTTTGTAGTAGTCAGTGTGTTGATTTAGGTTGATATGTATTCATGTATATTAGTCGATAATGTACTTGTATATATAACTTCCAAAGTCGACAGTTGTAGTTGTATCATATGTATTGTGTCAAATGTATTGTAACTGACATCAGTTATTATATATATGAGACCTTTTGTTTTATCTATGTTCCACATTTATATTATCTGTGTTATTATTTTATTTATTGTCCTAAACTATTATAGCCACTGTGTAGTAGCTTTGAGTTTGTATCGGTATGTCGGATTTCCTCCTTAAATAAAAATGAATGTTATACTATCTGACATATCGGTGCTCACACAAAGCAATTACACGGATGGTCGCTCTTCAACAGCCTTATTCTCCGTGCTAGTTGACAACATTACACCGTAGTGTTCTTGGCTAGCATGGGTATAGAGGTGGGGCGTCACAATGGAAATCCAAGGCCACAACTAGTGTATCTTTATTTTCAAAAAGGCATGTAGCATGAAGGTACAACTAGCGACACTCTTTTATATGCAAAGGCATGTATATTGAGTACGGTCATGTCAAAAAATGAATATATCTAATGAGCAATATGAGTATGCTCATAAAATCATCATATATTAATCAAACTTATATCCCA
Source organism: Allium fistulosum (assembly GCA_030737815.1). Lineage (NCBI taxonomy): Eukaryota > Viridiplantae > Streptophyta > Magnoliopsida > Asparagales > Amaryllidaceae > Allium > Allium fistulosum. The sequence goes on from CM060906.1 coordinate 929,674,076, forward strand.
TCTCTAAACTACTCAAATGCATCACTAGGATTATAGGAACCCCACCAGACCCGCACATAAGAGTGTGTGTGTGAATATGTATATCATACAACATCATATTCCATAACACCTCACCCATGTCTCTCAAACATCAATAATAATCATCTGGAAAGACCCACAAAGTAAGCACCTAAAGTCCAATCATAATTATGCAAGCAAATATATATTTTCAATAAAAAATTAGACTTAGTTGGATAATTTTTAATGCAAATTGGTCGGCTAACTTCCTATTTGTCGACCAACACCTATCGTCGAGGCCAAATCAACTATGGCTATAGCATCTCCGTTCGAGCTTCAAATTTTATGATTCTAGTTATATGAACAGTTTTATACTTATATATATCAAGCTTACAAGATGTTATATCCCCATATGGACCATGTTCCCATGATCCCATAGATTCTTAGAACTTACAATCTGAAATGTGGAGAAGAGAAAATGACCATTGAGTAATTTTTCACCTAACTTGAAATGACATAACTCCATTGTCCAAAGTCTAAATTGAACAATTCTCAATTTTACTGGAAATTCTATCAATCGACTACAGGGTTCTTGAGCACCATGTTATTCCAAGCATTCATTTTCTCTTACAAACACTGAGAACACTAAAACCTACATCAACTAAAATATTTCTCATTTCACCTAGCATAATACAACTTCTAAACGTCATAACTTTCTTACTCAAACTCTAATTTTCAACTTTATATGAAGATCAAAGCCTACTCTATGTACCTAAAGGTTTCTTACCATCCACACCAACTAATGAAGCTTGGTGGAATTCAGTGTATAGGCAAGTCAAAACACTAAAGTATGGAAAATACACGAGCACACACTCACTTACTTTCTTCATCACATATTTGATTGGTTTAACCAATAGTCTTTTAATCTTACCTATGGAAAGATATCATGAACACAAGTTGATTACTTAATTAGTTTTATTTTAGTACAAGTTTATTACTTATAAACAATAAGTTGATTATGTACTACATAGTTTGAATATAAAGTTGATAGAAGTTTATGGTAAAATTTATTAATTTTATTCTTTCATTTAATCAAGTTTTTGTTTTGATATAGTTTAATACAATTTTCCTATAAACTATATTAATTAGTTTGAATATAATTCTATGTAACGAGCTACTAATTAATTCATGTAATATATAATGCTGATTAAGTATAAATCTAAAATTCGTTGCAACAAGTTTTATTTTGATTACTTAATTTGTTTTATTTTGATACAAGTTGATTACTTATGAGTAAAAGGTTGATCATGTATTAAATAGTTTGAATATAAAATTGGTAGAAGTTTGTGGTAAAATTTAAAATTTCAATCTTGCATTTGATTAAGTTTTAATTTTGATATAATGTTGTTATATGTTTCATATATAATGTGTTTTTCCACTTGGCTAAATATAATTTCTTATTTCATACCAATTTTGATATGGTTTTGATATAATTTTGAATTGAGAAGCTACTTACTACTTATTATATTATAACCATGTCGGTAAATTGGTGAAATAACAATATCAACTATGTAACTATTTTACTAAAGTGTAAATAATTACCATTTGAATATTGCAGGTCTACAATCTGCCCTTTAGGTCAAAGCCATCTAGATCACATTGAATACCAGTTCTGACACTTCATTTGTTATCACCATGCCTTGAATTTGAAGCTCATTGATATTAACCTGGTATTTCGTCTATTTTGCATTTTTCATTAATTGCATACATACATACCATTATCCCGCCATTTTTACAAGGCCGTGATACCAAAAGATTGACGGGAGAACAAATAAAATTCGTTATGAAGATAGGTTGTACGCAGGCTCACTATGGATATCGACGAATTTTGTTTGAGTCCAGATCGAGCTGACAATGATATGACACGACAAGCGAAGCTATGAGAGCCAACGTTCCAAATTTCAAGTCAATCCGAGTTCATATGCTCAAGTTATGATCGGTGCAAGTTGGAAAACCCATCCATTCGTATCGATCCTTTCGAATCGATTGGAGTCGCAACCCATCATTTCGCATCGGTCGTCTTCATATCCATCAGAAAACTTACTTCGACTCGGTCAGCTCCGCATCCATCACCAAGCCTCTGTTCGACTCGATCACGTACACCCCGTTCATATCCATCAAGGAGCATCCGATTTCGAATCCATCATGTTCGAATCGATCCAAAGAGTCATCGCATCGGTTCTATTCGCATTGGTCCCGCCTCCAAAACCACACTGTTCGTGTCGATCTGTTCGAATCGATCGAACATTCGTCGTTCGTATCGATTTGTTTGCATCGATCGAACAGTCACTGTTCGTGTCGATCTGTTCGAATCGATCGAACATTCACTGATCGTATCGATCTACAACCACTAGTTCGTATCGATCAATAATAGTTGATGGATACGAACATAACCAAGATCGATCGATACGAACAGCGCGTCATTCCCCTATAAGTGACCGATGCGAATGGCGCCATAATGATCGATGCGAACAGGAAGAATTCCATCGATACAAACAAGAAGACTACATCAATCACTGCGAGCAAGGCGAAAGCTTCGAGAATGACCCAGCCAACTCGGCATCAAAGGCAGAGTAATCCAGAGATTCAAGCGCCACGTCATCGAGTCGAATAGGATCGAGTCGAAATAAGGGAGTCGAACCAAACAGCCTGCCGAAGCCTCCATTTCATATCGATCATATCTCCTAATCTACAAGTCCAAATGCTATGAAATTTGCACAGGAACTTACATACATGCTGAAGAATGTCCACGCCAAATTTTGACTCCATCGGACACAATTTTGATTGATACGAAATCCGATCATATCGATCTCGGATCGGGCCGAAACTTCACGGGCTTGGGCGCACGGGCCTAGTCACTTGCCGGGGGGAGTCTCCCGAGATCTGAGTGAAATATCAGCCTCCTACACCTATAAATAGAGCCCCAGGGCATACAGAAAACGGGCTTCTTCTTCTTTGAATTCTCCATTGCCAAGACTCTGCCGGATCCAGATCTAAATTCCAGAGCTGCTGCTACAAACGAATTTCACTACTATAAACCATGATTATCGACTGTAACCTGCTGTAATCAATTGAAATCATCAAGTGAACATCAATAAAATCATCAACTTCAGAGTGGACGTAGGCAAGATCGCCGAACCACTATAAACCTTGTGTCTCTGTCTATCTCTCTACGTTTTAAATTTATTATTCTACATTTTTTATCCTCTACATTACATAGATCTGTGATTTGTGGTCATATATTGTTGATTTGTGTTCGTACACTGGTGTTTTCACGACATTTGGGGTTTGTGACCATTTTTGGCGCAAACACTTTGGTGCTTTCATTGAGAGTTGAACTCAGGAATCCTATCATTTGGAAGTTGAGTTTGAAGGCTTAGAGATTCAGATCTGAAGAGCCATGACAAGAAAATCAAGTAGAAGACAAAGGCCAGAAAGAAGTCAGCATGAAGGGAGTCTAGAGGCTTCTTTAGGTGCAAATCAGACATCAATCTTCATCACCAGGGATGAGATGGAGATAATGATGAAAAGACAAGAGGAAATGATCCAGAATTTGCTTCTTCAGATTGGGCAGCTTGGAGCGCAAAATCAAGGGGCAACCAGAGTTCAGAACGGAGCAGGACCATCTGGCACAGCGCCAGAGCTAGGGGACAATAACCCAGAGCATGTTGGCCTAATCTCGGGCGGAGTACCAGGTGGAACTGCGTAACGCGGCATTGACAGAGAAATGAATGCTCAGCCAGGAGAGCAGATTCCAGGAATCCCTCATGAGCTCGGGGGGCAAATCGGAAACAACGGACAAGGGCTATAACTTAGAGATAGCGACAGATTGGCGGAGATGGTCAGACGCGCCATGAGAGGCGGACTAGTAAATAGAGATCTGGAGGATGTGAATAGGAGTCCCTTTGCTCCTACGATCAGACAAGCCAGGAATCCACCAGAATTCAAGTTACCAACATTGGACATGTATAATGGGAGGACGGATCCTGCGGTTCATCTAACGAAGTACATAAGGCACATGGAAGTGCTGGGGGGCATCGGAGGAGGTCATGGCCCGGTGCTTCCCACTGTACCTGGCAGACATAGTTGCATTATGGTTCAGACAACTGGAGAGCGGTTCCATTGGAACATGGACTGATTTAACTGAAAGGTTCATGAGGCAGTTCAGGGTTCACATTTCAAGACCCAAAAATGTGATGAGTTTGGCAACAATGAAGCAAAGAACCGGGGAGTCTTTGAGGAACTTTCTGACGCGATTCAATGCAGCGACAACATCGGTGGATCGACCCGATCCATCCATGGTTTTGATGGCAGCTGTCTCTGGCGTAGCTGATGGCACAGAGTTCAAGAATTCGTTAACAAGGGATCTCCCTATGGATCTAGGAGAATTTTATCATGAGGCTGGAGGATTTTTACGATTAGAGGATGCAAATGCTGAAAGAGAGGAAGGAGAAGGAGTTGATGTTTATGCGGTCAAGGGTGAAAATCCTCTTAAAATAGATTCAGGAACTGGTAAAGGGAAACGAAAAGCTGAGGATAATAGTGACGAACCGACGCGACCATGAAAGGAACCAAGATTCACCTCTTATATGGAGTGAATGAGACTTTGGAGCAAATCTACCAGGATACTAGGGGGCAGGTTCCCTATCGAAGGCCAATGAGAAGGGATGAAGTGACCCTCCTATTTCTACCCTAAATTTCATAAGGATTTTTTTTTTCTTCATCAAAGGGAATTTAAATCAAATAGAAATCAAAATGCCATACAAGCTATTGACATAGCCACTTGTTTCTTTTTAAATAGGCAAATTAGGCAAAATCAGCAGTTCAGACGTCTAAATAATTATGACAGGCGTCTAAACTTAATCCCAGACGTCTAACTAATTATGACAGACGGCTCAGAGATCTAAAATTGAAACAGAGAGAAAAAGACATTTTGAACTAAATTCAGACATCTAATTTTTTTTGTGACAGACGTCTATATTTAACCTCAGACGTCTAAATTATTATGACTGACGTCTAAGTTTAATCTCAGACGTCTAAATTCGATCTCTATGTACATGCATATGCACATTCAATTTATATGTGTCTGGATGTCCACCTACATTCGTTTACACTTTTTTAAGTTGGATTTAAACTTCCTTTGAACTATCAGAGATGATATATAGATATATCAATCATTACAAATATATTTTCCAGGGTCATTTTCTTTTTCCAATAAACAAAATATATCCAGGACCAAAACAATTAACCAATATAAATATATCAGTACATTCACAAAGATAAGCACATACATGTGAGGATGCATATGCCTCTCTTGTTTGAATCAGAGTTCTGGAAAACAAGAGGATATTGGATTGATTGAATTTAATCAATCCACACATAGTTCAGTGTTATATGTCCATGTTTGATTTTCTTCTTATAAAATCTGTTTGGAATTTAAAATGCATTTGGTTAAAATCTGAGTGAAATTCAGATTCCTATTACAAATACATAGGAAAAGGTGTGTTAATATTTGCACAAAACATGTTTATGTGCGTATATAACTGCAACTATTTGGATCTGGCTTTCAACTCCCTTATTACAGATCCTTTCTTTATTTAAAAACAAGACATGAAACATTTGTATGAAACAAGTTAAATTATGGGAACCTTGCAGTCATATAAAAACATTCAACCTATGCCTATTATCTTTTGTATACATATGCCATGGTAGAAAGATAAAACCATTTAATTTTTCTGAGAATCAACTATCCAGATTTTCCAAAACTAAAATCCTTTCTAAAGACTCAAGATTGACTAATACATTTATAAAATATAATCATTTAATTTAAACATGGTGTTCTTACTAAATCCACTTACAATATTTTGATTAACTTCTTTAATATCAGATATTAACAAGATTCATAAATCCCAGATACAAGTCAATCTCTTAATAAAATACTTAACAAAATATCCATCCCATATCCAACACTTAATACAAGTAACAATTTAAATCATTAATACATGCGGATTTTATCATTTAGGCTCTTATCTAACTAAGTTTAGCATGCTATAATCTTCTTCTCAAAGCCTTGCTCCTAATCCTACTTAGTTGCTGCAATCCCTGAAAAAGAATTTGAAACTGCCTCATTTTAAATGAGACACCCCAGATGCCATTAGCACACTAGGGTCAGACACATGTCTGGTATGAGAAATTTCACAAAAGCAATTAGTTAATTAGGTTAAAATCAAATTAAATACATATACATAAAATCCTGCCCTTTGGAATCAGATCATACTTGTGTGCATGCTCTGTGTCATTGTGCATGTGCACACTTTAATTTTTCTTTCCAGAGACTACATATATAAATATGGCACATACATTCAAGCATACAATCCAGTCATAGTCAAACAATCATCCATACCAAACAGGAAATAACCAATATGAGTTAAATCATTTATTCCATCCTCATATTTCAATTCTGGGAAAAACTCTAGTTTTCTCATCATCTCAAGTATTTTTCCCTTGGTATATTTATCTATCCTGGTCTCATCTGCAATATTTATGAATCAATGGACACACTGTAATGAACTAATTCACTCCATTACACAAAGATCTCAGGACTTAAACAAGCCATGTGTCAACTTGTATTACTCAAGAAAACAAGTCATTCCTGCAGTGTTCTTGACCCCAATTTCCTAATCAGGTTTAAGTTAATAATAACTCTTTTGATTTTTCATGACTAAACCATTAAGTGATCCATTTTACTAACTAAAAACATCCATATCATGGCATCTCATATTATTCATAACCATACAGAGACAAACAAGCAAACAACCATTGGTGACTAAATAAATAAGGTTCTGTATGTATATATATATATATTCTGGTATTTTAAAAAGGGTATAGGCAACTAACATTAGCTTATGGCTTCTGAGAGAGTTTTTCCTTTTTGCAAACATTTGTGCTTGAGTTAAACTCAGAATGATCTGGTTTCACTGAATCACAAAATTTTGTTTGCTATGTGTATATATCTTTATGCATTTTTATTAAATTAGGAGCATCAGCACATAGGCAACCCTATTGCACCCCTAATTCCTCTTTGTCTCAAGCCTCAGCACTTATACATGAGTATATTGCAGCTCAATTTGTTTTCATTTCTCTGAGTTAAGCCAAAACCAATACTACTTGCCTATATTCAACATTTATTTTATGTTCCTAAGCATCTACATATCAGAGATCTGGGTTCATAAAACATATATGTATACTAACTACACATAAAACTTTCTTATAAATAAACAAGTAGAACAACCAAAGAGAATCAAAACATTTCCAGATTTAAAATCACAGATAGCATTCATATATGAAAATACTCTTTTAAGAAAATTACTTATAACTGGCTGCCTACATTAGGACTTATTGCCTTAGATTTTTGAGTGAGTTTTCTCACCTAGCTCTCTTCTTTGCTTCCTTAATTAATTGATGAACTTCTGCCTTTAGCCTCAAGCTCTTTTCCTTCCCTTGCCTTATGATTTCTATGGTGTTGTTTTCTTCTTTTTTTTCAAAGTTCTTTTCTGAGAAGGAGAGGAGGCTGCTGCATATACATGTATATATACAGGGTCTTCCTTAGGGTTTTGGGTATTGGTTAAAGCCATTTTTGCCCACCAGAAAAATCATGTTATCTGTATTTTACTCGAACCCAAAATTCTACCCTCCCCGGCTTAATTTAGGTGAAGAGAAAAGTGGTTACATCCTTTTTGGTTAATTTCAGAATTTTGCTTTTCAGAAAATACTTTTTCCCTTTGTCTACAATCATGCTAAAAATGTGACTTGATTTTATTATTTATCAAATACTCTTCCTAATTCTGCCTATACCAAGCATTTCCCTGTTTTGTCTTATTTTTCCTATTTTTAGCTTTCATGTAAATGGTATGTACCTCCTTTATTTATTTACAAGAGGACTACTCCTTTTTATATCTTCAGTTTTTCTTTCTTTCTTCCTATATACTAAAATATGTCTGTATATTTTATCTTACTAATTTGAACTCTAGTATTTTATTAACACATATATATTTATATAAGTCTTACTGAAATAATTAGTACACCTATATATATATATATATTTATACATCATTCTGTATTGACACACACATGCACATGTACACTCAAAAATATTCAGTAGCATCCATATATGTATATTTACTTATGCATACAGTCTTTTAAGGATTTAACCTATATATATATATTCCCATACATATCAATATGTTTTTATTCTTAGAGTTCAGGGATTTTAGCTTTAGTTCATGTGCATTTCCTGTGCACACATGTACACACATACTGATACACTATCAAGCTATATCAATACCCTTTCAAGATTTAATTCAAAAATCATTTTGAATTTATTTATATTTTTCAGAATAGATTCCTAAAATCTCGGGTCATTACAAGGGATCCGACCAGCAATGAAAGGAGGTCAGACAAGTACTGCCTATTCCACGAGCTGAATGGTCATAGCACGAATGATTGCAGACACTTGAAAGATGAGGTTGAGGGACATATTCGGAATGGTTTGCTATCGCAGTATGTAAGAAGGGGAATAACAACGGTGGAACAGGAGCGGCCACCACCTACACCTACTAGGGACGGCTCAGGATCGAGGCGTCAACTTGTCATCAATTGATTGGGATAATGACGAATAAGTAGCAAACACCACACCAACGCGATTAAGTCTTTTTACACATGTACCGGACCGCGAAGGATCCTCAGGCATGCTCTAATATGACTATAAACCGCATCAATGTAGGTGTTTGCACTTTGACGTCCCTATTTTGCTTTTGTTTTCTGTTTCTCATATTTCAACTCGATTTTGTTTGAAATTTCTGTTGGAAGACTTATTCTGAATAAAAATCCACTACCTATGATTCCACAACGGCTAAGCTACTTACACATGTACGGGACCGCGAATGATCCTCAGGCATGCTCTGAGATGGCGATAAACTGTCATAACGAACAGTTCAAAAACTCACTCGAACGTGAATTCTGGCACCAATGACACCAAGTCCCTCCCCGGGCACACACAATTCGCCTCGAACGGCACCCGACCGCGAACGGTCAAAATTCGCCTCGAACGGCACCCGACCGCGAACGGTCACAATTCGCCTCGAACGGCACCCGACCGCGAACGGTCACAATTCGCCTCGAACGGCACCCGACCGCGAATTGTCACAATTCGCCTCGAACGGCACCCGACCGCGAACGGTCAAAATTCGCCTCGAACGGCACCCGACCGCGAACGGTCACAATTCGCCTCGAACGGCACCCGATCGCGAACGGTCACAATTCGCCTCGAACGGCACCCGATCGCGAATGATCACAAATCGCCTCGAACGGCATCCCGACCGCGAACGGTCACCATTCGCCGCGAACGGCAGTCGACCGCGAATGGTCACCATTCGCCGCGAACGGCAGTCGACCGCGAATGGTGACATATAACCTCAAGTGACATACGATCCCGAACGATCGTCATTTGTGGTCAGATAAAACTATAAATTTCTTTGCAGGTCATCAACAGGATATGAACATCCAGCTCATGGTATTACAAAACAAACCTTCCAACCGCAAGGCATGTATTAGGGGGCAAGTGTTATCCCGCCTTTTTTACAAGGCCGTGATACCAAAAGATCGACGAGAGACCAAAGACATTTGTCACGAAGATAGGTTGTACGCAGGCTCACTATGGATATCGACGAATTTTGTTCGAGTCCGGATCGAGCTGAAATTGATATGACACGACAAGCGAAGCTATGAGAGCCAACGTTCCAAATTTCAAGTCAATCCCAGTTCATATTCTCAAGTTATGATCGGTGCAAGTTCGAAAACCCATCCATTCGTATCGATCATTACGAATCGATTGGAGTCGCAACCCATCATTTCGCATCGGTCGTCTTCGTATCCATCAGAAAACTTACTTCGACTCGATCAGCTCCGCGTCCATCACCAAGCCTCTGTTCGACTCGATCACATACACCCCATTCGTATCCATCAAGGAGCATCCAATTTCGAATCCATCATGTTCGAATCGATCCAAAGAGTCATTGCATATCGGTTCTATTCGCATCGGTCCCGCCTCCAAAAACCACACTGTTCGTGTCGATCTATTCGAATCGATCGAACGTTCGCCATTCGTATCGATCTGTTCGCATCGATCGAACAGTCACTGTTCGTGTCGATCTGTTTGAATCGATCGAACATTCACTATTCGTATCGATCTACAACCACTAGTTTGTATCGATCAGTAATAGTTGATGGATACGAACAGAACCAAGATCGATCTATACGAACAGCGAGTCATTCCCCTATAAGTGACCGATGCGAATGGCGCCATAATGATCGATGCGAACATGATGAATTCCATCGATACAAACAAGAAGACTGCATCAATCACTGCGAGCAATGCGAAAGCTTCGAGAATGACCCAGCCAACTCGGCATCAAAGGCGGAGTAATCTAGAGATTCAAGCGCCACGTCATCGAGTCGAATAGGATCGAGTCAAAATGAGGGAGTCGAACCAAACATCCTGCCGAAAGCCTCCATTTCGTATCGATCATATCTCCTAATCTACAAGTCCAAATGCTATGAAATATTCACAGGAACTTACATACATGCTGAAGAATGTCCACGCCAAATTTCGACTCCATCGGACATAATTTTGATCGATACGAAATCCGTTCGTATCGATCTCGGATCGGACCGAAACTTCACGGGCTTGGGCGCACGGGCCTAGTCACGTGCCAGGGGGAGTCTCCCGAGATCTGAGCAAAATATCAGCCTCGTACACCTATAAATAGAGCCCCAGGGCATACAGAAAAGGAGCTTCTTCTTCTTTGAATTCTCCAACGCCAAGACTCTGCCGGATCCAGATCTAAATTCCATAGCTGTTGCTACAAACGAATTTCACTACTGTAAACCATGATTATCGACTATAACCTGCTGTAATTAATTGAAATCAACAAGTGAACATCAATAAAATCATCAACTTTAGAGTGGACGTAGGCAAGATCGCCGAACCACTATAAACCTTGTGTCTCTGTCTATCTCTATACGTTTTAAATTTATTATTCTTCATTTTTTATCCTCTACATTACTTATATCTGTGATTTGTGGTCATATATTGTTGATTTGTGTTCGTACACTGGTGTTTTCACGACATTTGGGGTTTGTGACCATTTTTGGCGCAAACACATACATGCATATATATATATATACATGCATATATATATATATATATATATATATTATTTAAACAAAATTTTATAGCTAACTTGCTACAAACTCCGTCAAAGCATCGTTTACCCAACTATTGGCAGTAGACCCCTGGATTCAAACTGTGGTCCAATAGTAGATATGTCAGGAGGTAGGTTCGCTATACTTCTCTTCATATTGAAAAATTAAAACAATTTATTTCTATATACATATTTTAATTTATTTAAATGTTGAATAAATTTAACAAGTAAATACTAGATCGTTATGATAACCTGTATATTATCTTGAGCCACCGGAATGCAATTTAGGATATTTTTTTCCTAGTTTCAGAATTCTTTTCCGATTTTCACATCAAAGTCCACAGATTCCAAATTTGACGAGAACTTTTCATATATCAATTTTGCAAGGGTTGGATGCTTTCCCCTCATGTGCATAGTGTTGGTCCATTCTCGATATTTGATGCTTGTTTTGGACGCCTAAAATTTTATCGCTATTTCTTTAGAAACGTCATCTTTCCAACCAAAATTTATATTAGTCGAATATATTATGAATAAAATAACAAGCATATTTACATGACTTATACATACACACTATTATGTAATAAAATTATTTTACCTTGAACTCATCAAACATGACTTTCTCCACATCATCGGGGTTGTCACTGAATATGGGTTGAAAATCAGTGATTCATGCGAGCATGCCTCCACAAATGGCATCAGTTATGACACTATTGCTAAAGTCTGACCTACACATGCATATGGCATTAATAGACGTGTGTATGAGATAGAGAAAGAGAGAGAGAGAGAGCATGAGTGTGTGCATGTGTGTATCAATGTATATGTATGTATAAGTGCATGTGTATGTGTGTGTACATATGTGTGTATCAATGTATGTGTGTATATGAATGTTTATGTGGGTATCAATGATATTTGTGTATGAGTGTGTGTATGAATGATCATTTTCGTATTCAAATAATTAATTACTCACCCTCCTTTTGCTTTCTTATAAATGCCAACTCGTTTGATAAAGCAAGATTCTATCTCTCACACATAAATAGATGGACCAGTAAAATCATTAGTAATAAGAACATATATTGGTGTGCATATAAAGAGACATGATAAGCGCATCATGCTCATTTGAGTGAGATCTACCATGATCTATGTGGGATCCACCAGGACCGTGTTTACGACCATAACTAGACATATATGTTACAGTATGTATACAGCCAATTATATGATATCGGATATAACATGATCATAAGAATATAGTATACGAAGCTAACTAAGAAAATGAAAGTATATGAACCATGTAGTATTAACAACATAAAAAGTTGAAAAGAACATGCATATATCAAAGCAGTCTGGCAATCATTTATATGTATATAATCAATTATGAACATCATTATCAATATCATTATTTACACTATCATCATCTTCATACTTATGTTCACTAACTTCAACATCATCACCATCATTAACCACTATGATATTATCTTCATCAACCTTGAAATCTTCACCTAATTCAATTTCTTAATAATTCAATGTTAAGTTTTCCTATATCATCATTATCTTCTATTATTTGGAGTAGTCTGTTAGCATCCATTTCATATTGGTTTGGTTGATCATCGATATGATTATGTTCTCATTGAATGACCATCTTGGCTTTGTTTTAACTACAACCTACAAATCCATCTTATTGTTATTCATAGAAGGATAAGGCGCATAATAAACTTGTGTTGCTTGCCTCACTAATACAAATGGATAGTTTCCATTATATCACCTTTTGTAATATACCTCAAAACCGGGGTAATCTTTATGTATATGGCATACACCTACCTCAAGGGTAGTGTTAAACCCCTTGTATTTGAATAAAAAGATTTTAACCTCTTGCACTACCGATAACACTCCATAATAATCTTATAAAGCATCAACTTGCACATCACCTTTACCACATACCATACCGTTATAAGTTGTTTTATTAGCCCCAAACTCTATTGTATGAAATTTAAAGTTGTTTACATACATGGTTGGGAATTTTGTATATTTCGTCAATGGACCAAAAGAAAGACTTTTATAAGAAATATCAGTGACTCTTATCATCATCCTTTGAATTAAATTATTACACATTATCATACATAATAGATATTATTTTAAATTAAAATTATTTAATAGTCATGCTTTCATATTTCTGAAACCAAGCCTTAAATCCTTTTCAAGGCTGAACCTGTAACGACCCGGAATTTTGGTTGTTAAATTTTGAACGTAAAATTGAAAATAATATTAAAATTATATAAATATACGTGTATATATATATATATATGCGCATAGTCACAAACCCTAGCCGTGAGAAACGCAGCCGCCACAGTTTTAATTAATGGCCGAAAAGCTCTCGTTTCCTTCTCCAAAATTCTCTCCATCCATCGACAATTAGCGAAAATCACCAACTGGAAGATCGAAGAGCTTGTTGAGCTCTACAGTTTGAACGGCTACGATCGCCTGATGTTCCTCGAGGCGGCGGCAATTTGGATTTGAAGGCAGCATGTTCGTGCTCGTTTTTCGAGCTAGAGGAAGCACCGAGCTTCACGTGGTTTCTGGCGTTGGTGGCGTGGGGGTAGGTGCTCCTCGTGGTGGTCCCTGATCAATCTCTTGATGATCGAAGTGGTCGCGGCATGGAAAAATGGGACGCGAGTATGGGTTTGTTGGTTGCAGTGCGAACGTGAGGGAAGAAGGAAGTAGTGGCCGAGATTTTTGCAGTTTGAATTATACGGCCTGATTTGATCTGAGTTTTTAATAAAATAAATTTTGTAAATTTAGCTATATTAATTTATACTCAAACTTTAAAAATCCATATCTTTGTCTTACGAGGTCGGAATTGGACGAAATAAGCATCGTCGGAATCACAGTGACAAGCACTATGCACTGGAGCAGATGTGGAGTCGATTGGAATGAGTTAAAATTTTAGGTTAAATCGAACGTGTTCGATTTAATTTAAAATTTGAACGTTTGGCGAATTTAAAACTCAAGGTGAGTTAATCTCACTCAATTTTGGACTGCTGGCTTTAATTTTAAATAGTTAAAATTAATTGATGATTGATTGGTTGAACTTATACATTTTTATCAATTGAATGTGATATTATATATAGTAGTATATATATTGGAGTGATTGATATTCCCGCATATATATAGCGGATGAGACCCTATGCGCCCCGCATAGTAGCGGATGACCCTATATACCACGATATTCTGCCTTGAAGCGGAATTGGTATTTTTATGTTGTGCTAACATCTGTGGATGCAGGGATACAGGTTGGAGGGATCCAATTGGATTCCTCAAAAATGTTGTATTTAATTTCATATATAGTGATATATGTTTTGTTGGAATAATCTGTGATAGATTACTATGGGATTTATATTGATTGGATGCTATGGTTGTTTGGCCTTGATTTTTGGTATTTTAAAATACCCATAAAAATATGGTTTGAATTTAGAAGAATTTTAAACAGGGATTTTTGAAGTAAAATGTTTATAAAGAATTTTGGGTAATTAGTTGGATAAATAAATGGTTTTGGAATTTGAACTTAACAAATTCGGGTTATTGTAAACAGGGATTTTTGGAATAAAAGTAACAGGATTTTTAAACAATAAATCCTTAAATGGTACTTGTTTAAATATAAAAGGTTTTAAAATCGAGATTTTAAATATTTTGGAAGAATAGAATTGAATTTGGGAATAGGTATAAATTGGGTATACTGGGCTCAAGAAAGATTTCCAAATTTACGAAATGAAATTAGAATCGAGGAAATTGGGCTTGTTTTAAAAAGAGGATTTTTGATTAGTAATTTGGTAAATTTAAAAGTGTTAAAATATTCTGGAAATTAGTTATTAAATTATTTTAAATTGTATAAAGCATATTTAATTGTTAATAGTTACTTATAATGATTTTTAAAGATTTATTATTATTTAAGACATGGTCAGCATTTTTGTTTTAAAAGTAATTATTAAATATTATCATGGCTATGTATAGTAACTTTTATTTAAGTATATTTGACTAGATTTAACTTGAAATTTATTTTAAAAAGCTTACAAGCATTATTTTGAGACAATTTCTAAATAAAGTTTTCAGGAAGTAATGGTATACTCGCGTGGCGTAAATCGGAGGCAGTGAGTGCCTGTAGTTAAGACTTGGATTTCTTTGGGATAGAGACGTAACCATTGAGCTGTGATCCATGGTTTGATACCGTAGTGGTACTTTCCACATTATTTTAAAAGGGTTTTCAAATATTTTTGGAAAAGATACTTTGTGAATATACTAAATTCGATAAGACATGTACATGACCTTTGATAAAGAGATTTAATTTACTTAAAATTTGAATTAAATAAGATTTGATGTTTTCAGTGTAAAATGGAATATTTGGTTGAATTGATTATTTATTTGATAGTTAAATAACCGACTATCAAATCTGGACCCAAATATAACTTTGGGAATATCTAGAAGAAGTACAGAAATTATATGGTACAATTACCGTTCGAGGTACTATACTATACGTATAAACTCGTTTCGTTCTTCTAGGATGTTTATAAGCAAATCCGTCCACTAACGGTTAGGAGGCGATCTTCGATCTTATTTTTGTCTATTTATTTCCTAAAGAACTGGGGTTGAGTTTACCAGAAATAGCGAACATTGTTTCGAAGAGATCGGGTTCGGATTTGTTATCCGAAAACCACTTCGATCCAACAAGCACGTTTTCGAAATGAAGACAAGAGCATGGAGTCGAAGATGGAGCAGCGAAGTGCAAGGGCTAATCGCTACTAATCCCGAGGGTGATTCCAAAAGGGATGTAGTAGGAATAGTGCCTTTGGTTCCGTTCGGACCCGGAACGGACTTGTATGGATGAATGCTATCAGAACATTGTCATTGGAGGACAATGAGCATTCTAAGTGAAATCTTTCTAAAAAGGTAATCGTAGCCTCTAGCCTCATCAACCGGGAATGACTAAAAATCAGGGGGGATGCAACAAGGCTAAGTGGGTCGCACCCAAGTAGGGTAAGTTTATCACCTTTCTAGATAACCTCGGATATTATTTTATTACTATGATGTATGGAAGGAGCTCGAAAGAGGGTGGGAACACCCGGTGTAATAGAATATTCGATCTATCCAGCTTAGGGATAACTTGGTCTTGTGTTGCAGGGAATCCCGACGTGGTCCTCGGTACGCTGTTCTAGATGTGTACTGTGACTAGTGGTACCCCAGTGCCTAGTCATTCGTATGGAATCCATTCTCCAATACGTGCCTTTACGGTTTTGATTGTGGAGCCTAGTATGCTGGAATTTAATTAATGTAACAATTTCAGCTATTTGAATAAGTATTTGTACTTAGACACTATTATAATATCAGAGGATTTTGATATGAAATGTTTTGGTTATCGTAAGGTTAAAACCCGTCGTGTTTATTTGTGGCGTGGTCTTATAAGATTCCTTTCATTTTCAATAGATTTCGAAACTTTAATACTCCAAATTGAGTGTGTTTTTCTCATGCTGGTTTTCCAGACTGACTCGAGTGTTATTTTATAATAATGCTCGGGTCAGACCGAGTATTTCAGGTTCAGGTTTGGATGTTATGGAGCTCAGGAGACGAGTTGGAGACCGATACGTATTCTCGTACTTGTTTTTTCCCGTGTAGTGTTTGTTGAAATTACCAGCAATTGTGAGGGCAGGTTGTTATAACTGTCCAGGCTGGTAATTATTGATTTGTGTACTCTGGTGTGAAATATGTACAGTACAGTTTTGGGTTTGTGTAAAGAACTATTATATTATATGTTATTCAGTCCGCTGTGAGATTCGGTTTTTGTTTAGTTTCTTCTTAATCTACCTACCTTCTTTTCCCTCAATTATCTGTCTTTCCGGCACTCGATCGTTCGGCATGCTATACAATGAGCGTATTTATGTAGATTTTGAGGGTGGAAAGAGCGGGTCGTCACAGAACCCTTGGATTTTATTGCTCAAATTGACTGTTAAACAATTGCTATTATTAAGGTAAATTAAATTATGGTATATAACACAGTCGAAAATAAATATAATATGTATATTACATACCTAATAAGATCTGATAATTCTTCACAATTGAGAAGCAGCATTATTCTAGCTATAGTAAACTCTTTTGGGTGTTTGAAAACTTCCATCCTTCCATATACCAGAAAGGCATTCCCATTGATAAAAAACAAAAAGAGAAATGTCATTTGAATCATCCATACCATCATCATTACGAGGACCACCGTTAGAATTTATCTTAACATGGACTACGAAATAATAACTAAAAAATGTGGATGCCTCTTCAACAATGTATGCATGACATATCAAACCTTCAATGTATACGTTTTATTTTACCTTTTTGAGCTAACCCTCATAACTTCATATGAAGTGCAAAAAATTACAAATTCTACGTGTATTAGGTTGATTATAAAAAGGAATATAATAATTTTATTATCAAAAGGACACATCCATCTATACTGCACTAGTACTTGCATTAAAGCTTTAATTGGTAGATGTACAGGTGTATATTCCATGAAATTGAAAACTCTAGAAGGAAATATTTTCACAAACTTACACAATAATTTGGGTTTATATTTATCCAATTTCTCCAAATGAGTTTATAAAGTGTGGTCAAGCATAAATATTTGTGGAATAAACTAATCTTGATTTTAGGCATCCACACCATCTATTACAATGGGTCCTTAAAGTCTCTTAAAATACATGACAATCGTGAGTCTTTAAACCTAACAGTTGAAGATCCTTCATACCAATAGAGCATTTCATGTTAGCAGCAACTCCATTTGGAAACTTAAAATTTTAAACCGAATCTAATAGTTTTTGACGATGTTTATTTTTCGACTCCTAACAAGCAAAACGTTTGAACTTCATCCCTATCAATTTTAAGCTCAGGGTGATTACAGTAATGCGATATCATTCCTTGACTTCAAATTACCTTTTGTTTTCCTATTTATTTCCATTGTTCTGTAAAATAAATTCTCAAACACAATTTTCTCATTATGCATTATGTCTATATTATGTCGAATTTTCATATTTTTCCAATATGGTAACTCCTAAAACATAGTTTTTTGCACCAACTGGGTTACCCTCCTTTACTAGCAATTTTTTCACCTTGTCTATCTCGTGTATTTTAGAATACACCTACATGAGATAATACTCTTGTTCATTACTCATAATGGTAAGTTACTCTAAACTAATAGTTGTATTTCATCTGAAGTTGTTATTATAAACTCTAAAACGATCGTTTACAAATGAAAAACGACGATGTCGACCCCACTAACACCGTTTACCACGATGTTTTAGCTGAAATGATTCTTTCAAATCCATGCAAATAGGACCAATGAATTTGCCGCTATTACTCCATCCAATGAACATCCCATGCATTGGAAAATCGCTTATTATCCGCAATAAAGAAGCAACCATTCTAAAATTATTTTTCTTTGCTTCCTATTTAACAATACCCATTGTCCAAAGTTTTTCAGCTCATCAACTAAAGGACGCAAATACACTTCTATCCTGTTGTTGGGATTTTTAAGTTCGGGAATAGTTAAAGTTAAAAATATGTACGGATTCTTCATACACGTCCATGGAGGCAAATTGTAAGGTGTTTGAATAGCTAACCACTTTGAATAATGTTTATTGAATGAAGAAACGACGCAAAATAATCTGTACACAAGCCAACCCTTACATTACACGACTCATTAGTAAGATCAGGATTTATGTTATCAAAATGTTTTCAAGCTCCGCCATCTAGAGGATGGCGTAATACACCTTTATAAAATGTCATTCACTACGTCATCACACGTATTTCTTGATAGTAGCAGATTCATACAACCTTTGCAATCTAGATGTAATCGGAAAATAATGCATTCAGGTAAAAGCACCTTTACCACTATTTTTTCTTGACCGATATCTCGGTTTTTTACAGAATATATGTAGGATCTAGATTAACCCTAGAGTGGGGGGGGGTGAATAAGGTTATAGCAAATTTTCTTAAATTTAAATACGAAATCAAACTGTAGATAAGTAAGTATTCTGAAAAGTAAATCACACACAAAATTTACCCAGCTTCGGCAACCCCTGCCTACTGCTGCATTCCCAGATTTCTATTAGAATTAAACAGTATCCCGCTTACAAACACTCTAACAGACTCGCAAACCCTGCTACCGCCTATAGAGTTTTGCAAACTCGCAAACCCTGCTCATTGAACTAATCCTAACTAGACTATCTGACACTACCTAAAACCTAGGTAGTGATTTACCCTGATTTGATTCTAAGAAATACAGATTTCAAAAATAAAAAGCAAGAGCAAAAAATAAATAAGCTAGAGTAAAAATGTTTTTGCCCTTAAACAAAAATAAAAGTTAAAGCCCTATTTAAAATAACAAGGCCGACCCCTTCTTATTTTTATCGGCCCGCTTCCCTTTTTCTTTGTTTATCTGATGCAATTGAAAGAAATGGCGGCTTATGGATTTAGGGCTTCGGCTCGATCTCCTCTGTGATGTTGTTCCTCCTTGTCTGCTGCTCTGAATTAGGGCTTCGGCTCGATGCTTCCAAAATTAGGGCTTTGCTCTTGTGTTTACCGCTTTGGCCTCGTCTTCCTCTTGTGGTTCCTCTGTGAGCAATTTGGATTTCGAATTACTTTGTCGATGCTATTGCTCTGTTGATTCGAGATGATTGATTTGTTCAATTGTTGGCTTTGGTATGTGATTTCTGCTCTGTACTTTTTAACTTGATTGCTTGAATTAAATTACTTTTGCTTTTTCGCTCTCTGTCAATGATGATTTGGGTTCTGCACACCTTCTCGATGATGATATCTGGGTCTTTATATACTTGTCTGATTTGATTTTCATGATTCCCACGTTGTTAAAACTTTCCCTTAATTATGTTGTGATATTTTGGGAAATTTCTTCATACCCACGGTTTTGATTCTTAAACGTTCGATCTCTTTTATGACTGATACTTTAGAAACTTTCCTAAAATCTGAGTTTGACTTTTTCAAAATTTTCTTAACTTGATACGGCCTTGACATTGTTTACTGTTGATCATGGCCTTCACATTGTTTATTGTTGATCATCTTCTCTGGCTATTTGTTTTTGTGATATTGATCTACTCGAATCATCACTTGACTACAATCATGACTAACTTGATTTCTGACTTTTTCACTGTTGTCTTTGATGGTGAGCTTTAGGCTGCATTCCAGTTTATTATTCTCTCTGACCATCTATGTTTATACCTGACCTGACTTTGATCTTCACTGCCGACTTGTTCATGCAATACTGTTGTACATTCATGCTCATATGATAATTGCATCCACATGTATCTGATATAGTTGCTGTTGGTTTTGCTACTGTGTTTTGAACTGCAACTCGACATTGATTCTTGTTCAATCATATTGCATTTGCCTGCAGTTCACTGTGTTGCATTATTTCTGTGCACATTGTAGCCTTCACTGTTCACTGCTTTATGCATTGAGTTGCATCACTGGTCTTTGCATTGTGTAGTTGTCATATCTTGTGCTCGAGCTCTTTACCCACTGATGCATTCAGTAGCATTCATGCTTCATTGTTATCTGGTAACTCTCGAGTCTTGTTCATGTCATCACTGCATAGCTGTATTGCCATATTGATCCCTCTGTTTGCTTTGGCTTCACTGCATAGCATATTGGTACATATTAAAAATGTTGCATCATTGAGTTGCACTGCACTTTTTTTGGAATGATTTCAACATTGATGCTCTGGCCTTTGGTCTCTGTTTGGCCTGTGATCTGTAGAGTTCATTTCAGTTGTTTGCAGTTTCTTGGTCATTAACTAAAGTTTGTTTTGCATGCTGTTGCCTTCAGTGTACATGCAACTTTGACCTTGTCTGTATATGTTGCCTGTGTAGATTTTATTGTTGCAGCTTCCATTGTATGTCTGCACTCTTTCATTTGACACTTGCTTGTTGTCCAGTTGTACTTGCAGTGTACCATGCTGGAGTGTTATTCCATATGTGTGTGCTTCCCTATGCATTCTGACCTTGAGTTTGTTGTGCACTTATGTATATATGTTGATGTTGACTTGAATCTGCATTAGAGTTGTGCATTTCATTGTCTTTGATCATTGTTTTGGTCTGGTCATTTGAACTGTAGCTGTTGCATTCTTGTGTTTGTTGGTTGACTGTGCACACGAGTTGGCGAGACAGTGCACACGTGTATCAATGTACACGTGTGTATTGCAGCCACTCACGATTACCTGTCCCTGATATGAATATTGATATACACAGATATTACACAATCAAAGATGATGACAATAACCTATATATCTAAGACAACGACAAAAACAAATTTTATATTTTTGCAAATTCAAATTTGTTTATTTTCAGATTACTGCTGTAGTTGTTAATTGTACAGGTACACAGGAGACAGGACAAGAACTGGAGCTAGACAATGCAGATAGTTATAGTTGAGTGTTGAGTGATGTAGTGAGGAAACAAATGTAAATATGAAATGTATTAAATCAGTGTAATGTATGAAATCATGAAATGTATAAAATCAGTGTATGAGCTGAAAACTTTTGTACTGTATAAAATATGTTATTGAATAAAAAATACTGATTGAATTTGTTAAATTCTGTGCAATAGTATTATTATTCAATATGAATATTTATTCCTATATGTGTATAGTACAATCTGCAAACACATCTATAAATTGATATATATTTTGTTATCATCAAACAAGAAACGCACATCAAACAATCTCCCCCTTTTGATGATGACAAACATATATATTAAAGATTTTGAAATTCTGATAAATGTGTTTGAGCATGAAATTTATAGCTCCCCCTATATGAATGCTCCCCCTACATGAATACTCCCCCTACAACTGAGACCACTCCCTATTTAGAAGATTTAGGAAATTACAGAAGAATAAAAGAACTGTAGAAAAATAACTAACAACATTTAACAAATTTGGTGAAGTATTCCAAAAATACTTATTTCCTTATCAAAATCTCGTTCTTCTCCCCCTTTTGTTATCATCAAAAGACTGACAAACTAATGGAACAGTAGGGGAAAAACAAATGTAAAACCAAGAAAAACCATAATATATCATAACAAGATAACAATTTCCACATTTTAGAGAATGGATCGATGATTCGGTTTTTATATAATGAGAAGAGGGATGTTTTTTTTAAAATAATTTGACATTTAAGCACAAAAATAAGCACTTACTAACCACGCATAACCATAAGGACTTTTAAATGGGATTAGCAGTTACTCATTAGCTATCAAGCTCCATCCATGCATAACCATAAGGACTTTTAAATGAGAATGGAGTGATGATAAACTAAAATTAATTTACTCACATGATCCATCCATGCATAACCATAAGGACTTTTAAATGAGAATGGATGCATGGGAAATATTTTTGAAATTTTTTTCTTTTAAATTTCTTTTTAATTTTAAAAAATAATTCACTCTTCTCATTTTTCAAAACCATTATGAATGATAGAAAGATGGTAGAAATAGAAATGGTCATGGAATAATGTAACGACCCGCTATTTTGGACCATTCGCATCCATTATAAGTGTATAGGTAGACACTCATGCCGGAATTGAATTACTCAAAATACCGCGTTGTTAATTTAAATTTGGCAAAATTGAACATATACAGTAAATAAATAATCATAGATCACAGACACAGAGTAATAAATGCAGTGGAAATAAAAGAGATAGTAGTTCATGAAGCTACTATATGAATATATAAGATACATCAGAGTTTACAACAGAAGAGTAATACGATACATCAGAGTTAAACCAGATACAACGGAAGAGTAATACGATACATCAGATACAAATCAGAATACATCACTGGAATCATCGAATACTGAAAGCAGAATAGATGGCTGGATCTTCAAGCAAAGCTACAACTTCAAAGGTGAGTCTCGAATACTGGTACACTCAGTCTGACCCGACCGTAAAGCAAAACACAAGACACTCGAGTCAGGATTAACATTCTTATATCAATAAATCCAACTCAAGTGAAATAGCAATTGAAATACAAGTAACTCAAAGGATGTTTGGAATAACCATCCTTTAAGGATCCGTTAAACTATCTACTATGTAGTAGTGTACGATATATAGATAATGTCTATCAGTAATAATAAGATATCAAAATAGTGTTAAGTCATGGCCCATTCCACCCTTAACACATTTTTATTCCCAAAAGCATATACAAGACCGTAGTTTCCCCAAAACCAGAAGTCACCAGAGGGCAATCCATATACTAAAGGTACAAATCAAAATCGTAGTGGTCGCGTATAAATGGAATACAAGTATGACAAGGCACATGAGGCAATACCCAAGGTAGTGATACTACCGTTCGCTTGATCCGGACTGGTGAGAACGCAACGCCGCAGCGCCCGCAACACCGTGAAACAACACTCCCAAAATCAAGGGTGCACCAATCGACAACAAGTAATGAGTAGTTCGAAGAAGTGTGTTCACTTGCGGTAGCAAATCCTCCATTGGCCCGGCACGGCTCCTGTTTTAGTCATTTCCAATTTGACACAAGTGTCAAGGCTATCCATTATCGTTCTCTTTTTCAGTCAACACGTACATCATTCCAACCACTTCATTCTGGATCATCACTCCACGTATAGTTATTAAAGTGGTTTCGGTTCAGATAGAGAGTATATCCATTACCGATCCCGGTCTCTTTAATAACTTCGTAATTATTACACCGATTGGTCGTTTATATATTTCAAAAACCAAATCAATTTCAATTCAATTAGAATTCGTAAATCAAAATTTCATTTGTCTTTCAAAACCAATTTCCAATAATTTACGTTTCAAAACATTCAATTTATCATTTCAAGATCTTATAATTCAATTTCAATTTCCTTTAAAACAATTCAAATATTGATTCAAGTTCGTATATAAGATTCATTCCAAAATTATTTAAATTTATTTAATTTAACATTTAAATCAATTTAAATTCATTTATCAATTTCATTCAATATTCATTAAGTAAATTTGCCATTCAAAATAATTTCTAGTAAATTTCCAATTCATTAAATCCATTATAAAAATTCAACTTCATTATATCAAAACTTACAAATTTGATTAAATTAAATTCATCAAATCAATTCTTTCAATTACAAGTCTTACATTAATTCCAAAAATATCACATTTTCATTTCTTGTTACAGAAATTCAATTTCACTTATTTACTTTCTTAAATAATTTTCCAAAAACTTAATTAATAAAGAAAACTCAATTTCAATTATTTACGAAGTAAAATTCACTTATTCAAAAGTTCAATTTTTCTTATTAAAGAATTTCAATTCAATTTAATCATTAAATAATTCAATCTTATTTAATTATTAAATAATTCAAAACTTAATTATTAAATAATTTCAAAGTTTAATAATTTCAAACTTAATTATAATTTCAAACTTAATTGTTAAATCATTCCAAAGTTTAATAATTTCAAACTTGATTATTAAATTATTTCAAACTTAATTCAATCATTTCTCAAATTAAACAACATTCTTTCATCAATTTCTTTATAAATATTTCATTTCAGATTACTAAATATTCACATTTAAATTTCATTGAAATTCAATTTCCAACTTCGTTTCAAAACCATATTATTATTCAAATAAAATCTTCGTTTTATTTTTAAATCAAATTATTGACCAATCGGGTTTTTATTTAATTTCCTATCCTAGGTCAAAGTTCAATTTAGGTATTTATCATTTCAACCCGATTCCAATTCAATTCAAAATCAAAACATAACAAAGGGAACTTGCAGTGTGATAACTGGGATGGTGTCAAAGTAAATAAACAAGCAATAACAACAAACAATAACAATCCAATAATCAATTCAAATAATCCCGAAATAACCGCATTAATTCGCATTGTTATTTGTACGAATTAATATAATTATTTCTAGTACACTATCATTTCATGTAGATTAAAGATTATTACACAAATATTTATATGGTTTTTCACTTGTCATTCGATTTCAATTTTAACACTACAACAATTTATCCAATATACGTCGATGGTTCAAATTGTAATTATCACTATTCTACATGTCAATTAATTTAACAATTGAAAGGGGTCATATTCACTAATCAAATTTAACATATAAATCAGTTTTAAAATTGTTAACTATCCTATATCAAATTCAATTGCATACTATTTATCATTTAACACTAACAATTTAACGTCCAATATAAACATCAACAATCAATCATTTAACAACCAAACTGGATTATCATTGCATATATAACAAATAATGGTGTCAGATGACATAGGTGAACTGATTCATGTAATAACAGATATATAACAGTGTAATTAACTAACAGCAGCATATTTCAATTGTCGTTTCAATCGAAATCAAATTTACTAAATAAAAAATGTTAATCGTGAGTGATTGCTCACCTTTCGTGGCTAGAGAAGACGAGACTGAGATGAGTTACAAATCCAAGCACGAATTTCAACCGAGCTAGATTGGCACAAGTTAGATGGACAAAGCTGATAACAAGGAGTAGACGAAATCAAATCAGCATTGGGACGATGAAGATTACGAGTATAAGTGAACTCATATATATACTATATATATTTATTTATTTATTTATATATAAGATCGTATTTAAATTCCAACACATAGAATAAGCCGAACATATCTTCATACTAAAATTTTGAAATAAATACATCTTTATATACTAAAGTTATAATAAAGTATAAATGTACAAAGTATAGTTCAAATCAATTAAGGAAAAAGAAAACAACTTATCTACAATTAATATATTAGAAATCCGTATATATAATATATTTCAAACTATCATTTATTAAATAAAATTAAGATTTATTGTAACATGTTTACTTAATAGTACGCGTAATATGGACTATATACAGTCTTAATACGAATTTAATATTTATAACTGATAACCTAATCTGTAATTAAAGAAATCATATTATATGCTTAATACAAATATATGATATTATTAACATCATATACGTGACCCAGATCTTATATCACTAAAATAAGACAATTAGGCAGATTGTATTTTAAAACAAAACAGCACATACGTTACATCTATTTATCTTAATAAAATCACAGACAACTTTATACTATATACAATATTTAACTGCACTAACCCAGTATCTTAAAGTATACTGTAAGCCAAGTTTCCACACCTATATATAACGTACTTATGTAATATGTAACTGCGTAAACTCATGTAATCTAACATTGTCCATTTATGCAAACTGTCAAAATATAAACCTGTATAACTTATATGTACTACCAACAGATTATATGCAACTTATAAAGCCTATACATATTCACCGACTTTACGATCTATATATACACAAAATTTAAACATCACTATTAATAAGCAGTATATTAGCTTTCAAAATTCATATAATATGTGTAGTGAAAACAAATATGACTGCGGCTACTTAAACAAAGCCCCTATATACATATATGTAAACCGTACATATGCAGACGAGTATAAATTCTTATATTAAGCTATATATATAAACTAACATACTAGTATATAAACTAATATATATAATAGTACATGTATAAATTTTCATACCTATATGCGAAAGAAAGGTGGTTGAGGCTGGATGTGTGTACGCAGCAGCTTGGTGGGTCTGCCATGGATGTGGCTTCAGGTTCGAAGGTCAGAAGGGAAGCATGGTCCAAGTCATGGCATTTGGACGAGAATGGCGGAGAAAATGAAGGTATGGGAATGGATGGCTCGGTGAAGTCTGGAGCTCGGTCGTGGGAGGTGCTGGTGGCGAAGGAAGAGCGGGAAGCAAAGAGGTGGGTTCGTGCAAAGAAGAGGAAGGTTGCTGGAAACGATGGAGATGGTGGCGGGCGAGAGTGTGGGAGGAGCGAGAGGGGGAAGAGAAGAGAGAGGGGGAGAGATGCTGTCATCATAATTTTTCTTTGGAAACTAACTTTGCTTTATCATGAGCAGCAGGCTTGAATCATGAAAAACACTGTGGGGAACGAGAAATATAGGAAGAAGCAGAGATTCATTTTAGTTCAACAGACTTTACGTTTTGTTTTATGATTTAGATTTTTTTTAGAACAGAACGTCAAAAGAATAGAAGAGGACCATAGAGAGGTAGTGAATCAAAGAATAAAATGCACTAATAATAAATATTGAGACAAAGGTGAATAGCCACAGTACGGTTGAATTCAAGGAATGAAAATATTAATGGTTGTTTGTTTCAACCGATAAAGAAGTGTAGACGTACAGTCATTTCTTTTATAATTCAACTTCCAACAGATAGAAATAAAGGCACCAAGCAAGCCATCAATAATTTTAGACGTTGGGAATAGTAATAGTTAAAGACTGAACTCAAGAATGGTCAACAGCCGATAGCTAGTTGCCTTACTTGAATGGCCAAGAAAAGGACACAGAAATCTGAAAGGCACGAATGCGGAATCGGTACGAAGAATCGTTACGCTGATTTTTGTCGTGTATCGTCGACTAAATGCACAATTGAATATACTGCAGGAATCCGTATGTCGAACCGATCAAAACGGTATACGGATATCAGTGGTACGATTTGAATTACGAAAATTCGAATTTCCTAATAACGGAAAAATGCAAGAAAAACACTGAAAAATAAGATCGACGGAGCCAAAGATGTTCGAATTTGGAAAAACGACAAACTGACATCTTTCTCAGGAGATGGTTTAGAATTTTTCTATGTAAAAATATTTAGGTTTCGGAAACATTTTATTTTCATCGCTTTTTAACAGAATAAATTGAAGTGAATTTACGCGCGAATTAAACTTCCATATTTTCGGACGAAAATTTACCAGTTGCTATGTTTAATTAGACGTATTCCAAATATCAAATTTTTATTTCAAAATTTTATCGTTTGAAATTTCGCAAAAATTTCAACTAATTACGTTATTAAAACAGTTGAAATTTACGGGTCGTTACAAATAAGTTACCAAATTAATCATATTATGAAATTTCTTGAAATAGAACAGATATATTTCCACTACTGAATACCATATTCCAATCAATCTTTGAATAATATCCAAAACTGGTTTGAATCCTAGAAATTGAAGTTGAAAATTAATATCCAAGAATATTTCAACCAAAGAATTGAAAAATGATTAGTCAATTTCCATAATCCCCAAATCCAAACGTAATCTGGAAAATCTGTCTTCGGGGAGGGGTTTTGTAAAAATATCAGCAAGTTGAATCTCAGTTGAAATATGTTCAATGCAAATGTTTTCCTTAGCAATGTGATCTCTAAGAAAGTGGTGTCTCACATCAATGTGTTTTGTGCGTGAATGATGAACATGATTATTTGACAAGTCTATTGCACTTTTACTATCACATTTTAATGGAACTTGTTTATAAACTAAGCCAAAATCAGAAAGAGTTTGCATCATCCATAAAATTTGAGCACAACAACTTCCTAAAGCAATATATTCTACTTCAGTGGTGGATAATGCAACACAATTTTGTTTTCGACTTGACCACGAAACTAATGAATGTCCTAGCATGAAACATGTCCCACTAGTCCTTTTCCTGTCTACCAGTGAACCCGCATAATCAGCATCAGAATAACCAACTAAATCAAAATTTTCACAAGAAGGGTACCATAGTCCAAATTTGTGTGTGTGTGTGTGAAAGATATCTCAAAATTCGTTTAGTGGCTTTTAAATGAGATTCTTTAGGGTTAGATTGAAAACGTGCACACAAACACACAGAAAACATAATATCAGGTCTAGAAGCAGTAAGATAGAGAAGTGAACCAATTATCCCTCGATATTTCTTCTGATCAACAGCAGCTCCTTTCTCGTCTTTGTCCAACTTTGTTGATGGGCTCATAGGAGTTCTCAATGGCTTGGAATTCTCAGCTCCAAATTTCTTCAACAGTTCCAACACATACTTGGATTGTGAAATGAAAATGCCATCACTGCTTTGCTTGATTTGAAATCCAAGAAAATATTTCAATTCTCCAACCAAGCTCATCTCGAATTTAGCCTGCATGACTTGTTCAAATTTCTCGCACAAGAGTTCATTAGTAGCACCATAAATGATATCATCCACATAAATCTGAACAATCAAAAAATCACTCTCTTTATGTAATAGAAACAGTGTCGTGTCAGCACTCCCCTTTTTAAAACCATTTTCCATATATGTACAAAGGCAGTCATACCAAGCTCTAGGAGCTTGCTTGAACCATATAATGCTTTTTCTAGTTTATACACATGATTTCGAAAATCATAATTTTCAAAACCGGGGGGTTGTTCAACAAAAACTTCTTCTTTTAAATCACCATTTAGAAAGGCACTTTTTACATCCATTTGTTTAAGTTTGAAACCCTTATAACATGCAAAGCTTAGTAAAATCCTAATGGCTTCTAACCTAGCAACTGGAGCAAATGTTTCATCAAAATCTATGCCTTCTATTTGGTTATATCCTTTTGCGACCAACCTAGCTTTGTTTCTAATTACATTTCCTGATTCATCAAGTTTATTTTTGAACACCCATTTAGTTCCAACAATCGGATAGTCATTAGGCCTAGGAACTAATTTCCAAACTTTATTTCTCTCAAATTGATTAAGTTCATCTTGCATTGCTAAACCCAACTTTCATCATTAAGAGCCATTTCAACAGAATCAGGTTCAATCTCAGAAATAAAACCACTGTGACAACAAAACGCACACAATTTTTTATCAAATGAAGAGCGAGTGCGTATACCTTTTGTAGGATCACCAGTCATTAAACCATCATCATTATTTCAAAACAATTTCTTGAAGTTTCACCAATTTCATAAAGTTTCAACAATTTCAACAATTTCTTAAAAACCTTTTTATAGCATGAGTAATCAGTAATCAATCATAATTTGACCAAACAGATTAAGTTCAATAAAAAAATGGTTGGTCAAACTTTTAAGCACAAATCAAAGTCATAGATAAGGACAAGTCATGTAAGATCATATCAAGTAAGTTAGAATCTATCAACCATCATAATTACTTTGAATAATTCTATTTAAATATGGTTAGAAAAAAATCAGAATTAACATCATCAATCATTTAACATAACTGGCTGATTTAATTCAGATTATGGTGCAGATTTTCATACTTTATCTATCGTTATACAATTACCTGTCTTACATGTACGATGCTCTTTCGTTGTTTGCCCATTGTGAATCTGTCACCTTTATACTAGGCTAAGGAACGTTGATTTGTCGCTCATTGTGTGTCTGGAACAGCCAGAATCCAGATAACACTAATGTTGTTCCTTAGCCTGCCACCACACCTACACGGTAAAAGATTTTTGTGACCTATTTGTTTTTATAGGTCCATGGTTGTTAGTGGCAGAATAATTTGATGAATATGTTTGAGTAGACCCAAAACTATTAATATATGTTCCTTTTGGCACCCAAACTTGTTTTGTCCTTTCATTCTTGTTCCAATAGACATGAAATTTGTTTGTAGAATTCTTAGGAACCCAAACTTGTATAAATTTTGTGTTCTTGTTCCTATGACTACAATTTTCAACACGTTGTTCAATTATTTCACATCTAGTAAAGATACTCTTACCTCTTGCACTATCCTTAACTTGTGTTTTCCCAAAGCCTAGTCCTTTTCTGTTGTTAGCAAAAAGTTGATTTCCCAATAACATGTTGAACGATTTTTCTCCTCTTGAAAAGTTATTCAGTGATTTCTCAAGATTTTGGACTTTGGTTTTTAGTGTTGTGTTTTTAGTCACAAGTGAGGTGCATCTATTTATGAAATCCTTTTTCCTAGTGTCAATTGTTTCCTTAAGATTCAAGTTTTCTTTTTCAAGATTCTCAAAGCTATTTTTCAGTTTTGATAATTCTGAATCTAAAATTTTACATTTTTTACAGTCTAGGTTTTGAGTATTTTAAAGTTCAGTTTCTAACCTAAAATTTTAATGGGCAAGTACTCTTCTATCAGATTTCAGTTTTTCAATTTTAGATTCAAGAGCATCAACTGTTTTAGTAAGATCAAGGCACATTAAAACAAGATCTTTATAAGAATAGTCACCTACCTCACTAGATTCCTCTGAGCTTGCTTCTGAATCTGATTTTGCCATAATACCCAAGTTAGCCTCCTCTGAGCTATCATTCGAAACTTCCTCTCCTTCTTCATCATCCCAAGTCGCTGCAAAGGCCTTCTTCTTCTTTTTCTTTCCTTTGTTGTTTTTGAGAAGTGGATAGTTCTGTTTGAAGTGGCCATGCATATTGCAATTATAACAAGTCAATTCATTATCAGAATTGTCAGAATCGTTTGACCTATTACCATTTGTTTTCTTCTTGCGTGGCCTGAATCTTGACCATTTTCTAAGATTATTGACAGCCATTGCAAGCTCTTCAATTGGATCTTCTTCTTCTTCATCGCTCTCTTCTTTGCTCTTTAAGGCAATCGTCTTCTTCTTTGATTCAGAGTTGTTGAGTTCCTCCTTTGTTTTTAGCTCAAGCTCATATGTCATCAAGTTGCCGATCAACTCCTCCATGCTTAGTTTACTCAGATCTTTCGATTCTTGTATTGCTGTGACTTTTGCCTCAAAGTTCATCGGTAAGACTCGCAATATCTTCCTCACTAGTTCTACCTCAGTGAATACCTTCCCAAGTGTTCTAGCTTTGTACACCCAGGTTGAGAAGCGTCCAAACATGTCTTTTATTCTCTCGCCTTTGTCCATCACAAAGTTCTCGTATTCATTGCTGAACAGGGCTAGACGAGACTCCTTGACTTGAGAAGTTCCTTCGTGTGTCACCTCCAAGGTATGCCAAATTTCCTGTGAAGTTTTACAATGAGAAATTCTATTAAATTCAGTCTTATCAAGAGCACAAATCAAAGCATTCATGGCTTTAGCATTTGTAGTTTTTAATTTCTTATCGTTAGCATCCCACCCATCCTTTGGTTTAGGAATCTCAGTATCACCAACAGTTATAGTGGGAGATTTATAGCCAGATTCAATAATATCCCAAACATCATAATCAATAGAACTAAGATAAATTCCCATCCTAACTTTCCAATACGCATAATCATTCCCATTAAACATGGGTGGCCTAGTAATAGATTTCCCCTCAGAAAAAGCATTATTTGGTGGATTCATGACTCTAAAGTTAAAGAAAAAATTTACCGGGCTCTGATACCACTTGTAGGATCTAGATTAACCCTAGAGGGGGGGTGAATAGGGTTATAACAAATTTTCTTAAATTTAAATACGAAATCAAACTGCAGATAAGTAAGTATTCTGAAAAGTAAATCACACACAAAATTTACCCAGCTTCGGCAACCCCTGCCTACTGCTGCATTCCCATATTTCTATTAGAATTAAACAGTATCCCGCTTACAAACACTCTAACAGACTCGCAAACCCTGCTACCGCCTATAGAGATTTGCAAACTCGCAAACCCTGCTCACTGAACTAATCCTAACTAGACAATCTGACACTACCTAAAACCTAGGTGGTGATTTACCCTGATTTGATTCTAAGAAATACAGATTTCAAAAATAAAAAGCAAGAGCAAAAAATAAATAAGCTAGAGTAAAAATGTTTTTGCCCTTAAACAAAAATAAAAGTTAAAGCCCTATTTAAAATAACAAGGCCGGTCCCTTCTTATTTTTATCGGCCCGCTTCCCTTTTTCTTTGTTTATCTGATGCAATTGAAAGAAATGGCGGCTTCTGGATTTAGGGCTTCGGCTCGATCTCCTCTGTGATGTTGTTCCTCCTTGTCTGCTGCTCTGAATTAGGGCTTCGGCTCGATGCTTCAAAAATTAGGGCTTTGCCCTTGTGTTTACGGCTTCGGCCTCGTCTTCCTCTTGTGGTTCCTCTATGAGCAATTTGGATTTCGAATTACTTTGTCGATGCTATTGCTCTGTTGATTCGAGATGATTAATTTGTTCAATTGTTGGCTTCGGTATGTGATTTCTGCTCTGTACTTTTTAACTTGATTGCTTGAATTCAATTACTTTTGCTTTTTCGCTCTCTGTCAATGATGATTTGGGTTCTGCACACCTTCTCGATGATGATATCGGGGTCTTTATATACTTGTCTGATTTGATTTTCGTGATTCCCACGTTGTTAAAACTTTCCCTTAATTATGTTGTGATATTTTGGGAAATTTCTTCATACCCACGGTTTTGATTCTTAAACGTTCGATCTCTTTTATGACCGATACTTTAGAAACTTTCCTAAAATCTGAGTTTGACTTTTTCAAATTTTTCTTAACTTGATACGGCCTTGACATTGTTTACTGTTGATCATGGCCTTGACATTGTTTACTGTTGATCATCTTCTCTGGCCATTTTTTTTGTGATATTGATCTACTCGAATCATCACTTGACTACAGTCATGACTAACTTGATTTCTGACTTTTTCACTGTTGTCTTTGATGGTGAGCTTTAGTCTGCATTCCAGTTTATTATTCTCTCTGACCATCGATGTTTATACCTGACCTGACTTTGATCTTCACTACTGACTTGTTCATGCAATACTGTTGTACATTTATGCTCATATGATAATTGCATCCACATGTATCTGATATAGTTGCTGTTGGTTTTGCTACTGTGTTTTGAACTGCAACTCGACATTGATTCTTGTTCACTCATATTGCATTTGCCTGGAGTTCACTGTGTTGCATTATTTCTGTGCACATTATAGCCTTCACTGTTCACTGCTTTATGCATTGAGTTGCATCACTGGTCTTTGCATTGTGTAGTTGTCATATCTTGTGCTCGAGCTCTTTACCCACTGATGCATTCAGTAGCATTCATGCTTCATTGTTATCTGGTAACTCTCGAGTCTTGTTCATGTCATCACTGCATAGCTGTATTGCCATATTGATCCCTCTGTTTGCTTTAGCTTCACTGCATAGCATATTGGTACATATTAAAAATGTTGCATCATTGAGTTGCACTGCACTTTTGTTGGAATGATTTCAACATTGATGCTCTGGTCTTTGGTCTCTGTTTGGCCTGTGATCTGTAGAGTTCATTTCAGTTGTTTGTAGTTTCTTGGTCATTGAATAAAGTTTGTTTTGCATGCTGTTGCCTTCAGTGTACATGCAGCTTTGACCTTGTCTGTATATGTTGCCTGTGTAGATTTTATTGTTGCAGCTTCCATTGTATGTCTGCACTCTTTCATTTGACACTTGCTTGTTGTCCAGTTGTACTTGCAGTGTACCATGCTGGAGTGTTATTCCATATGTGTGTGCTTCCCTGTGCATTCTGACCTTGAGTTTGTTGTGCACTTATGTATATATGTTGATGTTGACTTGAATCTGCATTAGAGTTGTGCATTGCATTGTCTTTGATCATTGTTTTGGTCTGGTCATTTGAACTGTGGCTGTTGCATTCTTGTGTTTGTTGGTTGACTGTGCACACGAGTTGGCGAGGCAGTGCACACGTGTATCAATGTACACGTGTGTATTGCAGCCACTCACGATTACCTGTCCCTGATATGAATACTGATATGCACAGATATTACACAATCAAAGATGATGACAATAACCTATATATCTGAGACAACGACAAAAACAAATTTTATATTTTTGCAAATTCAAATTTGTTTATTTTCAGATTAGTGCTGTAGTTGTTAATTATACAGGTACACAGGAGACAGGACAAGAACTGGAGCTGGACAATGCAGATAGTTATAGTTGAGTGTTGAGTGATGTAGTGAGGAAACAAATATAAATATGAAATTTATTAAATCAGTGTAATGTATGAAATCATGAAATGTATAAAATCAGTGTATGAGCTGAAAAATTTTGTACTATATAAAATATTTTATTGAATAAAAAATACTGATTGAATTTGTTAAATTCTGTGCAATAGTATTATTATTCAATATGAATATTTATTCCTATATGTGTATAGTACAATCTGCAAACACATCTATAAATTGATATATATTTTGTTATCATCAAACAAGAAACACACATCAAACAGTATACACAACATTATATTTTTATCTTCCTTCCGATAAATCATGCATTCATCTAGACACATGTCAACTTTTTCATATGAGAAAACCAAAAGCAGAAACTTATATTTTAAGTGATTATTAGTTTTCTCCCAATACATTGTTAGGTGGAAACATTTATTTACACAGACTAAGAATTGCATTTATTAGGTTTTCCGATGCATTATATTTGGGTTTTGATAGCGATAAACCTAGAGGTCTTTAACAAATGTGTCACTATACCACCTTTATAAAGTGGTTATTTTGATGATTCTAACAAGACGAAAAGTTATTCGTTTCCAAGTGAAGTCCTTTCTCCAAATCTGGTATGTATGTCCATATTCTCGAATTGGTGGCATCATGGAACATTTTGGTTATTCTACTTTCTTCAGTGGATTCATCATGATCAACACCTATGTATACGGCCTTATCTTGTACGATGTGATCTTCTCCATGATATCTCTACACATGATAATTTAGCATAAAACTAAATTTATGAAAATGTAATATTACAATACAATACTTTAGGTGTTTCAAGTAATGACATTTCGAACGTAGATATCAGATTACTCTTATATTTTTTCATTATGAGATGTCACTTTCATGAATGATCCATGCCTTTCTAAGTTGTAATGGCATGGCTCCTTTTTTACCTATACTCCCGTACATCCTATTTTGAACATTCAAATAGTCCATCTTTTTATGGTATACGTAAAAAAAATTATATCATTTTTTAGAGAATAGTATATTATTCTCCTTTCTAATTAATCCAAACATTACTAGTAATATATTATATAACTATCATCTAATTAATAAAACCATATATATATTAGCTTTTATTACCAATAACATATTTTATTTTTGTTTTTCCTCCTACTAATAATTTGTTGTTATACATTAATAATAATACCATATAGTGTTTTGAATGATGTGAAGAGGTCATGTGACTCTACATATGGTTTTTAGGAGGGAGTATAGGCCAGAGTGTTTTAGTTTGGTTATTAGGTAGGTGATTGATGGGCTGATATCTTGCATATATCATGTTGTCAATAGTGGTGTATATATACGTATTTTGATTTTGTTTTGGTAATAAAGAAGTAAGAATCTTATTAAAAAACCCATATGATATTCATCTTTATTAGCAATACCGTATATTGCTATCATTATAGTTATCAATATGGCAATATATTATTATTTTATTATTAATACCACATATTATTAATTTCACTTAATAATACCATTCATTTTTTATCTTTATTATCAATAATATATTATTATTGATTTTGTTATAAATAATATCATACATTATTATTATTAATACTATATGAAATATTACTACTATTTTTATTAATACCTTACATTATTTATTCTCTTAATAATACCATTCACCAATGTTTTTTATTATCAATACCATTATTTTCTATAAATAATATCATACATTATTATTATTTTATTATTAATACCATATGAAATATTATTACCTTTTTGATTATTACTATGCATTATTAATTTGAAACAATAATATCATTCATTGTTATTTTTTATAACCAATACCGTATTATTATTAATATTTTGTAAATAATGCCATACTGTAACGACCCAGATTTTTCATTGTTCGATTAGGAATATTTAAATGGTTTTAAATATTGAATTTGAATTATAGATTGATTTTGAATATGAAAATTTGGGTTTATTTATAAAACAAATTAAAAATCTAAATATAGCAATTTATTGGATAATTTAATTCTTGAAGTTTATTGGTTAAATTATTATATCTTGAGTTTTAAGCCCAATAAAAATTATTTAAAGGCTTGTAAAATTTATATTAATAATAATGAAGATAATAAAAGTTTTAAAAATTAATTCTAAAGTGATCTATTCAATTTTAAAAAAATAGTTTGTTCAAATTGACATTTAAAAATAGTCATCAGGGACAGTCTCGGAATTCGACGAAACCAGTTCCATTGGATCCGTAATAGTGTACTATTATCGGATTTCAAATTTCATAGCATTTGAAGTTGTCGTTTGCCATATGGGATATAAACGCGTTGAAATTAATATCGAAATTTAATATAATAATTGGGTCCAAAAAAGCTATCTTCTCCATACGATCAAATTTGGACTTGAAACCTTTTCCATTGCGTTCGAAATAGTGGTATAACATTATGAATGCCTAGCGGCACGCCTCGATAAGAGTTCAAGATTTTAAGTTACGTAAACGAGACGATTTGAAAAATTAAATATATATATATATATATAAATTGACGTGACCTTTTAATTCACATCAGCTGGATTCCTTCCTTTTCAAATCACTGTACATCTACCCTTACATGCTACCTCTCCCTTCTATCTTTTCCCTCCTTCTCTTTTAAAATGCCAACCGAAGTCAGAGAAAAAAATATACAAACGAACAGAATCAATTTAAAAAAAAGAAGAAGAGGAAAATAAAATCGAAGTTAAAATGTTGTTTCCCCTTCTTCCCCTTCAAATTGA
The DNA here is from genome assembly GCA_030737815.1 of Allium fistulosum. Taxonomy (NCBI): domain Eukaryota; kingdom Viridiplantae; phylum Streptophyta; class Magnoliopsida; order Asparagales; family Amaryllidaceae; genus Allium; species Allium fistulosum. Next base: position 929,711,886 of record CM060906.1, read on the forward strand.
ACGAAGTCGAATTCGTTCCTTTTTAAAAAAAATATATAAATGATAGTCGCGAGCCTCGTCGCGATTGGAGGAAAGTAATCGCACGCGCAGAGGAGGGAAGCTCGATTTCGATTTCGCGGTGACTAGAAGATTGACGTCGCGTGTTGCGACCTCGGCCTGGAGATAGGTCGCGCAAGGGGGCATCGGTGTAGGCTAAGGTTTCATGGATGGGATGTATGGACCTGCGTGCGGTAGATGGTAGTGTCGATCAAAGGCGGCGACGACTTAGAAAGTGGAGGCGGGGTTGGGGGAGTTCATGTTCGCGAGTGAACTAGAGATGGGATCGACGCGTGTTGACATTGGGCAGTGGAGGCAAAGTTATGAAGTGCGTTGCGAAGCTCATTCGGAGAGAGGTTCACAGGTACAGGCGGGTTCGAATTTCGTGCAGTGGGAAGGTGATGGAAGCTTGCGTGCAAGCGTGGCTGGTTGTCAGGCCGTGCATCTTCTTTTGGGAGAGAAGAAGTTGGGTAATTTATATATTTAAACAATTATTTAATTTAGTTAAATTACAAATTAATTAGTTTAAAACCTTACATATTCGTATTTAATTCATACGAGGTCCAAAATTATGAAACAAGTTGCGTTGAATAGTAGCGACAAAACACTGGAATGAATTTGAAATTGGAACGACTGGCGATTTCAGAAAAGAACAAAAAAAGAAGAAGAAAAAAAATCAAGGTGAGAAAATTCTGACTCAATTGGATAGCCAGTTTCAAATTTTAAGAAGTTAAAATTAATTTTTGGTTGCTTGGTTGAAATTTGAAATTTTTATCTATTGAATGATATGTTAAATATATATAGTAGTATATATATTAGTAGTTGGATTGATATTCCCGCACATTATGGCGGATGAGACCCTATGCGCCCCGCATAATAGCGGATGACTCTATATACCGCGATATCCCCCTCGAAGTGGGATTGGTATTTTTATTGTTATCTAACATCTGTGGATGCAGGAAAATAGGTTGGTGGGATCCAACTGGATTCCTCAAATATATTTAGTGTTTTTCATATATAAAATATATGATGTGATTTAATAATCTGCTGGATTATTGTGTGTTACAAATTTTTAAATATTATAATGGCATGGGAATTAACTTTGGTATATTAAATACCATAAATAGTATTTTGAAATTTTAAGGAATTAAAAGGAGATTTTTAATATAAAAATATGTATATCGAAGATTGGATTATTTTAAAAGAGATTGATTTGAATAAGCAAAAATGGATTTTTGATCGTATTAAGTAATGAGGGAAAAATATTTTAAATAGAGATTTTAAAATAAATTATATAAAGGGATTTTTAAGATTAGATTTTAAAATGATGTTCGGAAAATATAGAAAAAGTTGAAATCGATATTAAAATTAAAATAAATGGAATTTATAAGAAATTGAATTTATAAAATGGGATTTTATAAATGAGGTTATTTTTAGTGAAACTCAAAGGAGTTATAAAAAAATTTATAAACGATGTTTATAAATAAAGAAAAATTGATATCTGGTGATAAATTGGAAATATAATTTTACAGGAAGAATTCATATTAAATATGGAAATAGGGTGAGAGAAAAATAGTGGATACTATTTTTGATATGAAAATGGTTAAGGAGACCGAAATGGAAGTGATGTGATAGAAATCGAGAGGTGTTATAAATTGAAATTTGTTTATTGAGATTTAAATATATATTTTTATTATTAAATTAAGTTTTATTTTAAAAAGGAAAATTTTATTTATTAAACTAGGTAATTTAAGTTAGTTAGTATTGAAATACTTCAGAAGCGAGATTTTTCCAAATACTAAATATTTATTTTATGTAACGTCCCGGATTTTCGCGCTCGAAAATCGACATCCATACTTTACATCGTATTCGAATGCCGTAGATTCGACCGTTCAAATCCGAGTCGCCGGAGCTTATAACAACATTAAGTAAATAACACAGCGGAATAAATGAATAATACATTGATATATAATATCTGATACAACAGAGTGATACAATGAATATCAATATACATCAGAGATATGATACAACAAATAGCAGCGGAAAAGAAAAATAGATAACTAATATCAACAGCGGAACAAATAACTCTAAGATAGTCTTCAAGAGAGAACTCCAGCAGTAGCTCGAACTCCCAATAACGATACACCAAGAATAAGCAAGTGCAGTTCGATCCAAAGACTGAACTAGCTCCAGAAAATCTATTGAACCTGACTATCTGAAAAACCCAATTCTAGACTGCTCGTGTAGAAAATTATGAGCATCCAGAGTTTAGGAAATAAACAATAAACTCCGGATCAGTCATGGGACTGGTGTGAGCAACAAAAACAGTTTATCTTTAAACAACAGCAAAAGAATTTTAAACATTGAAATCCGCAATGCTTTTAGAAAATGAAACTACCACAAGACCTCCCGCCACACACACAATGCAAACGCAGAATTGGAGGAGATTTCTTCTTATGATAGTCAAAGATGCTTACTACGCAAAATCAAATTCTTTTTGATATTATTATTAGTGCATAGTGTAGAAAACATTTCGAAAGTATAATATTAATCTTAGCCAACATACGACCAGTATCGTATGCCTACTATAGCTACCATCTAAACAGTGGTGACCACCGTACGTAAATGGCAGGTTCTACAACTAATACCGTACAAAGTTCGTATTGGAAGATGGATTTCCAATAAATGGTCAGGCTAAGGAACTTCCTATCCACGATGGGTACGTCCCTGGAATAGACGACCCGAGAACCTAACCGGATCTCTGCCAACACAAGGCCGGGTTACCTCTGCAAAAATAGGTAACTACTGACACGCGTATGCCATCCCCCGATCGTAACCGATCTTCCCGAGGATCCTCGATTTCCAACAACCACATCAGAATAATAATGCAGTAACCACATAGGTTAAGTATCTGGGCTCCATACCATGATACCACCTCTATCCAGATGAATGACATACACTAAGGGGCGCTACTCCCTAGAACCTTGCTGCATCCTTCCTGTTTTGACCATTTCCGGGGTGTGAGGCTCGACGAAGTCTCGTCCACAAAGCTACGCTTTGTCACAAAGCCATGCTTCGGGTCAAACAAATGATCAACCTATGATCACAAAGAATAAGATCAAATAAATGATCATATCGCAAATGATCAAACACTGATCATCACACAGCAGCACTCAGCATGCCACATTACCAAATTGGGATATATCGCTGATAAATTTCAACTACATAACCTCTGAGCTCGTACGTCTCAGAGAAGGGTGTTAAGCTAAGAGAATAAATTCTCCGCCACCAAACAGAAATGTATTTGAAAGAAATCGACTTTATATCTCAAAGTGTAATGTCAGACATGTAACCATACAAGTCTGTTCCGGGATCGAACAGAACCGAAGGCACTTCTCACGAAGCCCTTGCAAATCCGGATAATTTCCAAATCACGTCCAGACTTCCCATCACAAAAAGAGTGATATAAATCTCTATACCGGGAGCTACCCAGTGCAGAGACATTCGACAGGTTGTCCTTTCATTTTCGAAAATATCCGGTCTTCAACACCGATCTTCAAATGCTATCCATATACGACGTATCACTATTCGGAATGGGTTATATGACACAGATGTCTTTTCCCGGCTAACCCGAATAGTGAGCGCAATATTCAAAAACAAATGGATAATGGGATTTCAATTAAGTCACAATTTAAACCCAAACTTTCTCTTTCAAATGGTTAAACAAATTTCCATTTTAATCTTTTTTTAAACAAAAAGATTTAATTCACAAAGTTCACTTAATTTCACAAAGATTCATCCACAGATTTTCCAAATCGATTTCCATTTCAATTTAATTAATTCGTTGAATCTTTAAATCAAAGATTTAACAAATAGCTTTCAAAACAATTCCATTTCGAATGGTTTAAACAAAACATCATTTTAAATCTGTTAAAAATAAGCAGATTTAATTCATAGCTTTCAAAAAGAATTCATTCATAACTTGGAAAAATCATTTTTCAATTTAATCTTGAAATTCCTTTACCTAAATTGGAATTTCACTTCTTATCTGAAAGCTTTTATTCTTTGAAAACAAACAGTTTTCATTCTGGAAATCTGATTCATTCATACGAGTTGAAATCCTTGGGTTAAATTCAAATTTCAAAATTTTACTTTTAAATGGTTTAATTCATACAAACACATTTATATCATCTTTTATCCCTAGTTTCCAAATCATAGATTTAATTTCAAACTTCAATTCAAATTTAAATCTAATTATTTAAATTTTCAAAAACTCGGTTAAGTTATTCAAAATAACTTTTATCTTTGAAATTCCATTTCAAAAGCTTTTTTTTTCTTTAAACCCGAATTTCTAATTTCAAAATCAATTGAAATTAAAATTTCAATTTCAAAAACATCAAATTTAAATTATCTGTGACTTAACCGATTTCCACGTGAAATCCATATTTGTGTGTGTAAAAGTGTAGTCCAGGGGTTTCACACACAATAGTGCACAACATCAATCATCACAGATATATCGATAAGCGGTATAATCAATAACGCTTATCTTCATTCACAGATTCATAGATAAAATAAATTTATCAGTCACAAAGATTCACAATTACAATTCGATGTGGGTTTCGGATAACCAACTGGAATCCGACTCCCTGTCGCATCGAAATTCAAGTGCCGTTTTACGGGTCAAAGGTTTCATATTCACATAACAATATACACATCACAGATAAGTAAATTACAGATCATAACAAAATCAGGGTATATCACAAAGTATCAATAACAGGGGTATCAAACAATTCACATTCAGTCCAATCTAACATTCACAAGTAAGGTCAGTTAATATCTGATTAATTCAAATCAGATTAATTTCTTATGAATAAATTTCAAATCCTGGTTAATCAATTATTAATACATTACAAATTATTTTGATTAATTATTTCTTAATTACTCATTAATTTAAATTAATTATTCCATAATTAATTATCTCCATTAATGTTACTAAGTAAATTCACTTATCCAATTACCCAATGATTTCCTTAAATTAATCACCATTTCATAACTACCTTAATTGATTAACCACATTCATTAATTATTCTTTTAAAGTAATTAACCCTTCTATCTACTTGATTAATAAATCTTTAATCATAAATTGGTCCATCATAATTACTTCCATTTAAGTGATCATCCTAAATTAATCATTTATTAGTTTCTTGATAAATTAACTTGAACTATTAATAATTTTTTTTTTCAATTACTTTCATTAAGTAATTTACTTCAAGTAATAAATTTTCTTTAACAAATAAATTTTAGCTTAACCTCGAAAGGTAAATTTACAATTATAAAATACCCTTAATATTAACTTCTTGGAATATCCTTAAATTTGTTTAAACTAAAAATAAAAGCTATGTTCATTAGAAACCATTTTAAACTAAGCTAATTAAAACAATTTATTCGAAAATCTTTCTTAACTGATTCTTAGACTTGATTATCATTTAACATAAGAAAGAAATTTGATTAACTTAAGCTTTTAAAACTGTTTTTCTTTTCTTTTTCCTGCAGACAACCACCCCGAGCAAAACGCCCATCAGCTCGAGTTCGAACCCGAGTAAAACCACGCTTCAATTTGCTTCGAGCCAGATCTTCGTTTTCGCATGTTCGACTTCGAATCCCCGTCTTCTTCCCCAAATCCACTTACCCAGATATTCACGCGACCCCAAACGTGTACGTGTACGTGTACACCACCATGGCGACGCTCCGGCCATCACCACTAGCGTCGACAAGTCGACTATCAGCCTCGCACACCATTCCAACCACCAGTTCCCCTCCGATTCCTCTTGAACTCGAATTCGAATAAACGAAGCCTGGAACACAGTTTCGCGACCAACTTAAATCCCTGTTAACGCCTCGTCTTCGCAGCCCAGTCCACCAGAACTCCTCCTACTCCAATCACGACCTCGACTAGGGCCTAGCTACCCTCGCCCAAAACCCGAAGGCACTCGATCAACCCACTTGGTCGCGGCGATCGTTTCTTTAAACCCAGTGAAAACTAGGGTTCAAAAATAGAATTCGTCACCGCTCTCTCCATCATGATTTCCATCACCATCCATGATTTTTCTCGGCAACTCCTAACACTTCTCTACTACCAGAAAGAAACTCGAGTCTCCACAATACAGAGATCACCAGATTTTGCTAAAAATTCATTTTTTGTTCAATATCAAACTGCAACTTTCACTCAATTCTAAAAATTCCAATTCTTGATCTAAAAATCAAGTTTTAGTTGAGGCTTTTAATTTGTGAAACTGAAATTACAAAATTTGTATGTTTGGATTTTGGTAAAGATTATCATGCACTGATATATCTCATATTCCAGTGACAACATCTAATATTAACTCCTTAAAATTTTAAATATCACTTGAGATATTTAACAACTTCATTTTTATAAACTTCATTTCCTCAGATCCTTATTTAGATGATGAGCATTTAAAATGAAGGTTGTACCTGGGAAAAAATCAAACAGAACAGGCAAATAAAGAAAGCAGTATGCATACAGATAACTCTTAATTACATCAGGTATTTACTTGTAATAACATGAAATGCTTATTCGACCCAACAATAAATCAAGCAACCATATTTAGTTTTTGTTTGTAAAAGGTTACCCACAGACATTTCAAAGCAGAGAAGGTGAAGTTTGCTCACAGTTTAGAAAAGGAAGAACAGAGAAGCTTTTATCTGGAAACAACTTTGAACATGCTTGCTGAAACTTCTTTCCTTGATTCTCTGGTTGATCTTGTTTATTGTTGTTTAATTGAATTTTGTTTTCGTTCAGTTTTGAAATAGATGAAATGATGAAGACGAAATATGTGCAAATGAAGTGTACGAGTTAATAAATATAAACAAGTTGCAGGTGAAAGTATAGGCAAGTATAATACTTCTTTTTATATTGTTTAACCCATGCTTGAATTGGCTGATGTGATTCTTATCTATAGGCTAAGGTATGGCATTAATTGCTAAAGATGGAAGCATGTTATGTGTATGTACTTTTGTTTATTTTCAGCCATACTTGCTTCGGCTGAGAAAATGATTTGTGGTGGCTGATGTAAGTATGTTTCATTTTAAATGTGTTTTTGTTTTGTTTACTTTGTTCTTGTTTACTTTTCCAGGTTGTATACTTTATGTTTGTTTCTATACTTTGTTTTTATTTTATTTTATTACTTTACTTTATACATTGCATTTCGGCTGAGAAGATGATGCTAGAACAGGTGATGTCTTATATTTTCTTTAAGCTTTTCTTTGTTTCATTAATTTACTTTGTCTTGCATACTTGTATTTGTTTTTTTGTTTTCTAAGTGTTGTAGGCTATGGTATACTTTTTGTATGCTAGAGATATATCTATCAAGAATAAAAAATGACAATTTCTATGTTTATTTGTTTTCTCTATTTATCTTACTACTTTGAAATGTAAATAAATTTCTATTCTAAATTGTTGTTAGATTTTTAACAAATATTCTACTTCTATTTTTTTATTAAAACTTACCTTATATTAATTTCAATTTCTAGTTCAAATATTCATTATCATTATTTACTTAATATTTATTGTCTTATATTTATTTTATAAACTCAAACCATCTTTAACCATCAATTCAAATATATATATTAAATTTACTCGTATATACCTAAATATATATATATATACATTAAATAGATATACACTATCTACAATATTTTAATCTCAAATGATTTATACAGAATATACTTGGATATCGGGGAAACTCGCTCCATTTAATCAATTTAATTTCACAATTTTTATTCAAAAATTTATTTAATTACTCAATTTAATTCAAAAATTCAATAAATTATTAATTTAAATTAATTTAAATTTCAGGGTCGTTACAAATTTCCCCCTTAAAAGAATTTCGTCCTCGAAATTCGAAGGCACGAAAACAACAGAGATAGACAGATCTGATCTCCTACAATTCCTCAAACTGACGGTACGAATTCCAAACTCAAGTCGGAATATCACAGAATACATACCAATTCGTCCCTCTTCGGACTTTGGTATTCACAAGAAATTTCAATAGAATTTCAAAATTTGGGTTCAAACAATATCGTTTTATCGATACTATTCAAATTTAGCTTCATATTATTTTAATCGATTTAACTCAATTCAAAATTCCAATTTCAAATTCATTAAGGTTTAAAAACGAAAAGCTGATAAGAAATCGATGAAGATACGAAAGTAAGGATTTTCTACAACGGTTCGTAGGGCCATCACCGTACCGAAACTTCTTCTTGTAGCTGATACGAAGCAATCAAAAGAATTTGAAAACGAATCAAAGAAAATTTGATAAAGAAAGTTATTTCCACTGTCGCAGGGTATGACCATTTATAGTCATATTTCCTTGTCCCCTATCTCGTCTTCTTCTTGCACTCATACTCACTATCAGTGGATAGCAAGAGAATTTACTGAGACGTTCAAACGGATATCTGAGGATACTCATTCTAGAGTTTACTTCACTCTATCTCTAATGAGCTACTTAACGTGTTATACTCCTGAGCTAAAGTTCAACCTTAGCTCTGATACCACTTTTAACGTCCTGGATTTTCGCGCTCGAAAATCGACATCCATACTTTACATCGTATTCGAATGCCGTAGATTCGACCGTTCAAATCCGAGTCGCCGGAGCTTATAACAACATTAAGTAAATAACACAGCGGAATAAATGAATAATACATTGATATATAATATCTGATACAACAGAGTGATACAATGAATATCAATATACATCAGAGATATGATACAACAAATAGCAGCGGAAAAGAAAAATAGATAACTAATATCAACAGCGGAACAAATAACTCTAAGATAGTCTTCAAGAGAGAACTCCAGCAGTAGCTCGAACTCCCAATAACGATACACCAAGAATAAGCAAGTGCAGTCCGATCCAAAGACTGAACTAGCTCCAGAAAATCTATTGAACCTGACTATCTGAAAAACCCAACTCTAGACTGCTCGTGTAGAAAATTATGAGCATCCAGAGTTTAGGAAATAAACAATAAACTCCGGATCAGTCATGGGACTAGTGTGAGCAACAAAAACAGTTTATCTTTAAACAACAGCAAAAGAATTTTAAACATTGAAATCCGTAATGCTTTTAGAAAATGAAACTACCATAAGACCTCCCGCCACACACACAATGCAAACACAGAATTGGAGGAGATTTCTTCTTATGATAGTCAAAGATGCTTACTACGCAAAATCAAATTCTTTTTGATATTATTATTAGTGCATAGTGTAGAAAACATTTCGAAAGTATAATATTAATCTTAGCCAACATACGACCAGTATCGTATGCCTACTATAGCTACCATCTAAACAGTGGTGACCACCGTACGTAAATGGCAGGTTCTACAACTAATACCGTACAAAGTTCGTATTGGAAGATGGATTTCCAACAAATGGTCAGGCTAAGGAACTTCCTATCCACGATGGGTACGTCCCTGGAATAGACGACCCGAGAACCTAACCGGATCTCTGCCAACACAAGGCCGGGTTACCTCTGCAAAAATAGGTAACTACTGACACGCGTATGCCATCCCCCGATCGTAACCGATCTTCCCGAGGATCCTCGATTTCCAACAACCACATCAGAATAATAATGCAGTAACCACATAGGTTAAGTATCTGGGCTCCATACCATGATACCACCTCTATCCAGAAGGAATGACATACACTAAGGGGCGCTACTCCCTAGAACCTTGCTGCATCCTTCCTGTTTTGACCATTTCCGGGGTGTGAGGCTCGACGAAGTCTCGTCCACAAAGCTACGCTTTGTCACAAAGCCATGCTTCGGGTCAAACAAATGATCAACCTATGATCACAAAGATATAAGATCAAATAAATGATCATATCGCAAATGATCAAACACTGATCATCACACAGCAGCACTCAGCATGCCACATTACCAAATTGGGATATATCACTGATAAATTTCAACTACATAACCTCTGAGCTCGTACGTCTCAGAGAAGGGTGTTAAGCTAAGAGAATAAATTCTCCGCCACCAAACAGAAATGTATTTGAAAGAAATCGGCTTTATATCTCAAAGTGTAATGTCAGACATGTAACCATACAAGTCTGTTCCGGGATCGAACAGAACCGAAGGCACTTCTCACGAAGCCCTTGCAAATCCGGATAATTTCCAAATCACGTCCAGACTTCCCATCACAAAAAGAGTGATATAAATCTCTATACCGGGAGCTACCCAGTGCAGAGACATTCGACAGGTTGTCCTTTCATTTTCGAAAATATCCGGTCTTCAACACCGATCTTCAAATGCTATCCATATACGACGTATCACTATTCAGAATGGGTTATATGACACAGATGTCTTTTCCCGGCTAACCCGAATAGTGAGCGCAATATTCAAAAACAAATGGATAATGGGATTTCAATTAAGTCACAATTTAAACCCAAACTTTCTCTTTCAAATGGTTAAACAAATTTCCATTTTAATCTTTTTTTAAACAAAAAGATTTAATTCACAAAGTTCACTTAATTTCACAAAGATTCATTCACAGATTTTCCAAATCGATTTCCATTTCAATTTAATTAATTCGTTGAATCTTTAAATCAAAGATTTAACAAATAGCTTTCAAAACAATTCCATTTCGAATGGTTTAAACAAAACATCATTTTAAATCTGTTAAAAATAAGCAGATTTAATTCATAGCTTTCAAAAAGAATTCATTCATAACTTGGAAAAATCATTTTTCAATTTAATCTTGAAATTCCTTTACCTAAATTGGAATTTCACTTCTTATCTGAAAGCTTTTATTCTTTGAAAACAAACAGTTTTCATTCTGGAAATCTGATTCATTCATACGAGTTGAAATCCTTGGGTTAAATTCAAATTTCAAAATTTTACTTTTAAATGGTTTAATTCATACAAACACATTTATATCATCTTTTATCCCTAGTTTCCAAATCATAGATTTAATTTCAAACTTCAATTCAAATTTAAATCTAATTATTTAAATTTTCAAAAACTCGGTTAAGTTATTCAAAATAACTTTTATCTTTGAAATTCCATTTCAAAAGCTTTTTTTTCTTTAAACCCGAATTTCTAATTTCAAAATCAATTGAAATTAAAATTTCAATTTCAAAAACATCAAATTTAAATTATCTGTGACTTAACCGATTTCCATGTGAAATCCATATTTGTGTGTGTAAAAGTGTAGTCCAGGGGTTTCACACACAATAGTGCACAACATCAATCATCACAGATATATCGATAAGCGGTATAATCAATAACGCTTATCTTCATTCACAGATTCATAGATAAAATAAATTTATCGGTCACAAAGATTCACAATTACAATTCGATGTGGGTTTCGGATAACCAACTGGAATCCGACTCCCTGTCGCATCGAAATTCAAGTGCCGTTTTACGGGTCAAAGGTTTCATATTCACATAACAATATACACATCACAGATAAGTAAATTACAGATCATAACAAAATCAGGGTATATCACAAAGTATCAATAACAGGGGTATCAAACAATTCACATTCAGTCCAATCTAACATTCACAAGTAAGGTCAGTTAATATCTGATTAATTCAAATCAGATTAATTTCTTATGAATAAATTTCAAATCCTGGTTAATCAATTATTAATACATTACAAATTATTTTGATTAATTATTTCTTAATTACTCATTAATTTAAATTAATTATTCCATAATTAATTATCTCCATTAATGTTACTAAGTAAATTCACTTATCCAATTACCCAATGATTTCCTTAAATTAATCACCATTTCATAACTACCTTAATTGATTAACCACATTCATTAATTATTCTTTTAAAGTAATTAACCCTTCTATCTACTTGATTAATAAATCTTTAATCATAAATTGGTCCATCATAATTACTTCCATTTAAGTGATCATCTTAAATTAATCATTTATTAGTTTCTTGATAAATTAACTTGAACTATTAATAATTTTTTTTTTCAATTACTTTCATTAAGTAATTTACTTCAAGTAATAAATTTTCTTTAACAAATAAATTTTAGCTTAACCTCGAAAGGTAAATTTACAATTATAAAATACCCTTAATATTAACTTCTTGAAATATCCTTAAATTTGTTTAAAATAAAAATAAAAGCTATGTTCATTAGAAACCATTTTAAACTAAGCTAATTAAAACAATTTATTCGAAAATCTTTCTTAACTGATTCTTAGACTTGATTATCATTTAAAATAAGAAAGAAATTTGATTAACTTAAGCTTTTAAAACTGTTTTTCTTTTCTTTTTCCTGCAGACAACCACCCCGAGCAAAACGCCCATCAGCTCGAGTTCGAACCCGAGTAAAACCACGCTTCTATTTGCTTCGAGCCAGATCTTCGTTTTCGCGTGTTCGACTTCGAGCCCCCGTCTTCTTCCCCAAATCCACTTACCCAGATATTCACGCGACCCCAAACGTGTACGTGTACGTGTACACCACCATGGCGACGCTCCGTCCATCACCACTAGCGTCGACAAGTCGACTATCAGCCTCGCACACCATTCCAACCACCAGTTCCCCTCTGATTCCTCTTGAACTCGAATTCGAATAAACGAAGCCTGGAACACAGTTTCGCGACCAACTTAAATCCCTGTCAACGCCTCGTCTTCGCAGCCCAGTCCACCAGAACTCCTCCTACTCCAATCACGACCTCGACTAGGGCCTAGCTACCCTCGCCCAAAACCCGAAGGCACTCGATCAACCCACTTGGTCGCGGCGATCGTTTCTTTAAACCCAGTGAAAACTAGGGTTCAAAAATAGAATTCGTCACCGCTCTCTCCATCATGATTTCCATCACCATCCATGATTTTTCTCGGCAACTCCTAACACTTCTCTACTACCAGAAAGAAACTCGAGTCTCCACAATACAGAGATCACCAGATTTTGCTAAAAATTCATTTTTAGTTCAATATCAAACTGCAACTTTCACTCAATTCTAAAAATTCCAATTCTTGATCTAAAAATCAAGTTTTAGTTGAGGCTTTTAATTTGTGAAACTGAAATTACAAAATTTGTATGTTTGGATTTTGGTAAAGATTATCATGCACTGATATATCTCATATTCCAGTGACAACATCTAATATTAACTCCTTAAAATTTTAAATATCACTTGAGATATTTAACAACTTCATTTTTATAAACTTCATTTCCTCAGATCCTTATTTAGATGATGAGCATTTAAAATGAAGGTTGTACCTGGGAAAAAATCAAACAGAACAGGCAAATAAAGAAAGCAGTATGCACACAGATAACTCTTAATTACATCAGGTATTTACTTGTAATAACATGAAATGCTTATTCGACCCAACAATAAATCAAGCAACCATATTTAGTTTTTGTTTGTAAAAGGTTACCCACAGACATTTCAAAGCAGAGAAGGTGAAGTTTGCTCACAGTTTAGAAAAGGAAGAACAGAGAAGCTTTTATCTGGAAACAACTTTGAACATGCTTGCTGAAACTTCTTTCCTTGATTCTCTGGTTGATCTTGTTTATTGTTGTTTAATTGAATTTTGTTTTCGTTCAGTTTTGAAATAGATGAAATGATGAAGACGAAATATGTGCAAATGAAGTGTACGAGTTAATAAATATAAACAAGTTGCAGGTGAAAGTATAGGCAAGTATAATACTTCTTTTTATATTGTTTAACCCATGCTTGAATTGGCTGATGTGATTCTTATCTATGGGCTAAGGTATGGCATTAATTGCTAAAGATGGAAGCATGTTATGTGTATGTACTTTTGTTTATTTTCAGCCATACTTGCTTCGGCTGAGAAAATGATTTGTGGTGGCTGATGTAAGTATGTTTCATTTTAAATGTGTTTTTGTTTTGTTTACTTTGTTCTTGTTTACTTTTCCAGGTTGTATACTTTATGTTTGTTTCTATACTTTGTTTTTATTTTATTTTATTACTTTACTTTATACATTGCATTTCGGCTGAGAAGATGATGCTAGAACAGGTGATGTCTTATATTTTCTTTAAGCTTTTCTTTGTTTCATTAATTTACTTTGTCTTGCATACTTGTATTTGTTTTTTTGTTTTCTAAGTGTTGTAGGCTATGGTATACTTTTTGTATGCTAGAGATATATCTATCAAGAATAAAAAATGACAATTTCTATGTTTATTTGTTTTCTCTATTTATCTTACTACTTTGAAATGTAAATAAATTTCTATTCTAAATTGTTGTTAGATTTTTAACAAATATTCTACTTCTATTTTTTTATTAAAACTTACCTTATATTAATTTCAATTTCTAGTTCAAATATTCATTATCATTATTTACTTAATATTTATTGTCTTATATTTATTTTATAAACTCAAACCATCTTTAACCATCAATTCAAATATATATATTAAATTTACTCGTATATACCTAAATATATATATATATACATTAAATAGATATACACTATCTACAATATTTTAATCTCAAATGATTTATACAGAATATACTTGGATATCGGGGAAACTCGCTCCATTTAATCAATTTAATTTCACAATTTTTATTCAAAAATTTATTTAATTACTCAATTTAATTCAAAAATTCAATAAATTATTAATTTAAATTAATTTAAATTTCAGGGTCGTTACATTTTATAAATCCAAGATTTTAAAACCTGCTTGAAAAGTGATGTCATAAAAGTGTTTCAATGTTAGATAATTATGTGAACTTGTTTTAAAAATAAATAATTATTGTTTTCCTTTAAATACTTATTTTCATTTACATAGGTATATATATAGAGAGTTTTAAAAATGGTTTAAATGTAATTATAAATCTTCTCGAGGGCTGGGAAATGGTTATTTAGTAGATGGACTTATAAGAGAATTCTAAAAAAAGGGAAAAGTAAGGAAATTTTCGAAGAATTAAGATAAAAGTGAACTTCAAAAATGAAATAGAATTCATAAAAGAAGTAGAAAGGGGAAATTGGAATTAAGTAAGTATATTTGACTTTGGAAATATTAAAGGGAATTAATTAGGGAATTTTAGAATTTATAGAATTCGTTATAAACTAGTCAAGGAATTTACAAATAAAATTTGTAAATGATTTTGAGAAAAGAAATAGAGAATAGATGGAATACTTCCTAAGTGTTAAATATTGGATATAAAATGAAGTGAAAAAAATATATTCTGAATATTGGAAAGGGTTGGAAATATTCTGTTGAAAATATAAGGATTTGAAAACTGTTTTCAAATGTTGAAGTACTGAACGTATATCTTGTAAAGATACTTTGAGATGAGTAATTTGGAAGAAATTACGAATAATGGCCTAGTGATTGCTTATGGATGTTATATTGATAGTTAAATAATCGACTATTAATTTTGGCCAATTTCCTTAATCGTTTCGAAAGACCGGGATCGGATTTAATTATCCGAAAACCACTTCGATCCGGTTTGAACGTTACAGATGAATACTGTGAAGATGTTGAAGATGGTGATTCGGTTTGTCCAGACCCAGGACAACTTGTATGGATGAATGCTGTAACGACCCAATTTTTCGACTTCCGAAAGTCGACATCAATACACCCACTATATCAAATGCCGAACCATCGAATGCCGGAAAACCAAATCATTAGGGTTAAAGAAGAAAGAGGTAGAAGAAGAAACATAAACAATAACAAAATCTCACATTCGCAATGGAACAATATATAATAGATAAATGAATAATCTTTAAACAAAAGAACTATATCAGTTCATACAATACATCATCAGAGTTGACAACAACAACACACAACACTGGTAGTTAAAATAACATGCCCATATGATTGAATACACAGCGGAATGATAATAGTATACAGAAGTACGTCTCGCCATCCAGCTCGCCTCCTGATCTCCACAGCATACATTTCTGACTTCGCTCCAGAACAACTGATAACCTGACTCTAGGCTGCCCGTGTGGAAAATTATGGGCACCCAGAGTTTAGAAAGGGAACAATAAACTCCAGGTCAGTCATGGGACTGGTGTGAGATCTTAAAATAGTTATTTGCACAAAGGAATAAAAAGAAATCCATTATGCTTTTGGAAAATGAAACTACCATAAGTAAATGGAAGGTTATACAACTAAAACCATACAGGGCACGTATTGTTTCTTTGGATTCCCAACAAATGATCAGACTAAGGAACTTCCTACACCACTTGGGTACGCCTCTGAAGGGACGCCCCGAGAACCTAACCGGATCTCTACCAACACAGGGCTGAGTTATCTCACGCTTCTGGTGCAATGAAGCTGTAACTAGATAACTCCACACACGAGTATGCCATCCTGGTCGTTACCGACCTTTATCCGAGGATCCTCAACACCAACAACCACAAAGTAATAAATTTGCAGCAACCACAAAAGTTAAGTATCTGGGCTCCATACCATGATACCACCTTTTTCCAGAAGGAAATGGACATACCTTGAGGGCGCTACCCCCAAAAACAGCCTTGCCGCATCCTTCCTATTTCGACCATTTCGGGTTGTGAGGTCCGACGGAACCTCATCCACAGAGCTACGCTTTTCACAAAAGACATGTTTCGATCAAAAAATGATTAGCAACACTTAACATGCCACATTACCAAATTGGAATATATCACTAGTAAGAATCAACTACATAAACTCTGAGCTCATATGTTTCAGAGAAGGGTGTTAAGCTAAGAGAATAAATTCTCTGCCACCAACAGAAATGTATTTGATAGAAACCAGCTTTACATTTCAAAGTGTAACGTCAGACATACATCCATACAAGTCTGTTCCGGGTTCGAATGGAACTGAAGGCACTTCAAAGAAGCCCTTGCAATCTGGATATTCACTAATCACGTCCGGACTCCCAATCACAAAGGGTGATAAAATCTCTATACCGGAGCAAATCGGTGCAGAGACATTCGACAGGTAATCCTTTCGTTTTCGAAAATACTCAGTCTTCAACACCATCTTCAAATGCAATCCCATTTCGTCGTATCATTATTCGGAATGGGTTTTACGACATAAAGTCCTCTCCCGGCTAATCCGAATTGTAACGACCCGATATTTTGGACCATTCGCATCCATTATAAGTGTATAGGTAGACACTCATGCCGGAATTGAATTGCTCAAAATACCGCGTTGTTAATTTAAATTTGGCAAAACTGAACATATACAGTAAATAAATAATCACAGATCACAGACACAGAGTAATAAATGCAGCGGAAATAAAAGAGATAGTAGTTCATGAAGCTACTATATGAATATATAAGATACATCAGAGTTTACAACAGAAGAGTAATACGATACATCAGATACAAATCAGAATACATCACTGGAATCATCGAATACTGAAAGCAGAATAGATGGCTGGATCTTCAAGCAAAGCTCCAACTCCAAAGGTGAGTCTCGAATACTGGTACACTCAGTCTGACCCGAGCGTAAAGCAAAATACAAAACACTCGAGTCAGGATTAACATTCTTATATTAATAAATCCAACTCAAGTGAAATAGCAATTGAAATACAAGTAACTCAAAGGATGTTTGGAATAACCATCCTTTAAGGATCCGTTAAACTATCTACTATGTAGTAATGTACGCTAAGTAGATAATGTCTATCAGTAATATAAGAAGATATCAAAATAGCGTTAAGTCATGGCCCATTCCACCCTTAACACATTTTTATTCCCAAAAGCATATACAAGACCGTAGTTTCCCCAAAACCGGAAGTCACCAGAGGGCAATCCATATACTCAAGGTACAAAACAAATTCGTAGTGGTCGCGCATAAATGGAATACAAGTATGACAAGGCACATGAGGCTATACCCAAGGTAGTGATACTACCGTTCGCCTGATCCGGACTGGTGAGAACGCAACGCCGCAGCGCCCGCAACACCGTGAAACAACACTCCCAAAATCAAGGGTGCACCAATCGACAACAAGTATTAGTAGTTCGAAGAAGTGTGTCCACTTGAGGTATCAATCCTCCATTGGCCCGGCACAGCTCCTGTTTTAGTCATTTCCAATTTGACACAAGTGTCAAGGCTATCCATTATCGTTCTCTTTCTTCAGTCAACACGTACATCATTCCAACCACTTCATTCTGGATCATCACTCCGCGTATAGTTATTAAAGTGGTTTTCGGTTTAGATAGAGAGTATATCCATAACCGAATTCCGGTCTCTTTAATAACTTTCGTAATTATTACACCGATTGGTCGTTTATTTATTTCAAAACCAAATCAATTTCAATTTCAATTTCAATTCATAAACCAACATTTCATTTGTCTATCAAAACAGTTTCCATACTTTACGTTTCAAAACTTTCAAATTACCATTTCAAAATCTTATAATTCAATTTCAATCTTTATATTGAAACACTTCAAATATTGATTCAAGTTCGTAAAAAGTTTCATTTCGAAATCATTAGAATCAATTTAGTTTTAACATTCAAATCAATTTACATTTATTTATCGATTTCATCCAATATTCGTTAAGTAATTTCCAATTCATTTAAATCCATTATTTAAATTCAACTTCATTATATCAAAACTTACAATTTAATTAAATTAAATTCATCAAATCAAATCCTTTAAATTTCAAGTCTTACTTTACATCAAAAATATCACATTTCAATTCTTGTTAAAGAAATTCAATTTCACTTATTTACTTCTTAGATAATTTTCCAAACTTAATTAATAAAGAAACTCAATTTCAATTATTACGAAGTAAAATTCACTTATTCAAAAATTCAATTTAATTTAATCATTAAATAATTCAATCTTATTAATTGTTAAATAATTCAAAACTTAATTATTAAATCATTTCAAAGTTTAATAATCTCAAACTTAATTATAATTTCAAACTTAATTATTAAATCATTTCAAAGTGTAATAGTTTCAAACTTAATTCAATAATTTCTCAAATTTAATAACATTCTTTTCATCAATTACATTGTAAATATTTTGTTTCAGATTATTAAAATTTTACATTTTTCTTTCATTAAAATTCAAATTTCAACTTCGTTTCAAAACCATATTATTTATTCAAATAAAATCTCCGTTTTATTTTTAAATCAAATTATTGACCAATCGGGTTTTTATTTAATTTTCTATATCCAAGGTCAAAGTTCAATTTGGGTATTTATCATTTCAACCCGATTCCAATTCAATTAAAAATCAAAACATAGCAAAGGGAACTTGCAGTGTGATAACTGGGATGGTGTCAAAGTAAATAAACAAGCAACAACAACAATCAATATCAAACCAATAATCAATTCAAATAATCCCGAAATAACCGTATTAATTCGCATTGTTATTTGTACGAATTAATATAATTATTTCTAGAATCCACACTATCATTTTATGTAGATTTAAGTTTATTACATTACGGTTTTCACTTGTCATCTATTACAATTTCATCCATCATCAATTTAAACAATCTACATTCAGTGGTTCAAAGTATAATTAAACAAATCCTACGTGTCAATAAATTCAACAGTTAAAGGGGTCGTATTATACAAATGTCAGTTAATCAAATTTAACATTTAATTATCCTATATCAAGTTCAATTTCATACTGTTTATCATTTTAACATTAACAATTTAACATCCAATATAAATATTAACAATCAATCAATTATCAGCCAAACTGTATTATCATCGCATAAATAATTAACAGATAATGGTGTCAGATGTCACAGGTGAACTGATACAGGCAATAGCATATATAACAGTGTAATTAACTAATAGCAGCATATTTCAATTGTCGTTTCAATTGAAATCAAATTTAATAAATAAAAGAACGTTAATCGTGAGTGAGTGCTCACCTTTCGAGGTTAGAGATGGACGAGAATTGAGATGAGTTACGAATCCAGGTACGAATTCCAAAACAAGCTAGATTGGCCCGAACTGACGAATAAGGCTGATAAATCAAAATTGACGAGATCAAATTAGAAATGGATCGACGAAAACAATTTGAATAAATTTTTGATATAACTATATATATATAACATTATTATTTTCTTACTTAATCAATATTTCATTTTTAAGACCGATATCCAATAAAATGCACATGTAAATGAAATCATTATTTATATTAAACACATATATTGAGATTTAAAATACATACAGTACACATATATTTGATATCTTATATTTAAAATCTTTATGCATTCAGAAATCAAATGTCGATCTAAATAATATATTAAATACATGTGCTGCAAAAGAAACCACTCTATAAATAAGTGCAAAATAGCAGCAACATCATAATGGCTTACATAATACAGCAGATTTTGACACTTGCCTAACTACACATTCTATCCAAACTATAAACGTATACAGATCAGTAAAGCACAGCTAGAAAAATATATATACATATATTACTATTATAAATATATACATACGTATGTTTAAAACCACAAGAAGTACATTTTCTTTCTCCCATCCTCAACCCAACTAAACACTGTTCGTTAAAAATCAATGTATATAAGTTATCCAAACACACTTAGCTATATAATATTAATATATATAAACTTACATATAAATAAAACATAAAAAAAAATCTAGTCGCACTGTAAATACTAAGTAACAATTTATTTATATAATATGAAACTAGATACTTATACCATACTTTGATCATATAGACATCACTATAGCAGTATAAAACAATAAATAATATATACTTACTTTAAAACATTTTGTACCATATATAGCAAACCAATAAGTGCTGAAAATAATTTACACATATAGCTTGTAAAGAACAACAGGTTATAATATACATACGTATGCCTAGAATATTCATAGACTATAGAGAAGGAAATATAAAAACAATGCAACATAAGACATTGACTAATACAACTACTATATTATAATATATACTATAAGCTTATATAATATACTCAAGAACTTGCAAAAAAAACAGCACAAAATAATATATAATATTTTATATAGAATACCATGTACGAGTATAGGGTTGAAGGGCCCGGCCAGGATGGCTGCCCGTGTGTACATCAGGGCGGAGGAAGTGGAGGCCTGGTGGTGTCAAGCAAAAGCCATGCAGAGGCAATGAGGAAGTTGCAAGTGTTGGTGGGGTTCGGTGTTGTAGGTGAGTGGTTCGGCCAATGGTTGTTGATCGACCATCAGGGTGAAGTGGAATAGGAGGAGCATGACGTAGTCGGTGGGAGGGCATGGAGGAAGCAAAGGCTGGAGATACGTGCTCGGTGTATGGAGGAGGCCGAAGGCTTTGGGTAGGGTGGATGACGCGGAGGCGGCAGCAGGGCATGGACGTGGAAGTTGTATCTACATTTGGAGGGAAGGAGAGGTGCTACTGCGGTGGAGGAGGGAGCACGTGAGAAGGAGGAGAGGGTAAGTGTGGTTGGGTTAGCCTCGGTGGAAGGAGGAGCTCGGGTTGTTATGAGGCTGGGTTGAAGGAGTGGACGAAAAGGTAGATGAAGATAGAAAATGAATGGACGAACAGGTAAAAATGTAAGTATAATTAAAATGAACCAACACGAAATAAATTTTGAAAGGGAATCGAAAAGTTAAAACGTAGATCGAGTAAATATTGAATGAAAACTGTTGAGTTAAACACGGTGGAAATTGAAGGACAAAGAATTCGAAGGGGTTGGAAAACAAACAAATGATACCGGTACGGTGAACCGTTTCACATATCCGGTTGTGCGCTGGATGTCAAAACACGGATTTGAATATACCGTAAAGATCAGCACGGGAAGACGATCACAACGGTATACAGATGTTAGCGGTACGATCGAATTATAAAAATTCGAATTTTCTACCAGCGGAAAATGCGAGAAAAACGCTGAAAAATAAGATCGACGGAGCTAAAGATGTCCGAATTTGGAAAAACGACAAACTGACATCTTGCTCAGAAGATGGTTTAGAATTTTTCTATGTAAAAATATTTAGGTTTCGGAAACATTTTATTTTCATTACTTTTTAACTGATTGAATTGAAGTGAATTTATGCGCGAAATAAATTTTCGTATTTTCGGACGAAAATTTACCAGTTGCTATGTTTAACTAATCGCATTCCAAATATTAAATTTTTATTTCAAAATTTTATCGTTTTAAAATTTCACAAATTTCAGCTAATAACGTTATTAAAATAGTTGAAATTTTACGGGTCGTTACACTCTCCCCCACTCAAAACTTTTCGTCCCCGAAAAGAAACGAGGTAGGAGAATAGAAACAACCAGAAAGAAAACAGATTTGCAATACAAAATAACAATTAATTTAAACCATATAAATTCAAAATTAATAGATATTCAATAATTTATTTAATCCATTTGATTTCACTAAAATCAATCTCAACTATTTCTAAATTCATTATCTTATTATCCAATTATCTTAAATTTAAAATTTCTAAAACCATAAAATTTGAATAGTCTTTTATTACAATCATATTTTTTCAACAATTTAAATTCTTCTTTATTCAAATTACCGTCAAATTTATTCTACTTAATATATCTAATCACGTATATTTAACCTATATAAATTAATTTAAAACATAAAAGTTTCGATTTAAATTAATTTACATCTATTAATTTCTTTTAAATTCAAGGTATTTTCATATGTTGATCAAATTTCAATTTTATAAATTTTTCAAAACAAATTTATTAATCAATTATCTTATTATTCTATTTATCTCTATTAACATTTTATAATTAAAATTTAAGTGTATAACATTTGTTATAACCACTCAAATTTTATTTGCAAATTCAATTTTTTTATATTATATATTATCCAATTACATATTCAACTTCTGAATTATTTAGGTAAGTTGTATTAGAATGCAGTTGAACAATATACATATAAAGTTTTCCCAATTCAATTATTCAAGTTTAAATTTTTATTCCAAATTTTGGTTTTATTCATAATTAAAATCATCCTTTTACAAAATTTAAGAATTAGATTTCCGATTAACTTTAAACAATTTAGAGATATATATAATATATTTATATCAAATCAAATTAAATTTTAAAATAAGATACTTATATATATAAATCAAATTATACTGAAGAAATTCAAATCAAAATATTGTTTCAAACAAAACCGTAGCAAAGCTACATAATGGTTTCTTCACTTCGAAACTCGAAAATGAATGTCGATGATGCGGCCGCCATCACCGTAATTATTTTCCAGCGACAAAGAGAAGAGCACTGATTTCAATATAAAAAATTCTTTGAAAACGATTTCTATTCGAAAATACTTTCAATACTATATACTTTAAAATTTAAAAACCAAAGTTCGAAATCACCGGAAACTAAATTCTCAAATTTCTGAATTAAATTCATTTCAAATTCCAAATCAATTTATAAACCGTATTTATAAATTTATTTAGAACAATAAATGATAATCAAATATTATCATTTCAAACAAACAATTTAATTAACCTATTAAATTCCAGAAAATTTTTACTTATATTTTCACAATATAATCAAACAAATTTATTTCATTTTCCAAATTTGAAAATAATATTGTGTCAGTTTGCTCTGTTCAAGTGTTTTGGAAATCCTATCGATAGCGTTGATCAGACGAATCGATCGGAAACCCAAATCAACATCAACAACTCAAACAACACAATATATTTTAAACATTTTCAATATAATTTTTATAAATACAATTCCTCGCTCGACGATACAAGAACAGATTTCAAAACATGTATAGAGATTCGAATTTGATGGAAATCAAATCAAAGAGAATTTTGATTCGAAAATAAGTTTGAAACAGAAGATAAGATAATTCGATTACCACAATCGGGAGATGGATGAGTTTATTTAATTCACGGGCAACCTTAACCAGGTCGTCCGTAACTTCAAGTATAAGATCGATGCTGAATTGCGAGGTAAATCAACACTCGATCTCAAGAGATGGAGTTCAGGTATAGCATGGAATAGATAGCATTTTAAACCGAGGATACAGAAGTCTCCGGTAAATCAATGCCAATTGTAAAGGAGTTTCACCACTTTACAAATCATTCGAAGATTGGCGAGACCGCCGATCTATTATAGATATCATTCAAAATGGAGTTAGGGGTGCTCCAGAATTGAAAGAAGACGAATAGTGAAGGACACGAATGAATTTCGGAACCGAGGGGAACGTTCCAAAATTAAAAGAAATCGAGTCGAAAGGAAGAGATTGAAACTCGAATGAGAGTGATTCTGTAAATACATTTACCCTATATGCTAAGTTTTGCCTAGAGCTACCAAAGCTCTGATACCAACTGTAACGACCCGATATTTTGGACCATTCGCATCCATTATAAGTGTATAGGTAGACACTCATGCCGGAATTGAATTGCTCAAAATACCGCGTTGTTAATTTAAATTTGGCAAAACTGAACATATACAGTAAATAAATAATCACAGATCACAGACACAGAGTAATAAATGCAGCGGAAATAAAAGAGATAGTAGTTCATGAAGCTACTATATGAATATATAAGATACATCAGAGTTTACAACAGAAGAGTAATACGATACATCAGATACAAATCAGAATACATCACTGGAATCATCGAATACTGAAAGCAGAATAGAGGGCTGGATCTTCAAGCAAAGCTCCAACTCCAAAGGTGAGTCTCGAATACTGGTACACTCAGTCTGACCCGAGCGTAAAGCAAAATACAAAACACTCGAGTCAGGATTAACATTCTTATATTAATAAATCCAACTCAAGTGAAATAGCAATTGAAATACAAGTAACTCAAAGGATGTTTGGAATAACCATCCTTTAAGGATCCGTTAAACTATCTACTATGTAGTAATGTACGCTAAGTAGATAATGTCTATCAGTAATATAAGAAGATATCAAAATAGCGTTAAGTCATGGCCCATTCCACCCTTAACACATTTTTATTCCCAAAAGCATATACAAGACCGTAGTTTCCCCAAAACCGGAAGTCACCAGAGGGCAATCCATATACTCAAGGTACAAAACAAATTCGTAGTGGTCGCGCATAAATGGAATACAAGTATGACAAGGCACATGAGGCTATACCCAAGGTAGTGATACTACCGTTCGCCTGATCCGGACTGGTGAGAACGCAACGCCGCAGCGCCCGCAACACCGTGAAACAACACTCCCAAAATCAAGGGTGCACCAATCGACAACAAGTATTAGTAGTTCGAAGAAGTGTGTCCACTTGAGGTATCAATCCTCCATTGGCCCGGCACAGCTCCTGTTTTAGTCATTTCCAATTTGACACAAGTGTCAAGGCTATCCATTATCGTTCTCTTTCTTCAGTCAACACGTACATCATTCCAACCACTTCATTCTGGATCATCACTCCGCGTATAGTTATTAAAGTGGTTTTCGGTTTAGATAGAGAGTATATCCATAACCGAATTCCGGTCTCTTTAATAACTTTCGTAATTATTACACCGATTGGTCGTTTATTTATTTCAAAACCAAATCAATTTCAATTTCAATTTCAATTCATAAACCAACATTTCATTTGTCTATCAAAACAGTTTCCATACTTTACGTTTCAAAACTTTCAAATTACCATTTCAAAATCTTATAATTCAATTTCAATCTTTATATTGAAACACTTCAAATATTGATTCAAGTTCGTAAAAAGTTTCATTTCGAAATCATTAGAATCAATTTAGTTTTAACATTCAAATCAATTTACATTTATTTATCGATTTCATCCAATATTCGTTAAGTAATTTCCAATTCATTTAAATCCATTATTTAAATTCAACTTCATTATATCAAAACTTACAATTTAATTAAATTAAATTCATCAAATCAAATCCTTTAAATTTCAAGTCTTACTTTACATCAAAAATATCACATTTCAATTCTTGTTAAAGAAATTCAATTTCACTTATTTACTTCTTAGATAATTTTCCAAACTTAATTAATAAAGAAACTCAATTTCAATTATTACGAAGTAAAATTCACTTATTCAAAAATTCAATTTAATTTAATCATTAAATAATTCAATCTTATTAATTGTTAAATAATTCAAAACTTAATTATTAAATCATTTCAAAGTTTAATAATCTCAAACTTAATTATAATTTCAAACTTAATTATTAAATCATTTCAAAGTGTAATAGTTTCAAACTTAATTCAATAATTTCTCAAATTTAATAACATTCTTTTCATCAATTACATTGTAAATATTTTGTTTCAGATTATTAAAATTTTACATTTTTCTTTCATTAAAATTCAAATTTCAACTTCGTTTCAAAACCATATTATTTATTCAAATAAAATCTCCGTTTTATTTTTAAATCAAATTATTGACCAATCGGGTTTTTATTTAATTTTCTATATCCAAGGTCAAAGTTCAATTTGGGTATTTATCATTTCAACCCGATTCCAATTCAATTAAAAATCAAAACATAGCAAAGGGAACTTGCAGTGTGATAACTGGGATGGTGTCAAAGTAAATAAACAAGCAACAACAACAATCAATATCAAACCAATAATCAATTCAAATAATCCCGAAATAACCGTATTAATTCGCATTGTTATTTGTACGAATTAATATAATTATTTCTAGAATCCACACTATCATTTTATGTAGATTTAAGATTATTACATTACGGTTTTCACTTATCATCTATTACAATTTCATCCATCATCAATTTAAACAATCTACATTCAGTGGTTCAAAGTATAATTAAACAAATCCTACGTATCAATAAATTCAACAGTTAAAGGGGTCGTATTATACAAATGTCAGTTAATCAAATTTAACATTTAATTATCCTATATCAAGTTCAATTTCATACTGTTTATCATTTTAACATTAACAATTTAACATCCAATATAAATATTAACAATCAATCAATTATCAGCCAAACTGTATTATCATCGCATAAATAATTAACAGATAATGGTGTCAGATGTCACAGGTGAACTGATACAGGCAATAGCATATATAACAGTGTAATTAACTAATAGCAGCATATTTCAATTGTCGTTTCAATTGAAATCAAATTTAATAAATAAAAGAACGTTAATCGTGAGTGAGTGCTCACCTTTCGAGGTTAGAGATGGACGAGAATTGAGATGAGTTACGAATCCAGGTACGAATTCCAAAACAAGCTAGATTGGCCCGAACTGACGAATAAGGCTGATAAATCAAAATTGACGAGATCAAATTAGAAATGGATCGACGAAAACAATTTGAATAAATTTTTGATATAACTATATATATATAACATTATTATTTTCTTACTTAATCAATATTTCATTTTTAAGACCGATATCCAATAAAATGCACATGTAAATGAAATCATTATTTATATTAAACACATATATTGAGATTTAAAATACATACAGTACACATATATTTGATATCTTATATTTAAAATCTTTATGCATTCAGAAATCAAATGTCGATCTAAATAATATATTAAATACATGTGCTGCAAAAGAAACCACTCTATAAATAAGTGCAAAATAGCAGCAACATCATAATGGCTTACATAATACAGCAGATTTTGACACTTGCCTAACTACACATTCTATCCAAACTATAAACGTATACAGATCAGTAAAGCACAGCTAGAAAAATATATATACATATATTACTATTATAAATATATACATTCGTATGTTTAAAACCACAAGAAGTACATTTTCTTTCTCCCAGCCTCAACCCAACTAAACACTGTTCGTTAAAAATCAATGTATATAAGTTATCCAAACACACTTAGCTATATAATATTAATATATATAAACTTACATATAAATAAAACATAAAAAAAAAATCTAGTCGCACTGTAAATACTAAGTAACAATTTATTTATATAATATGAAACTAGATACTTATACCATACTTTGATCATATAGACATCACTATAGCAGTATAAAACAATAAATAATATATACTTACTTTAAAACATTTTGTACCATATATAGCAAACCAATAAGTGCTGAAAATAATTTACACATATAGCTTGTAAAGAACAACAGGTTATAATATACATACGTATGCCTAGAATATTCATAGACTATAGAGAAGGAAATATAAAAACAATGCAACATAAGACATTGACTAATACAACTACTATATTATAATATATACTATAAGCTTATATAATATACTCAAGAACTTGCAAAAAAAACAGCACAAAATAATATATAATATTTTATATAGAATACCATGTACGAGTATAGGGTTGAAGGGCCCGGCCAGGATGGCTGCCCGTGTGTACATCAGGGCGGAGGAAGTGGAGGCCTGGTGGTGTCAAGCAAAAGCCATCAGAGGCAATGAGGAAGTTGCAAGTGTTGGTGGGGTTCGGTGTTGTAGGTGAGTGGTTCGGCCAATGGTTGTTGATCGGCCATCAGGGTGAAGTGGAATAGGAGGAGCATGACGCAGTCGGTGGGAGGGCATGGAGGAAGCAAAGGCTGGAGATACGTGCTCGGTGTATGGAGGAGGCCGAAGGCTTTGGGTAGGGTGGAAGACGCGGAGGCGGCAGCAGGGCATGGATGTGGAAGTTGTATCTACATTTGGAGGGAAGGAGAGGTGCTACTGCGGTGGAGGAGGGAGCACGTGAGAAGGAGGAGAGGGTAAGTGTGGTTGGGTTAGCCTCGGTGGAAGGAGGAGCTCGGGTTGTTATGAGGCTGGGTTGAAGGAGTGGACGAAAAGGTAGATGAAGATAGAAAATGAATGGACGAACATGTAAAAATGTAAGTATAATTAAAATGAACCAACATGAAATAAATTTTGAAAGGGAATCGAAAAGTTAAAACGTAGATCGAGTAAATATTGAATGAAAACTGTTGAGTTAAACACGGTGGAAATTGAAGGACAAAGAATTCGAAGGGGTTGAAAAACAAACAAACGATACCGGTACGGTGAACCGTTTCACATATCCGGTTGTGCGCTGGATGTCAAAACACGGATTTGAATATACCGTAAAGATCAGCACGGGAAGACGATCACAACGGTATACAGATGTTAGCGGTACGATCGAATTATAAAAATTCGAATTTTCTACCAGCGGAAAATGCGAGAAAAACGCTGAAAAATAAGATCGACGGAGCTAAAGATGTCCGAATTTGGAAAAACGACAAACTGACATCTTGCTCAGAAGATGGTTTAGAATTTTTCTATGTAAAAATATTTAGGTTTCGGAAACATTTTATTTTCATTACTTTTTAACTGATTGAATTGAAGTGAATTTATGCGCGAAATAAATTTTCGTATTTTCGGACGAAAATTTACCAGTTGCTATGTTTAACTAATCGCATTCCAAATATTAAATTTTTATTTCAAAATTTTATCGTTTTAAAATTTCACAAATTTCAGCTAATAACGTTATTAAAATAGTTGAAATTTTACGGGTCGTTACACGAATAATGAGCATTTATTTTAAAAACACATGGATACACAAGTCACAAAGATTCACTATTAAGATTCGATGTGGGTTTCGGATAACCATCTGAAATCCGACCCCCTGTCGCATCGAAATTCAAATGCCGTTTATAGGCCAATATTGATAGTCGGTTACCAATCACTATTCACAACAATCACCCGATTTTAAATAATTTTTTTTACCCTATTATTTATTTTCAGAATATCTTCACAAGATATATTTTTAACACTCCAACACTTTGAAAACCAATTTCAAATCACGTTTCTTTTGCGGAATAAATTTCCAAATGTTATTTACTTCCATTGAAAATTTGCTGAGTCCAAATACTTCAAAATGATTTAAATCACTTATCCAAAAATATATGTACTTGGATACATTAAAAATAAAAACTATTTTTAAACACTTTATTTAAAACATTAGTTATGAAATTTAATATCAATATCTCATAAAAAACTCAAGTCCAAACTAATTTGAAAAATGAAATTATTAGATAGTGTATAATTATTTAAATATCCATTTTCTAAATCAAATCTCAATTTGATCTTTAAAATAACACTTCTATAATTAACCAAATAAATCTTAGATTTAAAAACAACTTAAGAGAATAATTTCTCCAAAGTATCCTTTTTAAAACCATCCTTAAAACTTTCAATTTATATTTATCAACTACTTTGAAAACATACTCGGCTTTCCAGTGAAAACACACTTTCCATATCAAAATGATCCATTTAAATCAATTAATAAATCCTTCTTTTAAATTTATCCAATCCTCTAAAATTAATTTACTTAAAAGTTTCTACTTAAAATTCCAAAAATCCAATTATATACCCTGGTATTTAAAAATACCAGAATATATCCGGCCAAACCATAGCCTTCAATAAATTTCAATCACCAATATAATCATTCACAGATTATCAATAATCACATCACAACATATGAAATAAATTCAACAATTTGAGGAATCCAGTTGGATCCCTCCAACCTGTTTCCTTGCATCCACAGGTTAGCACAACAATTAAATACCAATTCCACTTCGAGGTGGAATATCTCTATATATGGGTTTATAAAATATCGTCCGCTATTATGCGGCGCATAGGGTCTCATCCGCTATATAATGCGGGAAATCAATCACTCCAATATATATATATACACTATCTGTAACAACCCTGTATTTTGTGATTATTTTAATTATTTATTTTGGTTATTTTAATTGATTTCCTGATTTAAAAACTTTATTTTATTTATTAAAATGAATAAATTTTGTTATTTTAAATATAAATTTTGATTTTGATGTGAATTAGAATTCCAAACATGACTAAAAAGGATATTTTCCAGAAAAGTGAATTTTGGTCAATATGGTCAAACTTTGACTTTTAATTTAGAAATTTTAAAGTTTGAAAATTTGAATTTTATCTTTTATTATGAAAGTAAATAAAATTTTAAGAATAATGCTTTTCGTTTCGTTAAAATCTGATTTATAATGTGAAAGTTATACCCTTTTAAATATTGTGTGTAATTTGTTGTATTTAACAAAATTATTTATTTTAAATTATAAAAAAATAATATTTTATTTGGTCATGTAATATTATAATTTATATTTATATGGGTAAAATAACATGTTATGTATATACTTTGGTTTTAAAACATTTTAAGGATATAATTGGCATTTTCCAGTGTTAGCTGTATTTTGTTTAAAATTCTAATTTCCAGTTTCAATTAATTAAAGTAATTCTTTATTTGTTTTTCTATTTTTTTCTTAAAATCTTATTTTTTTCTCATTCCAACTTTATTTTGTTCCTCATTTATTTTATTTATTTGACCTTTTATTTGTTTAAAGTGAAATAGAAATTTTATAAGGCTAGTGATATTTATTTGTAATTTTCATGTCTTATTTCCAATATTTAAACATTTTTCTTTAGTTTTTTTCTATTTTTTCTAAATTAAATTATTTATTTCACTTTGAAAATACTTTAGAAATTATTTTATTTCAAAATTTTTCTTTAGAATATATTTAAAATGAAGTAGATAAATTTTCAAAGACAATCGTGATTTATTTGTAATTTTTGGACCCTGTTTTCAATTTTTAAGCAATTTCTTATATTCTTTTTCCATTTTCTTTAAAATTAATTAATTATTTTTATTTTATATTACTTTGTTTCGGTTTTAAAGTCAATTTACTGATTTTATTTTTGTTTTATTTGAATTTAAAGAAAAAGAAATATGAAGAGTTTTAAAAGCTTATTTACCTTAAGTCCTTTCATCTCCTTTGTCCTTTCATTTGCCATAACTCCTCAATTACTATCTTGGCTGTGCATTTTTGGTTTGTAGCCGTGATTTTTCAGCCTCCATTCACCCAAAAACATTTTACCTTCTCATTCATTCATGGCTTCAAGAAAATCTATGGGTAATGGCTACTTTTTTTACACTTTTCTTCTCATTTTTCATGTATTTTGCCTTGTTTTCTTTGCTTCTTTGAATGGCCTCCACTCCATATCCACGGCCACCACCCCCTACATCTCTTCCCTGCCATCACCACCAGCTACTCCTCTAGTCTTGACCAAGGCCGAGCCACCATGATGCCAAAACTCCACAAAAATTGCAACACAAGCCATAAAAACATGTTGTTTGACCACTATTTGTTCACCACTTCATTTTCCACCACCACCACCACCTTAGGCCGCCTCCACCACCTCTGGCCAGACCACCACACACCTTTCCTTCCACTGACCTGATCCATACCTCTCTGACCTGACCACACAAGCCCATGGCCAAGCCATTTTTGTGAACAAAACCCACCAATTTTGCCTTAAACTCTTCATATTCCTTTGTATAAACTTTCTCCTCATATTCTACTACCTAGGCCATGCATACACATGACCAAACCTGAGCCAAACTTGTTCAAACCAGAGCTAAAAACATCCCTAGGCCATGACAAAAGAATAGAGAAAGCAAGGCAAAAGATTTGGCATTCGTATCTCTTTTTATTTAAAAGTTATGTCATTTCTAGTGTATTGAAATTTATGGTTTGCTTTGATTTTTGTTTGGGTTGTAACACAAGATCTATATCATTGGATTTGCTCTCCACACTCAAATTGTATTAGAGTTGTCGTGCCTTCATAATCTTTGTGTTGTGAGCTTTGTTGGCAAATCTCCAGCTTAACAGGTGAGTTATTCTCACCAGACAATATGTACATATATAACTAGTGAATTGACCCCTTTTGAATCTGTAAAATGCATTATCATGTTACACTTGCTATTTTATGATTTATGATGTTCACCAATGCTTAAACACCTATTATATTATATGTTACTGTTATATTATGCTGTTCTATTATTTTTATCAGTTTATCACACTGCAAGTTCCCTTTAGATTAGAATCACTATGGGTTGAAATGATACATACCCGAACGAACTTTAGAATAGGAGAAAATCATTATGGGCTGAAATGGTAGGCCTGAATGATTTTCAATTATTTTTCATTTCCTTGGGATTGCGGGTTTGAAATGATCAAACCCGGGTTTTCTTTGTAAATTACGGGTTGAAATGATATATTACCCGTATCACTTTACTTAGACTAGAAATGAAATACAGACCCGTTGTTAAAATATGTTTTTATAAAAATCTTAAAAATATTTTTGAAATGTAAATATTATAATATTTGATTTAAACTAAATAAAAAAATGATTTATGTAAGCATTATTGATTTTTTGAAAATTTATAAGTGAAATAAATTATTGGTAAAACTAGAAAATTTGAAATGTAAGTTATTTTGGGAAATTTTAATTGGGTGATAATTGGAATTTAAATTAAATATGAAATGTGATAACTTCATGATAATTTGGATTAAAGTGAATTTAAATGATTTTTATATTATATTAATGATTTTGAATAAAGTTAAAATGTGAAATGAATGAATATTTAAGTTGAAATTTTGAAATATAACTAAAATTGGAAATTTGTGAATTTGGCTTAAGAGTGAACTTTAAGTTAAGTAAATAAAAATGGAATTAAGTTATTTTGAAATTTTAAAATTAAGTGTTAAGTTAATTTAATTTAATGAATTTATAATTTAAAATTGGAATTTAATAAGTGAATTATTATTAAATTTTGATTTTTGAATGGAGTTTTAACTTTATAAAATCATGAATATAAGGGTATTTGAATAATTGTTTTAAAAGTGAAATTATATGATTTTATAAGTAAAAAAATGATTTATATAAAAATATAATTGTTTGTGAAATTATACTGAATATTTGAAGTTAGG
The DNA here is from genome assembly GCA_030737815.1 of Allium fistulosum. NCBI lineage: Eukaryota > Viridiplantae > Streptophyta > Magnoliopsida > Asparagales > Amaryllidaceae > Allium > Allium fistulosum. The sequence goes on from CM060906.1 coordinate 929,745,551, forward strand.
TAACTGCATTTCTGAAACGCTATTAAATTCTAATGTAAATGATAATACAACATTTGTAAATGCTGTAGTTGATAATAATGAACCAAATGGCTAAATTTAATTAAAGGCTATTATAGCATTTTTGTAAATGTTATAATGGTTGAATTTAACTAAGTTTATTTGAAACTAATGTAACCATATTACAGAATTTTAAATGCTGTCTTTTGTTAAATTGAACTATTTTAAATGTGACTTTCCGTAGCATTTTCTAAATGCTGCGAAAGTTGAAATTTCATTGTTTTAATTAATTTAAGTGAACGAATGAACTTTGAAAAGTTAAATTTTTGGAAATTTAAAATTTTAATTTTTAAATATACTAACTTCATTTTTATGATTTAAAATGAAGTAATTTGTTTCGAAATATAAATTATTTTGAAATATGATATTTTGATATTTTGAAATGGATTTTATAAGGATATTGAATTTTGAAATGATATTTGATTTCGAAGTATAAAATACCATTTTGAAATTTTAACCACGGGATGTATTTAATTTATAGTTTAACTGATCCTTAAAGGATGGACGATCCCAAGCATCCTTTGGGTTATTGTGCATTTCTACTACAGTTCACTTGAGTTGGTTTACATTATATAAGTATATATTGTCCTGACTCGAGTGTTTTGTGTTTTACTTTACGCTCGGGTCAGCCTGAGTATTTACAGCTTAGATTTGGATTTCTTTCTGGAGCTAGGAATCGCTGGAGATTCTGCTTGTCTAGTTATCTATTCCTTTAAGTTCAGTTGTTCTATTTCAGTTCTGGTATTCATAAACTTCTATTTATTTGAGATGTCTATTGTATATGTTTTCAAGCAGATATTATGTATTATGTTTTGAGAGTTTGTTATAGTAGCTTCATGAACTACTATGGTTTTTTATATTCCGCTGCGAGTTATTCTGATATGTTCTGTGTCTGTGATTCTGTGTATTTGATTTCATTTGCTCCAAATTTATTTACAATCTGTTATTTTGAATTATTCAAGCCAGACATGTGTGGATTATTGTCGATTTGAATGGTCCAAAATACCGGGTTGTTACAGTTGGTATCAGAGCTTTGGTTTTAGGCAAACCTTAGCCTGCGGAGCAAAAACTCATTAGAGATAGGGTAGAAATACCCTAGAATAAGTGAAATCAATCTCAGAATCATTTCTTTGTGAGGGAACGTATTTTCGAAGTATAAAATGATTTTCAAATGATTTTTAAAGAATTTTCAAAGATTATTTTGATATAAATTTCCTTGCTTTAAAAGTAAAATATTTCTTAAACTTCATTCCTTTCGTATCCACCTTGTTAGTAATTTTTTTGATTAGGATCCTCTAAAATTTTGAACTTCTCTCTTGATTGATCTAGATCCTTTGTTGATAGGAATCTATTTTGGGTATGGCAAAATCAGTAGTTTGTTAGGATGCTTTGAGTAAACTCTGTTGTATCTTTTGCTTAGCTAAAGTTATCCAACTAAAGATATTTAAGCTTCTGTTTTCGTATGTTATGAATTCGAGTCTTTCCAAATTTTGAATGGGAATTTTTCTGTATCGATATAGGTTATATTTCTCTAATCTTCGTTTGGATTCTTATCGAATAAGATTCCTTTGAATTTTGGAATGCTCACTTGTTCTGAAATCCATTCCTATCTCCCCTAATTGTATTCTTTTGATTTTGGAGCATTGCATCACTCCACTTTGTATGACCTTTATAGGGTGGCGATTCCGCCAATCTTTGAATGATTATAATTGGCATTGATTCACCGGAGATTTCTGTATCCTCGGTTTACGATGTTTTCTATCTTCTGCTATATTTAGATTCTATCTCTGGCAATCGAAGGTCGATTTTCCTTAGATTTTCGCATCGATTATATTCCTGAAATCACGGTTGACCGGTTAAGGTCGCCCGCGATTCATATAGGCTTATCCATCTTGTATTTGGTAATTTAATTATCTTATCTTCATTTGAGCCTATCTTTGAATTAGAATTCTATTTGATTAGAGTCCTTCTAAATTTGAATCTCTGTTTTGCTTTGAAATCCATCCTTGAATCGTCCCTTGGAAAGTTTGTGGTTGATTGTCTTTTAAAAATTTTGTATTCATCGTAGTTTTATTTTGATAAGGATGACCATATTTTTATATAAAGATGAAATGTTTTTGATAAGGATTATATACCTTTTAAAAAAATGAGAATTTGAAGTTCTGAAAGGATTTGAAATTGTGAAAATTTTATAAGAAATGGTTTCATATAAAATGATTTATAACTGAAGGTTTTGAATCTGAATTTAAGTGATTGAACTCCGGCATTTTGGAACTGGTTTTAAGATTTTGAAATAATAAATAATATGATTGAAATTATTTTTCCAAATAAGTAATGTTTCAATGATTTTAATGGGTTTTAATGATTTTGAAGGAATTTCAAAGAAGTTTTCAAAGTAAATGGAAGTCCAGAACTCACTTGTGTCGCTGGAAAATAATTTCGGTGATGAGTGCACGCATCATCGACATTGATTTTCGAGTTTCTGAGTGAGGGAGAGGCCACTTCGGTAGCATTGCTATGCGATTGATTTGTGAAACCAATTTAGATTTCAAATTCCGAAGTGTGATGTGATATTCGAAAGATATATGTATATATATTTGTAAAATTTGAAATGAGCCGGTGTTCAGTCCTTGAGTTTTGGATTTGATTTGATATAACCCTATTTTTGGAATGGATTTACTGATTTAATTGTGATTTCCAACTCTTGGATTGAAATATGATTTCTTCAACTATTTTAAAGGTTCGAGCACTTCCAAATCAAGGTTAACTTTTCAAAGCTAAGAAATTTTGAAAAGTAATTTGATAAAGTATATAAGTTTGTTTTGAATGTTTAAGTATGAAGTAATTTGATTTAAATAAGTTGAAACTGTTTGGTTAAGTAAATGAATAAAGCAATTTTAAAATTTTCTAATATGAAATTTAGATTTGAAATGTTTTGAAAAGAATTTGGTCTTCAAAATATTTTGAATAAAATTTAGTTTAAATGTTTTAACTTAGTAACATCTTTATGAAACTATATATTTAAAAAGTTGAAATAAATATATAAGTTGTACGTATGCTATTTTATTCGCATAATTAATTTGATCCAAGTTTGAGTACACAAGTTCGAGGTGGATTACACCATTTCGTGTTAGGATTTTTCATTCGATTCTTGATGGCGAATATTTGATATGGATTTTGGGCTTGATTCCAGAATTCTCTATCATAGTATATGGCTATGCAAGGAGACTGATGGCTTCTAGTCGAGAAACCATATCGAAGTCCGCATTAGGGAAATCGAATGGACAATACTAGTTCAAAAGCGAACTTGTGTGATCGAGCGAGCGATCAAATGTGATTTTGCGAAATGATGACGTGTGTACATCTTATATTCTAATATCAGTGATATATTTTGACGCTGAAATTGAAAGCTGTCGGGTTAGAATATCTTTGCTTACTTTTCCAATTTAAATTACAAAGATATATAACCTATAAAAGCAAAGATATTCAAATCCCATATGGCTCTTCATACAGCGAAATTTATTTTGGAAAATTTGATCCTTATATAAGACGGACCTTACGTAAGTATAAGATGATTTTGAAAACATTTGATTTTGGAAATGAATTGGTTGACTTAAATTATATTGATTTGGAAATTTGGATTTATTTTCAAAAATTTATTATTTTGGAAACTTTGAAACTAAAGATATTTAATTTGAGAAGAAAATAATTTGGTGAAATTGTATATGATTTTGAAATTGAACTGATATTGAAACAAATTTAAATTTGAGAACCTTATGTTACTAAACACTTGATTTGGGAGTTGTCGAACTTATATAAAATTGATTTGTATGAGTATGAAATTGATTCGAAAACTATAGATTTGAAAAGGTACTCAATTTGAAAGTGAAATCTTATATAATTGAAATCTATATAAGTATGATTTGATATACTATTGATTTTGGAAAGTATTTGATTTGAAAATTAAATCTTATATATAATGGATTTTATATAAGTACGATATTTGAAAGTGATTTGAAAAGGTACTATATGATACATATTTTCGAAGTAAAGATATGGAAAGTGCCTTCTGTTTGATATCCGATTTGTGGCCACATCTTGGATTCATTCTATCGATATTATTCTCTCTGATTTTTGGTTTTCCGGATATGATACTCGAGTGTCCTTCGAATTCCATGGCGTTACCCATGGTCTTACGATCGTGACTGCATAGCGCAACTGCCTGGCTGAGTCTTGCCTAGGGGTACGGATTGTTTCCTGGGGGATCCAGGCGTAACCATTGTGTATCCTGCAATCTGTGTAGGTCGCGAATAGTAGCGCAAATGCTTGGCTGAGTCTTGCCTGGGGGTACGGATTGTTTCCTGGGGGATCCAGGCGTAACCATTGTGTATCCTGCATTCTACTAGTCATCATGGCGTAACTCGCAGGGCTGAGAAAGCTTACGGATATGGATTGTTTCCTGGGGGATCCAGGCGTAACCATTGTGTATCTGCGAACCATGGTTAGACAAAGGTTTTGTTTGTTTTTGTTTGGATTGTACTTTCCATATCTGTTTTAAAAGTTTTTCCAGTATTTTCACTGGGTGTTGAAACAAGTCTACTAAGTACCTGGAGAATTCTAGTTTTGCACCTAATCAACGCACTACCAGAGTCTACAGGAACAAGGATAAACTTGTTAAGACATCGAGTTATAAAAGTATTTTGATAAAATATTATATAAATGATACTTTGATTAGTTATTTCCTTTTTAAACGATTTTAAAGTGTTTTAAATATTTTACCTCTTCAACCAACAATTTTAAATTAATGGCTCATCCTTGTCTTTCATCCTATTTTCCCTTCTAGCTATTCCTATTCTCCACCTTATTAAACTTACCCATAACAATAGTTATCAGGTATAATTTTAATCTTCTTGTCATCTTGTCTTAGTCCTATTCCATTTTATCTTTTCTGTGTTTTCCGTACCTCATTCCTTTTCGAGGACGAAAAGATTTGAGTGGGGGAGAGTGTAACAACCCTGTATTTTGTGATTATTTTAATTATTTATTTTGGTTATTTTAATTGATTTCCTGATTTAAAAACTTTATTTTATTTATTAAAATGAATAAATTTTGTTATTTTAAATATAAATTTTGATTTTGATGTGAATTAGAATTCCAAACATGACTAAAAAGGATATTTTCCAGAAAAGTGAATTTTGGTCAATATGGTCAAACTTTGACTTTTAATTTAGAAATTTTAAAGTTTGAAAATTTGAATTTTATCTTTTATTATGAAAGTAAATAAAATTTTAAGAATAATGCTTTTCGTTTCGTTAAAATCTGATTTATAATGTGAAAGTTATACCCTTTTAAATATTGTGTGTAATTTGTTGTATTTAACAAAATTATTTATTTTAAATTATAAAAAAATAATATTTTATTTGGTCATGTAATATTATAATTTATATTTATATGGGTAAAATAACATGTTATGTATATACTTTGGTTTTAAAACATTTTAAGGATATAATTGGCATTTTCCAGTGTTAGCTGTATTTTGTTTAAAATTCTAATTTCCAGTTTCAATTAATTAAAGTAATTCTTTATTTGTTTTTCTATTTTTTTCTTAAAATCTTATTTTTTTCTCATTCCAACTTTATTTTGTTCCTCATTTATTTTATTTATTTGACCTTTTATTTGTTTAAAGTGAAATAGAAATTTTATAAGGCTAGTGATATTTATTTGTAATTTTCATGTCTTATTTCCAATATTTAAACATTTTTCTTTAGTTTTTTTCTATTTTTTCTAAATTAAATTATTTATTTCACTTTGAAAATACTTTAGAAATTATTTTATTTCAAAATTTTTCTTTAGAATATTTTTAAAATGAAGTAGATAAATTTCCAAAGACAATCGTGATTTATTTGTAATTTTTGGACCCTGTTTTCAATTTTTAAGCAATTTCTTATATTCTTTTTCCATTTTCTTTAAAATTAATTAATTATTTTTATTTTATATTACTTTGTTTCGGTTTTAAAGTCAATTTACTGATTTTATTTTTGTTTTATTTGAATTTAAAGAAAAAGAAATATGAAGAGTTTTAAAAGCTTATTTACCTTAAGTCCTTTCATCTCCTTTGTCCTTTCATTTGCCATAACTCCTCAATTACTATCTTGGCTGTGCATTTTTGGTTTGTAGCCGTGATTTTTCAGCCTCCATTCACCCAAAAACATTTTACCTTCTCATTCATTCATGGCTTCAAGAAAATCTATGGGTAATGGCTACTTTTTTTACACTTTTCTTCTCATTTTTCATGTATTTTGCCTTGTTTTCTTTGCTTCTTTGAATGGCCTCCACTCCATATCCACGGCCACCACCCCCTACATCTCTTCCCTGCCATCACCACCAGCTACTCCTCTAGTCTTGACCAAGGCCGAGCCACCATGATGCCAAAACTCCACAAAAATTGCAACACAAGCCATAAAAACATGTTGTTTGACCACTATTTGTTCACCACTTCATTTTCCACCACCACCACCACCTTAGGCCGCCTCCACCACCTCTGGCCAGACCACCACACACCTTTCCTTCCACTGACCTGATCCATACCTCTCTGACCTGACCACACAAGCCCATGGCCAAGCCATTTTTGTGAACAAAACCCACCAATTTTGCCTTAAACTCTTCATATTCCTTTGTATAAACTTTCTCCTCATATTCTACTACCTAGGCCATGCATACACATGACCAAACCTGAGCCAAACTTGTTCAAACCAGAGCTAAAAACATCCCTAGGCCATGACAAAAGAATAGAGAAAGCAAGGCAAAAGATTTGGCATTCGTATCTCTTTTTATTTAAAAGTTATGTCATTTCTAGTGTATTGAAATTTATGGTTTGCTTTGATTTTTGTTTGGGTTGTAACACAAGATCTATATCATTGGATTTGCTCTCCACACTCAAATTGTATTAGAGTTGTCGTGCCTTCATAATCTTTGTGTTGTGAGCTTTGTTGGCAAATCTCCAGCTTAACAGGTGAGTTATTCTCACCAGACAATATGTACATATATAACTAGTGAATTGACCCCTTTTGAATCTGTAAAATGCATTATCATGTTACACTTGCTATTTTATGATTTATGATGTTCACCAATGCTTAAACACCTATTATATTATATGTTACTGTTATATTATGTTGTTCTATTATTTTTATCAGTTTATCACACTGCAAGTTCCCTTTAGATTAGAATCACTATGGGTTGAAATGATACATACCCGAACGAACTTTAGAATAGGAGAAAATCATTATGGGCTGAAATGGTAGGCCTGAATGATTTTCAATTATTTTTCATTTCCTTGGGATTGCGGGTTTGAAATGATCAAACCCGGGTTTTCTTTGTAAATTACGGGTTGAAATGATATATTACCCGTATCACTTTACTTAGACTAGAAATGAAATACAGACCCGTTGTTAAAATATGTTTTTATAAAAATCTTAAAAATATTTTTGAAATGTAAATATTATAATATTTGATTTAAACTAAATAAAAAAATGATTTATGTAAGCATTATTGATTTTTTGAAAATTTATAAGTGAAATAAATTATTGGTAAAACTAGAAAATTTGAAATGTAAGTTATTTTGGGAAATTTTAATTGGGTGATAATTGGAATTTAAATTAAATATGAAATGTGATAACTTCATGATAATTTGGATTAAAGTGAATTTAAATGATTTTTATATTATATTAATGATTTTGAATAAAGTTAAAATGTGAAATGAATGAATATTTAAGTTGAAATTTTGAAATATAACTAAAATTGGAAATTTGTGAATTTGGCTTAAGAGTGAACTTTAAGTTAAGTAAATAAAAATGGAATTAAGTTATTTTGAAATTTTAAAATTAAGTGTTAAGTTAATTTAATTTAATGAATTTATAATTTAAAATTGGAATTTAATAAGTGAATTATTATTAAATTTTGATTTTTGAATGGAGTTTTAACTTTATAAAATCATGAATATAAGGGTATTTGAATAATTGTTTTAAAAGTGAAATTATATGATTTTATAAGTAAAAAAAATGATTTATATAAAAATATAATTGTTTGTGAAATTATACTGAATATTTGAAGTTAGGTAACTGCATTTCTGAAACGCTATTAAATTCTAATGTAAATGATAATACAACATTTGTAAATGCTGTAGTTGATAATAATGAACCAAATGGCTAAATTTAATTAAAGGCTATTATAGCATTTTTGTAAATGTTATAATGGTTGAATTTAACTAAGTTTATTTGAAACTAATGTAACCATATTACAGAATTTTAAATGCTGTCTTTTGTTAAATTGAACTATTTTAAATGTGACTTTCCGTAGCATTTTCTAAATGCTGCGAAAGTTGAAATTTCATTGTTTTAATTAATTTAAGTGAACGAATGAACTTTGAAAAGTTAAATTTTTGGAAATTTAAAATTTTAATTTTTAAATATACTAACTTCATTTTTATGATTTAAAATGAAGTAATTTGTTTCGAAATATAAATTATTTTGAAATATGATATTTTGATATTTTGAAATGGATTTTATAAGGATATTGAATTTTGAAATGATATTTGATTTCGAAGTATAAAATACCATTTTGAAATTTTAACCATGGGATGTATTTAATTTATAGTTTAACTGATCCTTAAAGGATGGACGATCCCAAGCATCCTTTGGGTTATTGTGCATTTCTACTACAGTTCACTTGAGTTGGTTTACATTATATAAGTATATATTGTCCTGACTCGAGTGTTTTGTGTTTTACTTTACGCTCGGGTCAGCCTGAGTATTTACAGCTTAGATTTGGATTTCTTTCTGGAGCTAGGAATCGCTGGAGATTCTGCTTGTCTAGTTATCTATTCCTTTAAGTTCAATTGTTCTATTTCAGTTCTGGTATTCATAAACTTCTATTTATTTGAGATGTCTATTGTATATGTTTTCAAGCAGATATTATGTATTATGTTTTGAGAGTTTGTTATAGTAGCTTCATGAACTACTATGGTTTTTTATATTCCGCTGCGAGTTATTCTGATATGTTCTGTGTCTGTGATTCTGTGTATTTGATTTCATTTGCTCCAAATTTATTTACAATCTGTTATTTTGAATTATTCAAGCCAGACATGTGTGGATTATTGTCGATTTGAATGGTCCAAAATACCGGGTCGTTACACTATCATATATACTATCACAACTAAACAATCAATCAATGACTGAAATTCTAATTATTTTAATTGAGTGAGAAGATCTCATCTTTTGATTACGCATGCAACCCATTTTCCATGCCAGCTTGATTTCACAATTTTTTTAAACCTTGTATAAACAATTATATGATTTAATTAATATTTGAAATAAATCGAACAATTAAATTCCCATTTGATAATTTTAAATTAACCAGTGATTTTAAAATGTGTATATCTATTTTCTTTTGAAACTTCATATATATATATATTATAAAATATATATATGGATAAAAATCTGATTTTTTATGTAATGACCCCGTATTTTATATATATTTGAATTGATAATTAATTTATTTTTGAATTAAAATTTGTTAAATTAATGGATAAATGGATGCGAGTTTGCCCGAACTCAAATAAATTTTGTATAAATCATTTAAATTTAAAAATATTGTATATATATTTATATATGTGGATATATATGTATTTGAGCATATACGAGTAAATTTGAAATTATATATATATATTTGATTTGAATTTAAATCATAAATAAATGGTAGTTTATAAGATATAGAAGTATAAAATAAATACATTGGATAATATCTAATAACAAATTAAAATCTAGAAATTTACCTATATTACAAAATGAATATAAAAATAATTAGTATTAAATTTAGAAGTAAATAATTGAGATAGAAATAAATAAGAAAAATACATAAGATAAATTATAGAAAAATATATATAGTAAATAAATTAGTTAAATTATAACAACATATTTAAATATGAAAATAAATATATGTATACATTTGTAAAAGAGAAAGAGGAAAAAACTAACATGTAAAAAATAGTTAAGTATGAAACCAAACAAACAAAAGAAATACAAATATATATAGTATAAAAGCTTGTAAAGGAAAAACATCAAGTCATCTCAAACATTTTGTACAGCCGAATAAGAATTTTTTATAAATGAAAACATGGTACAAAATAATTAATGCATAAATCACTTCAGCCCCAAAGCAAAGAAAAACCACTAACTATTGTACAACAAAATATTATATCACTTGTACAAACAATGTCACTCAGTACAAGAAGATGATATTTCTGTATACTTCATCTCCATACAAACATCAACTTCATCTCAGTCTCGTATATTCAAAACTGAGCAAATCTGAAGTGATGATCATTACAAAAATTAAACAAACGTCAACTGAAACAACAAAACAACTCTATAAACCAGGTTAATCAAAGATCAAAAATCGAAAGGTTTCGGCTTGCAGTTTTTTAAAACCTGTTTCAAGCATAAAAGGGGAACTCTGTTTCTTCTGAAAATCATGTGAGCAAACTCTTAACCCTTTATTTATATATATATCCTAATCTGCCTGTGATAAATGCTTGATTGTGTGATAATGAAATGTTTGGATATGTATGCAATGTTTGCAATATGAAATGTGTGTGTATATAAGAGTTTATATCACTCTGTTAAACTCTACAGGCTCTCTGTTTTAAAACAAATAATATGTGAGTAAACATCAACTTAAAGGCTTTAAGTTTAACTGTAAAGATGATTCATTTATTTTATGGCATTTTATATATTTATCTTTGAATATGATTTGATATATGTATACCCAGGTTACTCTGTACATTTGTTTCTCTCTGTATAAATTACCAAGGTGATTTTTTTATTCAAACCTTAATTTGTTTTCAACCGAATCTTAGTAAAACTTTCTGTTTGAAATCGAACCAGATAATGAAACTTAAATTTAGATTTTTAAAGCTGATTTGAACCAAGGTTGTAAGATATCATCACTGAAACTTTGGTTACAAGCAATCAAGAAAAAAAATGTGATGAACTCAAGTATTATAAAAAGCTAATCCAAGTTAATAGCTTAAATTCTTACTGCAAATCATGATTTTTAAAACAGAAATGAAGATTTTTAGTTGGGTATATAAAGAGTAGTTTGAGTTTGAACACAAATCATTTTTTTTGAATTTCTGGTGATCAATCTAATTATATATGTTGAAATTTGGGTTGAAGCAAGTATAAACATCATTGATTTTGAGAAAATTATCAGATAATTTTTCCATTGCATATATTGTTGGGTCGAATCCATTTTAGGGTTTTATTTCAAGTTTTTGTTCATGTCAGTAACGTGGTGAGTACGACTCCTATACGTGATCGAGTGTCACGAATCTTTGGTGGATGTTTGCTTGTCGTGTTGTCGTGTGGACGAAATATGGGTGACTCTGGTGGCCTGAGGTGGCGAGACGAGAGGGTTTTCCGTTGACGAATGTTTGTTCTAGTTTGGGTTCAGTGTCGAAGTTTCGTTTTCATCGACGATTTGCATTCCAGGGTGTTTGGTTGGTTTGGAAGGGTTGCCACTGACGTGTTGACGGTCGGAGCTTCGACCGGAGGTGACTGCTTCAACTGTGCATGTGCACGGTGTCAAGATTGTATCAGTGGTTCGCTTTCGGGGAAGAAGGTTGTGGACTCGAAGTCGATTTCGGGAAATTGTGTTGCAGGCTCAAGTTAGTACACGGGTGTGTTCGCGTGTGGTTTAGCAAGTTAACAGGGTTTAAAAACTTATGTAAAAACAAAAGGGAAAAAGGATGGCTCGGGGAAGAACTTGGGGGAACTGGGTTTTGACTCGGAGTGACACTCGGGATTATCTCGGGTAGGTATAATAACAGTTTTCAAACTTTAAAACAAAATTCAAGTTTAAACATATTTAACTCATTCTTTTAAATAATTGTTTTTATTTAAGTATGGGATTAGTTTAAGGTTTTAAAGTAAATTATTTTTAAGTAATTAAGTTTAATTTATTTAAATCATGTAACCATTATTTATAAATTAATTTTGAAGTATTTAAAAATAAATTTAATAGTGTAATTAAAAAAAAATTAAATTGGTATTTAGTTTGAACTTGAAATTTAAAGGAAATTTGAAAGGTAAATTTGAAATGAATGTTTTAAACCTATTTGTGAGTAATAATTTATAATCAATAATGATTTTGTAAGTAAATTTGTTTAGAAAAGTGATTACAGAAATTAAATAGTTAATAAAGATCATTAACTAAGATTATTTAAGTAAATAATCAATGCGATTAATTTAACAATAAAAATTAGAATAATTTATGGAATTGTTTAAGTATAATTACTTAATGAAAGTAATTAAGGAATTAATTATTCATTGTAAATAAGTAAGTTAATCGGATTAGTTTAAGTTAATTACTTGGGTTAATTAATCTAGAACAATCTTTTAACAAATTGGAAAAATATAATTACTTAGAGAAGTAATTAATAAATGATTACTGGATGCAATTAATTGAATGATGATTAGTAACTTGAGTATAATTATTTGTTAGTAATCAAAGGATTAATTAATGAATGTGATTAATTAAGATTTATTAAATAATTAAAAGTTAATTGATTCATTAATTAAGGATGATTAGTTAATAATTAAAGGTTAACTAATAAATGATGAAAGGGAAATTTATTCCTGATAATTTGTAATTAACTCACAATAACTAACCCGGATTAATGATTATTCATAAGTAATACATCTGATTTAAATTAATCAATTGATCAATAAATTTACTTGTGAACGTTTGGACTTGACTGAATGGTTGAATTGTTGATATTCCCTGATCTGTGATGTTGTGTGATATATTCTGATTTGTGTGTGATCTGTACTATAGCAATTTATCTGGAATGAATGTAAATTATTATCTGTAATTTATATATCTGTGATCTGTGATCTGTGAATGAAAAGATAAGCGTTATCGTTATACCGCTTATCAACTATATTTCTGTATTTTGATCTGATTGATGATGATGTTGCACTACTGTGTGAAACCCCTGGACTACACCATACACACACAAATATGGATTTCACGTGGAAATCAGTTAAGTCACAGATGATTTAAATTTAATGTTGAAATTTTAATTTCAATTGATTTTGGAAATGAATTTGGGTTAAATGTTAAAGCTTTTGAAAAGGAATTTTTAAGATAAAAGTTATTTTGAATAACTCTGGTAAAATTTCCAATTTAAATAATTTAAATTGAATTTGGATTCAAAATTTGGAATTGAATTCCATAATTGGAAATTATGGTTAAAGGTGTTATAAATGTGTTTATATGAATTTAAACCATTTTAAAAGTATGGTTTTGAGAATTTGAATTTAACCCAAAGACTTTAACTCGTATAAATGAATCAGATTTTCCAAAATGAAAACTGTTTGTTTTCAAATAATAGAAGCTTTCATATAAGGAATGAAATTCCAATTTAATTAAAGGAATTTCAAGTTTGAATTGGAAAATGGTTTTCCAAGTTATGAATAAATCTTCGTGAAAGATTGTTGAAATTTGTTTTGAAAAGTATGTCTTTTGTATAAAAGATCGAAATGGAATTGTTTTGATTGCTATAAGTTAAATCTTTGATTTAAAGATTTAATGAGTTAATCCAATTGAAATGGAAATTGTTTTGGAAAATCTGGGAATGAATCTTTGTGAAACTGGGCGAACTTTGTGAATTTAATCTTTTTGTTTAAAAGATTAAAATGGTAATGTGTTTAAACCATTTGAAAGAGGGAATTTGGATAATAAGTCGTGACTTAACTGAAATCCCAATATCCATATGTTTTTAAATATGCGCTCATTATTCGGTTTAGCCGGGAGCGGACCTTTGTGTCATATAACCCATTCCGAATAATGATATGTCGTATATAGATTGCATTTGAAGACCGGTGGTGAAGACCAAATATTTTCTAAAACGGAAGGACAACTCGTCAAATGTCTCTGCATCGACTGGTCCCCGGTATAGAGATTTTAGCACCCTTTGTGATGGGAAGTCCGGACGTGATTAGAAATTATCCGGATTTGCAAGGGCTTCTGCGGAAGTGCCTTCGGTTCTGTTCGAACCCAGAACAGACTTGTATGGTTGTATGTCTGACACTACACTTTGAGATATAAAGCCGATTTCTTTCAAATACATTTCTGTTTGGTGGCGGAGAATTTATTCTCTTAGCTTAACACCCTTCTCTGAGACGTACGAGCTCAGAGGTTATGTAATTGAAGGTTATTAGTGATATACTCCCAATTTGGTAGTGTGGCATGCTGAGTGCTGCTGTGTGTTGCTGATCATTTGTTGATCAAAGCATGGCTTTGTGAAAAAGCGTAGCTTTGTGGACGATACATCATCGAGCCTCACAGACCGGAAATGGTCGAAACAGGAAAGATGCGGCATGGTTTCAGGGGTAGCTCCCCTAGGGTATGTCCATTCCTTCTGGAAAAGGGTGGTATTATGGTATGGAGCCCTGATACTTACTCATGTGGGCACTGTAGTATATTTATTACTGTGTGATGTTGGTATAGAGGATCCTCGGATAAAGGTCCCAAAGGACCGGGGGTGGAATATCTTAGAATTACTACCCGGGAAGGGGGTAACCGGCCTTGTGTTGGCAGAGAGCCAGGTGGTTCTCGGGGTGTCCCGCCAAAGGCATTCCCATGTGGCATAGGAAGTTCCTTAGCCTGACCATTTGTTGGAAAATCCAATCAAACAATACGAACCTTGTACGGTTTTAGTTGTAGAACCTGCCATTTAAAATGGCAGCTATAGCAGGCATACTATAATGGTACCTATGCTGGCTAAGATTAATATTATATTTTCGAAAGGATTTTCACACTATGCACTAGTAATAATATCAAAAGAGTTTTTTTTGCATAGTAAGCATGTTTGACTATCATAAGGAGAAATCTCCCTCATGTGTGCGATTGCATTATGTGTGTGCTGGGAGGCCTTATGGTAGTTTCATTTTCCAAAAGCATTGCGGATTTCAATGTTTAAAATTTCTTTGTTGTTTGTTTAAAGATAAACTGTTTTTGTTTGCTCATACCACTCCCATGACTGACCTGGAGTTTATTGTTCCCTTCCTAAACTCTGGATGCCCACAATTTTCCACACGGGCAGTTTAGAGTTTGGTTTTTTTCAAATAGTCAGGTTTAGTAGATTATCTGGAGCTAGTTCAGTCTTTGTGGAGTTCATGACTGACATTGCTTCTCTTGGTGCAACGTGATGGTGGTTCGAGCTGATGTTGGAGTTAGTGGACTCATGCTCTTTCTCAGATCATTTAGAGTCATCTCTTCTACTGATATATTTCCGATGTAGCATTGCATTATATCTCTGATATTGTTGTATATCATTCTGGATATTGTATTCATTGGAGTTGTATATGATATCATTGATTACAAGTGAAGTACGGGTGCTGTAATGACCCAAGATTTTAGGAATTTATTTTGAAAATATAAATAAGTTTAAAATAATTTTTAAACCAGTTTTAAAGGGGAATTGATATGGCTTAATGGTGTAACTGTATGTGTGTACATGTGTGCACAGGAAATACATATGAATTGAAGCTTAATCCCTGAATGATATGAATGAACATATGTTGATGTGTGGAAAAATATATATATATAGATAAATGGATTAATTCCTTAAAAGCTATATGCATAAATATATATGGATGTTACTGATTGTATTTGAGTGTACATGTGCATATGTGTTCAGTAAAAATAATGTATGTATGTATATATATCTGTGTGTGTACTAATTATTTCTGTAAAACTTATATATACATATATATATATATATATATGCTAATCAAATACCAGAGTTCAAATCAGTAAAATAAAAGTACACAAATATATTTTAAATTATAGGCAGAAAGAAAAGAATGAAGATATAAAAGGAGTAACCCTTTTATAAATAAATAAGGGAAGTACATGTTATTTAAGTGAAAGCTAAAAATAGAAAATAAGGTAAAACAGAGATATGTTTTGTATAGGTAGAATTAGGAAGAACACTTGATATATATATATATATATATATATATGATAACTAATGGAAATCAAGTCACACTTTTAGCATGATAGTAGACAAGAGGAAAAGCATTTTTTGGAAAAGTAAAATTTCTGAAAATAACCAAAATGATAAAATCACTTTTCTCTTCACAAACTTGAGCCGGGGAGGGTAAGATTTTGGGTTTAAACAAAATGCAAATGGCATGATTTCTGATGGGAAAAAATTACTTTAGCTAGCACCTTAAACCCTAAGAAGAACCCTGCATAAATAAGCAGTGATATGAGGAACCTTCTCTTCTTCCCTGATAGCTCTTGAGAAAAATATATATATCACCTAAATATAAAACAAGTGAAGAAAAGGGTTTGAAGGCAGAAGCTTATCAACCAACTGAGAAGTGAAAGAGGGCTAGGTGAGAAAACTAACTCAAAATCTAAGGCACTAAGTCCTAATGAAGGCAGCCAGTTTATAAGTTGATTTCTCTTAAAAATGTATTTTCATATGTGATTGTCTATCTTTGATTTCAGAGATGAAAATGCTTGGATCTTTAGTTGGTTGTTCTACTTGTTTTATTATATGAAAAGTTCTAAGTATTATTAGTATATATGTTTTAAAAATCCTGATCTCTCTGATATGTTAATATTTATAAAAATAAGTAAGTACCCAGAGAATTAAATGATGAATATAGGCAAGTAGTGTTGGTTTGGCACAACCCAGAAAATATAAACATGTTGAGCTGCAATATACTTGTGTATAGGTGCTGAGGCTTGAGACAAAAAGGAATTAGGGGTGCAATAGGGTTGCCTATGTGCTAATGCTCCTGATTCAATGAAAATATACAAATAGAAATATACATAGCAAATAAATTTTGTGATTCAGTGAAACTTGGTCATTCTGAGTTTAACTTAAGCCCAGATGTTTGCAAAAAAAACTCTCTCAAAAAGCCATAAGCCAATGCTATTTGTCTATACCCCTTTTAAAATGCAAGAATATATATATATATATATATATATATATGCAGAATCTTACTTAATAGACACCTATGTTTAATTGCCTATTAGTCTTTGTTTGGTTATGAATGATATGGAATGCTATGACATGAATGTTTGTTTTAGTGAAATGATTCACTGAATGGTTTAGTCATGAAAAATCAAAAGAGTTATTATTAACTTAAAACCTGATTAGGAAATGGGGGTTAAGAGCACTGCAGGAATGACTTATGTTCTTGAGCAATACAAGTTGACACATGGCTTGTTTAAGTCCCGAGATCTTTGTGTAATGGAGTGAATTAGTCCATTACAATGTGTCCATTGATTCATAAAATTGCAGATGAGACCAAGATAGATAAATATATCAATGTAAGAAAATTTGATATAAGGAGGAACTAGAGTTTTCCTGGAATGAAAAAATCTGAGTAGGGAATAAATGATTTAATTCATTTTGGTGATTTCCCTGTTTTGTATAGATGTATATTTGATTTATGACTGAGTTGTATGAATGTATGACTGTACTACATCTTTTTAAGGTTTCTGTAAAGGAAGACTTGAGTGTGCACATGCACACTGACACAGAACATGCACACCATGATTTATTTGTTTTCTAAAGGCAGGATATATAAAGATATATACATGTTTCAACCTTAACTTGATTTACAAATTGTTTTAGTGGATTTTCTCATACCAGACATGTGTCTGACCCTAGTGTGCTAATAGCATATGGGGTGTCTCATTTAATATGGGGCAGCTTCAAATGCATTTTCAGGGACTGCAGCAACTAAGTAGGAGTAGGAGCAAGGCTTTGAGAAGAAGATTATAACATGCTAAAAAAATTATTAGATAAGAGCTTAAAAGATGAAATCTGCATGTAATGATATTTTTAAATTATCACTTGTATTAAGTACTGAATGTTGAATGGATATTTTTGCTAAGTGTTTTACTAAAGAATTGTCTTGTAATTGGAGTTTAGGAATTTAGAAATTACCTAAAATGTTGAAGAAGCTAACCTATGATTTTGTAAGTAAATCTGAGCAAGAACTTTATGATAAATAGGACGGTTACATTTGATAAATGTATTAGTCAATCTTGAGTCTTTGAAAAGGATTAAGTGTTGGAAATCTGGATAGTTGAGTCTCAGTAAACTATATGATTCATTCTTCCACCATGACATTTTCATACAAGATTGGATAGGCATAAGGAAAATGTATTTATGTGTCTGCAATGTTTTCATAATGCAACTTGTTCTACGCAAATGTTTTATACCTTGATCAGATAAAGGAACAATCTGTAATATAGGAGTTGAAAGCCATGCCATGATAGTTGCGTATATGCATATTTAAACATGTTTTGTTCAGATATTAGCACACCAGTTATCTTTGTATTTTAACATGAATCTGAATTCCTTTTCATTAAGGCTTTGATCAAAATGCATTTTAAGATCCTATGGCTTATTCCAGAACAAAGGGTCTGGTTGAACCATGTTTTGGATACCCAGGGTCTCAGTAAACTCACTCATGTTTGCATTTCATTTAGCTTAGCATCCTAGCATCAAAGAATTAAGTTTTTGGAATCTGATATCTCACTCAAAAATATTCCAGAAAAGAGTTTGTACTTTAGACAGATTTTAAAGAAAATCAAACATAGATAATGATATAAACTTATATCATTTTTCAGACCATAAACACTACACCATCAATTTAAAGGCAATCATAACACAATTATAATGTTTTTAGGAATTACACTTCATTGAGAATACAACAAGTAATCAAGGGTTAGAAACCATATTGTTACCTACATGGATGGAATTCTATTGTATGAATTAAATTGAACTTTGGATGGATTGATTAAATTTAATCAATCAAATTATCCTCTTGTTTACCATAACTCTGATTAAACAAGAGGGGCACATGCATCTCCATATGTGTGTGCATATCTTTGTGAATACACTGATATATCTATATTAGTAAAGATTTTGATCCTGGATATGTTGTTTATTTGATAAAAGGAAAAATGACTCTAGGCTTTAGAAATATATATATGATAATATATATATCAAAAAAAAATCCTTACAAATTAAGGTATAAAAGAGAGGGTCATTTCATTTGGTATCAGAGCTATGTTACTAAAACATAGTTGAAAATTGAAATCAAATCCTTCAATAAAACTAAAACTTAAGAAATAAAATATAAGTAAAATATTTTGTAAGGATTGGTCACTGGATGATCAAGTCTGAGTTAGACATTAAAAAAAAACTAACCAGCTATGTAAATTATTATTAGCAAACTATGGTAGGAAGACCACCAAAATCAGGGAGCAGGATCCTCCAATGCACCACCAATGGTCAATCTACAAGATTTGGTGAGAGCATTTAGGGATGGGGTAGGACAAAGGCAAGAAAATCCCCATGAAGAGCTCTCAAAATTACTCAAGACTTATACTCATTTAGGAGGCAAAAGCTTTGAAGGGACAGAAAGTATTATGGAAATTCAAGCTTGGTTGAGAACATTGGATAGGATTTTCAATGACATGCAGCTTGATGATCAAAGGAAGAGGCAAGTGGCTTCAAGACAGCTGAAAGGAGTAGCTTTAAGCTGGTGGGAAGTAATCATTACAGGGAGAAATGAGAATGGAATCACTTGGAATCAATACAAGGAGATGTTGGAAGCAAGATTTGTGCTAACATCAGCTAAGACCACTTTACTAGAAGAGTTTATTAGACTCAGGTAAGGAACTCTGAATGTCACTGAATACACTCAAAAGTTTGAGGGGTTATCCACATATGGAGCAATGCTAGTGGCAGATGAAGCATCCAAAAATGATAGGTACATAAAAGGTTTGAACCCAGGACTTAGCAGAGCCATGTTACCTTATGTTGACAGGACTTTTGATCAAGTAATAGACTTGGCTTTGAGATTAGAGAAGCATGACAAGGAAAGGGAGAAGTTTAGAAATTTTAAGAATAATAAAACTAAGAAGGGTAAGGGTAGATATCACCCTTATGATAAGAAGAAAGAAGAGGCCAGTAACAAAGGCTCTGGAGATATCAAAGCTAAGGAAACCAAGAAGAAAATTGTGTGTCATCAATGTGGAAAGGAAGGACACATCAAACCAAGATGTCCAGAATTGAAAGGAGGAGCTTTCAAGTGCTATCTATGTGGGAAAGAGGGGCATATGAAGAGAAATTGTCCTGAGTATAAACAGCAAGGAAAATTGGCAAACTTGGAAGGCAAAGGCAAATCCACAGTGGAGATTAATGCTGAAAATCACAGTCAAGTTGAAGGTACACTATTTATTTTACCATACCCATAGCAATAGTATATGATACTGGGGCAACTCACTCTTTGATTTCTTATGAATTAGTTAAAATGCTAAAATTGAATTGCATATTGGTTGAAACCCCATTGCATATACAAAGTCCACTGGGGAGTTCTAGTGTTTTAAATATGATTTGTGTGGATGTGGAATTAAACATAAGAGGAGATACTTTTATTTCCAATTTATATGTTTTAAACTACCCAAACATAGGTGTTATATTGGGGGTAGACTGGTTAAGGAAATTTAAAGCCATAATTAACTTGGATTCATCCACCATATCATTGCAAAACCTTAGAGGCCAGAGAATCAAAATTTTGTGTGAAGTAGCTAAGGAAAGAAAATTGTATCATTTAATTCGCTTGGAAAAAGATTTCAGTGAACTTACTATTGAAGAAATTCCCATAGTCAATGAATACTTGGATGTGATTGGGGAGGTTAAGGGTGTTCTAAACCATAGACCAGTGGAATTCCAAATTCATTTAGTTCTAGGAGAAAGCCCAGTGATTAAAAAGCTAACTAGAATGGGGCCAAATGAACTAAATGAATTAAAGAAATAGTTAGAGGAATTAGAGGAAAAGGGTTTTATAAGACCAAGTAATTCTTGCTGGGGAGCACCAGTGGTATTTGTTAAGAAACAAGATGGTTCCTTAAGACTTTGTATAGATTATAGAGAATTGAACAAAGTAACTATTAAAAAATAAATATCCATTGCCAAGGATAGATGATCTTTTGATCAATTAGCTGGGGCAAGAGTGTTTTCTAGACTAGATTTAGCATCTGGTTTTCATCAAATGAAGGTGGAGGAGTCAAGTATACAGTACACTGCCTTTAACACTAGGTATGGGTTGTATGAATTTCTGGTTATGCCATTTGGCTTGACTAATGTACCATCATAATTTGTAGATTTAATGAACAAAACCTTTAGAGATTATTTAGAAAAATTTGTGCTGATTTTTATAGATGACATTTCAATTTATTCCAAAACAGTGGAAGAACATAAAAGTCATTTGCATCTGGTTTTGTCTAGATTGAGGGAAAAAGATTTAAAGGCAAAATTTTCAAAATGTGCATTTTGGAAAGAGGAAGTACATTTCCTTGGCCATGTCATTTCTGCCAAAGGGATTTCTGTGAATCCCAATAAAGTAGTAGCTATTCAAGCATGGAAGAGGCCTAGCACTTTGAGTGAAGTGAGATCATTTATGGGGATGGCAGGATATTATAGGAGATTTATAAAAGATTTTTCAAAAATTTCTACACCACTTACTAACCTAACCAGGAAAAACCAAGCTTTTGTTTGGTCAGAGAAGTGTGAGAAATCTTTTGAATAGTTGAAGGAGGCATTGGTGAATGCTCCAATCTTGAAAGTACCCCAGGGAAATGAAGAATTAGTTGTATACACTGATGCTAGTGGGTTTGGCTTGGGTGCAGTGTTGATGCAACAAGGCCAAGTCATTTTATATGCATCCAGACAACTCAAACCCCATGAAGTAAGGTATGCCACACATGATCTTGAATTAGCAGCTGTGATCTATGCTTTGAAACTTTGGAGACATTATTTATTAGGAACTAAGTTTGAACTTTACACTGACCACAAGTCTTTAAAGTATTTATTTTCACAAAAAGATTTAAACATGAGGCAACATAGATGGGTGGAGTTCTTAGCTGCTTATGACTTGGACATAATCTATACACCAGGTAAAGCAAACAAAGTTGCAGATGCCTTGAGTAGACAACATGCTAAGTTAGCTATGTTGATGATGGAAGAATTTAAAGATTTGTCTATACTCACTGACTTGGAAATTGAAGCAAATAATAAGGTACAAATGGTACCAGTAGAAGGAGATAAGAGTAAATGAAAATTGAGTTTAATGTCTCTACAACCAGATTTAATTTTGAAGGTAGGAAAAATGCAAGAACAAGACACAAACTTATTGGAGAAGAAAATTCTCATATCAAAAGGGGAGGAAGTGACAAATTGCCATATTGATAAAAATGGTTATTTAAGAAACCAGAATAGAATATGTGTTCCAGAAAACATGGAGTTGAAGGAGGAAATATTGAATGAATATCATAGAAGCAAGTACTCCATACACCCAGGCAGTACAAAGATGTATCAAAATTTAAAAAGAGATTTTTGGTGGAAGGGAATGAAATCAGATGTAGCCAAATATATTGCAAGATGTATGACTTGCCAACAAGTCAAAGCTGAAACACAAAAGCCATCAGGGTTGTTACAACCTCTTAGCATACCACAGTGGAAATGGGAAGATAAATCTATGGATTTCATAGATGGACTGCCTAGATCTAGAAGAGGAAACACAAGTATATGGGTGATAATTGATAGGCTAACTAAAGTGGCACATTTCATCCCAGTCAAATCAAAAAGGAATGCACCAAAGTTAGCACAAGTATTTATGAAGGAGGTGGTAAGATTGCATGGCATTCCCAAAACTATTGTGAGTGATAGAGATACCATCTTCACATCAAGGTTCTGGAAAAGTTTTCAAGAAGCCATGGGAAGTGAATTATGCTTAAGCACTGCCTACCATCCACAATCAGATGGGCAGACTGAGGTGGTGAACAAAGTTCTAGGGGACTTGTTAAGGGCATGTGCACTGGATTTTGGAGGCAACTGGGAAGACTATCTCCATTTAGCTGAGTTTACATACAATAACATCTATCAAAGCACCATAGGGATGGCTCCATTTGAAGCCTTATATGGCAAGCCATGTTTGTCACCTGTATATTGGGTAGAAGCAGGAGAAAGAGCTATTTTAGGGCCTGAGTACATACAAGAAACTAAAGAGAAAATTGAGTTGGTAAGGAGAAGAATTGCAGCAGGTCAAGATAGGCAAAAGAAATTTGCAGACATGAAAAGGAAGCAGGTGGAATATGAAGTAGGAAATTTTGTTTTCGTCAAAATCTCACTATGAAAAATGTACTGAGGTTTGGGAAACAAGGCAAGTTAACCCCAAGATATATTAGGCCATACAAAATTCTGGAAAGAATTGGTTCCTTGGCATATAAGTTGGAATTACCAGAAAACATGTAAGGGATGCATGATGTTTTTCATGTATCACAATTGAGAAGGTGGGTCCATGACAAGGCAGAAATTCTTGAGACCCCAACCCAAGTGCAAATAAATCCTAATTTGATTTATGAAAAGGATCCAGTGGGAATTTTGGCAAAGGATGTGAAGAAGTTGAGGAATAAATCACTGAAACTTGTGAAGGTACAGTGGAGTCTTGATCCTAGTGATTGCACATGGGAATTAGAAGACAAAGTTAGGTTGAACTACCCTAAGCAATTTTCAGATTAAAGGTTATTCTGATTTTTAATTTTCTTTCCTTTTGGATGCATGTATTTTTAGTTATTGTGATAGAACTAAAAATCTATTTGGTTGAGAATGTATTTGTTCTCTGAATTAAGTTTAAAATTGATTTAAGCTTAGGAAAATTCTGGGACACAATTTCTAAAAGGTGGGATGTATGTAATGACCCAAGATTTTAGGAATTTATTTTTAAAATATAAATAAGTTTAAAATAATTTTTAAACCAGTTTTAAAGGGGAATTGATATGGCTTAATGGTGTAACTGTATGTGTGTACATGTGTGCACAGGAAATACATATGAATTGAAGCTTAATCCCTGAATGATATGAATGAACATATGTTGATGTGTGGAAAAATATATATATACATAGATAAATGGATTAAATCCTTAAAAGCTATATGCATAAATATATATGGATGCTACTGATTGTATTTGAGTGTACATGTGCATATGTGTTCAGTAAAAATAATGTATAAATATATATATATATATATATATGTGTGTGTGTGTGTACTAATTATTTCTGTAAAACTTATATATACATATATATATATGCTAATCAAATACCAGAGTTCAAATCAGTAAAATAAAAATACACAAATATATTTTAAATTATAGGCAGAAAGAAAAGAATTAAGATATAAAAGGAGTAACCCTTTTATAAATAAATAGGGGAAGTACATGCTATTTAAGTGAAAGCTAAAAATAGAAAAATAAGGTAAAACAGAGATATGTTTTGTATAGGCAGAATTAGGAAGAACACTTGATATATATATGATAACTAATGGAAATCAAGTCACACTTTTAGCATTATAGTAGACAAGAAGAAAAGCATTTTCTGGAAAAGTAAAATTTCTGAAAATAACCAAAATGATAAAACCACTTTTCTCTTCACAAACTTGAGCCGGGGAGGGTAAGATTTTGGGTTTAAACAAAATGCAAATGGCATGATTTCTGATGGGCAAAAATGACTTTAGCTAGCACCTTAAACCCTAAGAAGAACCCTGCATAAATAAGCAGTGATATGAGGAACCTTCTCTTCTTCCCTGATAGCTCTTGAGAAAAATATATATATCACCTAAATATATAACAAGTGAAGAAAAGGGTTTGAAGGCAGAAGCTTATCAACCAACTGAGAAGTGAAAGAGAGCTAGGTGAGAAAACTCACTCAAAATCTAAGGCACTAAGTCCTAATGAAGGCAGCCAGTTTATAAGTTGATTTCTCTTAAAAATGTATTTTCATATGTGATTGTCTATCTTTGATTTCAGAGATGAAAATGCTTGGATCTTTAGTTGGTTGTTCTGCTTGTTTTATTATATGAAAAGTTCTAAGTATTATTAGTATATATGTTTTAAAAACCGAGATCTCTCTGATATGTTAATATTTATAAAAATAAGTAAGTACCCAGAAAATTAAATGATGAATATAGGCAAGTAGTGTTGGTTTTGGCACAACCCAGAAAATATAAACATGTTGAGCTGCAATATACTTGTGTATAGGTGCTGAGGCTTGAGACAAAAAGGAATTAGGGGTGCAATAGGGTTGCCTATGTGCTGATGCTCCTGATTCAATGAAAATATACAAATAGACATATACATAGCAAATAAATTTTGTGATTCAGTGAAACTTGTTCATTCTGAGTTTAACTTAAGCCCAGATGTTTGCAAAAAAAACTCTCTCAAAAAGCCATAAGCCAATGTTAGTTGTCTATACCCCTTTTAAAATGCAAGAATATATATATATATATGTATGAAGAATCTTACTTAATAGACACCTATGTTTAATTGCCTGTTAGTCTTTGTTTGGTTATGAATGATATGAAATGCTATGACATGAATGTTTGTTTTAGTGAAATGATTCACCGAATAGTTTAGTCATGAAAAATCAAAAGAGTTATTATTAACTTAAAAACTGATTAGGAAATGGGGGTCAAGAGCACTGCAGGAATGACTTGTGTTCTTGAGCAATACAAGTTGACACATGGCTTGTTTAAGTCCTGAGATCTTTGTATAATGGAGTGAATTAGTCCATTACAATGTGTCCATTGATTCATAAAATTGTAGATGAGACCAAGATAGATAAATATATCAATGTAAGAAAATTTGATATAAGGAGGAACTAGAGTTTTCCTGGAATGAAAAAATCTGAGTAGGGAATAAATGATTTAATTCATTTTGGTGATTTCCCTGTTTTGTATAGATGTATATTTGATTTATGACTGAGTTGTATGAATGTATGACTGTACCATATCTTTTTAAGGTTTCTATAAAGGAAGACTTGAGTGTGCACATGCACACTGACACAGAACATGCACACCATGATTTATTTGTTTTCTAAAGGCAGGATATATAAAGATACATACATGTTTCAACCTTAACTTGATTTACAAATTATTTTAGTGGATTTTCTCATACCAGACATGTGTCTGACCCTAGTGTGCTAATGGCATATGGGGTGTCTCATTTAATATGGGGCAGCTTCAAATGCATTTTCAGGGACTGCAGCAACTAAGTAGGAGTAGGAGCAAGGCTTTGAGAAGAAGATTATAGCATGCTAAAAAAAATTAGTTAGATAAGAGCTTAAAAGATGAAATCTGCATGTATTGATATTTTTAAATTATCACTTGTATTAAGTACTAAATGTTGAATGGATATTTTTGCTAAGTGTTTTGCTAAAGAATTGTCTTGTAATTGGAGTTTAGGAATTTAGAAATTATTTGAAAAGTTGATGAAGCTAACCTATGATTTTGTAAGTAAATCTGAGCAAGAACTTTATGATAAATAGGACGGTTACATTTGATAAATGTATTAGTCAATCTTGAGTCTTTGAAAAGGATTAAGTTTTGGAAATCTGGATAGTTGAGTCTCAGTAAACTATATGATTCATTCTTCCACCATGACATTTGCATACAAGATTGGATAGGCATAGGGAAAATGTATTTATGTGTCTACAATGTTTTCATAATGCAACTTGTTCTACGCAAATGTTTTATACCTTGATTAGATAAAGGAACAATCAGTAATATAGGAGTTGAAAGCCATGTCCATGATAGTTGCATATATGCATATTTAAATATGTTTTTTTCAGATATTAGCACACTAGTTATCTTTGTATTTTAACATGAATCTGAATTCCTTTTCATTAAGGCATTGATCAAAATGCATTTTAAGATCCTATGGCTTATTCCAGAACAAAGGGTCTGGTTGAACCATGTTTTGGATACCCAAGGTCTCAGTAAACTCACTCATGTTTGCATTTCATTTAGCTTAGCATCTTGGCATCAAAGAATTAAGTTTATGGAATATGATATCTCACTCAAAAATATTCCAGAAAAGAGTTTGTACTTTAGACAGATTTTAAAGAAAATCAAACATAGATAATGATATAAACTTATATCATTTTTCAGAGCATAAACACTACACCATCAATTTAAAGGCAATCATAACAAAATTATAATGTTTTTAGGAATTACACTTCATTGAGAATACAGCAAGTAATCAAGGGTTAAAAATCATATTGTTACCTACATGGATGGAATTTTATTGTATGAATTAAATTGTACTATGGATGGATTAATTAAATTTAATCAATCAAATTATCCTTTTGTTTACCATAACTCTGATTAAACAAGAGAGGCACATGCATTTCCATATGTGTGTGCATATCTTTGTGAATACACTGATATATCTATATTAGTAAAGATTTTGATCCTGGATAAGTTGTTTATTTGATAAAAGGAAAAATGACTCTAGGCTTCAGAAATATATATATGATAATATATATATCAAAAAAAATCCTTACAAATTAAGGTATAAAAGAGAGGGTCATTTCAGGTGCCGATTTTCGAAGGCCGAGTTTTTGGACTCTTACAATTGGTATCAGAGCTGAGGGTTAAAACTTTAGCTCAGGAGTATAACACATTAAGTAGCTCATTAGAGATAGGGTGAAGTATACCCTAGAATGAGTATTCCTAAGATATCTGTCTGAATGCCTCAGTAAATTCTCTTACTATTCACTGATAGTAAGTATGAGTGTAAGAAGAGGATGAGATAGGGGATAGGGGAATACGACTATAAATAGTCAATATCCTGTGACAACAAGGAAACAATCTTTTCTCTACCAATCTCTTTTGTTCAACGTCATCTTTTCTCAATTCTTCGATAGTTCCTGGTAGTTCCAGGAAGGAGATTCGATATATTAATATGGGAGCTAAACTCCAACTGAGTCAGAAATTGTTTGTTTGGATGAATTGTTTACTTTGTTTGCTATGGTTGATAGGTATACTTTAGTTCTAAACTGAAAGTTTTGAAATTGTATCCATATATCTATCTATTCTTTAGGTCTCAATATATTCTACGAATGGTTATTTATCCTTTCGAACTAACCGATGCCCATGCACATTTCGTAGAACTGGATAACCCGAGTATTTTGTGAAGTGTTAAATAGATTCGTTCTCATATCTATTATTGATATTCTGATTTGGTAAGCCAAATGCAGAATAGATATTCAGTTTGAGTTGATGAAATATTCTTCATCTATCTTTGTGTCTCCCTGGCAAATTTCGAGGACGAAATTCTTTTAAGGGGGGAAGTCTGTAACGACCCCAGATTTTATATATATTTGAATTGATAATTAATTTATTTTTGAATTAAAATTTGTTAAATTAATGGATAAATGGATGCGGGTTTCCCCGAACTCAAATAAATTTTGTATAAATCATTTAAATTTAAAAATATTGTATATATATGTATATATGTGGATATATATGTATTTGAGCATATACGAGTAAATTTGAAATTATATATATATTTGATTTGAATTTAAATTGTAAATAAATGGTATTTTATAAGATATAGAAGTATAAAATAAATACATGGGATAATATCTAATAACAAATTAAAATCTAGAAATTTACCTATATTACAAAATGAATATAAAAATAATTAGTATTAAATTTAGAAGTAAATAATTGAGATAGAAATAAATAAGAAAAATACATAAGATAAATTATAGAAAAATACATATAGTAAATAAATTAGTTACATTATAACAACGTATTTAAATATGAAAATAAATATATGTATACATTTGTAAAAGAGAAAGAGGAAAAAACTAACATGTAAAAAATAGATAAGTATGAAACCAAATAAACAAAAGAAATACAAATATATACAGTATAAAAGCTTGTAGAGGAAAAACATCAAGTCATCTCAAACATTTTGTACAGCCGAATAAGAAAATTTTTATAAATGAAAACATGGTACAAAATAATTAATGCATAAATCACTTCAGCCCCAAAGCAAAGAAAAACCACTGACTATTGTACAACAAAATATTATATCACTTGTACAAACAATGTCACTCAGTACAAGAAGATGATATTTCTGTATACTTCATCTCCATATAAACATCAACTTCATCTCAGTCTCGTATATTCAAAACTGAGCAAATCTGAAGTGATGATTATTTCAAAACTTAAACAAACATCAACTGAAACAACAAAACAACTCTACAAACCAGATTAATCAAAGATCAAAAAGAGAAAGATTTTAGCTTGTAGTTTTTCAAAACCCGTTTCAAGCATAAAAGGGGAACTCTGTTTCTTCTGAAAATCATATAAGCAAACTCTTAACCCTTTATTTAGATATATATCTTGATCTGCCTGTGATAAATGCTTGATTGTGTGATAATGAAATGTTTGGATATGAATGCAATGTTTGTAATATGAAATGTCTGTGTATATAAGAGTTTATATCACTCTGTTAAACTCTACAGGCTCTCTGTTTTAAAACAAATAATATGTGAGTAAACATCAACTTAAAGGCTTTAAGTTTAACTGTAAAGATGATTCATTTATTTTATGGCATTGTATATATTTATCTTTGAATATGATTTGATATATGTATACCCAGGTTACTCTGTACATTTGTTTCTCTCTGTATAAATTACCAGGGTGATTTTTTTATTCAAACCTTAATTTGTTTTCAACTGAATCTTAGTAAAACTTTCTGTTTGAAATCAAACCAGATAATGAAACTTAAATTTAGATTTTTAAAGCTGATTTGAACCAAGGTTGTAAGATATCATCACTAAAACTTTGGTTACAGGCAAACAAGAAAAAAATGTGATGAACTCAAGTATTATAAAAAGCTAATCAAAGTTAATAGCTTAAATTCTTACTGCAAATCATGATTTTTAAAACAAAAATGAAGATTATTAGTTGGGTATATACAGAGCAGTTTGAGTTTGAAAACAAATCATTTTTTTTCGAATTTCTGGTGATCAATCTAATTATAAATGTTGAAATTTGGGTTGAGGCAAGTATAAATATCATTGATTTTGAGAAAATTATCAGATAATTTTTCCATTGCATATATTGTTGGGTCGAATCCATTTTAGGGTTTTATTTCAAGTTTTTGTTCATGTTAGTAACGTGGTGAGTACGACTCCTATACGTGATCGAGTGTCACAAATCTCTGGTGGATGGTTGCTTGTCGTGTTGTCGTGGTGTGGACGAAATATGGGCGACTCTGGTGGCCTGAGGTGGCGAGACGAGAGGGTTTTCCGGTGACAAATGTTTGTTCCAGTTTGGTATCAGTGTCGAAGTTTCGTTTTCATCGATGATTTGCATTCCTGGGTGTTTGGTTGGTTTGGAAGGGTTGCCACCGACGTGTTGAAGGTCGGAGCTTCGACTGGAGGTGACTGCTTCAACTGTGCATGTGCACGGTGTTAAGATTGTATCAGTAGTTCGCTTTCGGGGAAGAAGGTTGTGGACTCGAAGTCGATTTTGGGAAATTGTGTTGCAGGCTCAAGTTAGTACACGGGTGTGTTCGCGTGTGGTTTAGCAAGTTAACAGGGTTTAAAAACTTATGTAAAAACAAAAGGGAAAAAGGATGGCTCGGGGAAGAACTTGGGGGAACTGGGTTTTGACTCGGAGTGACACTCGGGATTATCTCGGGTAGGTATAATAACAGTTTTCAAACTTTAAAACAAAATTCAAGTTTAAACATATTTAACTCATTCTTTTAAATAATTGTTTTTATTTAAGTATGGGATTAGTTTAAGGTTTTAAAGTAAATTATTTTTAAGTAATTAAGTTTAATTTATTTAAATCATGTAACCATTATTTATAAATTAATTTTGAAGTTATTTAAAAATAAATTTAATAGTGTAATTAAAAAAAATTAAATTGGTATTTAGTTTGAACTTGAAATTTAAAGGAAATTTGAAAGGTAAATTTGAAATGAATGTTTTAAACCTATTTGTGAGTGATAATTTATAATCAATAATGATTTTGTAAGTAAATTTCTTTAGAAAAGTGATTACAGAAATTTAATAGTTAATAAAGATCATTAACTAAGATTATTTAAGTAAATAATCAACGCGATTAATTTAACAATAAAAATTAAAATAATTAATTTAATAACAATCATTTATGGAATTGTTTAAGTATAATTACTTAATGAAAGTAATTAAGGAATTAATTATTCATTGTAAATAAGTAAGTTAATCGGATTAGTTTAAGTTAATTACTTGGGTTAATTAATCCAGAACAATCATTTAACAAATTGGAAAAATATAATTACTTAGTGAAGTAATTAATAAATGATTACTGGATGCAATTAATTGAATGATGATTAGTAACTTGAGTATAATTATTTGTTAGTAATCAAAGGATTAATTAATGAATGTGATTAATTAAGATTTATTAAATAATTAAAAGTTAATTGATTCATTAATTAAGGATGATTAGTTAATAATTAAAGGTTAACTAATAAATGATGAAAGGGAAATTTATTCCAGATAATTTGTAACTAACTCACGATAATTAACCCGGATTAATGATTATTCATAAGTAATACATCTGATTTAAATTAATCAATTGATCAATAAATTTACTTGTGAACGTTTGGACTTGACTGAATGGTTGAATTGTTGATATTCCCTGATCTGTGATGCTGTGTGATATATTCTGATTTGTGTGTGATCTGTACTGTAGCTATTTATCTGGAATGAATGTAAATTATTATCTGAAATTTCTATATCTGTGATCTGTGATCTGTGAATGAAAAGATAAGCATTATCGTTATACCGCTTATCAACTATATTTCTGTATTTTGATCTGATTGGTGATGATGTTGCACTACTGTGTGAAACCCCTGGACTATACCATACACACACAAATATGGATTTCACGTGGAAATCGGTTAAGTCACAGATGATTTAAATTTAATGTTGAAATTTTAATTTCAATTGATTTTGGAAATGAATTTGGGTTATATGTTAAAGCTTTGAAAAGGAATTTTTAAGATAAAAGTTATTTTGAGTAACTTGGTAAAATTTCCAATTTAAATAATTTAATTTGAATTTGGATTCAAAATTTGGAATTGAATTCCATAATTGGAAATTATGGTTAAAGATGTTATAAATGTGTTTATATGAATTTAAACCATTTTAAAAGTATGGTTTTGAGAATTTGAATTTAACCCAAAGACTTTAACTCGTATACATGAATCAGATTTTCCAAAATGAAAACTGTTTGTTTTCAAATAATAGAAGCTTTCATATAAGGAATGAAATTCCAATTTAATTAAAGGAATTTCTAGTTTGAATTGGAAAATGGTTTTCCAAGTTATGAATAAATCTTCGTGAAAGATTGTTGAACTTTGTTTTGAAAAGTATGTCTTTTGTATAAAAGATTGAAATGGAATTGTTTTGAAAGCTATAAGTTAAATCTTTGATTTAAAGATTTAATGAGTTAATCCAATTGAAATGGAAATTGTTTTGGAAAATCTGTGAATGAATCTTTGTGAAACTGGGTGAACTTTGTGAATTGAATCTTTTTGTTTAAAAAGATTAAAATGGTAATGTGTTTAAACCATTTGAAAGAGGGAATTTGGATAATAAGTTGTGACTTAACTGAAATCCCAATATCCATATGTTTTTAAATATGCGCTCATTATTCGGTTTAGCCGGGAGAGGACCTTTGTGTCATATAACCCATTTCGAATAATGATACGTCATATATGGATTGCATTTGAAGACCGGTGGTGAAGACCGGATATTTTCGAAAACAAAAGGACAACTCGTCGAATGTCTCTACATCGACTGGTCCCCGGTATAGAGATTTTAGCACCCTTTGTGATGGGAAGTCCGGACGTGATTAGAAATTATCCAGATTTGCAAGGGCTTCTTCGGAAGTGCCTTCGGTTCTGTTCGAAATCGGAACAGACTTGTATGGTTGTATGTCTGACACTACATTTTGAGATATAAAGCTGATTTCTTTCAAATACATTTCTGTTTGGTGGCGGAGAATTTATTCTCTTAGCTTAACACCCTTCTTTGAGACGTACGAGCTCAGAGGTTATGTAATTGAAGGTTATCAGTGATATACTCCCAATTTGGTAGTGTGGCATGCTGAGTGCTGCTATGTGTTGCTGATCATTTGTTGATCAAAGCATGGCTTTGTGAAAAAGCGTAGCTTTGTGGACGATACCTCATCGAGCCTCACAGACCGGAAATGGTCGAAACAGGAAAGATGCGGCAAGGTTTCAGGGGTAGCTCCCTTAGGGTATGTCCATTCCTTCTGGAAAAGGGTGGTATTATGGTATGGAGCCCCGATACTTACTCATGTGGGCACTGTAGTATATTTATTACTGTGTGATGTTGGTATATAGGATCCTCGGATAAAGGTCCCAGAGGACCGAGGGTGGAATATCTCAGGTTTACTACCCGGGAAGGGGGTAACCGGCCTTGTGTTGGCAGAGAACCAGGTGGTTCTCGGGGCATCCCGCCAGAGGCATTCCCATGTGGCATAGGAAGTTCCTTAGCCTGACCATTTGTTGGAAAATCCAATCAAACAATACGAACCTTGTCGGTTTTAGTTGTAGAACCTGCCATTTAAAATGGCAACTATAGCAGGCATAATATAATGGTACCTATGCTAGCTAAGATTAATATTATATTTTCGAAAGGATTTTCACACTATGCACTAGTAATAATATCAAAAGAGTTTTCTTTGCGTAGTAAGCATGTTTGACTTTCATAAGGAGAAATCTCCCCCATGTGTGCGATTGCATTGTGTGTGTGCCGGGAGGCCTTATGGTAGTTTCATTTTCCAAAAGCATTGCGGATTTCAATGTTTAAAATTTCTTTGTTGTTTGTTTAAAGATAAACTGTTTTTGTTTGCTCATACCAGTCCCATGACTGACCTGGAGTTTATTGTTCCCTTCCTAAACTCTGGGTGCCCATAATTTTCCACACGGGCAGTCTAGAGTTTGGTTTTTTTTAGATAGTCAGGTTTAGTAGATTATCTGGAGCTAGTTCAGTCTTTGTGGAGTTCATGACTGACGTTGCTTCTCTTGGTGCAACGTGATGGTGGTACGAGTTAATGTTGGAGTTAGTGGACTCATGCTCTTTCTCAGATCATTTAGAGTCATCTCTTCTACTGATATATTTCCGCTGTAGCATTGTATTATATCTCTGATATTGTTGTATATCATTCTGGATATTGTATTCATTGGAGTTGTATATGATATCATTGATTTCTTTATTCCGCTGTGTTGTTATACTTACTGTGTTATAAACTCCGGGAAGCCAGATTCGGCATTTGAATCTACGGCATTTGAGTACAAGTGAAGTATGGGTGCCGATTTTCGAAGGCCGAGTTTTTGGACTCTTACATTTTATATAAACCAAGCATTTTAAAAATTTTCCATTTCAAAAAAAACTTATCTCCATATATTTATATTCATTGTTTTACAAATAAAAATATGTATACATTATCTGCTGTTTCACTGTTTATCTTCCTCTGTATATTTTATTTAAAATAAAAATAAAATCGAATACCTCAAACCAACGCTGGCAATCATTTCCAAAAGGGGGGTTTAGCTCGGTATTATTTTTGTTTGGAATCGAATACATCTATGGAAATAACGAGCTTTTTTTTGATTCGAATAGAAAGAGAGGGAGCGACCATTAATTTGATTTTATTATATTTTTGAACGAAGAAAGTTTTTTTTCTTTTTTTTCTTG
This sequence comes from Allium fistulosum, assembly GCA_030737815.1. Taxonomy (NCBI): domain Eukaryota; kingdom Viridiplantae; phylum Streptophyta; class Magnoliopsida; order Asparagales; family Amaryllidaceae; genus Allium; species Allium fistulosum. The sequence continues at coordinate 929,780,336 of CM060906.1, forward strand.
TTTTGAACGAGATAACCAAATATTTTTTTTAAAAGCAACGCGTGTAGTAGAAAAGATGCCAAGTGTTTAAAGAATGAAGAAACGTATCATTTTCCTTGTAAATGTGAATATTTATATTCAATCTAAATTCAAATTCAAATTCAAATTTAAATCGTTTCAAATTACGCAACTCAAAATCTCGATCTCCTATCGAGGCGTGCTGCTAGGCGTTTATAATGTTAAACCCCTATTCCGAACATAATGGAAAATGTAACAACCCGCATATTTATCGATTTTATATTTAAATATTTTATTTGAATATTTTATCGTTTGTCGGATGTTAGTCCGAAAAGCTACTTTTTGCATACGGTCAAATTAGGACTCGAGACCACCTCCATTGAGTTCAAAATGACGTTTGCAATCTTTTTGAGTGTAAACTTCGATATGTTTGGAGATAGCGGAATTTTCGTCACTTTTTGCTTTGGACCTTTAGTTTGGGCTGAACCACTTGTTAACTCAGCCCAACCCCTTCCTTCTCTTCACCACTTCTTCCTTCATTTCTAAAACATCAAAGCTTCTTCAAAAATGGCTGAGGGAATGGGAAATTAAAACTCCAAAGCTTTAATCTTCATTGCTAATCCAACATCTACTCTGAATTCAAGTGAAGACATAGATTCAAGCTTGTTGTGATTCTTGCTTTGCTCTCAAGCCTCATCTTCATCAAATTCCGTGAAAAGGTGAGATTTTTTTATCTCACATCTTGCCTATAACTGTCATTGGGTTGTTGGGAATGATTCCCTATCGTTTTAGCATGCACGATTGCTTTTGGTTTGGATCGATTAGGCGAGAAACTCTTATTTTCACTGTTTTTAGCAAAATCTGGCGCTAGGTCGCTCTGGCCTCGCTAGATCGTTCGCGTGAAAAAGCCACGCTGGCTCTAGGTCGCTCGACCCTGCTAGGTCATAGGTCGCTCGCGAGTTAAGCGTTAGGTCGTTTGGCCTTTATAACGTTAGGTCGCTCGCGTGTTTATAACTTTAGTTCGCGTGGCCATCTTACTTATGTCGCAAGGCCACTAGGTCGTTAGACCTTTGACTCTTTAGGTCGCGTACCCAGTTAGGTCGCGCATTTCCTTTAGGCCGCTCGATCTCTCCACCTTAGGTCGCTTGGACCTTAGGTCGCATCTCCTATAGGTCGCTAGTCCTATTGCCTTCATAGGTCGCTTGGCCACACTGAGGCACTTAGGTCGTAGGTCGCTCAGCCATTACCTCGTTAGGTCGCTCGGCCACATTTTGTTGCTTAGGTCGTTCTGCCTTGATCGTCCTTAGGTCGCTTGACCATTGAAGCATCTCGAGACCAGTTAAGTCGTTCGCTTTAGGTCGCACACACTTAGGTCGCCCACCCCTGTTAGGTCGCGTGCTTGGTAGGTCATTCCATTTTAGGTCGCGTACCACCTTGGGTCGCGTACCTCTTGTAAGTGTACGTGTAGTACTAAGGATCGTGTAATATGGTATATTAATGCGGAAACTGGTAATAACAGTAAAGTAAAAATTAAAGTAAGCACACCAGGAATTTTTATACTGGTTCGAACTTCCCGTTCTACGTCCAGTCCCAGAATACCCTCTGGATTTAAACTAAACCCCTCACTTAACCCGGAGGAATAGGTATACGACACTTAACCCGGAGGAATAGGTATTAAATGATCGCGTCTCTTAAGAAAACTAGCCGTTTTTCTCTGGTCGGTCGACCGGAAAACCTGGCCGGTCAGCTGAGTTTAAAACGTATACAAAACAGAAAGTCACTGTGCACATGATACAGGGTCGGTCGACCGAGGATCCTGGTCGGTCAGCCGACCTGATGTTATTTGCACAGTGTACACTTATATATGTATAAATTAACATAGATCAATTTGTGTGTGTGTGACTACTTGAGGAATGATTTTAACAATATTCTAAGACTCAATAAAATAAAATATTCATACTAATCTCTAGATTGTAGTCTTATCTCCTTTGTAGTTCACAATATACGTTTATTCTCTTTTGTCGCTTTCATTTCGTATTCTCTTTGTATTTCGTCGTATGATCTCTGAAGCTTGTGTCATGAATCAAAACTCATGAATCAACATTCTCCCCCTTTTTGATTGATGACAATACTTATGTGACGAAGTAGAATTTATCTATATTATAATTCTCCCCCTGAATATATGGCGACTTTTCTGCAAAAAATATGTTAGCTTTCATACATTTTTCTCCCCCTTTGTCATCGACAAAAAGGAATACTTACTAGATGTAATATGTAAAGGAAATAGAATACTTGAAATTATGAAATAGCAAGTTGTAAAACAATATGATGCATGTATAGATATTCAAAACATAGTAATAAAAGAAACAAGCATTCATACATTGCATCATCACAAATAAGAGTTTTAAGGTAATACTTACTTTTCTCCCCCTTAATCTATGCTTGCATTGTTTATTTCTGAAAATTGTGTTAGAGCAATATCTTTCTCCCCTTTGTCATTGACGAAAAGGAGAGTTTATATGATAACAAATATTATATTTGTTATAAGTGTTAACAATATAGAACAAAATAATTACTACTTGTAAGGTATCAGAAAACAATGAACATTTAAAGCATGCGATACCCAAGGTTTTTATAATTTCCTAATTTTTAGGGAACCATACCCATTTGGGTGTGGTTGTACCTTTATAAATATAATTTTTATTATTAACTACCATATCAAAATAATTATTAATGCATTTTTCTCTATTTTTCCAATTAACAGGAACCCAAATACTTAGATATTTTTTATTTATATTTCCCGTTAATGATTTTGTTCTTCTAGAGAAATTATAAACATTTTTGGTCATAGCAGTTTTTGAATTTCAATGAAAATTTGATTTCGACTTTACTTGAAATTTAGTAGTAGCACTAACATTTTTATTATATATAGAAGCGTATCTAGTGCTATTTCTATGATTATACCCTAAACTATTTTCATTATGTAAAGGTCTAGAACTAGATAAAATCATGTTTAAATCATTTTGACCTTTATTAAATTTTGTGACTTCAGTGTTGAGTTTATCAAATTTAGCTTTAAAGTCACACTTATTATTTTCAAAAGAAATATTACTATTATTTAAAATATCCATTTTCTCATTTAATTTAGAATTCTCTTTTTTTAACGTACCGTTCTCATTTTTGAGAAGGAAATTTTGAGATTCTAAATTATCTAAAGAGGATTGTAATAAATCATTTTGTCTTTTCAAATCAAAATTTTCTTTTGAAAATTTTTCTCTCTCGTTTTCAAATATGTTGTTTTGTTTATCTAGAAAATCTGTAAGAGTTATAAAATTATTCTTTAAATCACCAAGTTGATTTTCTAATTTTAACTTCTCGTTTTTCAATTTCTCATTTTCAAGTTCAACAGATTTCATCTTTTCTAAAATAATAAAATTAAGCTTTGAAATCTTATTGCTTATACTAACTAATTCATTATTATCTTTTACTGAAATTTGTAAATCAGAAAGTACCTTTTTTTAGTCCTCATTGGTCGTTGCTCTAATAGTTTCAGGCTTTTTGCTTGCTGTACTTCGACCGGATCTTTTTCTAGCCATTATTCTATGATGTTGTGACGATCGATAGAATACCAGGCTCTGATACCAAATGTAAGTGTACGTGTAGTACTAAGGATCGTGTAATATGGTATATTAATGCGGAAACTGGTAATAACAGTAAAGTAAAAATTAAAGTAAGCACACCAGGAATTTTTATACTGGTTCGAACTTCCCGTTCTACGTCCAGTCCCAGAATACCCTCTGGATTTAAACTAAACCCCTCACTTAACCCGGAGGAATAGGTATACGACACCTGAGCAGCCGAACAGGAATTTTTCCACCTCAACAACCGAAGAGGACTTCAACTTAATACAAAATGTTTGTTGACGAATGTGTTCTAAATAACACTGATTGTCTTTTGATAGTACAACTTTCCTATAATCAAATCCTCAAGAATATGTATGTGTGTGAAGATTTAGAAGGAAGATAATCACGTAGAATCGAAGTATATGAATAAATTCAAGGATTCTAGTGATATTGAATAAGAGTGAATGCTTTTATTTGCAGAAATGAAAAGAGATTAGATTTCAGAAATATAAACAAGAATTGGTCATTGTAGAAGTGAATTGAATATGTTTATATAGTTGTAGAAGAGTTGTAATCTTTCATGAAGAGTTTTAGTTAACAGTTGTGTCCATACCTCTTGAAATAGAGGACATTCCTCTTCATTAAATGATCGCGTCTCTTCAGAAAACTAGCCGTTTTTCTCTGGTCGGTCGACTGGAAAACCTGGCCGGTCAGCTGAGTTTAAAACGTATACAAAATAGAAAGTCACTGTGCACATGATACAGGGTCGGTCGACCGAGGATCCTGGTCGGTCAGCCGACCTGATGTTATTTGCACAGTGTACACTTATATATGTATAAATTAACATAGATCAATTTGTGTGTGTGTGACTACTTGAGGAATGATTTTAACAATATTCTAAGACTCAATAAAATAAAATATTCATACTAATCTCTGGATTGTAGTCTTATCTCCTTTGTAGTTCACAATATACATTTATTCTCTTTTTGTCGCTTTCATATAGTATTCTCTTTGTATTTCGTCGTATGATCTCTGAAGCTTGTGTCATGAATCAAAACTCATGAATCAACACCTCTTAGGTCATTAGACCTTATTTCTATTAGGTCGTTCAACCTTACTTCCTTTAGGTCGATAGACCTTATTACTTTTAGGTCGTATGACCTCATTTCCGTTAGGTCGCAAGACCTCGATTCCACTAGGTCCCTCGACCTGTTTGGGCTTAGGTCGTTTTATCTTTAGGTCGTTCGACCTGTCTCCGAGTTAGGTCGTTAGACCCTTTCCTTAGCTCGACCTTGTTAGGTTGCATCCCCCTGTTGTTTAGCTCGATCGAGTTAAGTCGTTCACCCTCTAAGTCGCAACCCACTAAGTCGTTTGACCTGTTCTCTTTTAGGTCGCTTGACCTTACTACCTTTAGGTCGCCTGACCTTACTACCTTTAGGTCGCCTGACCTTATTTTCTTTAGGTCGTTTGACCTATCTTACTTTAAGTCGCTACCTCCTTAAGACGTAGCACTCTAGCTCGGCCATGATTAGGTCGCGTGGGAACTTCAACTTTGATGGTTTTGGGATTGATTTCTGTGGACTTTACTCACGTCTTCGAACGTGAATTTATGTGATTCTACTTGTTTCAACAAGCGTTTTGTGACTTGTCACTCTAAAGATATGAAGGTTTCAATACTCGTAGTAAATATCAAAACTCTTTCATCAAAGCGATTTCAACACTATTTTACCACAAAGCTCTTTTTTCTCAAACCGTTTTCTAATCTACTAGTATATACAAGCCTTACTTCACTCGGATGAGAAATCTAATTAAACGACTTAGTAAAACGAGTGGTATGAAATGCTTGCGTTCACTTCGTCGGTTAGCTCTTTGACTTGTTCGATTGAACCCTTTTGTGACAATTTTCTAGTGAAGATCTACAGCTTGTTCGTAAATATTTAAGTTAAGCAAGTGGTTATGGGACATGAAGCTAAACTCATATATTTACTAGCTTGGTGTGATTGACACTTCTTAATGATCATGATGATCATTTTTGTGATTTGATTTAGACTAGCGATTGAGCGATGTCTCTTTGTTTTGCGAGGGAGACCAGACCTCGTTTGTGTGATGTTTCTACTCACATTCGTGGAGCATTCGGCTCATAGGTCTTCGGACCATTCGTGGAGCATTCGGCTCATAGGTCTTCGGACCATTCGTGGAGCATTCGGCTCATAGGTCTTCGGACCATTCGTAGAGCATTCGGCTCATAGGTCTTCGGACCGTTCGTGGAGCATTCGGCTCATAGGCCTTCCCCCTTTTTATGTGATTTTTGGATTTCGTGTGTTGATTTCTGGAATTTATGCTTCACCAATTTTAATGATTTTCATTGATATGATATCAATTTTTGTGCATTGGTGAATTTGTGTGTCATTGACTTGTTATGAATACAAGTTTAGGGTATGATACCCTATTTTATCTTTGAGAAGATTCTTGTGATATTGATTAATCTCTTGTTGATTTTCAATTACATACTTATAGTAGTATGTCATTATGGTTGTTACATGTTCATGCCATGTCTTTTACTTTATACCATATCATCTGATATTTATAGCTAGACTGATCCGTTTATTATTTTCTTATAAATAATACTCGGGTCAGACCGAGATGTTATAGGTGCTTCTGCTTGACTTCTCTTCAAGATTATTCTGACTTTTGGCACTACTTAGATTAGTAGATTTTGGATGTACGCATTTGAGATATAGACTCTATGTTGTGTACTTATTCTTTTGTATAGCACGTGTTGCTATTCTTTTGTATTATCGTGGATCTTTCTGATCACTACTCTGATGTACACTTTCATGTGTTATATATATTCATATCTTTTTCCGCCTTTGTGATATGGATGTCTGTGACTGATTTATGTTATGATTACTTCTATATTTGTTTCTGGAGATTATATATAGCCACCGTGTGATAGCTTTGAGTTTGAATCGGTATGTCGGATTTCCTCCTTAAAAGATATGCATTCTATTCTGTCTGACATATCGGTGCTCGCACAAAGAAGTTACATGGATGGTCGCTCCTCCACAGCCTTATTCTCCGTGCTAATTGGCAGCACTACCTCGTAGTGTTCTTGGTTAGCGTGGGTATAGAGGTGGGGCGTCACAGAAAAGGTTTCGAGTCCAAATTCGATCGTATGGAGAAGATAGCTTTTTGAACCAAGTTATTATATTAAATTTTCGATATAGATTTCAGCGCGTTTATTATCGTACGGCCAAACGACAACCCCAAACACTACGAAAATTGAAATCCGATAATAATACAACATTACGGATCCAATGGAACTAGTTTCGTCGAATTCCGAGACTGTGCCCCAGAAGGCTATTTTAAATATCGATTTAAATGATAAAATTTCAAAACTGAACAAAACAGTTTTCCAATTCAATTATGAAGCTTTTATTATCTTCAGTATTATCAATATGAATTTTCTAAGCCCTTAAAATATTTTTAACAAGCTTAGAATTCTAGATTCAACGTTTTTTTACCCAATTTCAATAATTAAATTTAATAATTTAATTGCCAAATAATTCCTGATATTTGAATTTCAAGTTAAACTAACTTCCAAATATTTAAAATCAATCAAATATTTTCAATTTCAAAAGTCCAAAATTCTGGGTCTTCACATTCTTCCCCCCTTAAAAGAATTTCGTCCCGAAATTACAAGTTAAGAAGAATGATCCAACCAGTTTATTTATTTTCCAAACCAAACAGTTTTATCAACTTGCCAAAACAAATCTTTTTATTGAAGACATATTAGCCCTCTTATTTACTTCTCAAACTCAACCATAAGTTCCAAACAATATTGTTTTCTTAACAATTCAAATTTAAATTTAAATTTAAATTCAAATTTTAAATTCTAAAATTTTTTCTAACTCTTTAAATTTTCAAAATTTTTTGCCAGCGTCTCCTTTGCACAGCTAGCTTGGTATGACTACAAAATGGCACCATGGGCCCCCAGATTTCAAAAGAAAACAAAAGGCCAAGTGGCTAGATCAAAAAAGGATCAAATTTCATATTGAAATTCAAATACATACCTTTTGTCGAGCAATTAAATTTTATCTTCGAAATCAAAAATCCAACTTCCTTTTCCTTTTAAAACACCTATATACTACTTAGTAACAATGTCCTATTACAACATTCAAAATCATTTTGTTCAATTCAATAACAAACTTTTCAATATCCATTTCATTCAAATCCATTTGAATTCAATTTACAATTTCAATTCTATTTGAATTCATTTTATCTTCAAACTCCGAATATTGAATTTTATCAATTATCTTTCATTCACAACTGGTTCATCTCATTGTTTAAATTAGTTTCATTTACTAATTTTTATTTCAATACTTTGCTTCATTTGATCCAACTTGAAAATTTTTCCACTTCAAATTCAATTTCCAATATTCAGCTTCAATTTCATTTACTTACAAATTCAAAACGAATTTCATCATTCAGTTTCAATTTCATTTACTTGCAATTGTAAATTCATTTATTCATTCAGAAATTTATTTCCACCTTAAATTTTATTTGAGTAATCAGTTCACTTAGTCTCCTTAGACCTTTCCTTCAATTCACTTTTACTTAACTATATTTAATTATACTCCAATTCAATTTAAATTTTAAACTTCTATAAGTTTCCCAAATTTAATTTCATTTTCTAATTTCTTTTGATTCACCTCAATTAATTAGCTTACCTTCCCACTTATTTGGGTTTTACACTTACTTTTGTTTATCCCTTTTCAAGTTGAATCTTATTCTAACAAATTTCAAATTTTTATAAGTTATCAAACTTATTTATATTCCGTAACATTTTAAATAAGATTCCAGAGTCTTTTAAACAATTACTTAACATTTCAAAATCATCTTTGAAATCAATTATATCCAAAATCCCTTGGTTATTACCTTAATTTCTTATTCAATTTTCATACAACAATGATAATAATTCAATATTATCACTTCCTAACAACCAAGCAACCATATACTACAATAATTTAAGGAAAATGATTTCTTTTCTATACAAAAATAGTTTGGGTAAAATTATTTCATTTACCCCATTTTAAAAAAATACTGTGTTGGTTTATCTTGTTTAAGAGTTTAGAAACCCCTATCGATACAGTTGGCCAAACTGAACCGACCAGAATCTATAAACAATCAACCGATAAGTCAACACAATACAAAACAATTTTTGTATTCACTAACAAATACGCGCTCATATCTATTATTACACTCACACTCTTTCTAGAGTACTACTGACTCTATCTCTAATGAGTAATTCCCACCAGAGCCAAGGTTGTCGCTTAACCAATTGCTCTGATACCACTGTAACGACCTAATTTTTTGACTTCCAAAAGTCGACATCAATACGCCCACTATATCAAATGCTGAACCATCGAATGCAGGAAAACTAAATCATTAGGGTTAAAGAAGAAAGAGGTAGAAGAAGAAACAGAAACAATAACAGAATCTCACATTCGCAACGGAACAATATATAATAGATAAATGAATAATCTTTAAACAAAAGAACTATATCGGTTCATACAATACATCATCAGAGTTTACAACAACAATACTGGCAGTTAAAATAACATGCCCATATGATTGAATACACAGCGGAATGATAATAGTATATGGAAGTACGTCTCGCTATCCAGCTCGCCTCCTGATCTCCACAGCATACATTTTTGACTTCGCTCCAGAACAACTGATAACCCGACTCTAGGCTGCCCGTGTGGAAAATTATGGGCACCCAGAGTTTAGAAAGGGAATAATAAACTCCAGGTCAGTCATGGGACTGGTGTGAGATCTTAAAACAGTTATTTGCACAAAGGAATAAAAAGAAATCCGCTGTGCTTTTGGAAAATGAAACCACCATAAGAAAATGGCAGGTTATACAACTAAAACCGTACAGGGCGCGTATTGTTTCTTTGGATTCCCAACAAATGATCAGGATAAGGAACTTCCTACACCACTTGGGTACACCTCTAAAGGGACACCCCGAGAACCTAACCAGATCTCTACCAACACAAGGCCGAGTTATCTCACGCTTTTGGTGCAATGAAGCTGTAACTAGATAACTCCACACACGAGTATGCCATCCCGGTCATTACCGACCTTTATCCGAGGATCCTCAACACCAACAACCACAAAGTAATAAATTTGCAGCAACCACATAAGTTAAGTATCTGGGCTCCATACCATGATACCACCTTTTTCCAGAAGGAAATGGACATACCCTGAGGGCGCTACCCCCAAAAACAACCTTGCCGCATCCTTCCTGTTTCGACCATTTTGGGTTATGAGGTCCGACGGAGTCTCATCCACAAAGCTACGCTTTTCACAAAAGCCATGCTTCGATCAACAAATGATCAGCAACACTTAACATGCCACATTACCAAATTGGGAATATATCACTAGTAACAATCAACTACATAACCTATGAGCTCATACGTTTCATAGAAAGGTGTTAAGCTAAGAGAATAAATTCTCCGCCACCAACAGAAATGTATTTGTTAGAAACCAGCTTTACATTTCAAAGTGTAACGTCAGACATACATCCATACAAGTCCATTCCGGGTTCGAACGGAACCGAAGGCACTTCAAAGAAGCCCTTGCAATCCGGATATTCACTAATCACGTCCGGACTCCCCATCACAAACGGTGATAAAATCTCTATACCGGAGCAAATCAGTGCAGAGACATTCGACAGGTAATCCTTTCATTTTCAAAAATACTCAGTCTTCAACACCATCTTCAAATGCAATCCCATTTCGTCGTATCATTATTCGAAATGGGTTTTATGACATAAAGTCCTCTCCCGGCTAATCCGAATAATGAGCATTTATTTTTAAAAACATATGGATACACAAGTCACAAAGGTTCACTATTAAGGTTCGATGTGGGTTTCGGATAACCATCTGGAATCCGACCCCCTGTCGCATCGAAATTCAAATGCCGTTTAAAGGCCAATATTGATAGTCGGTTATTTAATTATCAATCACTATTCACAACAATCACCATGTTTTAAATAATTTTTTTACCCAATTATTTATTTTCAAAATATCTTCACAAGATATATTCTTAACATTCCAACACTTTGAAAACCAATTTCAAATCACTTTTCTTTTGCGGAATAAATTTCCAAATGTTATTTACTTCCACTGAAAATTTGCCGAGTCCGAATACTTCAAAATGATTTAAATCACTTATCCAAAAATATATGTACTTGGATACATTAAAAATAAAAACTATTTTTAAACACTTTATTTAAAACATTAGTTATGAAATTTAATATCAATATCTCATAAAAAAACTCAAGTCCAAACTAATTTTAAAAATGAAATTATTAGATAGAGTATAATTATTTAAATCTCCATTTTCTAAATCAAATCTCAATTTGATCTTTAAAATAATCACTTCTATAATTAACCAAATAAATTTTTACTTTAAAGATTTAAAAACAACTTAAGAAAATAATTTCTCCAAAGTATCCTTTTTAAAACCATCCTTAAAACTTTCAATTTATATTTATAAGCTACTTTGAAAACATACTCGGCTTTCCAGTGAGTACACACTTTCCATTTCAAAATGATACATTTAAATCAATTAATAAATCCTTCTTTTAAATTTATCCAATCCTCTAAAATTAATTTACTTAAAAGTTTCTACTTAAATTTCCAAAAATCCAATTATATATCCTGGTATTTAAAAATACCAGAATATATCCGGCCAAACCATAGCCTTCAATAAATTTCAATCACCAATATAATCATTCATAGATTATCAATAATCACATCACAACATATGAAATAAATTCAACAATTTGAGGAATCCAATTGGATCCCTCCAACCTGTTTCCCTGCATCCACAGATGTTAGCACAACAATTAAATACCAATTCCACTTCGAGGTGGAATATCGCGGTATATGGGTTTATAAAATATCAGCCGCTATTATGCGGCGCATAGGGTCTCATCCGCTATATAATGCGGAAAATCAATCACTCCAATATATATATATATATACTATCATATATACTATCACAACCAAACAATCAATCAATGACTGAAATTCTAATTATTTTAATTGAGTGATAAGATCTCACCTTTTGATTACGCATGCAACCCATTTTCCATTGCAGCTTGATTTCACAATTTTTTTAAACCTTGTATAAACAATTATATGATTTAATTAATATTCGAAATAAATCGAACAATTAAATTCCCATTTGATAATTTTAAATTAACCAGTGATTTTAAAAATGTGTATATCTATTTTCTTTTGAAACTTCATATATATATATACACTTATAAAATATATATATATATAGATAAAAATCTGATTTTTTATATAAACCAAGCATTTTAAAAAATTTCCATTTCAAAAAAAAAACTTATCTCCATATATTTATATTCATTGTTTAAAAATAAAAATATGTATACATTATCTGATGTTTCACTGTTTATCTTCCTCTGTATATTTTTTTAAAATAAAAATAAAATCGAATACCTCAAACCAACGCCGACGTTGGCAATCATGCCTCGGCCTCGTGCTCGCGACCACGAACCGTCCTCGCGCATAGCAACGCGACTCGCTGCGACTTCCCAAACTTCGCCATCGCGGACCTCACGCATACTCGAGATCCACCCAGATTTCATCACCACTTAAACGAACCCGCCTCGGCCCAAATCGCGATGCATGCCGCGCCGCTCGCAGTTGCCACCCCACCAATGCCGAACCCTACGCCATGCGAATCGCCAATTGTCTTGAGTGCGCGCAATAATAAATTGCAGATGATTGATTTCCGAAAGGGGGTTTAGCTAGGTATTATTTTTGTTTGGAATTGAATACATCTCTGGAAATAACGAGTTTTTTTTATTCGAATAGAAAGAGAGGGAGCGACCATTAATTTGATTTTATTATATTTTTGAACAAAGGCAGTTTTTTTTTTCTTTTTTTTTGTTTTGAACGAGATAACCAATTTTTTTTAAAAGCAACGCATGTAATGGAAAAGATGCCAAGTGTTTAAAGAATGAAGAAACGTGTCATTTGCCTTGTAAATGTGAATATTTATATTCAATCTAAATTCAAATTCAAATTCAAATTTAAATCGTTTCAAATTACGCAACTCAAAATCTCGATCTCCTATCGAGGCGTGCCGCTAGGCATTTATAATGTTAAACCCCTATTCCGAACACAATGGAAAAGGTTCCGAGTCCAAATTCGATCGTATGGAGAAGATAGCTTTTTGAACCAAGTTATTATATTAAATTTTCAATATAGATTTCAGCGCGTTTACTTATCGTACGGCCAAACGACAACCCCAGACAATACGAAAATTGAAATCCGATAATAATACAATATTACAGATCTAATGGAACTGGTTTCATCGAATTCCGAGACTGTGCCCCAGAAGGCTATTTTTAAATATCGATTTAAATGATAAAATTTCAAAACCGGACAAAAAAGTTTTCCAATTCAATTCTGAAGCTTTAATTATCTTCAGTATTATCAATATGAATTTTCTAAGCCCTTAAAATATTTTTAACAAGCTTAGAATTCCAGATTCAACATTTTACCCAATTTCAATAATTAAATTTAATAATTTAATTGCCAAATAATTCCTTATATTTGAATTTCAAGTTAAACTAACTTCCAAATATTTAAAATCAATCAAATATTTTCAATTTCAATAGTCCAAAATTCTAGGTCATCACAAATACTATCAGAAATCGTCATTGGAGGACGATTAGCATTCTAAGTGAAATTATTCTTGAAAGGTAATCGTAGCCTCTAGCCTCATCAACCAGAATGGCTGAAAACCAAGGGGTATGCAACAAGGCTAAGTGGGTCGTACCCAATTAGGGTATGTTATCACCTTTCTAGATAACCTCAGATATATTATATTAGATGGATACGGTGCATGCGAAAGAGCTCTCGGTAAGGGTGGGAACACTCGAGTTGATAACATATTCAATTTTATCCTGGTTAGGGATTGGACCGGTGTTGTGTTGCAGGGGATCCCGACGAGGTCCTCGGTACATGCTTCTAGAAGTGTACCATGATATGTGGTACCCTAGTGCCTAGTCATTATATGGTATCCATTCTCCAATAAGCGCCGTACGGTTTTGATTGTGCCCAACCATGCTAAAACATGAGATTCAAGCATTTCAGCTATTTCCTATTTACTTGGTTTAGACAATATTATAATATCATACAGTTTTGATAAAATTGTTTTGGTTATCGTAAGGTAAAAACCCGTCGTGTTTATATGTGACGTGGTCTTACGAGATACCTTTGGTTTCAAAGGAGTTTGATAAAAGTTAATAGTTCAAATTGAGTGTGTTTTCTTACACTGGTTTTCCAGATTGACTCGGGTGTTATTTTATTATAATGCTCGGGTCAGACTGAGTATTACAGATTCAGGTTAAAATGCCATGGAGCCCAGAAGACGAGCTGGAGGAGTTCAGACGTATATCACGTACTTAGTTATTTCCGCTATGTGAGTTATGTATATTAGGATAGGTTATTAAACTGTCCAGATTGATGTATTGAATTGTTGTACTCTGATAGTGGTATGTATATTAACAGTACAGTTCTTGTATTTGAAATCTGTTATTATATATTATATTTTGTTCCGCTGCGATTGTGAGATTCTGTGTTGTTGTTTTCTTTATTTTCTTCTACCGTTTTCTTCTTCACCCCTAATGAACTGGTATTTCCGGCACTCGGCTGCTCGCCATTTTATACAGTAGATGTATTGATGGTGATTTTCGAGGGTCGAAAATCCCCGGTCCGTTACATATACATTATTATTATTTTATTATTAACACCACATGGAATTGTATTACTTTTTTATAAATACCAGACATTATTAATTCTAATTAATAATACCATTCATTATTATTTTTATTATCAATACCATATTGTTATTAATTTTTAATATCAATACCATATTTATAACAGTGAATTTCACAAATAATTTTATAACAATGGATTTTACAAAATAATTTCAAAGTTATACCTAATGATTTCTATAACTTTTTTAAATGGCCAATCATCCTACTTACCATTAGAAAACCAATGGTATTTACATTTTGTAAATAATGTCAAATCAAATATTTAACAAAATTTCAACAGTATTTCCCCTTATCCCTATATTGTACGCAAAAGAGCTTACACTAGGAGTAAAAAAGGAAGTGGTGCAAAAATTTTGTTAACCGTTCGATTTGAAATGTTTTGTGAAACGTAAATATCATTGAGTTTATAATTGTTCCAATACTAGGAAAAATTCGATAAATACCCTATTGGATGAATTTAAATTTTCATTTTAGGTAAAATCTAATATTTATATAATGATCATAAATGGTACTAGTTGGACGACCAATATACACATTTAAGGGTCTCATTAATAATAGCATAAATTTATAATGCCATATATCTAATCAAGGATCAATAGTATGGGTAACACAGTGTAAATATGGAATAATAATATAATAACTCTAACATAGTTAATCAAATCATCAAACGACATGTCAAAGGATGTATATAAATATTGTAATGTATGCCTAGAATATATGTAAAATGCTATATATAATCATCAAGGGATCAAATCACTCAAATAACTCAAATCCATATGAAACAATCAACACTGATATCAAAAGATGTCATCACCCATATAGAAACACATCAAATCAGAAATCACATAATCAACTCAAATGGATGAATCACACATATCCAAAATCATCATCAAATCCAAAAATATCAATAAACGGGATATCACCAAGTATAATCCGGCTTGCACGAAGCACTGCCCATATATCTCTCAATTTTGATAAACATCCTCATCAATATATATGAAATATTGAACAGGCTAGGATGCCTATCAATATACTGAGAATCCACTATTGAACATATATCATAGGTATAATCTCATCTCCTCATATAGAAACTATCAAAGTACATCATGGCGAGATATGATTGCACGACAGACACAAAGTCCCAAGTTGAGTCGTGTATGTGTGTGTATAATAATCTATGGGTCTTTTAACCCATATTTATACTACAGTGTGATGTATCAATGGTATATGCCAATCTACCACTTCGTTGGTACTAAAAGGAAGACTGATAGCACTAAGCAAGCTCAGGAGACACTAAGTCTCTACAGTCTTTAGTAACCTCATAGTCATCGTGACACGTATCTACCCGTATGCTCATCAATGTGAGGACTCTTAAGTCACGACACTACACATGCTCATATAGGTAACAATTTGCTGGCTTAGGTGACACATGGCTAACGCATGCATAGGGGTAGCACAAAGCTATATAATATAGTGTCACGTATCTAGGGTGTGACCCCATGATCAAGCCACTAGGGTGGATTCTAACCATCTTGTCCTCTCTAACAAACATAATAGAAGTACATTATAATAGTGGCATATAAAATTAATACACATAGGCACGAAGCTATGATCATCATTAGGCATAGAGCCATACTCGCTGAATATAGGCACAAAGCCATATATCACTACGTGTATCATCTCACACTATCCACTTTACTCTTGTCATGTGAGTGTCATCTACTTATAATGAATAACCGAATAAATATCACAATAACGTTGCATACCACTGCGTGATACTTAAACATTTATTCACTGCTTATAAACTACACTCAAACTATCCAATATTTTGTATAACAAGTCCAAAGAATAATTGAAGAAATAATATTAAAAGTCCCATACCATATGGTATTATAACTCCATTTATTCAGATTTCTCATTACATAAAATAGAAATCATCACAAAATCATATTAGGGATGTCATCACCGTATCATATTAGAATCATCAACCAAATCAATATCAATGGTGAATCACTCATATCATCAAAATCAATAGAACTTGAGAAATCGGAATATTCAGGAATCATGTATAAAGATTCTTTTATAGCATATATTAAGAATACATAAATAATTATAATATTAAGAAAATACACTTAAAAATTCCCAAAATACCAATCATAGAAGTCCTCATTGTTTTCTATAATTTACAAACTCTAAATAAATAATTAAAACCAACTATAAAAAAAATTCACTTTTCAATAATTTATTTATTTTTAATCTTAAAATATTCAAATGTTATTTTGTAATCATTTATACTCAAAAAACACATAAACTACCTTTGAATCCCCAAAATAGCTTACAAAGCCAAACATATCACATAATAATAATTCCATAATTATATTATAATCAGATATTATTTTTAAGTAATTTTAGAAACATCTAATTCAAATTAATACATTCACATGCAAATAAATACCTTTTTTAAAATCTAGTATTATATTATAGAATTTCATAACAATACTTTGGAAATCCTCGGTTGATAATAACATTTATTTCCAAATAGTTCACACACACACACATATATATATATATATACATACATCCTTTAAATAAACAATTCTATTTCATTAGACAAAATTAAATACTCTTAAATGATAATGAACTATATTTTCAAATTTAAATGAAACATTCATTCTCAAACTTGTTCTAATTATTTACTTTATTTGTATTTTTACTAAATATAATTTATTATATTTGTTTTAGTTTATTTTATATTTTTATATCCATGCAATTATATATTTAAACATTAAGTATATGAAATAAATATTGATACAAACTCACACGTAGGCCACACACACAAACACGTCGCATACACATGCTCAGGTTATTCCATACACACAGAAAACACTTACGCACACATCAGGTCATACACACATAAACACAACTACACACACACACACATACATACATACATATATATACTCATACAGCATATCACATACACACAAATATTAACACACTCTACATGCACAAATACAGTCACACTCTCAAAACACAACAGTGCATACTCTATATATATGTATGTATGTATGCATACACAGATGAACACACAAACTCAACACCCTAACATGCATAGACACTGTCACCCACACACACAATCATGCATATACACATAGCACATACACACTCATGCACACAAAACATACACACAACATACACAAACATAACCACAAACACATCCAAATACACACATTCATCAAAATGCACACACGCCTACACCACACATACAGAGCATCACCTACCGATGCACCGGTCATCTATGACCGGTCCACCGATCAGCAATGGCCTAAAGCATTTAGGCTCCAGGTTTAGCATTCTTTGATCGATTTCACACCTCTTCGTCACCATTATCACTACCAGTTCTAAGTACTCAACGCTATATATCCCGTTATCATTTCAATTCATGAATTTGATATAAAATTATAGAAATACATATAGAATTTTGTTAGTGGACATTCACCTATGCACTCATCGTCTTCCTCTTTGCTTAGGGACTCATACACACGGCACACCACCAACACAAGGAAACTCGATTCTCTTCCCGTCATTGATGTTAAACAAACAAAGAGCCACTTATCTAAATTTTGTAGTTTATAGTGATTTATTTAATTTGAGGTTAACTTTTGAGAGAGAGGATTATTTGGGAAGAAAGTATTAGGAGGTGGTCATCCATTCATGAAGCAATAGGAACATAAATAAAAATAATGAACAGATAAAAATCTCGAACTAGAAAACTCTAGAAATGATTTAGGTTTAGATATTTGGGCATGGGCTAAATAAACTGTAGGTATGAAAATAAATAATTTTTTTATATACAAACTAAATTTTATTTAATTTATATAAATACAAATTCCCATTACAAAATTACTTCCTTTCCAAACAACATTATATATCAACTACATTATTCTACAACACAATATTATTGCTTTTTAACTTATTTAAAATTTTAAATATCATACTTTCACAATTTAGATCCTTTTATTAAATAATTTGAAAAACCATTTTCAAATAAATCTCCAAATTTTGATTTAGTTAATCAAATTACTATTATTAGCTTTAATTAATTACTACTTAAAATTTGGGTTGTTATAGACTTCTCCCCTTAAGAAAATCGTGTCCTCGCAATTTCCCATAAGGAAAATCTATAACAAATCAATTATACTAATCTGAATCACATCATTAAGGTTTCACTTTTTAAAATATCAAACATTTATCCAAAAGTAAAATTTACTTTTTAAATCATTTGATAAAATCCACAAAATGTTTTATAAAATTCTTAATATATTTCATGCATATAAATTTTTTTCACTTACTAAAACTAATGCATCCAAATTACATACATTCATCGAGTCTATTTTATTCCACATTTCAAAATGTAAAGCTTCAAATTATATGTAAATTCCATATCTTAAAATTGAAAAATTCTATATCCATTTACATTTCAAATTATATCAAAAAGTTACTTACCAAATAGGTACACATATATTCACAAATCCTCAAATACTATAAATAGAATGATGTTGCTTCACCATTTATTATAGTGTTTGCTAATATCAGTTGGTTGCAATATAGACCACATAATTAATACTACCTCGCCAGTGATCACAGCTATGCACTAATATCCAATGGCTGCAACCATCACTAAAAATACATACTGACATATAAAATATCTATTACAAATTTAAATTTCAAATATCACTCTTACCATAATAACTAACTCTTTATAAACTATTATTTAAATATTTGACTCTTTCCAAAATACTTCATTTTCTTTTACTCAAAATATATACATATTTAATTATTTTGTTCAAATGTCTCATTCAAGTGTTTAAGAATCTCTATCAAGTGTGTATGCACCCGCGTCGACCAAAATCCTTAACACACTCAGCGGACAATTTAACACAAATTCATTCCCAAAATATCTATAAATATTGCTTTCACAAACCATTTAATATATTGGTTTCAATGAAACTTTGATAATTTATTTTAAAATCCTCATTTAATACTTCACTTTATAATCCTTCCAAAGATTTTTAATTAAAACATTTGCTTAGCTTCCAAAATCATTTGATAACAATAATCAATATTTACATATATTATTAATATTAACCTCCATCAAATACTTAAAAACCTTAAAACCTTTTCAAATTACCTTTAATCACAATCATGTATTTATTTTTAAGAATGCTACTCAATAAACCATTAATAAGAATTTTATAATATCAAATAAGCACCATTCATATTCATTTATAATAAATATAAATCTATAGTTGAACTTACTTCACAACTTTAATAAATACACTCAAATTGTAAAAGTAAATTCAACTCCAACGATTTCAAATAGCCAAACAAGCATAAGAGACAAAAATAAATATATCTAGCGCAAACTAATAACTAGATTTCCCATTGCACACTTTGATCAAAATCAAATGAAAACTCATCTACCCAATACCAAACCAAACTCCACAATGCAATTTTAAACCATCCTTAATCATAAATACAGGTACAACTGGTTGGACTAACTCCTTTCATCCTTGCTGCTCCAACCATTTTATACTTCACATTGGAAAGAAAGGTAATCGATTATATTTTGAAGTACATATATTTGCAAAACAATAAATATGTCTGTTACTCGGTACCTTGGCCCGGCTATAAAACAGTAGTTGTAGAAACTATGATTGAGCTTGATGGGCATGTGGTTAGGAGCTAGTTTGCTTTGAGTCATGGGGGCGTTTACTTCGGGTCATCTTATCATCGACTTCGAGTTAGTATGAATCAACTACTAGGGGTTGGCATATCCATGGGTCATGTTGCTTTGAGCCTAGGGTTCGCTTGGCATAGGGTCGACATAATTGTAAGGGTTCGGTCACATGGGATCGGTTGCTTGCGTTCGGTCACTTGGGATCAGCTAACTCGGTTTGGACTGAGGAATGGAGGAGTAGGTTAGCTTGAGCAAGGAGATGAGTTACTTCGAGTCGCAGCCTAATTTACTTCGAGCCAGAGTAAGGGTTGCTTCGAGTCGACATCCAGAAGACCCCGGGTCGGTGGTGATGGATCGGCATGATCAGTTCGATCTGCCTAGCTTATCAGTTGTGGGCCGAATTCTTTTAGTCGTGGGCCTGAAGGACTGAAAAGAGATGCAAGCTTAGAGAAGCCAGGCTATCTCCATCTATAAATAGAGGGGCAGGGTTCCATTTTAGTGGAGGATTTTTGGGAGAACTGAGGGAGACTCTGCCATTTTCTATACTCACTTCCTTTTCATTCTAAATTGAATTCAAGCCGTTCTTTGTGGATTGTATCTGCATTAAAACAGTTGAGAAACTAATAAAGATTACATTCAAAGTAGATGTGGGCCGTTACGCCGAACCACTATAATTCTATTGTTCTTGTTTTTACTGTTATTTTTGCATTATATAGTGTCATTCCTCTTTTTGCATTTACTTTCTTCATTTATCTCTCTATGCAAATCTACTCTAGGGTGTTAGTGACCAATTCTGGTGCTAACATTTTAGTGCTTTCACTGAGAATCTTGATTCTCAGGCTGCTAGGATCGACTTTGTTGCTACTGGATTGAAGAAATCTGCAACAACCCGCATATTTTAACGATAATATATTTAAATGATTTATTTAAATATGTCATCGTTAGTCGGATTAAAGTCCAAAATGCTACTTTTTGTAAACAGTCGAATTAGGACTCGAGACCCCTTCCATTGAGTCCAAAATGGCGTTTGCGACCTTTTTGAGTATAAACATCGATATGTTTGGAGTTGAGTAGAATTTTGCTATTTTTCTATTTTGGGCTTTGGGTTTGGGTTTCAGCCCACTAAGCCAACATAATACCCTAACTCCTCCTCCAACTCCTCTTCATTCATTTTCATTTCCTAACACTTTCTAGCTAAAATGTGGGAAAGAAAGGGAAATTAGAATTCCTAAACCCTATATTACTAGGAAATTCTAGATTCAAGCTCTAGAAATCAAAGAGAAGCTTAGGTAAGCATCCTCTTCATCTTCTCCATCTCAATTTCTCTCCAATTTTCAGAAATTCCTAAACCCTAACTTAGGAAATATTTGCTTATGAGCTTAGATTGGAGCTTATTGGGTTGAAATTGAAGGGGAATTGGTCATTCCTTTGTTTTAGAGCTTCTCATTCGTGTTTTTGGGTTTGAAGGTGAGTTTTTGAACTCACATCTATGTCTATACATTTGATAGTTGTTAGGTATGGATTCCTAACACCTATTTCATGTTCATTTGCTTTTGAATTGAATTGGATTGGTGAATTTTCCAATTTTTGCTATTTTGAAGTCAAAATCTATGAAAACTCTTATATGGATGTTTGGATATGATATTTGGAGTGTATTGATGAGTTTATAGGGTTGGATTGTCGCTTGACATCGATCTCTAGCCATCGTCGCTCATTCATTTGCTTCGAATTTGATTTGGCCATCAATGGCCTTGGCAAAATTTGCCTTGAGCTTCAGCTCAGACTTCTGGTAATAAGCTCAGACGTCTGATGCTACGGGAATAAAATTCCAGTCCTTCAGCTCAAACGTCTGTGCTTACTTCCCAGACGTCTTGGCGATCTGGAAGAAAATTCCAGAGCTTTAGCTCAGACGTCTGGGATAACCACCAGACGTCTGGAGCTGCTTATTTCAACCGAATTGCCTATTTTGAATGGGTTTCCGTTTTAATCGATTTTTGGTTGAATCGATTAGATGTTATCACTTATTATCAACTTTGATGACTTCTTTTTCTTGATTTTTGGGAATATCTATTTGGTGGATTTGATATCGATTTCTATGGTTTTGATTCACGTCATCGAATGTGAATTTTTGGTTGATTGATTGTTTCTACAATCATTTTTATGACTTGTCACTTTTAAAAATACAAAGGTTTCTATACTAGTAGTAAATACTCAAACTCTTTCACCAAAATGATTTCAATATTTCTTTTATTACAAAGCTCGTTCTCAAAACCGTTTTCCAATCTATTAGTATATATAAACCTTTACCTCATTCGTACGAGAAATCAAATTAAACGACTTAGCAAAACAAGTGGTATGAAACGCTTGTGTTTAGTTCGTCGGTTAATTCTTAGACTTGTTCGATTGAAATCTCGTGACAATTTTTGAGTGGAAATCTACAATTGGTTCGTAAATATTTAAGTTAAGCTAGTGGTTATGGGACATGAAGCTAAACTCATTTATTTACTAGCTTAGTGTAATCTACACTTTTATTGATCGATGGTGATCATTTTATGGTTTAGACTAGCAATACGCGATGTCTCTTTGTCCACGTGGGGGACTGTACCTCATTTTATGGAGCTTCGTCTCATTTTTATGGGCTAATGACCCATGGTCTTTTGACCGTTTGTGGAGCTCCGGCTCAAATTGGTGGGGTAGCGACCCATGGCCTTCATGCCGTTTGTGGAGCCTCAACTCAAACTTGATGGTTAGCGACCATGGAATAGCATTCCGTTTGTGATACACGTGTTTGTGAGTTTTCATGCTCCCGTTTGTGATAGGCCTCCCCCTTTGTGTTTTCTTATCTGGATTTCTGATTGATGATTTCTACAATTTGTGTTTCACCAATTTTTGCGATTGGCATTGATATGTTTTGTCAATATTCGGGGTTTGGTGAATAAATTAAAGAATATGACATTCTTTTTGGGTGTTTGAGTAGATTTGAGATATTGTATGATTTTCGTTGTTATCAAATATATACTTGTCACAGTATAACCTTATTGTTATCATACATTTTTTTATATCTCTTATCCTATCTCATTTTATATGATATTTATAGCTAGACTGATCCATTTATTATTTCTCTTCTTAAATAATACTCGGGTCACACCGAGGTGTTACAAGTGCTTCCACTTGACTTCTTGGTAGGGGATAGCTTCTGACTTTTGGCTAACTACTTTAGCTTAGTAGTTTTTGCTTTTATACATTTGAGTTAGAGATTCCTTGGTGTATACATATTCTTTTGCTTAGCACTTGCCTATTCTTTTGTGATGTAGTGGATCTTGCATGACCACTATTTTGATGTACACTTTTATGTGTTATATTCATATTTGTTTCCGCCTTTGTGATATGAATATCTGTGACTGATTTGTGTTATGCTTATATCTATATTTGTTTCCGAAGCCCACATAGCCACTGTGTAGTAGCTTTGAGTTTGTATTTGATATGTCGGATTTCCTCTTGAAAAGAAATGCAAGTCCTTTTATATGACATATCGGTACTCGCATAAAGCAATTTCATAGATGGTCGCTCCTCAACAGTCTTATTCTTCGTGCTAGTCGACGGCATTACCCAGTAGTGTCCTTGGCTAGTGTGAGTATAGAAGTGGGGCGTCACAGCTTGCCATCAGAGCCAAACTTCGGAACAATGTAGAATAGTCTAGCAAGGATCATTGTCCTAAGTCTTTCTTAGGAGTTGTGCCTTAGGATTTAATTCGAGTTATTGGACCCGTTCTATCCTATTTTCTATTATGATGCCTTGTTTTATCAATCAAGTTTGTTTGATATTTATTCTGAGAATAACCTTTTTCCTTTTCTTTCTTTCTTTCTTAAAGAAGAGAAATGGTTAGACCTGGCCGTCCCAGCACCGGTCAATCCATTGCTACTTCTCAGGATGGAGTATTTATGTCTGCTCAACAGCTTTTAGATCTTGTGAAGAATGCTCAAGCTGTCGGACCCATTCCAGAGCCTACTCATCCTAAATCTGGGTTTGCACGCTTGTGCAGTGATTACACCAACTTGGGTGGAAGGCCTTTCAAGGATTCCGAAAGCGTTATAGAAGTCCAAGCTTGGCTTAGAACATGCGATCACATCTTTTCCCGCATGAATCTTATTGATCTCCATCGAGTCCAAGTGGCTTCTAGCATGCTCCACGAGAGCATTAGATTGGTATGAGCTTTTGATTTCTGAAATTATTGAAGCGGATCTTACTTGGGAGCAATTCCAGGAAAGGTTCGAGTTGAAATTTTTACCGGAGGCTGAAAAGTAACTTTGGCCCAACGCTTTATTGACCTTGTTCAAGGTGAATCTTCTGTGACCGACTACGTCGCATCTTTTGAATCTCTCTCTAAATATGGGGTCGACTATATTAATACCCCATTGAAGAAAAATCAGATGTTTGTCTATGGGTTGAATAAAAACCTCAAAAGGCCTTTACTCCTGAAACTAGAAGTTTCTTTTTGATCAGCTTGTTGATATCGCTCTTCGACTTGAAGAAGCCGATAAAGAAAGTGATGTTGAAGTTGTGGGTGCCAAACAGAACTTCAACAACAACAAGAAGAGGCCTATTAAGTTCAAGCCTAATCCCATCAAGAAAGGTAAGCAAGCAACTTCGGTAGCAAAGACTCCTACCTCTAGTCATGGAGAATGTTACAATTGTGGTTCTAAGGACCATTATGCAAATAAGTGTCTGAAGCCCCTTACTTGTCACTATTGCAAAAGTTCGGGTCATACTATATCTTCATGTCCCAAACTTCAAAGCAAGAAGGAAGGGAAGCTAAATGTTGTGCAAGCCCCTAGTAACACTTCTCTTGGTCAAGGTATTTCTCATTCTATCCTTGATGGCATTATTATGTTTCGTGATCATCCTATTCGAGTTTTTTTTGATACGGGTGCATCCCACTCTTTTATATCAAAGGAACTTGTTGATGCTTTGTCTTTAAATGTTATGGGCTTGATGACTTCATTGAGAATTGTGAATCTGGTTGGTGGATCCGCAACACTTAGTTTACTTTGTAAAGATGTCGAAATTATTTTATGTGATTATGCCTTCCGAGCCGATTTACATGTTATGCGTTACCTAGGTTTCAAAATGATTTTGGGGATGGATTGGCTTAACCGTTATGAAGCCCACATCCTATGTCCCAAGAGGATTATTATCTTCGACATCCCCAATATGTTAAGCAGATTTCTATTATTCTTAAAGATTCAGATTCCAATTCGGTAGCATCCTTATATTCTCTAAATCCGCATGATGACGATAATGATGATGAGGAAGATGTCATTTCCCTCATTCACGTTGTTTGTGAATTTCCCGACATATTTGAGCCCGTTTTAGGATTACCACCTAAGCGAGCAATTGATTTCAGAATTAATCTAATCCCTAGAGCTCTACCTATCACTTATCCTCCTTACCGTATGTCCAATAAGGAAAATGAGGTAATGCGTAAACAATTATCCGAATTGGAAGGAAAACAGTTTATTCATTCTAGTTCCTCTCCATGGGAACTTCGCCTATTTTTGTGAAGAAATCTGATGGTACACTTAGGCTTTGTGTTGACTACCGCAACCTTAATGATCTCACCATCAAGAATAAATATCCCTTACCTCGGATTGATGATTTATTCGATCAACTTAGTGGTGCTAGAGTCTTTTCACAGTTAGACTTAGCAACCGGTTTTCATCAGCTTCGTATTGCAGAGGATAACATTCATTTGACATCGTTCCATACTCGTTATGGATCTTATGAATGGCTTGTTATGCCATTTGGTTTAACGAATGCTCCAGCTTATTTCATTGACCTTATGAATCGAGTTTTCAAAGACTTCCTTGATCGATTTGTTCTCATCTTTATAGATGATATTCTTGTTTATTCTAAAACCGAGGAAGAGCATGAAAAACATCTTCGGATTGTGTTGGAAACTCTTAGGAGCAACCAATTGAAAGCAAAATTTTCTAAATGCCACTTTTGGCAACGTCGTGAGAAATTTTTGGGGCATATTATTTTTGAATCTGGAATTTCCGTGGATCCTTCAAAGATTGAAGCGATTCAAAATTGGAAGAGACCGGAGAGTGTGACAGAAATCCGTAGTTTTCTTGGATTGGCGGGCTATTACCGTCAGTTCATAAAAGACTTTTCTAAAATTTCCGCACCTCTTACTAGTTTGACAAAGAAGGGAGTTAAATACATTTGGTTAGACAAATATGAAGCTGCTTTTAAGAAATTAAAAGAACTCCTTTCCTATGCTCCTATCCTTGTGATTCCCGAAGGGAACCAAGACTTTATTGTTTATACCGATGCTAGTCGCGTTGGTTTGGGAGCCGTTCTCATGCAAAGGGAACGTATTGTCGCTTACGCTTCTAGGCAATTAAAGCCTGCTGAGACTAGATATGCCACTCATGATTTAGAGCTCGTGGCTATTGTTTTCGCCCTTAGAATTTGACGTCATTATCTTTTGGGAGAGAAGTTTGTTCTCTACACCGATCATAAATCTTTGAAGTATTTATTTTCTCAAAAGGAACTTAATTTGCGTCAATAGCGTTGGCTCAAGTTCCTTGCATCTTATGATCTTGGTATTCTTTATACTCTCGGAAAGGGCAATCGTGTTGCCAATGCCCTTAGTCGTAAGCAACAAGCGGTTGTTTCCATGATGATATCCGAATGGAATGATCTCGAGACTCTATCCACTTGTGAGATTCGAGATCGTGAATCTGATACATGTTCATCTCTTGTTTTATGTAGCCTTGAGGCTCATCCTTCTCTTTTAGACCGCATTCTTGAAGCTCAAAAGCATGATCCTGAATTGGTTCTTCTTAGCCAAAGTTGTAGGGATAAAATTGATATTGAAGGTTTGAAAGACTTTGATATTGATGCTCGCGGAGGCATTTGAAAATTTGGTAGACTTATTATGCCAAATATTAGTGGTCTCCGTAAAGACATTTTAGAAGATTCTCATTGTTCTAAATTTACCATTCATCCCGGTAGTAGTAAAATGTACGCGGACATGAAGCGACTTTATTATTGGGATGGAATGAAATCTGATATTGCTAACTTCATTAAGCGTTGCATGACTTGCCAACTCATAAAGGCCTAGCATCAAAGGCCCGGTGGGTTATTGCAACCTTTGGACATTCCCGTTTGAAAGTGGGATCAAGTCTCTATGGACTTTATTGACGGTCTTCCCCATTCTCATTCGGGTCATGATAGCTTATGGGTGATAGTAGATAGACTTACAAAATCCGCCCATTTTCTTCCCGTTCGGTCCAATCGAACTGTACCTCTTTTGGCTAAACTCTATGTCAAAGAAATTGTTTAATTGCATGGAGTTCCAACTTCTATTGTTAGTGATCATAATCCATTATTTACTAGTGGATTTTGTAAAGGTCTTCAAAAAGATTTGGGAACAAAGCTTAATTTTAGCACCGCTTATCATCCTCAGTCCGATGGGAAAACCGAATGTGTGAACCAAACTCTTGAAGATCTTCTTCATGCATGTGTTCTTGATTTTGGTGGAAGTTGGGAAGATCATATTGCTCTTGTTGAGTTTTCCTATAATAATAGCTTCCAATCTAGTATTGGTATAGCACCTTTCGAGGCACTGTACGGAAGGCCATGTCGATCCCTTTCTTGTTGGCTTAAGGCCGGTGAGAAGCTGGTTCTAGGTCCAGATTTTATTCGTGATGCCACAGAAAAGATTGACCTTATTCGTCATAGGATGAAAGAAGCTCAGAGTAGACAAAAATCCTATGCCGATAACTGAAGAAGGAAATTAGAATTTCTGTGGGAGATTTGGTGTTCATTCGTGTATCACCTATGAAGGGTGTTGTGCATTTCAGTCGATCAGGAAAGTTAGCACCTCGATATATTGGCCCTTTTCCTATCACCGAACATATTGGTTCCATGGCTTATCGCCTTTTATTACCGGCTCAGTTTTCTGCTATTCATGACGAATTCCACGGCTCTTAACTACGGAAATGCCTTAGGGATTCTGATTCTATTCTTGAGCCCGATGTAATTGAAGAAATTGAAGTTTCACCAAATTTGACTTATGAGCAACATCCTATTCGTATCACTGCTACGGAGGTTAAATGCCTTCGAAATAAAGATGTTCCGCTTGTGAAAGTTCAATGGTCCTCATATCCTAAGGATTGCTCTTGGGAATTCAGAGAATTCATCGAGCAAACACATCCAGACTTACTCTCTCGTGCTCATTAAGGTCAACTTCTCATTCAAAATTTCATCATTTGTGTTTTTATGCCTTAGTATGGTTGTTACTTTTTATTTCTTCTTAAGTATTGCGAGGACACAATTTGTTTAAGGAAGGGAGTTTGTAATAACCTGCATATTTTTACGATAATATATTTAAATGATTAATATAAATATGGCATCATTAGTCAAATTAAAGTCTGAAATGATACTTTTTGTAAACAGTCGAATTAGGACTCGAGACCCCTTCCATTGAGTCCAAAATGGCATTTGCGACCTTTTTGAGTATAAACATCGATATGTTTGGAGTTGAGTAGAATTTTGCTATTTTTCTATTTTGGGCTTTGGGTTTGAGTTTCAGCCCACTAAGCCAACATAATACCCTAACTCCTCCTCCAACTCCTCTTCATTCATTTTCATTTCCTAACACTTTCAAGCTAAAAGAAAAATGGGGAAAAGAAAGGGAAATTAGAATTCCTAAACCCTAGATTACTAGGAAATTCTAGATTCAAGCTCTAGGAATCAAAGAGAAGCTTAGGTAAGCATCCTCTTCATCTTCTCCATCTCAATTCCTCTCCAATTTTTAGAAATTCCTAAACCCTAACTTAGGAAATATTTTTTTATGAGCTTAGATTGGAGCTTCTTGGGTTGAAATTGAAGGGGAATTGGTCTTTCCTTTGTTTTAGAGCTTCTCGTTCGTGTTTTTGGGTTTAAAGGTGAGTTTTTGAACTCACATCTATGTCTATACCTTTGATAGTTGTTAGGTATGAATTCCTAACACCTATTTCATGTTCATTTGCTTCTGAATTGAATTGGATTGGTGAATTTTCCAATTTTTGGTATTTTGAAGTTAAAATCTATGAAAATCCTTATATGGATGTTTGGATATGATATTTGGAGTGTATTGATGAGTTTATAGGGTTGGGTTGTCGCTTGACATCGATCTCTAGCCATCGTCGCTCATTCATTTGCTTCGAACTTGATTTGGCCATCAATGGCCTTGGCAAAAATTGCCCTGAGCTTCAGTTCAGACGTTTGGTAATAAGCTCAGACGTCTGATGCTACGGGAATAAAATTCCAGTCCTTTAGCTCAAACGTCTGAGCTTACTTCCCAGACGTTTGGGCGATCTGGAAGATAATTCCAGAGATTTAGCTTAGACGTCTGGGATAACCACCAAACGTTTGGAGCTACTTATTTCAGCCAAATTTCCTATTTTGAGTGGGTTTCCGTTTTAATCGATTTTTGGTTGCACCGATTAGATGTTATCACTTATTATCAACTTTGATGACTTCTTTTTTTGGATTTTTGGGAATATCCATTTGATGGATTTGATATCGATTTCTATGGTTTTGGTTCACATCATCGAATGTGAATTTTTGGTTGATTGATTATTTCTACAATCATTTTTGTGACTTGTCACTTTTAAAAATACAAAGGTTTCTATACTAGTAGTTATACTCAAACTCTTTCACCAAAATGATTTCAATATTTCTTTTATTACAAAGCTCGTTCTCAAAACCATTTTCCAATCTATTAGTATATACAAACCTTTACCTCATTCGTACGAGAAATCCAATTAAACGACTTAGCAAAACAAGTGGTATGAAACGCTTGCGTTTACTTCGTCGGTTAATTCTTAGACTTGTTCGATTGAAATCTCGTGACAATTTTTGAGTGGAAATCTACAATTGGTTCGTAAATATTTAAGTTAAGCTAGTGGTTGTGGGACATGAAGCTAAACTCATTTATTTACTAGCTTAGTGTAATCTACACTTTTATTGATCGATGGCGATCATTTTATGGTTTAGACTAGCGATACGCGATGTCTCTTTGTCCACATGGGGGACTGTACCTTGTTTTATGGAGCTTCGTCTCATTTTTATGGGCTAACGACTCATGGTCTTTTGACCGTTTGTGGAGCTCTGGCTCAAATTGGTGGGGTAGCGACCCATGGCCTTCAGGCCGTTTATGGAGCCTCGACTCAAACTTAATGGTTAGCAACCATGGAATAGCGTTCCGTTTGTGATACACGTGTTGGTGAGTTTTCATGCTCCCGTTTGTTATAGGCCTCCCCCTTTGTGTTCTCTTATCTGGATTTCTGATTGATGATTTCTAGAATTTGTGTTTCACCAATTGTTGCGATTGGCATTGATATGATTTGTCAATATTTGGGGTTTGGTGAATAAGTTAAAGAATATGACATTCTTTTTGGGTGTTTGAGTAGATTTGAGATATTGTATGATTTTCGTTGTTATCAAATATATACTTGTCACAGTAAACCTTATTGTTATCATACATTTCTGTTATATCTCTTATCCTATCTCATTTTATATGATATTTATAGCTAGACTGATCCGTTTATTATTTCTCTTCTTAAATAATACTCGAGTCAGACCGAGGTGTTACAGGTGCTTCCACTTGACTTCTTGGCAGGGGATAGCTTTTGACTTTTGGCTAACTACTTTAGCTTAGTAGTTTTTGCTTTTATACATTTGAGTTAGAGATTCCTTGATGTATACATATTCTTTTGCTTAGCACTTGTACCTATTCTTTTGTGATGTAGTGGATCTAACATGACCACTATTTTGATGTACACTTTTATGTGTTATATTCATATTTATTTCCGCCTTTGTGATATGAATATATGTGACTGATTTGTGTTATGCTTATTTCTATATTTGTTTCCGAAGCCCACATAGCCACTGTGTAGTAGCTTTGTGTTTGTATTTGATATGTCGGATTTCCTCTTGAAAAGAAATGCAAGTCCTTTTATCTGACATATCGGTACTCGCACAAAGCAATTACATAGTTGGTCGCTCCTCAACAGCCTTATTCTTCGTGCTAGTCGACAGCATTACCTAGTAGTGTCCTTGGCTAGTATGAGTATAGAGGTGGGGCGTCACAAAATCCCCCAAAGGAGATCCAAGTTTATTCTCAAGAGTTTACAGATTCTATTCCGAGTTTCCACAGATAACTCTAAGATGGCAAGGCCACACACCAGATCCGCCTCCCACAACGCCGATGCTAATGAGACTACTATTGTCCAGCAAGTAGGACCAAGCAACCAACCAACTAATGTAGGTGTGGAACCCATCGTCGTCCAGAGCTGTGCAGAAGCTTTCACCCGACAGAGTTCAATGATCTGATGAAGGAGCTCATGGAAAGCAAGAGACAACTTAATGAGCAGATCCAAGCAAATGCCAACTTGATGAACCAGATCGCTCGGTGTCAACGTCATAATGCTAGTGGAAGCCCCGTTTCCTACTCATCATCCAACAGCTCAACTTCGTCAAATGAACACCACAGGCATAGACGCCGCAGAATTGAAACGGCCCAAACCGTAGCAATAGAGCAATTTTCCACAAGGCGTCGCGGACAATCCAACGGAGGTGATTCAGACTCCTTGACTGGGACAGTGGATCCTCAACTACACCTAGGAAGTCACGCTCAACCTAGAGTGAGAAACGTAGGCTTTGGAGCATGCATGGAAGCTGGTCAACTCCCTCACCATGGTGGTAATGAAGCAGGTCCTTAGGACGCACGCTTAGACGATAACATGCCAAGGAGGCGCCAACCGGAATAATCACGCAGGGTGGATCACGACCAGGCACCCCCTATCCAAACTCTGGATTTGTCTGCTATGGTCAGACAATTGATGAGGGAGAATCAGGGCTTGACTAATGACGATTGGGGAGCCCCTAGGCTTCATACTCCGTTTACTGAAAACATCATACAAGCCGAATACCCCCGAAAGTTTAGCATGCCTACAGTGCCCGCTTACGAAGGAAAGACTAGCCCACGACAACACATAATGAGGTACAAGTGGATGATGGACTCGGCTAGGGTGAATGATGCAACCAAATGTAGGTGCTTCCCAATAACTCTGTCAGAATCGCTACCATGCGGTTCACGAGACTGCCTCCACGGTCAATCTCCAGATTTGACGAACTGGTAACGAGGTTCATGGAGCAGTTCAGGATCCATGCTACTCGCCCTAAAGACGTGATGTCATTATCCAGTGTAATTCAGGCTCCGGGTGAGTCGCTGAAAGACTATTTATAGAGGTTCCACGTTACAGCTACCAAAGTTAGTAATTCGAATGACCATGCCATCCTTATGGCCGTGATGCGAGGAGTTGATCCAAAATTTGAGTTTGGCGATTGGCTAGCAAGAAAACCGCCAACCACCCTAGAATGTTTTTATTCAAAGGCAAATCAGTTCATGAGAAAGGAGGAGGCCAGGTTGTCGAGAAGGAGCAGTGCTGCAAGACCGAGCAGGGAAGCGGTGCAAAGAAATATTACAGTGAAGCAATCTGGCGAGAGTCTGGTAAGGTCCAAGTTAACATTCAAAATAAACCGAAGAAACCAAAAGAAACCGGAGGAGGAAATTCTGGCCAGAAGAGGGAAGCAGGAAAGTGGAAGCCGAGGATCCCGACTTATAATGAATATACACCCCTGAACACATCTTTGGAAAAATTTATATGTCCACATGTAATACTTTTTAGTACCGAAAGCCATGCCCAAAAGAATCGATTGAAGAAAAAAATCAAACCAGAAAGTATTGCCGATTTCACGAGACCTATGAGCACAACACTGATGAGTGTAGGCACCTCTACGATGCTACAGAAAAGTTGATTCGCTAGAAGAAGTTGCAGCATTTTGTTAAGAATCCGCAGGAAGGCAGATAGGGGACGTCTGATCCCTATCGAGGACAAGCTCCATGTCTACCTGAGAAGCCCACTCAAACCGGTGGAAGATTGGTGATAAACACAATAGTTGGTGGGCCTTATCCTGTAGATAAGAGTTGGCAGGAAATGGAGTGTTAAGCTAGTTCTTTGAGACATGCAATTTTTGAGCGTTGCTCGAACATGGAGGATGGGACTCCGACAAAACAGCAGCAAATGATGACGGATGATATAATATTCAGGAGTAAGGATGCCGATCAGGTTGAGGCACCTACTGTTGATCCGATGGTTATCTCAGCTACGATCGGACCGATGCTTGTAAGGAGAATATTGATCGATTGTGAGAGTTTTGTTAATATTATCTTTAAGAAGGCTCATGATGAAATGAAGATGGAGGCTAAGGATCTGAAACCATCTAAGGCCCGCATACACGGCTTTAATGGTGCGGCTACCGAAGCGGTAGGCTTTGTTGAGTTGCCAGTCGAGTTAGGTGAAGGTGAACGTAGGGGAGTGTGGATCCTACCGTTCATTGTTTTGGATGTTGGTTCCCCATATAATGTTTTTCTAGGCCGATCGGCCCTAGCTGAGTTTAGGGCAGCTTTGGCCCCATGGTGGTTAACTTTGAAATTCCTGAAGGATAATGTTCTTGGTGTAGTGCATGGCGACCAAGCTACTGGTCGTGCTTGTTATGTGGCCGAGCTGAGAAAAGCCCAGCGAAGAGAGAAGGGAAAGGGTGTGGACAAGTCCGTCCGCATCCATGTTGCTGAAGATTGACAAGTAGCGCCTCGATGATGAGGGATCTTACTGATTTTCTCCGAGCGAATGATGTTTTAGCTTGGACCCATTCTGATATGTGTGGGATTTCACCCGCCATCACGAGCCAAATGTTGAATATTGATCCAAAGTATGTCCATATAAAACAGAAGAGACGAGGCATGGACCCGGAGAGGCCCGTTGCTCTCAAGGAGGAGGTGGATAAACTTAGAGCCAACGGGTTTATTCGCGACGCCCTCTATCCCGAATGGATATCTATCCCTGTACTAGTAAGGAAGGCGAATGGGAAATGGAGGACATGTGTTGATTATTTAGACCTGAACAAAGAGTGCCCAAAAGATAGCTTTCCCTTGCCTAAAATTGATCAGCTGGTTGACTCGACAATGGGACATGAGTTGTTGTCATTTATGGATGCGTATTCGGGATACAATCAAATTCCGATGCACATCCCGGATCAAGAGCACACTAGTTTTGTCACAGATGTTGGATTGTACTGTTATGTGGTGATGCTGTTCGGGTTGAAGAATGCGGGAGCAACTTATCAACGTCTGGTGAATCAGATGTTTAAGGATCAGATTGGAAGAACGATGGAAGTTTATGTGGATGACATGCTCGTGAAGTCACGACAGTCAAACGGCCACATTCGAGACTTGGTAGAGATGTTTGATATACTCGGATTCTACGGCATGAAAATCAATCCTTTGAAGTGTTCCTTTAGCGTTGCATTTGGAAAGCTTTTGGGCTTCATTGTCAATGCACGAGGAATTGAAGTTAACCCAAAAAATATTCAAGCCATTCGGGATATACAGGCACCCAGAACTATAAAACAAGTGGAGAGCCTGAATGGGAAGGTCGTTGCATTGAGTTGATTTATATCCAGGGCAACCGACAAATGTATTCCCTTCTTTGATTTGAAAAGGAGAGGGCAAAAGAATTTTGAATGGATGCTGGATTGTGAGGACGCATTATGAGTTCTGGTGAGTCACCTGGAGAGGCCCCTAATTTTGTCGAAGCCCGTGGATCATGAGGAGTTGTACGTTTACTTAGCTGTATCCCAAAATGCCATAAATCCAGCCTTGATTCATGAGGAGGAGTGAATCCAAAAGCCTATGTACTATGTTAGCAAGCGTTTAACGCAGGCTGAAAGAAATTATCCCAACATAGAGAAGCTAGCTTACTGCTTGGTGATCGCATCACACAAACTCCGCCCATATTTCTAGGCACATCCAATCAACATCTATACCGACCAAACTTTACGGCAGGTACTCCAACGACTGGAAACTTCTGAAAGGTTACTTAAATGGAATATCGAGCTCAGTCAGTTCGACATCACCTACCTGCCTAGAAGAGCTATCCAGGGACAAGCGTTGGTAGATTTTATTGCAGAGTTCACTGTGTAGGATGAATCAAATGGAAGTGATGTAGTGCCTATAGTACGATGGAAACTGTATACCGATGGAGCATCCAATGACCATTGTTCTGGGGCTTGTTTTGTTCTCGTAACTCCCGAGAATCGGTTGATTTGTTATGCTTTGAAGCTTGACTTTCCTGCTACGGACAACGAAGCTGAGTTAAAGCGTTGATCATTGGACTGAAGCTTGCTAAAGAACTCGGAGTGAAATCGATTGAAATCTTTTGCGACTCACAGCTGGTGGTATACCAAGTCAGGGGAGACTACCAGGCGAAGGGACAGAGGCTTGGTCCGTATCTTATTCAGGTCCATGAATTATTGGCTAACCTCGAATACTATGACATTTCACACATCCCGCATGAGCAAAACAGAGAAGCCGGTTCGTTGGCAAAATTCGCAAGCACTGGTGACGCACAACAGATGGGCTTGCTTCCTGTTGAAACTCTACATGCCCCGAGTATAAATGCGATGGAAGTGGATCTTGTGCTAGAGTTGGAAACCGAAAGGGATTCATGGATGTCCCCATTCAAAGATTACTTGTTGCACGGGACCTTGCCTGAGAGAAGAAACGAAAGACGGCAAGTCCTTTGTAAGGCCTCGTGGTATGTTATGCGAGATGGGATTATCTATCGAAATGGATTCTTTGTTCCCTTGCACAGGTGCATCGCCTACGACGAGATAAAATGAGTTTTAAAAGAAGTCCATGAAGGAGAGTGTAGCAACCATACTAGGGGGCAGATGTTAGTCAAAAAGATACTCCGTTATGGATACTATTGGCCGACCGTGAATCGGGATGCCGTAGACTATGTGAGGAGATGTGATAAATGCCAGAAATACGCAAAAATCCTAAGAGCGCCGCCGACGGAAATCACACAAATGGTTAGTCCATCTTAAAAAAGTGTTTGGAAAAGGTTAGAGGAAAGTGGGTGGACGAACTTCTGACGGCACTCTGGGCATGCAGAACCACTCACAAGTCAGTGACTAACCTTACTCCATTTGCCTTGGCATATGGGGCCAAAGCAGTTATACCTGTGGAGCTTGAAGTCCCTTCCCACCGGGTAACTTATTACGATCCTAGAACGAACCGAGATCTTTTACTAGAATCATTGGACTTTATTGAAGAAAAGCTTGAAGAAGCTGATTTAAGGGCTGCCGCACATTGGCATTGAGTCGCTCGATATTATAATGTAAAAGTCCGGCCAAGAGCTTTTGATGTGGGCGACCTTGTTTTAAAGTAAGTTTTTCCGATCCCATCACACATGAATCCCACATGGGAAGGTCCTTACGTCATCGAACGGAGGCTTGGAGAAGGAACTTTCAAGCTAGCAATTGTTGATGGCGTAACACTCCCAGAGTACGGAATAGCGAGCATTTGCGCCGCTATTTTACCTAGTTTATTTCTTTTGCATTTCTGTCATAGTTGTTTACAGTATTTATTTTCCTTTTTGTTCTTTGTTTTCGATATGTAATAAGATAATTCAGTCTGCCCCTATTTTCTATAATCAATAAAAGCTTGAAGCTATTTTTCTATGAACTGTTGATGTTTCATGTTATATAATTACATGTCAAGGTTAGTTAGCATTGACACATGTGACGTACGAACGCGCACATAAAACTAAAATTGACTGGGAATGTACAAAAAACCTCTAGATCCCCAGAATGCGGATTAGAGTACTTTGAGCCCCTGTGTGCGGACTAGAGTATAAACGACTTAAAAGATCTCTAGATCCCCATAATGCGGATTAGAGTACTCTAAGTCCCCTGAGTGTGGACTAGAGTATAAACGACTTAAAAAATCTCTAAGTCCCCAGAGTGCGGATTAGAGTACTCTGAGTCCCCAGAGCATGGACTAGAGTATAAACGATTTCAAAAAATCTCTAAGTCCCCAGAGTGCGGATTAGAGTACTTTGAGTCCCCCGAGCATGGGCTAGAGTATAAACCATTTCAAAAAATCTCTAAATCCCCAAAGTGTGTATTAGAGTACTCTGAGTCCCCTACGTGCGGACTAGAGTATAAATGATTTCAAAAAATCTCTAAGTCCCCAGATTGCGGATTAGAGTACTCTGAGTCCCCAGAGCGTGGACTAGAGTATAAACGATTTCAAAAAATCTCTAAGTCCCCAGAGTGCGGATTAGAGTAATCTGAGTCCCTAGAGCATGGGCTAGAGTATAAACGATTTCAAAAATTCCTAAATCCCTAGAATGTGGATAAAAGTTTCTAAGTCCTTCGAATATGGACCAGAATATAAATGGCTCATGAACTCTCCGACTCCCAATTGTGGGTTAAATTATAAGTGAAGTAAGGAAAATCTATAAATGCAAAGGAACAAAATTTTATTTACTTTCCAAAAAACTTCCTTACAACTCCTCTGAAAGTTCGGAGGCCAAGTCTATATACATCGACTACTGGCAAAAGAAAGAAAAGAGAAGAGAAAATGACTACACGACCCTAATTTATTCAAGCTAAGCAAAACGTTACAAAACAACGACTATTTCTTCGCTTTTTTCTCCTTCCTCGGTTTTTCCAAAGCTTCCTCAGCCAAACGCTTCTTTCTAGACCCTTTACTCACTTGCGAGGAGGTACCCGAGGAAGGAGGAGGAACGTCCATGGGTGTAGTCCCGCCAGGAGGAATGAATTTTAGTGGCTTATTAAGAGGATCGTCAATCTCCATCACCTTGGGCTCACTCTTAACTTTGAGTTTCTCCTTTTCCGCCTCTTCGATTTGCTCCTTCATACTAAGTTTGGCGGTGTGCTTTGAGGCGCCCGTGATTATAACATCATCATGTTCTTCGCCAAGTGGCTAATCCTCGGGCTTATCTTCGTCTAGTACTCTAATTACTTGAGCATCAGGGCCCGGAGTGTCTCCGACGGCTGGTACCTCTGCCTCTTTTTCTTCCAGCTCTGTGGCGACCTCGCTCCTTGGAGTCGGTTCAGGACTCGAATGACCTACATGGTTTCACAAAAAACAAATGTTAGAGTATATCCGTTATTCGCCAAGAACGACAACTTCTTGAACTATAAAAGGTGAAATTAAGTACTTACATCTAGTTGACTCTCGGTGGTCATCGTAGTATCCCCCTCGATAATTGGAGACAATGTACGAATGCCAAGTCCGGGCTTCTCCGGATCATAGCCAATATGCTGGTCAACGGGTTCAGGAGATGAAATCTTGGTTGGTTGGATGGAAGGGAGGACTTGAGACTCAGTGTCAGATGGACCGACGATATATTCTTTCTCCTTCGACGTTGGGGATGCTCCGCAAAATAAAAGCTTGGCTGCAGATAAATCGAAGGGCTTATTTCCTCAAAGCACTTCTTTCACGAGTGCCTCCTCATCGATCTCTTCAACTCCCGACTCTACTTTTTTGATTTTGACAAGAGTGTTCCATGCTTCAGCAAGCGATTCGAGGTAACCATCGCCCAAGAAGGATAAGTCGCAGTGCATAAGGACCCTCGCATTATATTCAGCGATGAGTGGGTCGAATAAGCATTTAATCTCCTCCCTGCCGGACTCAGTCGCTGCCTCAATTCGGGAGTCGGCCTTTGTAAGCGCTACCTTTTTTCCTTCTTCACGAGCTGCATCCTTCAGCGCTTTAATTTGGGATAATTCCTCGTCGAGCTTTGTTTTCAAGTTCCTTTTCTTGATGATTTCATCACAATATTTCTATGATTCTTCCTACGCTACAATATTCTCCTCTTTCTCTTTAGATAATAGTCTCTCTAACTCTTCCACTCGGTGAGCTAGAACATCTTTCTCTTTTTGCAGAGAATCTTTATCCAACGCCAAGGCGTCGCTGCGTTGACGTGCTTCGTACTGCCTCAGCTGTTTCCTTGGCATTCTTTTCTGTGGTCTCAAGCTGGGTTTTGTGTAAGAGCAGTTTGTCATCCAAGCTCTTTATGATGTCTTTGTCGTGAATGGCTTCTAGCTTGAAATGGTCGATCTCATATTGATGCTCAGTAGAGACCTCTGAAACTTTTTCGACTAGGTGTACGAATGCATCGTGTTGGACATACACGTCATTCATGCATGCGAGCGAGTCTGCTTTAGCACTCCTGGGGATAAGATGTATAGCGGGAAGGAATTTCAACCCGTCAAAACAAATCTTTAGACATAGCCTTAAGCTCGGCTAATTTCTCCGCCATGGTTGGGTTGTGAATGGGAGCTGGAGGAGTTGATCTTGTCGGAGTCAATGATTCCTTGTGATGATCACGAGACTAACTAGTACTCGAAGATCCAGAATGTTGATCGCAGGGAGCGTCCGACTGGGAGCCTCGGTAAGTAGACTTGTCACCACCATGCGTCGGAGGATTTGCGGTTTTGCTTGGATATGAAGTGTGCCCATGGGTTCTCCTTCTTGAGGATGAAGACGATTCTCTAGAGTAGTAATCTCTATCTCGACTTTCATCTCTGTCCCTCTTTTTTTCGGATCCCGAGTCTCGACCTGAGCGATGAAAGGTAGAAGAGCTGGGGATGCAGTTGAAGCCATGAGAGCGAGTTGTTGCACCTATACATAAGATTAAGCGAGAACAAATTAGTGAAAGCCACATGGAAAATTGAATTTAAGTTGGTGATGAAGTGTAAGTGCTTGTGTGTGTCCTAGTGCATCCCCACAACAGACTAGTAGTTTTCGCTTTACTCATGGGAGTTTTTTCTCCCTGATCATGGAATTGTATACCTTCACCGCTTCTCCCCGGGCGAGTTGAGCCCCTTGGCACCGAGATTAGTGAAGTCGTAATTCAATAAGTCATCAGGAAAGAACAAGTCGGAGAGTCCCTTTAGCGAACTTTCAATTTTCTGGGAAGACGATCCCTTCCCAATGGGAGTTATCACGTATTTCAAAGTTGCCCCAGCTTCTTTCTTTTTAATTCTGTACGCCAAACTCTTTTTCTTCTTTGGGGAAGTCTGCGGCTTGTTAGTGCAAGGAGCATCGGCTGCTGGCGCCTATCCGGAACTTATGTTCTCAATTATTGGCGTTGGGATCTCCGTTTCTTTAATCTCTCCTTCCTCGATGGTATCATGAGCTCCTTCAAAAGGGGGCACCAAGGGACCAACTTGTTCTCTCTTCCTCTCAGCGGTTTCCCTTGAAGTCGTTGTGCTTCTTGGAAGGCCAATCATGTGACCATTCTTAGTAATCCGAATAACGATAGCAGTTCATCGGTAACTAGCAGTTTGATGTCCCGATCTTCCACTGGAGTAGCGCGAATAGCCTCGACTGCTCTGGAGTACCTAGTACCTTCGGCTGTGGGCGAATACCTGGAAGGGTTTGAGAATTTCGAACTTTCAAAAAAATGTGATTTAAGTCCTGGTATGAGGGACAAAGTGGGAATGAAACTTACGTCCTTCCAACCATCTTCTCGCGAAGCCGGGAGGACAGCGCACGTAGAACCACTTTTGCTTGAATTGAGAGAGCTTGTTCCATGCACCCATCAGAACTTGGTATTTAGGAAACAGTTCCAGGAATACGTAAGAAGAGCTATCAGCACGTTTCTTGAAGTGGTAAATGTAACGAATGTCCTCAGGAGTTGGAGGTCTGAACAGGACGCACATGAACAATAGGAAGGTGCCGTGAATAAACGCGTAGCTGTTAGGATGCAGTTGTGTAGGGGTGATCCCTCTGTACTTTAGCACCTCGCGAATGAAAGAGTTGAAGGGTGGCACGCATC
This sequence comes from Allium fistulosum, assembly GCA_030737815.1. Lineage (NCBI taxonomy): Eukaryota > Viridiplantae > Streptophyta > Magnoliopsida > Asparagales > Amaryllidaceae > Allium > Allium fistulosum. The sequence continues at coordinate 929,821,361 of CM060906.1, forward strand.
CAGCTGGGGGCAAATGGGGTCGATCTTGCCTCGATGGAACTAAAACATCTTCGAAAGGGAATTCCATGAATAGAGCACAATCGACGAAGAGTGATTTCGCCGATTTTTTTGGCTTGCGAGTTGATCGGGCTATCCAAGATAAAAACATCGTCTATGGCATCAGGAGCCGGGTCTATAACCTTAGCAGGAAAAATCGGAATGTCGGCAATGGGGTCAAAAGGCGGGCTCGACGTCTCTACTACCTCTTGTCGATGACTTGGCCCAGGCCTATCAGATAAAGTGGCAGAGCTTGATCTCTTATCTGATTTAGAAGACATTGCGGGAAGGCACTTGATGTGAATAAATACATGTTTAAGATATACTCGAAAAATAATCGATATTAGAGGTAATAATAATATATTCCCCCGTGCTGTGTGTGAACTAGTACGGTGACTCTAACATGAGTACAAAGAGCTTAAGATTGAAAAGACAAGTATAACACAATGAAGTTTTGGGTTGTCATCCGGGGACCGTCATCGCTGACCATCTCCGGCAGCGTAGTAGATGGTCGGTGATGGAAGTCTTGGAATCGAGCATTGGCATTCTAGATTATGAAGGCTGTTACTTGCATTTGTTGGGCTAGATTCACGTTTATAGTTGCTTAAGCTGTAAATTCATTAGCCCGAGTTAAGTCCATAGGCTTATGTGTCATGGTCCATGTCATTGTTCATACTGACCCCTACACCTCTTAAGTTGCATCAATTAAGTTGAAGTAGTTTTGATTGCCGATGCTGATCCCAACCTCTTAATACTGACCCCTACACCTTAGTCCTGCTACAGACCTGGACCTCCCTAGAAAACATACCGACCGGATTTTCCCTCATAAGATACCGATCCCTCGGCTTTTCATAATGAACCGACCCGACCTCTCAATGAAACATGCCGAGCGATCACTCACGAAACCTACAGACCGGACTTTACATCATAAACCTACCGAGCCCTCTCCTTAGATTGATATGCTGAGCACACCCCTACAGCCCATACACCGACCTCTTTAAACATACCGACCCCCATTTCCTAAAATCTCCTATGTCAAATACTCTCAAGTCAACTCCATCCCACACCAAAAGTTCACCGCTGTCCTTGCCTCTACTCTCTCTCACTGTTTCTCTCCTCTCCCACTCGGTGTCATATGCCTACATAACTCAAACCTAGGTTGAGATCAGGAAGACATGGCCTAACAGTTCGAAATGGAGTATGGATTCGTACCTATGTGATGATTTAGAGCTGGGCGAGTGAATATTGAGGCATGTAATCGAGAAATGATGGAGAGTTGCGAATGGGAAGGTGACTTGGCGATAATGATGGCGGCTCGGCAAGGTGGGGTATGGCAGCTCGGAGAAAGGCTTGGGGACTTAAGAAGTTAAGTTAGAAAATGAAGGTGCGAGAAGAAAGGATGCTCGGCACGAGCTTTTATATGATAGGTGGAATACGAACCGGTCTCCCCTTGGAGATCCGATTGTATTCGAAGGGGTCGGCTATTCGACAATGCCGACCCCAGCCGACGTATAGTAACCGAGGGGTCGGCATTCACATGCCGATCCCCTCCACTTTAAAAAAAATAAAGAAATAAAAAATGCGTGGGGACTGGAGAGACATAAGCTTGGGAAATCCACTGTAAATCAAGCCTTTGAAAAGTTATGTACGGTCGACTTTTGAAAAGTTACAACAGGGTTCTAGAAACTTCCTTAAGACAAAACTAATGCGTTCAAACGACGCAGAACTTCATTAGAGGTTAATGAAAAAGCAACGATCAGTTATCAATTTGAACGAGCTGGCCTCTAGGAACTGGATTACTCGCTGATTCAAAGAGCGTCATGTTGTTCACAAGATGCACTTTGGGGGGCAAATGTTACCCGGTACCTTAACCCGGCTACAAAATGGTAGTTGTAGAAGCTATGATTGAGCTTGATGGGCATAAGGTCAGGAGTCAGTTTGCTTTGAGTCATGGGGGTATTTACTCCTGGTCGTCTTATCATTGACTTCGAGTTAGTATGAATCAACTACTAGGGGTTGGCATATCCATGGGTCGGTGTTGCTTTGAGCCTAGGGGTCGTTTGGCATAGGGTCGACATAATTGTAAGGGTTCGGTCAAATAGGATCGGTTGCTTGCGTTCGGTCACTTGGGATCGGCTAACTCGGTTTGGACTGAGCAATGAAGGAGTAGGTTAGCATGAGCAAGGGGATGAGTTACTTCGAGTCGTAGCCCAATTTACTTCGAGCCAGAGTGAGGGTTGCTTCGAGTCGACATCCAGAAGACCCTAGGTTGGTTGTGAGGGATCGTCATGATCAGTTTGGTCTACCTAGCTAATCAGTGGTGGGCCGAACTCTTTTGGTCGTGGGCCTGGAGGACTGAAAAGAGATGCAAGCTCAGAGAAGCCATGCTATCTCCATCTATAAATACAAAGGCAGGGTTCCATTTTAGGGGAGGATTTATAGGAGAACTGAGGGGAGACTCTGCCATTTTCTGTACTCACTTCCTTTTCATTCTAAATTGAATTCAAGCTGTTCTTTGTGAATTGTATCTGTATTAAAACAGTTGAGAAACCAATAAAGATTACATTCAAAGTGGACGTAAGCCCTTACGCCAAACCACTATAATTCTGTTGTTCTCGTTTTTACCGTTATTTTTGCATTATATTGTGACATTCCTCTATTTCCATTTACTTTCTTCATTTATCTCTCCACACAAATCTACTCTAGGTTGTTAGTGACCAATTCTGGTGCTAACAATGTCTCTTGATGATTTCCCCCGTAATCATCCTATATATATAATATACTATCTATAAGTCTAATCTAAGGTCTGTTATATATGATGTATTGTTCTAAACCTGCTCTGATACCAACTGTGAACACCCTACCTCTATACCCATACCATCAAAGAGTATTGCAGAGTAATACTATCAGATAATATGGAGAATAAGGCTATATAGGGTACACATATGAATATTCCCTTGGACTAACACTCGTATGTATTACAACATCAAATAAATAACTCATCTAAATGTACATAGTATCGATACAAAGAAAAAAATACATGTGCCTCTAGGATACAACAATACACAATATAGAGTAAATAACAAAGAACACAGGGTCGATCACACCAATAACATATAATATATAAAACAATAATGTCATACAAGTACAATACATTTCAAAAGCCAACTATCTCAATATAGTATGATGATAAATCAACATACAGCTCAATGTCAAATATACACAGTGAATCTATATCACACAAGTATCGTTTAACAATCGTAATATAAGACTCCTTTAAGCCCAATAAAACAAATGCTAGTTATGTCATCCATATGCCTAAAATGTCTCAAAGTGATACAAGTATTACATAAATAACACACATGTCAGAGTGTGTCTAATCAAGGATCAATAGTATGGGTAACAGAGTGTAAATATGGAATAATAATATACTAATGAAGTTAATTAAATAATCAAACGACATGTCAAAGGATGTATACAAATATTGTAATGTATGCCTAGAATATACATATAATGCTATAAATAATCATAAAGGCATCACATCACTCAAATAACTCAAATCCATATGGAACAGTCAATACTGATATCAAAAGATGCAATCACTCATATAGAAACACATCAAATCAGAAACACAGAATCAACTCAAATGGTTGAATCACACTTATCCAAAATCATCATCAAATCCAAAAATATCGATAAATGAGATATTATCAAGTATAATCAAGCTAGCATGAAGCACTACCCAAATATATCTCAATCTCGATAAAAATCCTTATCAGTGTATATAAAATATTGAATAGGATAGGATGCCTATCAATATACTCAGAATCCAATATACACTGGACACATATCACAGGTATAATCTCATTTCCTCATATAAAAAAATTAAAATACATCGTTACGGGATATGACCGTACGACAGACATGAAATCTCATGTAGCGTCATATATATATATAACAACTTATGGGTCCTATAATCCATATCTATACTAAAGTGAGGTGTATTAATCATATATGCCAATCTACTACTTCATTAGTACTAGAAGGGATACCAATAGCACCAAGCAAGCTCTAGAGCAAATAATTCTCTACGGTCTTTAGTTATCTTATAGTCATTGTGACACGTATCCACCGGTGTGCTCGTCAATGCGAGGACTCTTAAGTCATGAAACTTTACATGCCTTAATAGGTAACAGACTATTGGACTTGGTGACACGGGGTCTAACGTACCCATATGGGGGTAGCATAAAGCTATATAATATAGTGTCACAGATCTTGGGTGCAATCCCATGATCAGGCCACTAAGGTGGAATCTAGCCATCTGGTCCTCTCCAACATAATATGATTTCATCATAATAGTCGCAAATAGAACTAATACATATAGAAACGAAGTCTTGGTCATTGTTAGGCACAGAGCCATACTCGCTAAATATAGGCAGGAAGCCATATATCACCACGTGTATCACCTCACACTATCGATAAAAATTCTCATCACGTGAGTGACTTCTACTTACAATGAATAACCGAATAAATATTAAAGCAACGTCCTATACCATTGCATGATACTTAAACGTTTATTCACTGTTTATAAACTACACTCAAACTATCAAATATTTTGTATAATGAGTCCAAAGAATAACCAAAAAATTATTACCGAAAGCCTCATACCATACGGTATTATAACTTCACTTATTCAGACTTATTGTTACACATAATAGAAATCATAAAAAAATCGTATCAAGGATGTCATCACCGTATCATATTAGAATCATCAACCAAATCAATATCAATGATAAATCACTCATATCATCTAAATGAAAATCGAGAAGATGAGAAATCAGAATACTTGGGAATCATGTATAAACATTCTTTTATAACCCATATTAATAATACATAAATAATTATAATATTAAGAAAACACACTTTAAAATTCCCAAAAACCGATCATAGAAGTTCCCATTGCTTTCCATAATTTATAAACTTCAAAAAATAATTAAAACCAAATATGAAAAATTCACTTTTCAATAATTTATTAATTTTTCAACCCTTGAAACATTCAACTGTTAGTCTAATAGTTGTTTATATACTCAGAAAACACATAAACTAATTTTAAAACCCCAAAATAGTATATTATACAATAATAATTCCATAATTCTACTATATCAAATATTATTTTTAGTTAATTTTAGAAACATCTAATTTAAATTAAGACTTTCTTATTCAAATAATTACGTTTTCTGAATTTTGTATTATACTATAGAATTTCATAATAATACTTTGGAAATCCTTAATTAATAATAATAATTTATTTCCAAACAATTTATATCTATACATCCTTTAAATAAAAAATTCTATTTCATTAGACCAAATTAAATACTCTTAAGTGATAATGAAATATATTTCCAAATTTAAATGAAACATTGATTCTCAATCGTGTTCTAGTTATTTTCTTTATTTGTATTTTTATTGTATTTAATTTATTATATTTATTTAGTTTATTTTATATTTTTATATCCATGCAATTATATATTTAAAAATTAAGTATATGAAACAATATTGATACAAACTCACACATAAACACATCACATACACATGCATAGGTTATTACATACACACACAAAACACTCACGCATACATCAGGTCACACAAATAAACACAGCAACACACACACACTCTCACACAACACAACACACACACACACACACACATATAAACACACTCGGCTTAAACAAACACAGTCACACTCTCAAAACATAGCAGCACAGACACTGCCATTCACAAACAGAATCATACATATATGCACAGCACATACACACTCATGCACCAAAACATGCATACAACATACACAAACACAATCACGCACACATCCAAACACAACACGTTCATCAGAGCACACACGTGCCTACACCACAAACATATAGCATCACCCATAAGTGCATAGGTCATTTATGATAGGTCCACCGGTCGACAATGGCTGGAACGTTTAAGCTCTAGGTCGAGCGTTCTTTGATCGATATCATACCTTTTCGTCACCATTATCACCACCAGTTCTAAGTAATCAACGTCTTCTCTCTTCTTATGGACATAGACATAGAATTTTGTGAGTAAACACTCACTTGTGAACTCATCGTCTTCTCTCTGCTTAGGGACGCACGCAAACCGCACACCACCAACATAATGAAATTCGATTCTATTCCCGTCATAGATTTTTAACAAAGAAAAGAGCCATATATCTAAATTTGGTTGTTTATATAAATTTAATTTGATCTTAATTTCTGAGAGAGAGGGTTATTTGGGAAGAGAGTATCAAGAAGTGGTTATCAATTCATGAAGCAATAAGAACGTAAATAAAACTAATGAATGAAGAAAAATCTTGAACCAAAATACTCTGGAAATAAATAAGATTTGGATATTTGGGCTTGGGCCAAATAAACTATAAGTTTGAAAATAAATAAATATTTTTCATTTTCTTTTATACAAACTAAATGTTATTTACATTAAATAAATATAAATTCCCATTACTAAATTACTTCCTTTCCAAACAACATCGTATATCAATTACACTACTTCTATAACACATTATTTTTGCATTTTAACTAATTTAACTTTTTATATATCATATTTTTACAATTTAAATCCTTTTATTAGATAATTTCAAAACCCGGTTTTAAATAAATCTCCAAATTCTAATTTAATTAATTAAATTACTATGGTTAACTCTAATTAATTACTATGTAAAATTCGAGTAGTTACAATAGTGAAATAAATCATTAAAAATTGATCCAAATTTGCTTTCCTCTATAAGTTGGCTTATTGGGGGGCTGTAATAGGCTTGCTAAGGAGGAGAGCTTAGTAAGGGTCTGGGATAGGGTAGGCCGGAAGAGGAGGGTGACTTAGTAGGGCTGTTTGTGATTTAAGTATTAATATTTTTTGGCTTTGGTGTATTTAATCTTGGAGAGAGGTTGAGTTTAGGTGTTTAGTTAGGGAAAAGGGCCAGTTGACACCATAATGATGGATATTGATGCCCTATCTTTTGGCATCAGGAAAGTTTGGTCAGAGTTTGACATGTTTTCTATTACTGTGTCCTTCAGGCATAGTAGAGTAACTTCACATAGCAGTGAAGGAACTATTGTGCTAAAGCATAGTAATGTCGTATTCTACATGAGTGATGCTATTGGTTGAATCTTGTTGTGCTCCTAGCTGAAGCATGACGACTCCTTGGACTCAGTCTTGGGAAAGTTAAGGCATATGGAAGTGGTCTTAATAGAATCCAAAAAATTCAATGGATTTTGAGGAAATTTAAGGACAACTAATGATTCACATATGAATGAGAAGACTTCGATGTTGTGTATATATTTGGGGAAGTTTGTAAGCGGATATTGTTGGTTACATACGGTTTTGGTATGTTTGATTAGTGACAATCGGAGAGATATGACACTTGTAAATAGACCAATGTACTAAGAGTGACGACATGGATTTCAAATGTGATCCTAGAGTAGAGGTGGTGAGAGATTGGGATGTCATTCTTGAGTAGACCATACGATGCCCATAGTGCAATTAGATATTGCTACGAGACCTACATAAGTCAATACCCTTATGCGTTGACTCAACGTCAATAGATATGAGTTGGAACCGAGGTATGTCTCTCTTGGTAGTAAATGGAAGTTCATTACATGGATATCAGTTTTAGATATTCAAATTGCATTAGCCTAGGGCATTACTTATATATGATTTATACGGCAATTTGGTGTCGGAATACTTGGATGTAGCATTTTTTTGTATTGTTGTATTTATGTTACATTGTAGTTTTGACTAGGATTGGGAGAACAATGACACCTTTAACCATGGAGTATAATATTACTCCTACACTACTCTATTTATGTTTTTGATACCTTATATGATTAGAATATGTGTTGTTTTAACTTGTGATGTTCTACATTTACCCATTACATGCTAGGATGAATATCAATATTTATCTACAACATTACTGTAATGCTTTGCAAATTTGGCAAATAAGTTGCTAATTATTTATAGCCATTTAAATCAAATTGACAGTAAAAGAAAATTTTGAGCAAAGTTGTCTTTCAAGAGTTTTGATATTTTCATTATGTTCGGAAATACCAAAAATGTATATTTTGGTATATAACATGATATACTTCCATCAGCGTTCCAAAAATAGGTGTTTCGGGCCTTTATGGCCACTTTGGCCCAGCGTGCCTCTTTTCGTTTATAAACAGTATCTTAGGGAAACCTAGGACAACTTCTGCTATATCATTCTTCATTTTCAATTTGCCTCTTTGAATATAAATCTCTCTGGACTAATGGAGATTATCTATGCTAGTTACAAAATATTGTGATTTACAAATCAATCCGAAACTAGGTCTTATGTTATGCTATTTCTTATGGTGCGATGATGCAAAAATAGTGGTAGTGCCTGTTTCATTTTAGTTTTGTGAAGCTGGATTAGAATATTCTCTATTATAGAATAAACAAAGAAACCACGACCGTCGATTCAAAGGTTTTGCAATAAACGATGAAACGACAACTACAGGATGATTGGAGGGTACCAAGACGTTGGGGTTGATCCATGCGGTTCAATCTATTCAGAGGTTGCTAGGATGGCACATATAATTACTCAAAGCGGTGGAATATAGTGACCAGTGGAGGAGAAAGAAACGGTCGAGGGGGCATCGTGGTGGTCGGGAAGTGTAGTGGCAGTCTTAGGGGGAGTACAATGGGGTTGGATTGAGTGATGGTAGCGCTAAGTGGCTGTAACGATCAGAAATTTTTAACGTTCTAATAAGAATATTTAATTTATTTAAATATTCAAGTTTGATTCAAATTTAATAAATAATAAGAAAATCAATTTTTAATAAAATGACTTGATTTTTATTGACGTATTTTTATATGAATTTATATGATTTTTCCATAATATTTAATTTGAATAATATCTAAATTATCATTTGACATGTTTTTCGGTAAACGATGGTATTTTTAAAATTTCGCCATTAACCCAAAAAATTGATCAACACCCAGAAATCAGATGAAAGCACCAATTCTTTTATAATAGATGTAAATGAAGTAGAAATTTTAGATCAAGCAAGTAAGAACAACAGAAAAGTAAAGAACACATAAGAATTTTTATAGTGGTTCGACGTAATCTCTGGCCTACGTCCACTTTAATCTCTTTTATTAGTTATTCTCTCTCTGAATTACAACTAGTTATATATGATCTGACCACTATCTAGTGGATCTTAGATTTATAATGATGTTTCTAGAGTGTTTAAGAAGTAGAGGATAGAAGTGAAGAAGTGGAAGAAGTCTATAATGGTAGAGAGATCAGATCCAGAGTGAAGAGCTAAAGATCAGGGAAAAGAGATCAGAGGGGAGATCCCATTTTTTGCATGTAGGCTGGTATTTATAGAAAAACAGTTGTATTGGGTCAAAATCCACTTGGAGCAGAGTCCAGAGGTCGGCTCGAAGTCACGTGCCAAATTGTAGAAGCTCACGAATTAACCAAACATGTCGGTACCAACCTAAACAAGTCGGTGCCGACATGTCTCCTTTATTCAAAATACTTCAAGCTTTCTTGCACTCTTCTTCTTACTTAATTTTGTGGCATCCTATGTTTTTTTAATCTATTGTTGGTTGGTTTTGATGATCGTTCCTTCATCACTTGATTTATTTTTCCATTTCAGTTGTAACGACCCGGGATTTAATTGCTTTAGTTATAGACATTTATATATATTTTTAATTAATTGATGAATTTCATAACTCAAATTAAAACTCTTTTAAATAATAACTAATGATGTTAAAATAGTTTTTAAATTTTGTTTTCAAATATAATTAGTTTAAAACAAAATAGCTCGTAGAAAAATAGAAGAAGTGACTGAAGAACGTTTTCCGAAATTTCGACCTTTCAACACCGAGAAGTTGTCGAGGATGTCATTTGCCTTTGTGCACTATATGTACATATATATAAGAGTTAATTAACAAGATAATAATACACTTAGAAATAAATTATCTTATATTAATTTGGATTAGTAAGTGAAGTGACAAGACATAGTTTTAAAAATAATAAACATTTTATATAAATATAAATATATATATATATATTAAGTATTGTCACATCTTATATTTGTAATAATTAACCATAATTATCTCTTGTCACATCTTAGTTAATTATTAATTAAACTGATATATATATAAAGGAAGTGATGTGACTAAACATAATAATTATATATATAATAAACTGATGTGACTATACATAATAATTATATATATGAAGAAAGTGATGTGACTATACTTAATAAATATAAACAAATATATATATAATGAAAGTCATGTGACTAAAAATAATAATTATATATATACACATACATATTAACTTAAATATAAAGGATGATGTGGCAAAAATCTAGTAGAGGGTATGTACTCTTAGGCTATTTTTGTAATTTAACTTTTACACTAGTATATAAACCCCTTCCTACCCTTTTTCCTCATTTTCTAAATCCATTTCTACTCTTCTAAATTCTCTTCCAAGCTTTCATATACACTTTAATGGCTTCCTAAATATTTCTAAAAGTTTAAAAAGTTTAGTTCATCCACTTTTAAACTTCTAAATTCTAGTTTAAAGCTTTCTTTCCTCGTTTCAACACCTCTCCTTCACAAAACAAGTACATACCCACCCTTAACTACCTTAGGCAGAACCCATATACCTCTAAGCCGAACTCTTTTGTCCCCCTGAACCTTCCAAATATCTCATTTTTAAAAATTAAAGCGAAGACTTAGCTCATATACAAGCTCTAGAGGAAGTTGCCTTGATTTAGTCAACTTTTGGTGAGTAAAGTTCTTGCTTTTTACTAAGATTTTAAAACATATATCATTGTTTAATTTATTGTATATATGATGTGTGTTTGGGTGAAAATAATTGTTGTTTGTGTGAATGTATAAGTGCTTGAATTATAGTGATGTTTGGTTATGAATTTTATGTGCTTATGCGATATGATTTGAAATTAGACTTGAAATGAAGTTTAATGTTTATATTAGTTAGAACTTGAGATCTTGGCTCATTTTAGTGGGTTTGATGTGAATATGAATGTTATGGTTTGAATACATGTTTTATGCTAAGAAAGTTAGCACCTTTGCTCGTTTAAGCGACATGTAATCCCTTGTGTAAAAGCTTTAAACTTGGGTTTTAAATTTAAAAATATATTTAAGTTAAACTTGTTTGGATTTCAAAAACACACCTTTATGATTTACGAAGTGGTAAAGTTTCCAAGAGGTGGAGTTTATAAGATATAGAAAAAATCCAACTTTAAGTTTCAAAATTACGGGTCGTATAGAGATAGTCCATATGGAAGCAGTTCGTAAAATGAACTAGTTTTTCAAATCTATAAGTGTTTTACTTAAGTATATTTTATAAAAGTCTTTTCTAACTTATGTTAAGTAATTAGAAAGGTATTTATTATTTAATTAATTATTTATTTAATAAATGATTAATTAATTAAGGTAATTAATACTTAATCATTAATTAACAAATGTAATTAGTACCTAAGTGTTAACTAAGTAAGTTAATTATAGTTAGTTAAATAATTAAAGGTTAATTTTTAGTTAATTAGGGATTTATTTCTTATTTAATTATTTATTTAAGATTAATCAATAATTAATTATTTATATAATAGAGAGTTAATTATTAATAATTACCAATTAAGTTAAATTTAATTAAGATTTTAATTAAGACTTAATTATTATTTAATAAAGGTTTAATTTATTATTTAATTAATAAATAGGGTTTTAAATCGCTTTGTTTCTAAAATATCGGTTTTGTTTAAACTATTTATCTTTTTCAAAAATGTTTTAAATCAAGGGATTTCTTTGTCGATTACCCTTAAGTAACCGCAAACAAATACGAAATCAAAGTTACTATGTCATGTTTAAATCAAGTATATGGTTATCTATATGTAGACTCTGTATAATACCTAAGTAGCGGATTGTCCGCTAACTTGACCTGTTTTAACTCAGGAAATATGTTGTGTATATTAGAGTTCCCCGATGAGGACTCGAATACTGGTTACATGCTTCCAAAAGAACCGAATTTGAGTTATCCAAAAATTATCGCTTAGTTTGGAGACCCCGGTTTCAGATAAGTATAATTTATCCGAACTACTCCAAACTAATAACGCTCGCGATAGATTGTCAGGAAGTATACTATGGAGATGTATTATTCTTCCTGAGGGTGATTCCAAAATGGAAAATAGTAAATGTTGAAGGTTTGTTCGATCCCGGAACAACTTGTATGGATGAATGCTAGCATTGCATTAGTTGTTTGGTGGGCAGTGTTAGAATTCCAAGATGGTTTGCTCAAAGAAAAGGTAATCGTAACCTCATGCCTCATCAACTGGAAATGACTAAAATCAAGGGATATGCTTCAAGGCTATGTGGTTCGCAACCATTAGGGTATGGTCATCACCCAATCTAGATCGATATTGTAGATTATGTATGCTTGAGGCCCATTTAGGTTGTGATCACAACCAAGGTGATGACATACTCGACGCTATCTAATAGGGGTAGGACCGGTCTTGACTTGCAGGGAGTCCATGTGAGGCTCTCGGTGTATTTTATCTAGAGATGCACTGTGGTAGGTGGTACCCCGGTGCCTTCTCATTATTGTATTCCATTTTTCAATACGTGCCTTTACAGACTTAGTTGTGCCTAAGTACTGAAATGTGAGATGCAAGCATTTCAGCTATATTAAATGTTTATTTTAAACTTAGACATTATGATAATATCAAATGATTTTATATAGAATTGTTTTGGTTATCCTAAGGCAAAAACCCGACCATGTTTATATGCGGCGTGGTCTTACGAGATACTTTTGTTTTGAATGTTTTTTGTTTTGTTTTTGTTTATAAAGTTAAAAACTTATGCTTTACTCACACCAGACCCATGTCTAATCCAGGGTTTTATTTTCTCCCCTAAAACTCTTGGGTACCCAAATTTGTATGAGTAGCCAAGTGATCCAAGGTTCTCACGGATGCATTTTAGAAAAGCTTGGAGCAGGTGGCTTCAACGTTAGCTAGCTACTATCTTATTCCGCTGCGTATATATGTATGTATTTTGTACTAGTGATGTAAGGACAGGTAGCTATAACTGTCCCAGTTTGGAATCTTGTACTATTATGACTCTGATGTACTAGTATGGCAGTATCTATAAAAAATCTTATGTTGATTAATATATGTTGTTTCATTATGTTGTGAGATTCTATGATTGTGAAGTTTCTTCTTATCTTTCTTTTCTTTACCCTAATGGTTCATCTTTCGAAGTATGAAAGGCGAATCGTTACACGTGGTATTAGAGCTTAGGTTGAGCGAACACCTAGGCTTTGGGTTGGGGTCGACTTTGAGAGCGCGTATTTGTAAATTTTATTCATAGACATATATATTCCTATTAGTTAGATCTGCTTTGATAGGTTTGATTAGTACCCTTCCTTAAAGATTTATCTCGTCTAAGTATCATAAAGATATCTTACTTTATTCAGGTAGTGAGAATGAGTTCGAGAAGGGGACGAGGAAGAGGAAACAGTAACACAATAACCAGAAATGGAAGAACCCCGAATGTTAGAAGGGGTAGAATAGCTGTTAAGGCCATAGCTCTAGTACAGCCTCTAGTAAACTTCGTAACTCTGTGCAAGGACTTCACAAATCTAGAAGGAAAACCTTTCAAGGTTACCGAATCTATCATTGAAGTAAAAGCTTGGACACGGTCATGTGAGAAGATTTTCAAAGGCATGGATATTTCTGATGATCAGAAACAGTTCTTGGCATCATGGCAATTGCAAGCGGGTGCAGCTTTATGGTGGGTGTAACGACCCGATATTTTCAACCATTCGCATCCATTATAAGTGTATAGGTAGACACACATGCCGGAGTTGAATTGCTCAAAATACCGCATTGTAAATAAAATTTGGCAAATCTCAGAGTATACAGTAAATAAATATAATCACAGATCACAGACACAGAGTAAAATAATGCAGCAGAAGTAAAAGAAATAGTAGTTCATGAAGCTACTATGAAATTATATCAGAGTTACATAAGATACAACATAAGAAATAAAGTACAGCAGAAGTCTCAATACAATAACCAAGTACAGGCTGAATAGAACAACGGAACCGAAGTTGATAGAACAAGACTAGCAAATAATCTCCAGCGATTCAAATCTCCAGAAGGTGGAAATCCAAATCTGTGAATACTCAGGCTGACCCGAGCGTAAAGCAAAACACAAATCACTCGAGTCAGGACAATATATACTTATATAATGTAAACCAACTCAAGTGAACTGTAATAAAGGTACAAGTAACTTAGAAGATGCTTGGGACCGCCCATCCTCTAAGGATCCGTTAAAATATCTACTATGTAGTAATATTCGCTATTATAATAATGTCTAATAAGTAAAGTATAATCATATAGAAAATAGCGTTAAGGGGATGGAGAACCTTAACGCGGTCGGATCTTAAAATCACAATCGTAGTAAAGCTCGATATGGTAGGTGACACGGCACAACTAGGCAATGCCAGGGTAGATATACCAATTACGCACACAGACTGATGGATACGCATAGCAGCCACTACCGTTCCACCTCGAACAACACTCCCAAATCGGAGGATGGCCATCTAATCAATCACAAGTAAGAGTATAATATCGAAGAAATGTGTCCGAGAAGAGGTGCTACCTCACTGGTCCGAGATCGCTCCTGTTTTAGCCACCTTATGTCAACTCACGGGAGTTGGGTCCACGTAACATACCTTAAGAACGTCGCCACCATCCTACTTCATTCTGGAATCTCCACCGCGTACATGGTTGTCAAAGTGGTTTTCGGTATCGATAGAGAGTATGTCCATATCCGATCCCGGTCTCTTTGCCAACCAATCGTTATTATAACCCGTGGTTATAACTTTTAAAAATAGTTTATGTTTCAAATCAAAATACATCCTTTAAACCATTTCAAAATCATATCATTTATTTCAAACTAATACATACTTTCAAACCCAAAACATATCTATTCAAAACCAATTCAAAAATATATCATTTCCATTTCAAAACCAATTCAATAATATATCATTTCAATAAAACCCAAATTTCAAAATCACTGAATATTTCCTTTAATTTATTAAACTTGAAATCTTCCTTTAAATTATCATAGCATTTTGGTAATGTAACCTTAAGGAATCATAGCATTTTTGGAATGTAATACTTCCCAATTTAACATTTTATATAATCAAAGTATTTATATACTTACAAATTTTTAACATGGTCATTTTATCATAGCCTTATAGTTAAATAAACTTTGTTACTGTAATATCCAATTTAATGCTAAAATTCTTATGTTAAGTTAAGAGTACCTTATTAACTTACATTATCATTACAATAAAGAAACTTTATTATTTTAGTCATTAAAATATGTCATTTACATTAATTAAAACTTACATATTAAATGTACTTTTTAACTTACATTCCTATTACAGTAAAGAGCATTTATCATTTAATCAATATTACACTAATTAAACTTACATTATCGAATGTACGTTTTAATTTACGTTTTATTACAAAAGGGGCATTTATTATTTTAAATCAATATTACACAAATTAAGACTTACATGTTTCTTTCATTAATTAAGACTTTACATGTTTCTTTCAGTAGGTAAAACTTTACATATTTCTTTCATTAATTAGAACTTTACACGTTTCTTTCATAAATTAAACTTTACATATTTCTTTCATTAATTAGAACTTTACACGTTTCTTTCACAATAGATTTCTTATAATTAAATCCAATTTTCAACAATTTACTTATTAAGCTTAAGTGTAAAAGTTCCAATTCTTCACATTTCAACAAATAGACTTAACACTTCAAATTTAAATTACCATTTCACAATTTAACAAAATTTCCAATTTTATTTAATTAACTTAAACCTTTAATTAAAACCAAATTTCACATTTCCTAGTCAAGTTATATTTTAAAAGATCACTTTTAAACATTCATTTATTTAACCACTTAAATTCATAGAAAAATCAATAATACTTAATAATCACTTAAATTCAAATTTAATCAAATTATCATATTTACCATTTCCAAATAAAATTTAATATCCATTTTATTTATATAACTTAAATATCATTTTTAACCAAAATTCCAAATTTCCAACTTAAGTTATATTTAAAAAATCCAGTTAAACCATTCATTAATTACATTTTTAACACATAGAAAAATCATAATTTCTTTAATTCAAAATATTTCAAAATCTGTTTAAATCAAATTTCATAAATTTATATTTTTAAAATACTTAAAAATATTCAAAACACTTAATAAAATAACCACGGGCCTGTATATAATTTTCTAACCTAGGTCAAGTGATACGGATATGTATCATTTCAATCCGCAGTTAAAAAAGAAAAATCCGGGTTCTATCATTTCAAACCCGCAATCCCAAGTTAAAATAATTTAAATAAAAATCATTCAGGCCTATCATTTCAGCCCATAACGATTTTTCCCTATTCTAAAGTCCGTTCGGGTATGTATCATTTCAACCCATAGTGATTCTAATCTACAGGGAACTTGCAATGGTGATAACAGATATAAATAACAGAATACCATTAAATAATAGTAACATATGATATAATAAGTGTAATAACGGGTGTGAACATCATATGATAATAATATAAACATATATAACATGATGATATACATTACAGATTCAAATGGTGTCGGTTTATCGGTTATATAGGTACATATTGTCTGGTGAGAATAACTCACCTTTTTACGCTGGAGTTTGCAAAACAAAATACACAGATGAATTCCAGAAAGCACAATAGCACGATTTGATTTGAGTGGAGGGATCCAAGATATAAACCTTGTATACAAAAATAAAGCAAAGTACATTATAAATATATTTGCAATACCAAAGATAAAATTGAAACAAATGGAAACTAGGCTAGACAAATAACATCACCTAGCTTTAAATCAATGTTTGCTTGATCTTGCCTCAACTTGTGCTCAACCATACATGCTTATGGTTAGGCCATGATGTTTTCATGTGGAAATAGATCAGGTTTGGACTGAAATATATGGTTAGGCTTGAGAAGAGGAAGGGTCTTGGAGTTACAATTGGAAGGAGGTTAAAAGGCAAGGCTAACAATGGAGTTTGGATGCATCTAGGCTCGACCCAAGGGGTCTATAGGCTCGTCTATGGCTCACTTCAGGTCAGATCAGATCTGAAACTAGGCTATTGGTGATGGCACTTGCTGGTGGTGGAGGTTATAGGGGTGGCCGAAGTCAACTATGAAGGTGGCGGTGGAGTTTTGGTAGGCTATGCATTGTTTTGTGGAGTTCTTGTGCAAATTTGAGGTGGTGGCTTCATCTAATGGTCAAGGCCAGATCTGGTCTGAAGGGTAGGTGTTTGGCAGGGGATGATGAAGAGGAGGAGATGATGGTGGTTGTGGGAGAAGATGGTGGTGGTTGTGGCCAAGCAAAGTTGAAGACAGATCTAGGAAAACAATGAAAAATAAGTGGGAAAAGTAGAAAGAAGAAGACATTAACTTGCAAATTTTTTCTCAATTCTTTTCAGATCTAAAATGGCCGAAAATTTGTGATGAAGCAAGATGTTTTCACGTGAAAAAGAAATAAAAACTCATGGCCAACAATAAAGTAATGAACGGCTAAAGAAATGAATAGTCTAGAAAGTGAAAAGTCAAGTTTTTTTAAGGCTTAAGTCTGTTCAAATTTCCTTTTCTCTAACTCAAATAAAAAAAAATTCAGTAAATGAATTTAAAAACTGAAACAAAGTAAAAATAGAATAAAAATAAATAATCAAATTTAAAGAAAATGGAAAAGAATATAAGAAATTGCTTAAAAATTGAAAATAGGGTCCAGAAATTTCAAATAAATCACCATTGTCTTTGGAAAATTATCTACTTCATTTTAAAAATATTCTAAAGCAAAATTTTGAAATAAAATAATTCATTTATCATTTCTAAAGTGAAATAAATAATTAAATTTTGAGAAAATAGAAAAAGAATAAAGAAAATGTTTAAAAATTGGAAATAGGACATGAAAATTACAAATAAACATCACTAGTTTTACAAAAATTTTATTTCACTTTAAAACAAATAAAAGTCCAATAAATAAAATAAAATGAGAAACAAAATAAAGTGGGAAGAGAATAAATAAGTTCTTAAGAAAAATATAAAGATAAATAAAGAATTACTTTAGTTAATTGAAGTTGGAAATTATAAATTGTAAACAAATATACAACTGATACTGGAAAATGTCAATTACACTTTAAAATGTTTTAAAACCAAAATATGTTCATAACATGTTATTTTACCCATATAAATATAACTTATAACATTACATGACCAAATAAAATATTATTTATATAATTTATATGATTTAAAATAAATAATATTGCAAAATAAACAGTTTATACACAAAATTGAAAATTACATAACTTCTACAATATAAGTCCGTTTTCAACGAAACGAAAAGCAGTATTCATGGAATTAAATCTATT
The DNA here is from genome assembly GCA_030737815.1 of Allium fistulosum. Lineage (NCBI taxonomy): Eukaryota > Viridiplantae > Streptophyta > Magnoliopsida > Asparagales > Amaryllidaceae > Allium > Allium fistulosum. Next base: position 929,839,965 of record CM060906.1, read on the forward strand.
TTCATAATAAAAGATAAAATTTAAGAATTTGAAATATTTAAATTTAAAGTTCAAAAGTCAAAGTTTGACCAGTTTGAACAGAAATTCACTTTTCAGTGAAATATCCCATTTATACTAGTTTGAAACAAAAATTCACTTAATAATCAACATTTATATTTTTAAAATGAAATGTTTGAAATATAAAAAGTTTAAAATAATTTAAAAATAAAAATAAAGTCAAAATTAAAATATATGCAAAGTCTAGGGTTGTTACACTCTCCCCCACTCAAAACTTTTCGTCCCCGAAAAGGAACGAGGTACGAGAAAGCACAGGAAAAAATAGAATGAATAGAATTAAGACAAGATGATAATAAAATTGGAATTACACCTGATAACTATTGTTATAGGTAAGTTTAACAAGATGGAGGTGATCAAATCAAGAATATAAGCACGAAAAAAAATCATCTAGAGTCAGAATCTCCCTTTCACTTGACCGACGGTCTATGAATGGAAAACAGTGTTCAGATCCGGATGAGTAACAAAGATTATCAAAGATTACAGAAAGATTTCTAAACAGAAAGATTATAGAAAGATGCTTATACCAGCCTGTAGCAAGATGAGGGAAAATAAGGAAAACCAAAAGATGGTTTGAAAAACAAAATAAGATAATAATTTGAAACCATAATGCTTTGAAATCATAACAATTTAGGGATGTTTATCATTTGGAAATCACACTACTAAAATCATAACACTTGGAAATGTTATTCTAAAAAAACATAATACTTAGAAAATCATAACTCCTTTTAAAAAAATAATCTTCATTTAAACCATTTTAATTCAAGGTCAAATAATATTCATTTTAAAGTTGTAACATTTCTAAGTTCATTCAATTATAAAAATTTCCAAAACATTGTCTTTTCAAAATAGTAGCACTTATAAAATGCTACAGTAGATATATTAGTATTTCAAATCAGTTTTATTCCAGAAATATTCATTTGGATATCATTTAACTTATGACTTATTAAAACAAACTTTTATGAATGGAATATCCAAATTAAACTATACTTCATTTATTAAGTTAAAAGTTCACTATTTTAGTTAGCTCTTAATTTAACACATAACCTAACACTTTATTTAAAATACCCATTTCACAAATAGATATTCCTTTAATAAGTTACACTTAAAATTCCATTTGAAAACCAAATTCTCAATTATCAAGTTTTAGTGATGTTAAAATACATTTTAACTATTTAAATCATAATTATTCATTTTTCAAAACATATCTATTTCATAAATAAAATATTTATCATAGCAAGTATAACAATCAAATTTCTTTACACATTTATTCATTTAGACATCAATTAAACTATGATTTCAAGTTAAATAAACTTTGTTACAAAATGTCCAATTTAAATGTATTTTATTTTATCTATTCAAAGATACTTATTATACAACATATTCATTTCAGGAAATAACCTTTATTAAAATTCCTAGGTTAGAATTAAGGTTCCATATAAAATCAAATTTGATTATTAAGTTATTTAAATAAAATCTCTTTAAATTCCCTTTTCACTATTTTCCTCTGTTAATCTTTTATAACTAAAATTTAAGTGTATAAAATTTATTATAACCACTCAAAATTTATTTATAAAATCCTTTTTATATTGTATATTATCCAATTACATTGTTAACTTCTAAAAAAATTTAAGGTAAGTTATATTTGAATGCAATTGTATTATACAAATAAAACTTTCCAATTCAATTATCTCAAGTTTGAATCATTATCCAAATTTTTGATTTTTTTCTTTTTATAATTGAAATTATTCTTTAAGAAAAAAATGTAAGAATTAAATTTCCGATTTCCTTCAAACCGGTTAGAGATAAATAAATATATGTACATAATATGTCAAATCAATTTTAAATCATATACCTATATATAATATAAATCAAATCATATTTTAGAAATTCAAACCAATTAAATTCTCAAAGCAACACTGTAGAAAGCCTATAGAGCGGTCTCTTCACTTCGAAACTCTAAAATGAACGTCGATGATGCTGCAGTCATCACCGAAATTATTTTCCAGCGACAAAGAGAAGAGCACTAAAATTTTAAACTTAAAACTCCTTTAGAAACAAATTTCTACTTGGAAATACTTTAAATAATATATCCTTTTAAAACTTTTAACATAAGGTTTGAATCCATCGGAAATTAAATTCTTAAATTTCTTATTTTAAATTCATTTCAGTTCCCAAATAAATTTATAAACAACTAGTTATAAATTCATTTGTAGAACAATAAATGATAAATCAAGTATTATCACTTCAAATTATCAATTTAAATCAATTTATTAAGTTCCATAAATTATATATCAAAATTTATTTCATTAACCAAATTTTTTTTAATATTTTGTCAGTTTGTTCTATCAAAGTGTTTTAGAAATCCTATCGATAGCGTTGATCAGACGAATCGATCAGAAACCCAAATCAACATAAACAACTCAAACAACACCATATATAAAACAAAACATAGATTTACAAGTACAATTCAAAATATTTGGAGATAGTTTAGAAACAAAAGACAAGATAGTTAAACAGAGTAGAGAGATGGGTAAGCTTAGATAAATCGCGGACAACCTTAACTGGGTCAACCGTGACTTAAAGAATAAGATCGATGTGGATTTTTCTGGGATAAATCTACGTTCGATCTCAAGAGATAGAGTTTGGAATAATAAAAGATATTAGCATCTAAACCAAGGATAAATAAAAATCTATGGTGAATCGATGCTGACTGTAAAGGATTTTCACCCTTTTACAAGAAAATTAGAATATTGGCAAGACCGCCAATTCACTATAAAGATCATTCGAAGTGGAGTCATGGGATACTCTAGAATCAAAAGATGATGAATAGTGAGGGACACGAATGAATTTTGGAACCGCAGGAAACGTTCCAAAATTCAAAGGAAATCGAATCAAAAGGAAGAGATTCAAACTCGAACGAAAGTGATTCTGTAAATAAATTTACCATACATTCTAAGTTTTGCCTCAAAGCCAAAGCTCTGATACCAACTGTAATGACCCGATATTTTCAACCATTCGCATCCATTATAAGTGTATAGGTAGACACACATGCCGGAGTTGAATTGCTCAAAATACCGCATTGTAAATAAAATTTGGCAAATCTCAGAGTATACAGTAAATAAATATAATCACAGATCACAGACACAGAGTAAAATAATGCAGCGGAAGTAAAAGAAATAGTAGTTCATGAAGCTACTATGAAATTATATCAGAGTTACATAAGATACAACATAAGAAATAAAGTACAGCAGAAGTCTCAATACAATAACCAAGTACAGGCTGAATAGAACAACGGAACCGAAGTTGATAGAACAAGACTAGCAAATAATCTCCAGCGATTCAAATCTCCAAAAGGTGGAAATCCAAATCTGTGAATACTCAAGCTGACCCGAGCGTAAAGCAAAACACAAAACACTCGAGTCAGGACAATATATACTTATATAATGTAAACCAACTCAAGTGAACTGTAATAAAGGTACAAGTAACTTAGAAGATGCTTGGGACCGCCCATCCTCTAAGGATCCGTTAAAATATCTACTATGTAGTAATATTCGCTATTATAATAATGTCTAATAAGTAAAGTATAATCATATAGAAAATAGCGTTAAGGGGATGGAGAACCTTAACGCGGTCGGATCTTAAAATCACAATCGTAGTAAAGCTCGATATGGTAGGTGACACGGCACAACTAGGCAATGCCAGGGTAGATATACCAATTACGCACACAGACTGATGGATACGCATAGCAGCCACTACCGTTCCACCTCGAACAACACTCCCAAATCGGAGGATGGCCATCTAATCAATCACAAGTAAGAGTATAATATCGAAGAAATGTGTCCGAGAAGAGGTGCTACCTCACTGGTCCGAGATCGCTCCTATTTTAGCCACCTTATGCCAACTCACGGGAGTTGGATCCACGTAACATACCTTAAGAACGTCGCCACCATCCTACTTCATTCTGGAATCTCCACCGCGTACACGGTTGTCAAAGTGGTTTTCGGTATCGACAGAGAGTATGTCCATATCCGATCCCGGTCTCTTTGCCAACCAATCGTTATTATAACCCGTGGTTATAACTTTTAAAAATAGTTTATGTTGCAAATCAAAATACATCCTTTAAACCATTTCAAAATCATATCATTTATTTCAAACTAATACATACTTTCAAACCCAAAACATATCTATTCAAAACCAATTCAAAAATATATCATTTCCATTTCAAAACCAATTCAATAATATATCATTTCAATAAAACCCAAATTTCAAAATCACTGAATATTTCCTTTAATTTATTAAACTTGAAATCTTCCTTTAAATTATCATAGCATTTTGGTAATGTAACCTTAAGGAATCATAGCATTTTTGGAATGTAATACTTCCCAATTTAACATTTTATATAATCAAAGTATTTATATACTTACAAATTTTTAACATGGTCATTTTATCATAGCCTTAGAGTTAAATAAACTTTGTTACTGTAATATCCAATTTAATGCTAAAATTCTTATGTTAAGTTAAGAGTACCTTATTAACTTACATTATCATTACAATAAAGAAACTTTATTATTTTAGTCATTAAAATATGTCATTTACATTAATTAAAACTTACATATTAAATGTACTTTTTAACTTACATTCCTATTACAGTAAAGAGCATTTATCATTTAATCAATATTACACTAATTAAACTTACATTATCGAATGTACGTTTTAATTTACGTTTTATTACAAAAGGGGCATTTATTATTTTAAATCAATATTACACAAATTGAGACTTACATGTTTCTTTCATTAATTAAGACTTTACATGTTTCTTTCAGTAGGTAAAACTTTACATATTTCTTTCATTAATTAGAACTTTACACGTTTCTTTCATAAATTAAACTTTACATATTTCTTTCATTAATTAGAACTTTACACGTTTCTTTCACAATAGATTTCTTATAATTAAATCCAATTTTCAAAAATTTACTTATTAAGTTTAAGTGTAAAAGTTCCAATTCTTCACATTTCAACAAATAGACTTAACACTTCAAATTTAAATTACCATTTCACAATTTAACAAAATTTCCAATTTTATTTAATTAACTTAAACCTTTAATTAAAACCAAATTTCACATTTCCTAGTCAAGTTATATTTTAAAAGATCACTTTTAAACATTCATTTATTTAAACACTTAAATTCATAGAAAAATCAATAATACTTAATAATCACTTAAATTCAAATTTAATCAAATTATCATATTTACCATTTCCAAATAAAATTTAATATCCATTTTATTTATATAACTTAAATATCATTTTTAACCAAAATTCCAAATTTCCAACTTAAGTTATATTTCAAAAATCCAGTTAAACCATTCATTAATTACATTTTTAACACATAGAAAAATCATAATTTCTTTAATTCAAAATATTTCAAAATCTGTTTAAATCAAATTTCATAAATTTATATTTTTAAAATACTTAAAAATATTCAAAACACTTAATAAAATAACCACGGGCCTGTATATAATTTTCTAACCTAGGTCAAGTGATACGGATATGTATCATTTCAATCCGCAGTTAAAAAAGAAAAATCCGGGTTCTATCATTTCAAACCCGCAATCCCAAGTTAAAATAATTTAAATAAAAATCATTCAGGCCTATCATTTCAGCCCATAACGATTTTTCCCTATTCTAAAGTCCGTTCGGGTATGTATCATTTCAACCCATAGTGATTCTAATCTACAGGGAACTTGCAATGGTGATAACAGATATAAATAACAGAATACCATTAAATAATAGTAACATATGATATAATAAGTGTAATAACGGGTGTGAACATCATATGATAATAATATAAACATATATAACATGATGATATACATTACAGATTCAAATGGTGTCGGTTTATCGGTTATATAGGTACATATTGTCTGGTGAGAATAACTCACCTTTTTACGCTGGAGTTTGCAAAACAAAATACACAGATAAATTCCAGAAAGCACAATAGCACGATTTGATTTGAGTGGAGAGATCCAAGATATAAACCTTGTATACAAAAATAAAGCAAAGTACATTATAAATATATTTGCAATACCAAAGATAAAATTGAAACAAATGGAAACTAGGCTAGACAAATAACATCACCTAGCTTTAAATCAATGTTTGCTTGATCTTGCCTCAACTTGTGCTCAACCATACATGCTTATGGTTAGGCCATGATGTTTTCATGTGGAAATAGATCAGGTTTGGACTGAAATATATGGTTAGGCTTGAGAAGAGGAAGGGTCTTGGAGTTACAATTGGAAGGAGGTTAAAAGGCAAGGCTAACAATGGAGTTTGGATGCATCTAGGCTCGACCAAAGGGGTCTATGGGCTCGTCTATGGCTCACTACAGGTCAGGTCAGATCTGAAACAAGGCTATTGGTGATGGCACTTGCTGGTGGTGGAGGTTATAGGGGTGGCCGAAGTCAACTATGAAGGTGGCGATGGAGTTTTGGTAGGCTATGCATTGTTTTGTGGAGTTCTTGTGCAAATTTGAGGTGGTGGCTTCATCTAATGGTCAAGGCCAGATCTGGTCTGAAGGGTAGGTGTTTGGCAGGGGATGATGAAGAGGAGTAGATGATGGTGGTTGCGGGAGAAGATGGTGGTGGTTGTGGCCAAGCAAAGTTGAAGAGAGATCTAGGAAAACAATGAAAAATAAGAGGGAAAAGTAGAAAGAAGAAGACATTAACTTGCAATTTTTTTCTCAATTCTTTTCAGATCTAAAATGGCCGAAAATTTGTGATGAAGCAAGATGTTTTCACGTGAAAAAGAAATAAAAACTCATGGCCAACAATAAAGTAATGAACGGCTAAAGAAATGAATAGTCTAGAAAGTGAAAAGTCAAGTTTTTTTAAGGCTTAAGTCTCTTCAAATTTCCTTTTCTCTAATTCAAATAAAACAAAATAAAATTTCAGTAAATGAATTTAAAAACTGAAACAAAGTAAAAATAGAATAAAAATAAATAATCAAATTTAAAGAAAATGGAAAAGAATATAAGAAATTGCTTAAAAATTGAAAATAGGGTCCAGAAATTTCAAATAAATCACCATTGTCTTTGGAAAATTATCTACTTCATTTTAAAAATATTCTAAAGCAAAATTTTGAAATAAAGTAATTCATTTATCATTTCTAAAGTGAAATAAATAATTAAATTTTGAGAAAATAGAAAAAGAATAAAGAAAATGTTTAAAAATTGGAAATAGGACATGAAAATTACAAATAAACATCACTAGTTTTACAAAAATTTTATTTCACTTTAAAACAAATAAAAGTCCAATAAATAAAATAAAATGAGAAACAAAATAAATTGGGAAGAGAATAAATAAGTTCTTAAGAAAAATATAAAGATAAATAAAGAATTACTTTAGTTAATTGAAGCTGGAAATTATAAATTGTAAACAAATATACAACTGATACTGGAAAATGTCAATTACACTTTAAAATGTTTTAAAACCAAAATATGTTCATAACATGTTATTTTACCCATATAAATATAACTTATAACATTACATGACCAAATAAAATATTATTTATATAATTTATATGATTTAAAATAAATAATATTGCAAAATAAACAGTTTATACACAAAATTGAAAATTACATAACTTCTACAATATAAGTCCGTTTTCAACGAAACGAAAAGCAGTATTCATGGAATTAAATCTATTTTAATAATAAAAGATAAAATTTAAGAATTTGAAATATTTAAATTTAAAGTTCAAAAGTCAAAGTTTGACCAGTTTGAACAGAAATTCACTTTTCAGTGAAATATCCAATTTATACTAGTTTGAAACAAAAATTCACTTAATAATCAATATTTATATTTTTAAAATGAAATGTTTGAAATATAAAAGTTTAAAATAATTTAAAAATAAAAATAAAGTCAAAATTAAAATATATGCAAAGTCTAGGGTTGTTACAGTGGGATTCTGTCACCGCGAATGTTCCAGAAGATGAGTTCTCATGGAATAGATTCAAAGAAGCATTTGAAGACAAATTCATGCCAACTACCGGAAAAACTCGATTATATAGAAGTTTCATGGATCTCAAGTAAGGGGACCTGTCGGTGGCTGAATATGAGATGAAGTTTAATGAGTTATCTCGTTTCGGTCCTGGACTTATTGATACCTCACTAAAGAAGAATGAGATGTTCGTACTGGGTACGAGTGAAGAGTTCCATGAAAAGATGACTGCTGGTATTAAGGAATCATTTGTGGATCTAGTAGACATAGCCTTGAGATATGAAGTGCTTTTGAAGAAGAAGCCATCAGCAGTAGCATCTAGTGGTGGTACCGTTAATCCAAATAAAAGGAAGTTTAATCCAAACTGGAAAAGGAAGCAGGGTAAGGGAAAACCAGATGGAGGAAATTAAGAAAACAAATATAAAGATGTTGTTTGTTTCAATTGCAATAAAAAGGGGCATATTTCAACATACTGTCAACAGGCGAAGGCTATCTCTCCAATGGTTCAGAAGACGTTTTGTTATAATTGCCATCAACCTGGACATGGTTAAGGACTGCCCACTATTGAAGAAAGGTCAGCGGATTAAGGTCTATGCTATTATGGACGAGCCCTAACCCCTGAAGATATTAAAGGGAAGGGAATCTTACAAGGTACTTTACTTATTAATAGCATTTTTGTTAGAGTTTTGTTTGACATCGGAGCTTCTCATAGTTTCATCTTTAAAGAATTGGTAGATAGATTAGAATTTACCCTGAAATTTATAGAAACCCTTATTTGTGTGTCAAATTCCATTGGTGGTACGACCAGTCTATGTTTAATTTGTAAGAACGTACAAATTTCCTACCTTACCCATCATTCCCCATAGAACATGTTTGTGCTTGATTTTAAAGGGTTTGATGTTTTGATTGGAATGGATTGGCTAGCTAAGTATAACATTATCCTTGACTGCATTAATCAGAGTATAGTGTTGAAAGCCAAGATCGGTAGGGTATCGGAAAGAATATCATGTGAGGTCCCAAATAATCGTATGAATAGTTTCCTTTATTCCTTAGAGTCGTCCCAAGAAGAGCTAGAGTCTATATTAGTATTTAAAGATTTCCCAGATATTTATGAGCCAGTTAGAAGTTTGCCTCCCCATCGAGAAATTGGATTTCGTATTGATCTAGTTCCCAGTGCGAAACCTGTCATTCAACCCTTACGTAGAATGGCTCCGAGAGAGAAGCAGGAGCTAATAAGTCAAACCGATGATTTTTTAAGAAGAGGGTTGATTAGACCGAGTCATTCAAGTTGGTCATCGGCAGTAGTTTTTGTGGCTAAGTCTGATGGTTCTTTAAGATTGTGTGTGGACTATAGGGAGTTGAATAAGTAGATCATTCAGAATAGGTATTTGTTACCCCGAATAGATGATATATTTAACCAACTTAATGGGACTAGAGTATTTTCCCAATTGGACCTCGCTACGGGTTTCCATCAGTTAAGGGTAGCGAAGGATAGTATACCCTTAACTACTTTTAGAGGGCCAGACCTTTTCTATGAATGGTTAGTTATGCCTTTTGGGCTAATGAATGCACCTGCATTTTTTGTTGATCTTATGAATCGAGTTTTCAGGGATGTTCTAAATAAGTTCGTGCTGGTTTTCATTGATGACATCCTTATTTATGCCAAGACTGAAGAAGAGCATAAACTCCATTTGGAACTAGTGTTAGAAACGTTAAGGAAAAACGTTTTAAAGGCTAAGTTTTCTATGTGCCACTTTTGGCAATCAGAAGTAAGATACCTAGGTCATGTTGTATTGGGAGATGGCATTTCAATTGACCCGGCTAAGGTAGCTGCTATGCAAGAATTCAAAAGACCCCAAACTCCCACAGAAGTGAGAAGCTTTTTAGGGATGGTGGGTTGTTATAGGAATTTCATAAAGATTAATCTATGATCGCCCATCGTCTAACCAAGTTGATGAAAAAGGATTTTAAATTTGAGTGGAGTCCAAAGTGTGAAGAAGCATTCCTTGAGTTAAAAGAAAGGTTGACCAGTGCCTCGATTTTAGCTGTTATAAATGGAGGAGAGGGGTTGACTGTTTATACCAATGCTAGTAGAGTTGGGTTGGGTGCAGTGCTGATGCAGCATGGGAAGGTCATAGCCTATGCAAGTAGACATTTAAAGCCTTATGAGAAGAATTATGCAACACATGACTTTGAACTGTTAGCCGTAGTATTTGCATTGAAGATGTGGAGGCATTGCTTGCTGGGTAAGAATCCTTTTATTCCTCTTTAGTTTATTGTCGATCTTTTAAGATTCTAGTAGTAATTTCCTTCTTTAAATAGGTAAAAACTTCGAGCTCTTCATGGATCACAAATCCCTGAAGTACCTTTTCACTCAGAAGGACCTGAACTTGAGGCAGCAACGATGGCTAGAATTCCTGGCGGCTTACGATTTGGATATTCTCTATACGCTAGGGAAAGCAAATATGGTGGCAGGCACTCTAAGTAGGAATGCAGTTTTGGCCCTTTTGGAAGTCACTCCGACTCTCATCGAAAGAATTGCGAGCAAACAAAGGGAAGATAGTCTTATATTGGAAATTATTCAAGGCATTGAGAAGGGCTAATGTTCTAGTTTCGAGATTGATAACCATGGTACTTTAAGGATGAATGGAAGATTATGCGTTCCTGATATAGATGGTCTTAGATAAGAAGTTTTAAAGGAATGCCATAGGTCTAAGTAAGGTATCCACCCTGGGGTTAATAAGATGTACAAGGATATGAAGCGAGTGTTTTGGTGGCTTGGGATGAAGAAAGATATTTCAATCTATGTCAGCCGATGTCCGATTTGTCAGTAGATAAAAGGTGATCACCAGAAGATGGCTGGTTTACTTCAATCCTTGGAAATCCCAAATTGGAAATGGAAAATGATATCAATGGATTTTATCGATGGGTTACCCAGAACTAGAAAAGGAAATGAAGGTGTATGGGTCATTTTAGATCGGCTAACGAAGAGTGCTCATTTTGTTCCGGTAAAGTCGACTAGAACTGCAGCTTCTTTGGCAGAAATTTTTATAAGAGAGATAGTAAGATTGCATGGAGTCCCAATAAGTATAGTAAGTGACCGAGATCCAATCTATACTAGTCAATTTTGGGAGGCGTTGTAAGTAGCTTTAGGACCAAAGCTAAGCTTGAGCATAGCATATCACCCCCAAACAGATGGACAAACAGAGAGAGTGAATCAGACTCTAGAAGATCTTTTGTGTGCGTGTATTTTAGATTTTGGAGGATCATGGGAAGATCATCTTCATTTAGTGGAATTCTCTTACGATAATAGCTATTAAGCGAGCATTAGCATGGCACCCTATGAAGCTCTCTATGGACGTCCTTGTAGGTCGCCGGCATGTTGGGTTGAGACTGGAGATCGGCTAGTACTTGGGCCGGACATGATTCGAGAAGCTACTGAAAAGGTTGCGGTGATAAAGGGAAGAATGAAGGAAGCCCAGGATCGCAAAAAGAGTTATGTCGATAAAAGGAGAAGAGATTTGAAATTTGAAGTTGGAGACTCTGTATTTGTAATGATTGCCCTAATCAGAGGAGTTGTTTTGATTTGGAAGGGCTGGGATCCTGGCACCCAGGTATATTGGACCTTTTCAGATTATTGAAAGGATCGAACCACTCGCCTATAGGTTTGAAAAACCAGAAAGATTATCGGAGGTCCATAATGTTTTCCACGTGTCTCATTTGAGAAAGTATGTTTATGACCCATCATTGATTGTGGAGCCATCGGTTCAAGAGGATTTGGAGATAGAACCGAACCTGACAGTCACTAGACATCCAATTCATATTATAGATCAGGATGAGAAGAGATTGCGCAATAAAGTGGTGAAGTTAGTAAAGATTCAATAGAGCAAGGATCCCCGAGATTGTACTTGGGAGACGGGGGATCATATGAGGGAAGCCTATCCAGAACTAATGCTGGGATATCCATTATTTGTATATATAGCATATGCATTTTGTGTTATGGAATCATGGATGTTTAGTGTAGGACCTTTGTAAGGATTTCATGATATATAATACATGACCTTTTGAGTTGTTATGAGTTATCTTTTTGTTTGCTATTTTCGGGGCAAAATTCTTTTAAAGGGGGAGAGTGTAACGGCCTAGGATTTAATTACTTTAATTATAGACACTTACATATATTTTTAATAATTAATTAATGAATTTTATAACAGAAATTAAAACTCTTTTAAATAATAACTAATGATGTTGAAATAGCTTTTAAATTTTGTTTACAAAAATAATTAGTTTAAAATAAAATAGCTCGTAGAAAGATAGAAGATGTGACCGAAGAACGTTTTTCAAAATTTCGACCTTTCAACACCGAAAAGTTGTCGAGGATGTCGTTTGCCTTTGTGCACTATATGTATATATATATATATAAGAGTTAATTAACAAGATAATAATACACTTAGAAATAAATTATCTTATATTAATTTGGATTAGTAAGTGATGTGACAAGACATAGTTTTAAAAATAATAAACATTTTATATAAATATATATATATTATGTATTGTCACATCTTAGATTTGTAATCATTAACTATAATTATCTCTTGCCACATCTTAGTTAATTAATCATTAGACTTACACACACACACACACACATATATATATATATAATTATATATATATATATAAGAAAGTGATGTGACTATATATAATAATAATATGTATAAAAAGAAAGTGATGTGACTATACATAATAATTATATATATAAAGAAAGTTATGTGACTAAACATAATAATTATATATATACATATATTAACTTAAATAAACGTAAAGGATGATGCGGAAAAAATCTAGTGGAGGGTATGTACTCTTATGCTATTTTTGTAATTTAACTTTTACACTAGTATATAAACCCCTTTCCTACCCTTTTTCCTCATTTTCTAAATCCATTTCTACTTTTCTAAATTCTCTTCCAAGCTTTCATATACAATTTAATGGCTTTCTAAATATTTCTAAAAGTAAAAAAGTTTGGTTCATCCACTTCTAAATTCTTGTTTAAAGCTTTCTTTCCTCATTTCAACACCTCTCCTCCACAAAACAAGCACATACCCACCCATAACCACCTTAGGCTGAAACCATATACCCCTAAGCCGAACTCTTTTGTCCCCTTGAACCCTCCAAAAATCTCATTTTTCAAAATTAAAGCGAAGACTTAGCTCATATACAAGCTCTAAAGGAAGTTGCCTTGATTTATTCAACTTTTGGTGAATAAAGTTCTCACCTTTTTACTAAGATTTTAAAACATATATCATTGTTTAATTTACTGTATATATGATGTGTGTTTGGGTGAAAATAATTTGTATGAATGCATAAGTGTTTGAATTATAGTGATGTTTGGTTATGAATTTTATGTGCTTATGCGATATGATTTGAAATTAGACTTGAAATTAAGTTTAATGTTTATATTAGTCAGAAAGTGGAGATCTTAGCTCATGTTAGTGGGTTTGATGTGAATATGAATGTTATGGTTGGAATATATGATGTATGATAAGAAAGTTAGCACCTTTGCTCGTTTAAGTGACATGTAATCCCTTGTAAGAGCTTTGAACTTGGTTTTTAAATTTAAAAATATATTTAAGTTAAACTTGTTTGGATTTCAAAAACACACCTTTATGATTTACGAAGTGGTAAAGTTTCCAAGAGTTGAAGTTTAAAAGATTTAGAAAAAAATCCAACTTTAAATTTCGAAATTATGGGTCATATAGCGGTAGTCGCTATGGAAGCAGTTCGTAAAACGAACTAGTTTTCCAAATCTATAAATGTTTTACTTAAGTATATTTTATAAACTCTTTTCTAACATATGTTAAGTAATTAGAAAGGTATTTATTATTTATTTAATAAATGATTATTTAATTAACTAATTAAGGTAATTAGTACTTCATTATTAATTAACAAATGTAATTAGTACCTAAGTGTTAACTAAATAAGTTAATTATAATTAGTTAATAATTAAAATTTAATTATTATTTAATTATTAATTAGGGATTTAGTTTTTTTTAATTTTTTATTTAAGATTAATCAATAATTAATTATTTATTTAAAAGAGAGTTAATTATTAATTAATTACAGATTAAGTTAAATTTAATTAAGATTTTAATTAAAACTTAATTAAGATTTAATTATTATTTAATAAAGGTTTAATTTATTATTTAATTAATAAATAGGGGTTTAAATCGCTTTGTTTCTAGATCGATATTGTAGATTATGTATGCTCGAGGCCCATTTAGGTTGTTGATCACAACCAAGGTGATGACATACTCGGTGCTGCCCAACAAGGGGTAAGACCGGTCTTGACTCGTAGGGAGTCCATGTGAGGCTCTCGGTGTATTTTATCTAGAGATCCACTGTGGTAGGTGGTACCCCGGTGCCATGTTATTGTTGGAATCCATTTTTCAATATGTGCCTTTACAGACTTAGTTGTGCCCAACTACTGAAATGTGAGATGCAAGCATTTTAGCTATATTAAATATTTATTTTAAACTTAGACATTATGATAATATCAAATGATTTATATAGAATTGTTTTGGTTATCGTAAGTTAAAAACCCGACCGTGTTTATGTGCGGTGTGGTCTTACGAGATACTTTTGTTTTGAAGGTTTTTTTTGTTTTTGTTTATAAAGTTAAAAACTTATGCATTACTCACACCAGACCCATGTCTGACCCGGAGTTTTATTTTCTTCCCTATAACTCTTGGGTACTCAAATTTGTATGAGTAGCCAAGTGATCAGGGTTCTCACAGATGCATTTTGGAGGAGCTTAGAGCAGGTGGCTTCAACGTTAGCTAGCTACTATCTTATTTCGCTGCATATATATGTATGTAATTTGTATTAGTGATGTAAGGACAGCTAACTATAACTAACCCAGTTTGGAATCTTTTACCATTATGACTCTGATGTACTAGTATGGCAGTACTATATAAAATCTTATGTTGATTAATATATATTGTTTCATTCCATTATGAGATTCTATGACTGTGAAGTTTCTTCTTATCTCTCTTTTCTTTACCCCAACGGTTCATCTTTCGAAATATGAAAGGCGTACCGTTACATCAGCTGTTCAACTCTTCAACTCTTCAACTCTTGAAATAGGTCATTCAAAACTCTTGAAAATCTTCTGGACGCATATGGAAGGAGCAGATAATAACTCTAGTGAAGTTGTAGTGGACGATTGTGGAGCCAAAAAATGTTCGCACTAACATGAAGACGTCGACACCGACTTATGTACTTAGCATATTTTTGGATGACTTTTCTCCGAGCCACTCCTTTTCTTCATCTAAATGTGCCTTCAAGATTTCAAGTCGTTTCGTCCTCATTTTATCTTCTTAGTCTAAGTAGAAATCTTCTTTGGTTCAAAAGTGGGTTAAAACTCCCCCCCCCAATGTATGATTTTTGAATGTAAGGTGTGCTTTGCTCAAGAACAAGATTCAGTAATCAGTCTTCGATAGTTGAGCTCTCCAGCTATCCGTTGATCTTTATCTTTATTCGTTCGAATTATCAAATTCCTTCGGATTCTTTTGCAAATCACAGGTCTTTCCAAACTCGTTATAGCTTAAGGACTTTAGCCCTTGCTTAAGTGTTGTTCATACATCATAATCATTCTGATTTTGTTCAGAGTTATTACATCACATAGCAAAATCATCATGTGTTCATTCAGGATGTATATGTTTTATTCGAAGTACAAGGCGCTCAAATCCTTTTATCAAATCTGTTTCTTTTCTAAGGTTCGATCTCTCTGGATCGTTTGTCGCGAAATCTAGGGTTTTGATCTCTCTAGATCCTTGCTGAGTTCACTTGCTCTTCCACAAAGGAAATCAACGATCAAGCAAGCCCACCCACTCACTCTTCGGTGAGGACTTACTTTTTGTACAAGCCCATCCATTCACTCTTTGACAAGGGAGCTTGCACCCTGCACTCTATCCTTGTCTCTCCGGACGGGACTAACCTCCTTTGGTTCTTGGCAAATTGGTATCTGTTCCAACTTTCATTCGAGAACCTCAAGTGGTTGTAGCAAACCACTTGGCTTCTTCTATTCAGCCTTTACTAGCTAACTATTCATACATCTCGTGATGAATATCCAATATCTTTCTTTATCCCCTCCCAATAAAACATCTGCCTTATGTCATGGTATATTTTATTGCCTTTGGGAGGTATAGTCAATCTTAAATGATGGAACTCTCGTAGTACCTCATTCCTCAACCCATCGACATCAGGTATGAGTGATCTTCCATCCTTACGAAGCCAACCATCTCGATCGAGTCTATATTGCCTTGTATCTTTAGACTCCACTCCACTCTCAACCTTAACGATGATCTCCCAATGTGTGGCATCGGCCTCTGACTAGAACCGACTCGTTCAATCAAAGTAGGTCAGATAGTTAAATTGGCTAACATCTCTGGCTCAAACCGACATCAAGGTCCGAAGTCATAACCAACAAAAAACTCAAGCGGTGTCCACTCTAGTAACACCGATCCTAGGAGGGCATGTCGTCTACTCAAACTAGCAGTGACCGCATTTCCATTTCCATGTATGTAGGAGATGTCGAAGTCGAAGGAGGTCAATAATTCCAATCATCACTGCCAGCGAAGGTTGAGATCCTTCTAAGAGAAAAGGTACTTCAATGATTTTTGTTCCATGAATATCTCAAACCTCTCTCCTAATATATAGTGCCTACAAATTTCGAAGCGAATATTATCACCGCCAACTCCAAATCATGAGTCGAATACGCCTCTTGAGCGCTTTCAGCCATCGACTTGCATATGTGGGTGACCTTACCCCTCTACATCAACACCGCACCTAATCCAGTATTACAGGCATTTGTGTATACAATCAACTCTTCATTCCCTATGGAATGACTAACACTAGTGCACTCATCAACCGTTCCTTCAGACTTAAAAAAACATCTGCTCACATCTCACATCCCAAATAAGAATCCAATTCTTCTTAGTCAAATTGGTTAACGGCGTCACTACCCTAGAGAAGTCCTTAACAAACGTTTATATTATTCCACTAATCCAAGGAAACTCTCACATCGGTTGCACTCTTTGGTCTGTCACAATCCTATATTGTTGCAACTTTCACATGATCTGCTGCACTGCCCCGTTGAGAAACAACGTGACCGGAAAATCACACTATCCTCCTCTAGAAGCGACACTTCAAAAACTTTTCCTTCAGTTGGTGATTGCTCAACAAATCTATCATAATCCTCAAATGTATCTTTTGTTCCTCTTCCATTCTTGATTAGACGAGAATATCATTAGCGAACACATGCATGAACTTATTCGGTTGATTTCTGAAAACATGGTTCATGAGATCAACAATGTATGTTGGTGCATTGGTTAGCCCAAACTGCATAACCAATCACTCATAAAATCCAAATGGCATATGAAATGCTATAATCGACACACTCTCTCTAGCCGCTCTCTATTAGTGAAACCTAATTTAAGGTCTAACTGAGAGAACACCTTCACACCATGGAGTTGATCGAACAAGTCATCAATATACTGGAGTGGACACTTGTTCTTCTTCATCACTTTATTCAGCTCACGGTGGTCAACATACAACCTTGAAGGGTCATATGCATTAATGGCGAATACTACATCTGCTCCGTATTCAGATATACTCCATAGAATCAACCCTCGCCCCTAGTAGGTCATGCACTTGCACCTTTAGTTCCCTCTTTGGGTGTCATACGCCCCAAACGCATAACTATTGGACTGACATTCTATATGGAACTCTATCCCTTTGTGTAATGATAATCTAGGTCTTTAAATGCATCTAAATAATCGCTAGCTATAAACATAAATGAAAAATCATCATGCGGGATCTCGAGTGAATACAGAAAGCTAACCATTACCTCGTCATCTAGTAGGCAATTTAACTCCAATCTCTACCCATCGTCAATCCCTATCATCACCTAGGCCCTCTTATAGTTCCCTACTACTTCGTACTCCTTCAGCTAGTCCAACCCTAAAATAATACTAAATCCCATAAAACCTAAAACGAAGAAATAATAAATAAAAGAACATCCATAAATCGATAAGACTAAACCACTACAAACCATACACAGGCAAGTCGAGCGTCTAACTAGGTCTGTCAGCATCAAAGAGCAATCAACTATCTCGGGTCTCAATCCCAATCTATCTACTAAATCACAAGGTATGAAGGAATTTGAAGCCATGATATCAAATAAAACACGTATGGGAACATCATAAATTGAAAGCATAACTTGAATTATGATGCCTTATGCCTTCTCCTTCGCCAATAGAGCATTCGACGAAGATGGAACAATGCTCAATGCATATGCTTTCATTAACTGCTTCTATTTCTGCTTCAAAGTTCAAGATATTCTTTCTGAATATACCCGAATTTGTTGTGGTTAAAACACTTCTTTCCCTTAGCTTTGCAGCCTTTGATAAGATGACCCTTCTCCACATAGTTGTAGCAAGTAGGATCTCACCTGCACTTCTTCTGGCAACCCTTCCAAACTAGTTGTTATTATTGTTCCATTTTCTCTTACCTCCCTTACCAGCTTGTGGATTTGGCTCATCCTTCGAAACAATAGCCACCTTAGAAGGATACAGACCGTCATGTCGATGAATAAGCTTTTCTAAGGACTCATAAATATATCCTACCGGCTTCTCTTCTAGATAGTTATCTAAGCCTATGATAAACTTCTCATTCTTTTTCAATTGAGTATCAACAAAAGATAGACCGTACTTCAATAGCATGTCGAATTTTGACCACATACTCCGAGAAAGTCGTATGTTCCCGCATTAAACAAACATATGGAATAGTACCGACTTCTGAGCGACATGTATGAATTTCTTCTTAACCTCACCTTAAACTGCTCTTAGGTCATCTGATCTGGAGTAGCAATCTTGATGGCATTCCACCAACCCATCACTCACCCTTGAAACTGTCTAAAGGCCAACTTCCTCTCCATTGCATCTTCTTCTAAGTCCTCAAAGATCCTTTCACAAGTGTCAATCCAATCTTGGACTTCCATGACCGACTCCTTTCCAAGGAACGGTCTACCTCCCAAGCTAGAATAATCAATGTTCAATTTAGCAAAATCAACCCTGGGTGCCTGTACTTTAGCACCTTCGGCATTAAGAGCAACTTGGGCATTCTGAACCATGTCTAACACTATCTTGGTGAACATATCCCAAGCTACCGTCTTAGCAAACATGTTCCTTGCAACATTAGCGTAGCTCATTCTTAGTCTACAATAAGGATGATTCGTCTCTCATAAAGAAAATGTTGCATCAATGTTACTCGTGTGGGCGATGCAACTTATATACTATATATACTACTATATAGTTTTGAAAATCAAAACATATAACAAGTACATTCTCTCATGTATGCTCGATCCATTCTAAAGTGATAATTTCTCCTTATCTCGAATGGATCCCTGTATCCCCTAGGTAAACTATGCAATCTAAGTTCTAATACCAAATATGATGATCGCCCTACACCTCGGTACCCAAAATACCTGCATAGTACGTTGTAACAGTACTCGGTGTTGAATCACTGGTTTTGATTCATGACAAAACGGTTCAGAAGATAAAGAAGAATATGCTCACATACATGACAAAAAGAAGACATTAGAGGATCAAGACTTCAAACCTATGCTTAAAATAATTATTATATGTGTTGAGTCTTAGATAGATGTTAAAATCAATCCTCAAAGTTTTTGTGTGCTAAAAATTCTTTTAAATCAAAGTTCACTGTGCAATATATGCACAGCCAGTCGACTGGCTGTGCATGTCCAGTCGACTGATTGGGCATAATTTTTTTTTTACTATTTTCAATTCAGTCGACTGACTGGATTCGACCAGTCGATTGACCGGGCTTCAACTGTCAAATTTTGAAAAGACATCTTCTCCCATGAAGAGGTGCACTTCGGGAAAAGATGTCTCTCTTGGCTGAATCTCTTCACTAAGAGTTGCATCTCCCTGTATACTATATATAGGAGTTATCTTACACTTCACAATCACCAATTCTGATTTTAATTCTTTCTATTCTCTCTCGTGATTATTCTAGTGCATTCATTCTCTTCATTGCTTTGAATCTTTGAATCATATTTCATATACTTTGGTTCTTAGCAATATTCTTCCTTTCAAATCTTCACATACTCTTTATATACTTGAGGAATTGATCATAGGAAGTTTGTAATCTTAAAGACAAATCAGTGTTATCAAGAACACATTGAGTCAACTACTTTTATATTCTGTTAAGTCATGTTCTACTACTCAGGCAAGGGAAAGTCCTCTTCGGCTGCTGAGGCAAAAATCATGTTCTGCTGCTCAGGTGTCTGTTCCGCTGCTCAGACCTATTCCTCTGGGTTGAGTGAAGGTATTGTTAGTTAAAGCTAGAAGTTAGTCTGGGACTGGACGTAGGACGGTGCTCCGAACCAGTATAAAATATCTGGTGTCTTTTTACTATTCTACTTTTATATTCCGCATTATTTACAGTATTACTATCATCACTATACTCTGTATTATCATATATCCATATTACACGGTCCTACAGACTTTCATTTGGTATCAGAGCAAGGTCATCCAATAACTATAACACAGTTATTTGATATCTTGATAATATGGAAAACAACACTAGTTTCAATGAAGGACAGTCTACTGCACGACCACCTCTATTCAATAGGTTAAATTATAGTTATTGGTCCACTAGAATGAGAATATTTATGCAGTCAAACAGTTATTAAATCTGGAATATCACTCAGACTGAACATCATATACCAGATACTGAATATGCACAATGGTCACAAACACAGAAAACAGATGCTACAAATAATTCAAAAGCTATGAATATGTTATTTTGTTCTTTAGACAAAAATGAGTTTAATAGAGTCAGTATGTGCACTACAGCCTATGAAATCTGGAGAACACTAAAAATAACTCATGAAGGTACAAACAAAGTTAAGAAATGTAAGATTTCAATGCTTAAAAATCAGTTTCAAAACTTTAGAATGAAACAAGATGAGTCTATAAATGATATGTACTCTAGATTTCAAGACATATATCACTCATTATTAGCATTGGGAGAGAAATATATAGATTTTGATATTGTGTCAAAACTCCTCAACTCACTCACGGATTTATGGGAGAGAAAAGTTTTAGTTATCGAAGAAGCAAATGATATCTCTACCATAAAACCAGAGGAGTTGATAGGTAATCTAATGTCTTATGAAGTTAATTAACAGGCTAAAAGAGTACAGGCACAAGACAAAAAGAACATAGCTTTTCGAGCTGAAGAAGATGAGAATCAAGATTCAGATGATGAGAATTTAGCATTCATAGCCAAGAATTTCAAGAAGTTCTTAAAGTATCGAAAGAACAACAGATTCAATGATAAAAAGAACTTCTCAAGCAAACCATCTGCATCGGCTTTAGAATGTTACAACTGTCACAAGAATGGACATATTCAGAAAAATTGTCCAGAAATAAAGAAGAGTTACTCCAACAAGGGCAGAAAAGACAAGTACAAAAAGAAAGCATTCTCTGTCACATGGGACGACTCAGATTCCTCATCATCAGATAGTGAAAGTGATAGTGAAAATGAACAGGAAAATGTTTGTTTCATGGCTACAGAAAATGAGGTTAGTGATCTTACTTTTGATGATCTAATAGAAATTAATTCAGAACTTTTGAAAACACTAAAAAGTTTCAAAAGAAAATATAAAGAAGCTTGCGAAAATCAGAACAAAGCAGAATTCGAAAGAGATATGCTTAAAGATGAGAAGAAAATACTAGAGGAAGAACTTGAAAAATTTCAAGAATCAGTCTCTAATACTAATTCTCAACTTACTTTATTGAGTCAAGAAATTGAAACTCAAAAAGAAAAGAATGATGTTCATGTCTCTGAAAATCACGAGTTAAAAACAAAAGTAAAATTACTTGAACTAGACAATACTGGACTAAAAAGTAAGTTAGAGAGTATTACTAAAAATGTTTCTAACTTTAATAAAGGAAGAGAAAATCTGTCTAAAATTATTGAGAATTCTCAATCAGTATCAAGTAAAAAGGGGTTAGGTTATGTTAAAAAAATCAATAGCTCCATCTAGAATAGAAAATAAAAGGAGAATTGATTTTAAACCCACAAAAATATATATATATATATATATGTATGTATGTATAAAATGGCGAATGATTGGAAGTTTTCTCGTGTTCAAGAAAATGGCGATCGAAATAATCCATCTTCTTTCTTTTCCCAATCGAACTATTCCTAATCGAACTACAGATTTCCATCTTCTCAACATCGATACCCAGTCTCCAACTCTAATTGGTTTAACAGGGTAGACATATCTTATTATCCTTAGAGTCAATTTCATAAAGCTCGCATTTCAAAGAGGAAAAGGGATATTTTCTGTTTTCGGTGTGGAGATAAAAATCACAAGATTAAAAACTGTTCTAACCAAATTCGTTGTTTTAAATGTGGAGTGGTTGGTCACAAGAGTTCGTCGTGTCCATCGAGTTTCAATCCGTTCCTCAATCCTGAGCCTTCTTTTCCATTTTCCGATCCTATTCGCTCAGAGCCCTTGAGTCCTAAAGACAACCACTATTTTTTCGTTCTTGAATTCTTAAGACTAAGGGGTCTGGTCTTGGATTATGGTGCAGTGAATAAGGAGGATTGTAATTATCTCTTCAACAAAGTTTATTGGCACTTCGATTGCCTAACCGCAGACAACATTGGTAAGTATTCGAATTATAATAATTGGAATGAGTTTCATTTTAAATATTGTTCAAATAATAACAATGCTGTTCAGGATTTTGAGGATTTACAATGGTTTGACATTAGGAATTTATATGTGAATGAATCGAATTGGGTTTCTCATGCTGACAAGATTTTACTAGATCCTGATGTTAGAGGATGTTGTTTTCTTAATACCGAGTTAGTTGATGGATCTACTGGGGTTTCATTGAATTCAGATGTTTTGAATTCATCTATAATTGAAGTTAGTGGGATTTTAGATTTAGTTGTATGTTCTCGGGAAGAAGATAGGGATCTTTTTGCTACTTTTGATCCATTGGTTAATTCTGGTAAAGATTTTGGTTTAGATTTTTGTGAGTTTTCAGATGTAAGGGTTAATGAAATAGACGTTAAGCTTTTTAAATGTAACCCTGTAAATGATGGAGAGTTACAAGTATCAGATTTTCTTAATGTTAAAACTAGCATATATGGTATTTGTTCAGAGGAATCGACTGTTCTTTCTGAAGATGATGAGGATGTTAGATGCATTATGGATGACGGAAACCTGGCAGATGGGATTTTTACTATGAACAGAGCTAGTGATTCTTTTAGATGTTCATTCAGGGATAAAAAGGAGATGAAGTTGATTAGTTAATTTTATTTGAATGATGCTTCCTCATCTAAATGTGCACACAAGCTTGTTGTGACACTTTGTACACAAATTTTTTTGTCATTCAGTAAGAAAGTGTTGAAGGAAGGCTTGCAAGTTAATGAGACAGTTCCAGAATCTAGAGGGGTTTCTATTATTTTTTCTGATGGTTTATATTTTTCCGAGATAAAGTCAAGGGATTTTGTTTTTTACAAGGAAGGTCTCGTGATTTTAGAAGCAATGGGAAGTTTTTTTCTAGATTTCACTAGTTTGTTGTTGCCTCGGTTTGATATTCCTATGGTTGTTATTGATTTTGAGTTTGGAAGTCGATTTTGTGTCAGTGGATCAGAATTCATGTTGAAAAAATTTGATCATTTGGATAATGTTGTTGAGGAATTGACTGACTCTATTTTTATTAAATAAGTGAATAGATTAGTGGGTGATATCTCTGTAGTTCATGATGGTAGTGGCTTGAAGAACAATTCTATTGTTAGCAATGTGAGAGGAGATTTGGAGAATTCCTTATTACAGAAATCGGATCAAGCTGTCTATTATTGGACTGGAGGGTTTAGATTTGTTATGTATTGTTTTCTTGCGGCTTTAGGGAAATTTCCTCGTTCTCCTTTACATGCTAAAGAATTAATTCGTGAAGCCAAAGTACTTCGTGAAGCCAAATTAATCCGTGAAGCCAAATTGAAGAGAAGAAATTGTAAGAGCTGTTCGACTAGTAATATTAGGAGAAGCACTCGTTTAAATCGTCATGCTTTTTAGCCTTTTGATTTAGGGTTGTCGATTTATTGGGTGTTTTATTGTGTTTTCTGTTGTTTTAGAGTTTGTTTGTGGTTTGTGTTGAAGTTGTATATTGTAATGTTTCATCTTGAATCTTGAGGTTGTAGTTGCAGTCGAGGATGTTTTTTAGTTGTTGCTGCTCTTCTGGTGTCGCTTTTGATTGGAGTTTCTGGTTGGTGTTGTCTCTTTAGGGTTGGGTTTTAGTTTCTTAGGAGTTTGGGAGGGTTTGTTTTTTTCCTTTTGTATGGGGGGTTCATTTGCTACCTACCAGGCTTGTTGGCAGCTCCTTTACTTCTGTTGATATATATATATATATATATATATATATATGTGCATGTGTGCTCTCCTCTCCTGTAGAGGACCACACATTTTTCTCAAAAAAAAATCACTAAAGAAAATTCAAAAAGGACAAATTTAAAAACTATAAAAATATGGATTCCTAAAACAAACAATAGTTTGATTAGGAACAAATACATAAACTCCTTTATTGATTCTTTACACAAGAATATAAATTATGTTTATAAAGGGAATATCGAACCCTCTTGGGTTTGGTTTCTTAAGATCTAACTCTTTGGACCCTATAAAAAGGTGGGTACTAATATTATTTTTTATTTTGCAGGACCCACTTAAAAAGAGAGGAAAATGGATATTAGACAGTGGTTGCTCAAAACATATGACAGGAGACAAAAATATGCTATCAAACATTATCTACTCAGATGGGGGTTCTGTCATCTTTGGAGACAATTCAGAGGGATATATCATCGGCAAAGGCGATGTGAGCAATATCGGTACATCTAATTTACCTCTTATTTCAAATGTTTTACTAGTTAAGAATTTAAAACATAATCTATTAAGTATTAGCCAACTGTGTGACAAAGGATTCAAAATTACTTTTTCTGAAAATAAGTGTAGCATTTCTGATCAAAATCAAAATTTACTCTTTGAAGGAAACAGAGACAAAAATATTTACATTTTGAATATGAAAATAAATCATAATTCAGATATGTGTCTACTAGCCAAAGAAAATGATCCTTGGTTATGGCACAAAAGATTTTGTCACATTAACTTCAAAACTTTAACTAAGCTTTCTAAAAATGAGTTAGTGAACGGATTACCTAAAATGAACTTTAAGATAGATCATATTTGTGATGCATGTCAATTAGGAAAACTAACTAAGTCTTCTTTTAAATCTAAAAAGTTTATTTCAACAACACAACCACTGGAACTATTACATATGGATTTATTTGGACCAACACAAGTGCAATCCATAAATCATAATAGATATGTGTTTGTAATTGTGGATGATTTTTCTAGATATACTTGGACTATTTTTATGAAAAACAAAAGTGATACTTTTGAAAATTTCAAAGTCTTTTCCAAAAGAATTCAAAATTTTAAAAACTTAAAAATAAAGAACATTAGAAGTGATCATGGAGGTGAATCCGAAAACGATGTTTTTGAACATTTTTGTAAAATGAAAGGAATAAATCATAATTTTTCTTTTCCTCGTACTCCACAACAGAATGGAGTAGTAGAACGGAAAAATAGAACTTTACAAGAATGTGCAAGAACCTTGTTAAATGGAAGCACATTACCTAAACATTTCTGGGCAGAAGCAGTTGCAACTGCCTGTTATGTACTAAATCATGTTTCTATAAGACCTCTAACTAAAAACACTTCTTATGAACTTTTTAATGGTCGAAAACCAAATATTTCTTATTTTAAAGTTTTCGGTTCAAAATTTTTTATTTTAAACACAAAAGATCAGCTTGGCAAATTCGATCCAAAATCCGATGAAGGAATCTTTATAGGATATTCAGACCGAAACAAAGCTTATCGAATTTTTAATAAAAGAACAAATATCATAGAAGAATCACTTCATGTATCTTTTGATGAAAATTTTAAACAAATTTCAAGTAGTAGAGATGACGAAGAAGTTCCTGAAAATATCACAAATATAGAATCTACCTTGTCTAACAATAATGAAAACATTTTTCCTAATAATGAATTAAGATCTCCACCAAGGATATTAAAAGATCATCCAGTTCAAAATGTCATAGGAGAAATTAATCCAAATGTTAGAACTAGAAATCAATTAAATCAAATGGGCCATGTAGCATTTCTTTCTAATATAGAACCTAAAAATATTAAGGAAGCCTCAACTGATGACTATTGGATTACAGCTATGCAAGAAGAACTAAACCAATTCGAAAGAAATGACGTTTGGGATTTAGTTCCAAGGCCTACTAACCAATCAGTTATTGGTACTAAATGGGTTTTCAAAAATAAGGCTGATGAACATGGAAACATGACTAGGAATAAAGCTAGATTAGTTGCTCAAGGATATAATCAGGAAGAAGGAATTGACTATGAAGAAACGTTTGCTCCCGTCGCTAGATTAGAAGCAATACGTATATTATTGGCCTATGCATGTTTTCATAATTTTAAACTTTATCAAATGGATGTTAAAAGTGCTTTTCTAAATGGTTTTATAAAAGAAAATGTTTATGTTAAACAACCTCCTTTATTCATTCATGAAATTTTTTCAGACCATGTCTATAAACTAAAAAAGGCATTATATGGACTAAAACAAGCACCTCGTGCTTGGTATGATCGTCTAAAAAGTTATTTAATAGACTTTGGATTTGAAATTGGGAAGGTTGATCAAACTCTTTTTATTAAGAAAAAGAAAGAAGATATTTTAATAATTCAAATTTATGTAGATGATATTATTTTTGGTTCTACTAATGAAAAATTATGTCAGGAATTTTCTAAAATAATGACTAATGAATTTGAAATGTCTCACATGGGAGAATTGAATTATTTTCTTGGTTTACAAATTAAACAACTTTCAGATGGAATATCTATAAATCAAGAAAAATACTGTAACAATCTAATCAAACGCTTTGGTATGGAAAATACTTCTGGCAAACCTACTCCTATGAGTACAACTATACATCTTGAAAAAGATGAAAACGGCAAAAGTATAGATCAAAAATTATATCGAAGCATGATTGGATCATTACTCTACTTAACAGCAAGTAGACCTGACATAATGATGAGTGTTTGTCTGTGTGCACGATTTCAAGCAGATCCAAAAGAGTCGCACATTAGAGCAGTGAAACGTATATTACGATATCTAAATAAAACCAAGGACTTTGGACTATTTTATCCGGAAGAATGTCCTTTCGAATTAGTTTCATATAGTGATGCTGATTTTGGAGGATGCCGGACGGATAGAAAAAGTACAAGCGGAACTTGTCACTTCATTGGACGATCTCTTGTATCTTGTTTTAGTAAGAAACAAAATTGCGTCTCACTCTCAACTTGTGAAGCAGAATATATATCTGCAGCTTTGGCATGTACTCAAGTAATCTATATGCAGTAAACACTTCAAGACTTTGGTTTTAATTTATCTAAATCAACAATTTTTTGTGATAACTTAAGCACTATCAATCTTTCTAAAAATCCAATCAATCATTCGCGAACAAAACATATTGACATTCGTCATCATTTTCTTCGTGATTGTATTGAAAAAGATTTAATAAATCTTGATTTTCTATCCTCTGAAAATCAGTTGGCCGATATTTTTACTAAGCCTTTAAATGAAAACACTTTTGTAAAATTGAGACGAGAACTTGGAATCATCTCATTCAAAAATTTATAAAGTTTATTTTCTGCATAAGCTGGGATTTGAACTCGGGACCTCTTGGTAAGTATGCATATGTCTTTGCCAGTAGGCTATTTGATATTTCTTGTTTAAGCTTATAACTTACTTCAGCTTATTTCAGTTTTATTATTTAAAGGTCCATATTAACTTGGTTTTTGTCCTCAAATTTTCTTCTGGTTAAAATTAAATCATTCTACATTTAATCTTAGATATTCATTGTTTAGCTTTCAGTTTATCTATAATTACTTTCATTCAAATTTTAAAAAGGGGGAAAGAAGAAAATCAATCATGTTTTTTAATCTTGCATTGTTCATCTACACCATGGCCGGTTCATCTTCAGATGAGCCTACCTCTCATTATTCATCTGGATATTCTTCAATTGACTTTGAAACTCCAAGTTCAGGGTCTTCAGAACTTCTAACTCCGACTCCTGCCTATATTCCGATATGTCCTCCACAAAGTCATCATACGGGATATACGCCAGAAAATAAACGCACGCGAAGAAATTTATTTCCATCCCCAACTACTAAAGAAAATATAGATGACTTACATCACTATCAGAGGGAAACACTTAATCTTTA
This sequence comes from Allium fistulosum, assembly GCA_030737815.1. NCBI lineage: Eukaryota > Viridiplantae > Streptophyta > Magnoliopsida > Asparagales > Amaryllidaceae > Allium > Allium fistulosum. The sequence continues at coordinate 929,868,460 of CM060906.1, forward strand.
GCATGAAATGTATTATGAGCAAAAGAGTCATGGTAGAAGACTTAGTTTTCTTGAACGGTGTGCTACAAAAATATGTGGTTCATCCCCGATCAACACAAACGCACATATTCATTCACCTCAACGTCCTCATGTATCTCCAAATTCATGGGAACGTAGACGATAAAATTCATGGGAACATGGAGGAACGAGTAACTCACCGATTCGGAAAAAATATTCACCTATAAAACCATTTGCTAAAAATACAAAAATTGAACCGGGAGAAGAATCGGAAGACTCACACTCTCATTTTTAAATTTTCTTTACACAAAGTATGCTCATTGTTATTGTTTTATAATGTATTAATGAAATAAACTTGTATGTATTCTTGACTGAGTGCTCAAAAATTTTCAATAATTTTTGTTTCCAGTCAGTCGATTGAAATCAAGGGTCAGTCGACTGACTGCAGGGTATCCAAACTCTCGGGAAACCATTCAGTCGACTGACCCTTCACGATCAGTCGACTGACTGTATGAAATTCAAAATTTTCTAGTGCACCAGTCGACTGACTATACTCGTCCAATCGACTGGCTGTAGACAAATGTTACTGCTTCCCTTTTAACAGTTGCTTTTTACCCTATTTCACATTATCATTCTCGGTTTTTTACCCAAAATTCCTCTTGAGAAAAACCCTAAATTCCAAATCCATTCAAATCTTTCATCAAATCCTTCCTAAAATGGCTCCTCCAAAGCGACATAGACAAAGCTCCTCCTCCGCCGGACCTACCGATAGTCAAATTGCGCAATGGTTATATAATGATGTAGCAATTGCAAGATGGCATAAAATCGAGAATTCGTGGATTTTTGAAGGTTCTTTCATGGTCTACAATGATTTCGCAGCTTACGGTCTACAAGATCTCATGCGAAGATCCAGATTGGAATCTCTTCTCGACATGAATCTCAACTCTATCAAAATCAATCATCTCTTGGTAAAGCTCTTCTATGCAAACTTAAATCTTCCTCATCAACGTCCATCAAATAGGGATGATTGCGTTTGGAGTTTAGTTTGTGGTCATCAAGTCTTCTTCTCCTTAGATCGGATGGCGCACATACTTCAAACACCTAATCAAGGTATTCCTCTTGACAATATCGATTGCAATATTCAACAAAGAGATCGAGTCAGTCATATATTCATGGGTGACAATATGACGGAACAAAATCCATTCTTCTTCGACCTAAAGCAAGGATTCTTCACAAAGCTTTCATGAGAAGTATTCTTCCAAGAACCAGGTCATATGAACTAATCTACCCGGAGAATTTCAAAGCTTTATATGCGGTTTGGGGAGGAATTCAAGTAAATTGGCTAAGGAGAATATTAGACGAATTTCTATCCTTCAACAATGGAAATATGAGAACCATTTACTTCGGGGAATATATAATGCGATTACTTTTAAATGTGGGTGCCCCTCAACCGGAATCTGAAACTTCTTCCATCGGAGTTATAAACATTTGAACGTTGAGCCTCATGAAACTACCATCAGCTCCTCCGGCAATTACCTCTTTTGAAGAATGGCGTCGCCAATTCCAACAACGACAATCTGGCGGACCAATCATTCGAGAGCACACACCCCAACCCGAAGAAGAGGAAGATATTCGTCTTGCAACATCTACTAGTACTCGAGAATCCATAGAAATTCTTTCACGAAATCAACAAATTCTAGGAACTTGTTTAAAGAAGGTCGATAAAAAATTAGACAAGATCAAAGGGTTCTTCTCTATACTATGGGATGCGATCTTATGCTCTTCATCCACGACTGCTTCTTCCGTAACACGTGGTAAGCGACCAGCACCAAGATTCACATGGTCTACTTCCGAGGAACATACCGAAAGCGATACTAGCGGACCAAGTGGTAGTGGACAAGACACATCAAGACCTGGAAAGGAGCATACCGAAGAATATGACTGGGATCGAGATGAGTAAGTCTTATTGGTAAGATTTAATGAAATGGTTGCTCTTTATTTTGCAAAATACTCTGGTAAAGATTATGAGACTTGTAGTAAATAGTCTCACTACTGTCTATGTTTTTTATTTCATGTACCATGATACTTTGTTTATCTATATGTACTGTTGTGTGTCTATTTGTGTTTTATACACTAAATTTTTCTACTCTGTCTCCTTTTTGTCGATGACAAAGGCGGAGAAAAAGTGTCTGCACTAACATATTTGATGCAGGAAAAAGATGGCATACTTTCAGGGGGAGAAAATTCTCTATCTAATATATATACAGGTTGTCATCAATCAAAAAGGGGGAGAATGTTGAATCATTGGTTTTGATTCATGAAAAAACGGTTCAGAAGCTAAAGAAGAATATGCTCACATACATGACAAAAAGAAGACATCAGAGGATCAAGACTTCAAACCTATGCTTAAAATAATTATTATATGTGTTGAGTCTTAGATATATGTTAAAATCAATCCTTAAAGTTTTTGTGTGCTAAAACTTCTTTTAAATCAAAGTTCACTGTGCAATATATGCACAGCCAGTCGACTGGCTGTGCATGTCCAGTCGGCTGACTATGCATATTTTTTTTTTACTATTTTCAATTCTGCCGACTGACTGGATTCGACCAGTCGACTGACCGGGCTTCAACTGTCAGATTTTGAAAAGACATCTTCTCCTATGAAGAGGTGCACTTTGGGAAAAGATGTCTCTCTTGGCTGAATCTCTTTACTAAGAGTTTCATCTCCTTGTATACTATATATAGGAGTTATCTTACACTTCACAATCACCAATTCTGATTTTAATTCTTTCTATTCTCTCTCGTGATTATTCTAGTGCATTCATTCTCTTCATTGCTTTGAATCTTTGAATCATATTTCATATACTTTGGTTCTTAGCAATATTCTTCCTTTCAAATCTTCACATACTCTTTATATACTTGAGGAATTGATCATAGGAAGTTTGTAATCTTAAAGACAAATCAGTGTTATCAAGAACACATCGAGTCAACTACTTTTATATTCTGTTAAGTCCTGTTCTACTACTCAGGCAAGGGAAAGTCCTCTTCGGCTGCTGAGGCAAAAATCCTGTTCTGCTGCTCAGGTGTCTGTTCCGCTGCTCAGACCTATTCCTCCGGGTTGAGTGAAGGTATTGTTAGTTAAAGCCAGAAGTTAGTCTGGGACTGGACGTAGGACGGTGCTCCGAACCAGTATAAAATATCTGGTGTCTTTTTACTATTCTGCTTTTATATTCCGCACTATTTACAGTATTACTATCATCACTATACTCTGTATTATCATATATCCATATTACACGGTCCTACAGACTTTCACTCGGTCGATGTAGGACAATTGTCAAGTGGTAAAGTGATCAAAATCCAATAGGTAACCTACGTACACCTTACAGTGTAAGGATAAAATATGATAGTCATCACAGATATAGATGGAAAATGTAACTATATGAACCATCATAGATCAGAGCCGAGGTTAAATACAGTTAGACAAAGTAGACCATAGAGTTTATACATCGAGCAATAACTCAATGATAAGTTATATCTAATATAAGTAAGAACTAGTAAAGCTCCATAGTGCAGTGCAGCAGAATAATGCAATAATATGCCCAAGTATTAAGATGTGAAAGCGTAGCCTCCTACTAGTTCTTTTACATAATGCCATATGCTATCCCACACCTGCTATCTAGTCTACTCATAAGAGCACCCGAGATAATAAGAAGCAAAGCATAAAACCTCGAGTCAGACAATAGTTTGGTGTAAGTGATAAACAGTCTCAAAATACTATAAGATCAATATAATATAGGTATTAAGAATCATACCTGACATGTCCATGCATTCAAAGAGTTATCACATAACATCAATACGTGATAATCTACTATAATCACCATCATTATATAGGTGTACTAAAAGTCTAAGTAAAATGTTTGGTGTTTGGATATTTAAATTACAATACCTATGTTGTATGACATCCCTAGGGTAAGAGAACAAATATAGCAAGCATAACATCTATCAAACAACACTCACTTCACTTGGTTTCGTTGGATATAGATACCTCGTATGGCCCAATCATTAGCCAAAAACTTAATCAAAGTCGCAGTTTCTTGGTGCTCGAATCCATGCCACTTCGTAAGGCCAGGATTTAGATTCATAATCAATAAGTTTGGGGTAATCCACTGAGATCTGGACACAATCATGATCCAAATGGGCATCCCCACGTACCCCCTCTATATGAGCACTCTAGAAACCTCCATGTAACAACATCCCTTTGCATGAATCACCATAATATAACATGGTCAACGTTCCATTCCATTCATTTCCATATTAGAACATACTCATGGCTCCACTCATGAGTCCCCATCATTGAACTCATCCTTATGGATCATCATCACGGCTCTAACCATCGAGTAATTATCATCAAAATATTTGTAAACAACCATCATACGTCGTATAGTCCCTAATCAAAGACCCAAAACCATTACATTGAAGCATCACATCATTGCTTGACCGTCAAAATCGCTCATCATAGAGCAAAAAGAAATTGGCCTGGTCGCAACAGGTTAAGTGGTTGAATTTCACAAAAATTTCAGTTAAATCATTATCGGGCCTATGAAGTCTAAATAGTTTTAGATCTAATCTAAAATATTTTGAATAAATTCTTCATTTTATTTAATTTCTTTATAGAAGGTTCAATTTAATTTAGATAAATTACATATTATAGATGTATCAATACATTTATGTGTGTATAGTGCATGTGCAACATATATAAGTGTACATGGTTAAATGTTCAGCGTATAGATATTAGGATTTAGGATGCAACAAATACATTTGTCCCTTTGTATAAGTCTATGTTGTCTATAGTTATATATGAATATTATACACATATACACGCAAATATATTCAAGAAAATACAAAATAATAATTGCATATATTTATTTAAATATCCTTGACCAAACTATTTTGAATTAATACTTTAAAATATCATATGTTAGTTTAAAATTGAAAGTTAGATCTTGATCTTAGTTAATATATATTTTAAATTTCAAATTCAAGTTACAAATTAAATGCATACACACATATATATACACACTCTTAAAATAATTTGAACTATACATATACAAATGTTTTATATTTTAATTTAATATATATATATATATAAACTATTAATATATATATATATATACATATGTATGTATGTATGTATTTAAAAAATTATTATTTAATTTTACTTTCAGCTAAAAAGAACTTAAACTTTTTTAATTCTTCAAATTTAAATGGATTTGATTAAAATCCTTTTTTACAACCATTATTTTATATAAAGGAAAATAATATCTATATATTAATAATTATATACAATTTCATTAAAATCAAATATATACATATATTTGTAAATAATTTAAAATAATATAATATATATAATGTTACATATATTACATTATAAACTTATTAGAGCTATTTAAAATTAAAAAAAATCAAATAATAATAATATAATATACATGATATAGCTAAAATAAAATAAATCATTTAATGATTTCAATTTGAATATTTATAAACAATTGGACAACACATGTAATATAAAAATTTGTTATAATAACATTAATCTAAATAGTATGAACAAGATGATAAACATATAAAATAATTATTATTGAAATTGAAATGTTACCAAATCAGTAGCATGTGACTATTGAATGAAGAAATAACTCATTCAATCGAGTCACGGTAGAAAATGCTACGGGCTAGAGTACCACCTTAGATCTATTTTTATTTTATTTTGTATTGATTTTGCTCCTCCAATTTTTGGTCAATCCTCCCTAGAACTCGTGGCTAGAATGGATAACAAGATAAAGCAAATGTTCCTTTTGTAGTGAGTGCTTGGGTGGCAATAAGAAGAGGTAGAAGATAGTTCCCCCTTCTTTTACTCATTCTTTTCTTGCTAATTCAAATACAATTTGAACCCTTTAAACCCTTCACTAACACAATCTATGGCCGGCAATATATAGGGCTAAATAAGACTTCAAAAGTCGCAAAGTCCATTTATCAAATAATTGATTTAAATCAAATTTAATTTTTGTGACGATCCACCTTTCTAACCTCTAGGAACGACACCTAACACATCCTTAGTGTTCATGTGTCGTTGCCCAAACATAAGAAAGATGAATCGTCATGGGGTGAAATAAAGAACAGAATAGAAAACCTCACAACGAAACTGCTAACTAAAACATAATTGTAAATAGTACAGTATGTTACTCCTTAATAGGGAGTTATCTGAGTTACACAAAAGTACTACAAATCAGCCTAGGAAGATAAAATATCCTACCCTTACATTTGTTGAAACAAAAATACATTTACACAAACTAGACAATATAGCGGAATAGATAACAAAAAATATGAAAAGCCTCTTGCTTGGACGTCGTCTTCAAAGAGCCCAACAAAGAACTGCTACTCTCGGATTACTCAAAATAAAATGAGTACCCAAGAGTTTATGGATGCAAATAACTTAGGTCAGACGATATGTCTGGTATGAGTAAAACTTTAAACAATTGGTGGGTAATTAAACACAAACATGTGAGACCAAACCGCTGAACACCAAATGGGTTTACTCTCACATAAAACATCATCCAACCATAAAGAATGGATAAATAATCAAACTCCACGAAGAGTGGCTGACTCTTCCCGATGCAAATAAGGAAATAAATTTGAAGGTTCGAATCAAATCAAAAAATGATAATCTCAAACAAATGACTCGGAGAGTGCGGACCCCCTTGAAGTATACCTCTAGTAATATACTTTTGAGATGGTCATATACTCGGTGACCTCCTTAGGAAAAGTACCAGCTAGATCCCGCCAAACCTTCCCGAGAATCCGAATATTTCACATCTAAATGTGCAAATCGAATCCAACCTAGATGAGTTGTGAAATACCCTTTTAATGGGAGTAACCCCACATAGATGGATGCCCATTAGCTCTTTGGATTTAGTCATTTTCGACAAAGGATAACTGTAACGACCCCGGATTTTAATTAAATTTAAATTGATAATTAATTTAATTTTTGAATAAAAATTGTAAAATTAATTGGTAAATTGATCTGAGTTTCTCCAAATTCAAATAAAATAGGTGTTAAATCATTTGAATTTAAATCTTGTATATATATGTGAATATATATGTATATGTGTATATATGAGTAGATTTGAATTTATATATATACATATTGGATTTGAATTTAAAGTTTAAGTAAATGGTTTTAAAATAAATATAAAAGTACAAACATTTGACACAAATATAAAAGTAAATAATTTAAAATTTAAAATTTGGGATTGATGGTCTATGTTAGAAATAGAAATAAATAAATATATAAGATAAATTATAAAAAAATAAAATAAATACATAAGATAAATTTAAACAACTTATTAAATATAGAAATTCATTTATATTACAAATTAATAAGTATAAAAAGAAAAGTAATATACATTCAAATATGAAAATAATAAGTATAAATATGCACACTTGTAAATAAAAACAAAAAAATATATATGAAGGCTTATAAAAGAAATATGTTCATAGAAACAAATGAAGTTAAATATGTACACTTGTAAAAGAAGGAAGACATAAATATCTATGTACAAAATCAAATAGGATAAGTATAATTGTACAAGCCTAATTAAAACAAGCCACCACAAAGAATCACGTCAGCCACCATTTGAATGACAAAATCTCTGACCCAAATTTAAACAAAAATATTTTTAGTACAACATAAAAAGAAATCTCTGCCCATATTTGTACTGGAAAGAAAAAAAATATACATTACCATGTACCAATTTATCACCCAGTAAACTCAATTCACATATCTCAGTTCGTCCATCTGAAATGTGTAAACCTAAAGTAAATGATATCATCTTAAAACTTCAACAAAATTCAAATAAAACAACAATACAAATTCAACTCAAATCAAAGATCAAAGAGAAAGATTTCAGCTTGCAAATGTTCAAAGCCTGGTTCAAAAGAATGCTCTATTTTCTTTCTTCTGGGAATCACTGTGAGTAAACTAACACACTTAAGCTTGAATTTGTTAATATATCTGGATATTTTAGGATTAATACTTGTAGTTATTGTGGAAAATGTTTTATGAATGTGAATATATCAGTGCATGTCTGTTATATAGGCATATATACCTGTTCTTGTGATTACAGGCTAGAAACAGAATCATAAATCAAAATCTCTTCAATCATTCTCTTATAGGCATTGATGTTTAAATGAAAAATGCTTGAATAAACTAGATCCTAATTGTAAAAATATTTTTAATGATAGTTAGTTTAAGTTTTTCTGGAAAATTTAAAATATACCAAGGAAAACTTAAAATCTTATCAATTTCGAGTATCATGGTTTCGAATGTCACTTACATTACCTAACTCGATTCTAAAAACCATGAATTTTAAGAACAAAATCAAGATTTTTAGTGTGATTTTGGGTGAGAAATCGCGAGATGAACGGATTTGATTATTTGGCCAAACTACGGTGGTCAGCGACTTGGTTCGACTCGTGATTGGAACTGTAGCTAGCTGAGAGGTCGTAGAGTCTAGGAAAAATACTCGCTAAATTTTCAGATCACCGTAGTGGGTGATTGGAGTCGAATTAGGGTTTTAGCTAGTGTTTTTGTTAACGTCGGAAAACAAATCACTGCGGCATCTCTGGTGAACCGAGTGTCGCAGGACCAGGGGGAAAATGACGCATAGGTTGTGACGTTGCTTTGGCCAGGGCGGCGTGGTTCCAGGTAGTCTAGATCGTCGGCGAAGGGAGATTGGGTTGATCAGATTTTGGTACCAAGAAGTGTTGGGTATACTCAATTTTGATTCCAGAGGAGTTCGACGTTTCTGGGTGCTCGAGTCGATGGTCGGGGTCATCGGTGTCATGTGGAGGATCTCGGCGATGACCGGAGATGGTCGGAATAGTGGTGCATGTGTATGCGTGTTCGTGTGAGGTTTGAATGGTTTGGCTATTGGGGAAGACTTGGATTCTCGGGAAGGACTCGAAGCATTCGAGTGATAATCTCGGGGATTTTGGTAGTTGGCTCAGACTTGCGTTTGCATGGGCTCGAGTAGTTTTAAATATGGTTACCAGGTTTTAAATTTGAGAAGAAATATGGTTCAGGGTATTCAAAATTTTATAACCATATTCTTTTTGAAGCATGATTTGGTTTAAAGTTTATCCAAATGAAATAAGTTTCAAAATAAATGTGCTAAGTTTCCAAAGTAAAGTTAAACCTAGAATTAAATTGTAAATCAGATTTCAAGAATTTGAAATTAATTAAGATTTCTAACTTAAGTGTTAAAGTAAATTTTAAATATGTTAATGAAGGTCATTGACTAAGATTATTTAAATAATTATTGATGTGATTAATTTTTCATAATTAATTAATTTAGATTAATTAATTTAATAATAATCATTTTTGGAATTGTTTAAGTGTAATTACTTAACGTAAGTAATTAAGGAATTAATTATTCAGTGAAATTTATTGAGTTAATTTGATTAGTCCAAGTTAAATTTCTTGAGTTTAATCTATAATAATAATTTGACAAATTGGGAAATATAATTACTTATAGAAGTAAGTAATTGATAGATAATTACTGGATGTAATAAATTGAATGATAATTTGAAGTTTGAGTATAATTATTTGTTAATAATTAAAGGATTAATTAATAATTATGATTAATTAAGATTTATTTGATAATTAAAGATTAATTGATTCGTTAATTAAGATTGATTTGTTAATAATTAAAGGTTAACCAATGAATTTGAAAGGGAAATTTCTTTCAAATAATTTGTAATTAACTATGATGGTTAACCCAGATTAATGATTCATTCCTAAATAATACATCTGATTTAAATTAATCAGTTGATTAATAAGTTTATTTATGATTGTTTGGACTTGACCGAATGGTTGAATGGTTGATATTTCCTGATCTGTGATGCTTTGTGATATATTCTGATTTGTGTGTGACCTGTAATGTAGTTATTTATCTGGGATGAATGTAATTTATTATCTGCAATATATATATATATATATATATATATATATATCTGTGATCTGTGATCTATGAATAAAAGATAAGCATTATAGTTATACCGCTTATCAACTATATTTCTGTATTTTGATCTGTGATGATTTATTGATGTTGCACTACTGTGTAAAACCCTTGGACTACACTTTTACACACACAAATATGGATTTCACGAGGAAATCGGTTAAGTCACAGATGATTTAAATTTAATGTTTTTGAAATTGAAATTTTAATTTCAATTGATTTTGGAAATGGATTTGGGTTAAATGTTAAAGGTTTTGAAAGGGAGTTTTAAGATAAAGGTTATTTTGAATAACTTGGTAAAGTTTCCAATTTAAATAATTTAATTTGAATTTGAATTCAAAATTTGGAATTGAATTCCATGTTTGGAAATTGTGGTTGAAGATGTCATAAATGTGTTTATATGAATTTAAACCATTTTAAAAGTATGGTTTGAGAATTTGAATTTAACCCAAGGACTTTAACTCGTATAAATGAATCAGATTTTCCGAAATGAAAACTATTTGTTTTCAAATAATAGAAGCTTTCATATAAGGAATGAATCTCCAATTTGTGTCAAAGGAATTTCAAATCGAAATGAAAATGGTTTTCCGAGTTATGAATAAATCTTTGTGAAAGATTGTTGAACTTTGTTTTGAAATTGGGAAGGTGTGCCTTTTGTATAAAAGGTCGAAATGGAATTTTTTTGAAAGCTATCAGTTAAATCTTTGTTTTAAAGATTGGACGAGTTAATTCAAATTGAAATGGAAATCGATTTGAAAATCTATGAATAGATCTTTGTGATACTGGGTGAACTTTGTGGGACGAATCTTTTTGTGTAAAAGATTAAAATGGTGATTTGTTTAAACCATTTAAAGAAAGTTTTGGATAATAAATTGTGACTTAATTGGAATCCCAATATCCATATGTTTTAAAATATTACGCTCATTATTCGGTTTAGCCGGGAGAGGACTTTGTGTCATATAACCCATTCCGAATAATGATACGTCGTATATGGATATCATTTTAAGACCGGTGGTGATGACCGGGTATTTGTGAAAATGATAGGGTAACCCGTCGATTGTCTCTGCACTGAGTCGCACCGGTATAGAGATTTCCTAAGTGATGGGAAATCCGATCGAGAATGTGAATACCCGGATTGCAAGGCCTTCTTCGGAAGTGCCTTCGGTTCTGTTCGAACCCAGAACAGACTTGTATGGCCGTATGTTTGACATTACAATTTGAGATATAAAGCTGATTTCTTTCAAATACATTTCTGTTTGGCGGTGGAGAATTTATTCTCTTAGCTTAACACCCTTCTCTGAGACGTATGAGCTCAGAGGTTATGTAGTTGAAGGTTATCAACGATATACTCCCAATTTGGTAGTGTGGCATTCTAAGTGTTGCTGTGTGTTGCTGATCATTTGTTGATCAAAGCATGGCTTCGTGTAAAGCGTAGCTTTGTGGACGAGTCCTCATCGAGCCTCACAAACCGGTAATGGTCGAAACAGGAAAGATGCGGCAAGGTTTCAGGGATAGCTCCCCTAGGGTATGTCCATTCCTTCTGGAAAAAGGTGGTATCATGGTATGGAGCCCAAATATTTTACCTGTGTGGTTGCTCCAATCTCATTTACTATGTGATTGTTGCTTTGTGCTCGAGGCGCCTCGGATAAAGGTCGCAAACGACCGAGGGTGGCATATCTCAGGTTTACTACCCGGGAAGGGGGTAACCGGTCTTGTGTTGGCAGAGAGCAGTTGTCTCTCAGGGCGTCCCTCCAGAGAAGTTCCTACGTGGCATAGGAAGTTCCTTAGCCTGACCATTTGTTGGAAAAATCCAAAGAAACAATACGAGCCTTGTACGGTTTTAGTTGTATAACCTGCTATGGAATGTGGCGGTAACCTGCTATTGAACATAGTAGCTATAGTAGGCATACAATAGTGGTTGTATGCTGGCTAAGATTGATATTGTATTTTCGAAATGCTTTCACACTATGCACTAGTGATAATATCAAAGAGTTTTCTCGTATTGAGCATATTTGACTATCATAAGGAGAAATCTCCTCCAATTCTGCGTTTGCATTGTGTGTGTGGCCGGAGGCCTTATGGTAGTTTCATTTTCCAAAAAGCATTGCGGATTTCAATGTTTAAAATTCTTTTGTTGTTTGTTTAAAGATAAACTGTTTTTGTTACTCATACCAGTCCATGACTGACTCAGAGTTTATTATTCCTTTTCTAAACTTTGGGTGCACAAAATTTTCTACACGGGCAGTCAAGAGTTGGGTTTTTCAGATAGTCAGGTTTAGTAAATTATCAGGAGCTAGTTCAGTTTTTCGAGTTCACACAGATGACCCGACCTTGCTTATCTTTGTGCATCGTGATGATGGTTCGAGCTTGATGTTGGAGTTGTTGGTCTCATTCTCTTTGTCGGATCACTTGGAGTATCACTTCTGTTTTCCGCTATAGCATTATTATTTGTCTCTGATAATGAGTATCTCTAAGATATACGTCTGTATACCTCAGTAAATTCTCTTACTATCCACTGATAGTAAGTATGAGTACAAGAAGAGGATGAGATAGGGGACAGGGGAATACGACTATAAATGGTCAATACCCTGTAACAACAAGGAAGCAATCTTTTCTCTATCAATCTCTTTTGTTCGTCATCCTTTCTCAATTCTTTGATGGTTCCTGGTAGATTCAGGAAGAAGATTTGATATATTTGTATGGGACATAAACTCCAAATAGGTCAGAATTGTATGTTTAGATGAATTGGTTGCTTTGGTTGCTATGGTTGATAGGTATACCTTGGTTTCAAAACTAAAAGCTTTGAAATTGTATCTATATATCTATATAATTTGGAGGCCCAATACATTCTACGAATGGTTAGTTATCCCTTTGAACTAACCAACGCCACTACATATTTCGTAGATCTGGATAACCTGAGTATCTTGTGAAAAAATTAAAAAGATTCGTTCTTGTATCTATTATTGATATTCTGATTTGGTAAGCCAAATGCAGAATAGATGCTCAATTTAATTTGATGAAATATTCTTCATATATCTTTGTGTCTCCTTGGCAAATTTCGAGGACGAAATTTCTTAAGGGGGGGGAACCTGTAACAACCCCGGATTTTAATTAAATTTAAATTGATAATTAATTTAATTTTTGAATAAAAATTATAAAATTAATTGGTAAATTGATCTGAGTTTCTCCAAATTCAAATAAAATAGGTGTTAAATCATTTGAATTTAAATCTTGTGTATATATGTGAATATATATGTATAGGTGTATATATGAGTAGATTTAAATATATATATATATACATTGGATTTGAATTTAAAGTTTTAGTAAATGGTTTTAAAATAAATATAAAAGTATAGACATTTGACACAAATATAAAAGTAAATAATTTAAAATTTGGGATTGATGGTCTATGTTAGAAATAGAAATAAATAAATATATAAGATAAATTATAAAAAAATAAAATAAATACATAAGATAAATTTAAACAACTTATTAAATATAGAAATTCATTTATATTACAAATTAATAAGTATAAAAAGAAAAGTAATATACATTCAAATATGAAATTAATAAGTATAAGTATGCACACTTGTAAGTAAAAACAAAAAAAATATATATGAAGGCTTATAAAAGAAATATGTTCATAGAAACAAATGAAGTTAAATATGTACACTTGTAAAAGAAGGAAGACATAAATATCTATGTACAAAATCAAATAGGATAAGTATAACTATACAAGCCTAATTAAAACAAGCCACCACAAAGAATCACGTCAGCCACCATTTGAATGAAAAAATATCTGACCCAAATTTAAACAAAAATATTTTTAGTACAACATACAAAGAAAAATCTCTGCCCATATTTGTATTGGAAAGAAAAAAAATATACATTACCCTGTACAAATTTATCACCCAGTAAACTCAATAACATATCTCAGTTCGTCCATCTAAAATGTGTAAACCTGAAGTAAATGATATCATCTTAAAACTTCAACAAAATTCAACTAAAACAACAATACAAATTCAACTCAAATCAAAGATCAAAGAGAAAGATTTCAGCTTGCAAATGTTCAAAGCCTGGTTCAAAAGAATGCTCTGTTTTCTTTCTTCTGGGAATCACTGTGAGTAAACTAACACACTTAAGCTTGAATTAGTTAATATATCTTGATATTCTAGGATTAATACTTGTAGTTATTGTGGAAAATGTTGTATGAATGTGAATATATCAGTGCATGTTTGTTATATAGGCATATATACCTGTTCTTGTGATTACAGGCTAGAAACAGAATCATAAATCAAAATCTCTTCCATCATTCTCTTATAGGCATTGATGTTTAAATGAAAAATGCTTGAATAAACTAGATCCTAATTGTAAAAATATTTCTAATGATAGTTACTTTAACTTTTTGGAAAATTTAAAATATACAGAGGAAAACTTAAAATCTCATCAATTTCGAGTATCATGGTTTCGAATGTCACTTACATTACCTAACTCGATTCCAAAAACCATGAATTTTAAGAACAAAATAAAGATTTTTAGTGCGATTTTGGGTGAGAAATCGCGAGATGAACGGATTTGATTATTTGGCCAAACTATGATTTTGGGTGAGAAATCGCGAGACTTGGTTCGACTCGTGATTGGAACTGTAGCTAGCCGAGAGGTCGTAGAGTCTAGGAAAAATACTCGCTAAATTTTCAGATCACCATAGTGGGTGATCGGAGTCGAATTAGGGTTTTAGCTAGTGTTTTTGTTAAGGTCGGAAAACAAATCACCGCGGCGTCTCTGGTGAACCGAGTGTCGTAGGACCAGGGGGAAAATGACGCGTAGGTTGTGACATTGCTTTGGCCAGGGCGGCGTGGTTCCATGTAGTCTAGATCGTCGACGAAGGGAGATTGGGTTGATTGAATTTTGGTACCAGGAAGTGTTGGGTATACTCAATTTTGATTCCAGAGGAGTTCGACATTTCTGGGTGCTCGAGTCGATGGTCGGGGTCATCGGTGTCATGTGGAGGATCTCGGCGACGACCGGAGATGGTCGGAATAGTGGTGCACGTGTACGCGTGTTCGTGCGAGGGTTGAATGGTTTGGCTGTTGGGGAAGACATGGATTCTCGGGAAGGACTCGAAGCATTCAAGTGATAATCTCGGGGATTTTGGGAGTTTGCTCAGACTTGCGTTTGCATGGGCTCGAGTAGTTTTAAATATGGTTACCAGGTTTTAAATTTGAGAAGAAATATGGTTCAGGGTATTCAAAATCTTATAACCATGTTCTTTTTGAAACATGATTTGGTTTAAAGTTTATCCAAATGAAATAAGTTTCAAAATAAATGTGCTAAGTTTCCAAAGTAAAGTTAAACCTGGAATTAAATTGTGAATTAGATTTCAAGAATTTGAAATTAATTAAAATTTCTAACTTAAGTGTTAAAGTAAATTTTAAATATGTTAATGAAGGTAATTGACTTTATTTAAATAATTATTGATGTGATTAATTTTTCATAATTAATTAATTTATATTAATTAATTTAATAATAATCATTTTATGGAATTGTTTAAGTGTAATTACTTAATGTAAGTAATTAAGGAATTAATTATTCAGTGAAATTAATTGAGTTAATTTGATTAGTCCAAGTTAAATTTCTTGAGTTTAATCTATAATAATCATTTGACAAATTGGGAAATATAATTACTTAGAGAAGTAAGTAATTGATAGATAATTACTAGATGTAATAAATTGAATGATAATTTGAAGTTTGAGTATAATTATTTGTTAATAATTAAAGGATTAATTAATAATTGTGATTAATTAAGATTTATTTAATAATCAAAGATTAATTGATTCATTAATTAAGATTGATTTGTTAATAATTAAAGGTTAACCAATGAATTTGAAAGGGAAATTTCTTTCAAATAATTTGTAATTAACAATGATGGTTAACCCAGATTAATGATTCATTCCTAAATAATACATCTTATTTAAATTAATCAGTTGATTAATAAGTTTTTTTATGATTGTTTGGACTTGACTGAATGGTTGAATTGTTGATATTTCCTGATCTGTGATGATTTGTTATATATTCTGATTTGTGTGTGACCTGTAATGTAGTTATTTATCTGGGATGAATGTAATTTATTATATATATATATATATATATATATATCTGTGATCTGTGATGTATGAATAAAAGATAAGCGTTATAGTTATACCGCTTATCAACTTATTTCTGTATTTTGATCTGTGATGATTTATTGATGTTGCACTACTGTGTAAAACCCCTGGACTACACTTTTACACACACAAATATGGATTTCACAAGGAAATCGGTTAAGTCACAGATGATTTAAATTTAATGTTTTTGAAATTGAAATTGAAATTTCAATTGATTTTGGAAATGGATTTATGTTAAATGTTAAAGCTTTTGAAAGGGAGTTTTAAGATAAAAGTTATTTTGAATAACTTGGTAAAGTTTCCAATTTAAATAATTTAATTTGAATTTGAACTCAAAATTTGGAATTGAATTCCATGTTTGGAAATTATGGTTAAAGATGTCATAAATGTGTTTATATGAATTTAAACTATTTTAAAAGTATGGTTTGAGAATTTGAATTTAACCCAAGGACTTTAACTCGTATAAATGAATCAGATTTTCCGAATTGAAAACTATTTGTTTTCAAATAATAGAAGCTTTCATATAAGGAATGAATCTCCAATTTGTGTCAAAGGAATTTCAAATCGAAATGAAAATGGTTTTCCGAGTTATGAATAAATCTTTGTGAAAGATTGTTGAACTTTGTTTTGAAATTAGGAAGGTGTACCTTTTGTATAAAAGGTCGAAATGGAATTGTTTTGAAAGCTATCAGTTAAATCTTTGTTTTAAAGATTGGACGAGTTAATCCAAATTGAAATGGAAATCGATTTGAAAATCTATGAATAGATCTTTGTGAAACTAGGTGAACTTTGTGGGACGAATCTTTTTGTGTAAAAGATTAAAATGGTGATTTGTTTAAACCATTTAAATAAATTTTTGGATAATAAATTGTGACTTAATTGGAATCCCAATGTCCATATGTTTTAAAATATTACGCTCATTATTCGGTTTAGCCGGGAGAGGACTTTGTGTCATATAAGCCATTCCGAATAATGATACGTCGTATATGGATAGCATTTGAAGACCGATGGTGAAGACCGGGTATTTGTGAAAACGAAAGGGTAACCCGTTGATTGTCTCTGCACTGAGTCATGTCGGTATAGAGATTTCCTAAGTGATGGGAAATCCGATCAGGATTGTGAATACCCGGATTGCAAGAGCTTCTTCGGAAGTGCCTTCGGTTCGGTTCGAACCCGGAACAGACTTGTTTGGCCGTATGTCTGACATTACACTTTGAGATATAAAGCTGATTTCTTTCAAATACATTTCTGTTTGATGGCGGAGAATTTATTCTCTTAGCTTAACAGCCTTCTCTGAGACGTACGAGCTCAGAGGTTATGTAGTTGAAGGTTATCAGTGATATACTCCCAATTTGGTAGTGTGGCATACTAAGTGTTGCTGATCATTTGCTGATCAAAGAATGGCTTTCGTGTAAAGCGTAGCTTTGTGGACGAGACCTCATCGAGCCTCACAAATCGGTAATGGTCAAAATAGGAAAGATGCGGCAAGGTTTCAGGGGTAGCTCCCCTAGGGTATGTCCATTCCTTCTGGAAAAAGGTGGTATCATGGTATGGAGCCCAGATATTTTACATGTGTTGTTGCTCCAATCTCATTTACTGTGTGATTGTTTCTTTATGCTCGAGGCGCCTCAGATAAAGGTCTCAAACGACCGGGGCTGGCATATCTCAGGTTTACTACCCAGGAAGGGGGTAACCGGCCTTGTGTTGGCAGAGAGCAGTTGTCTCTCGGGGCGTCCCTCCAGAGGCGTTCCTACGTGGAATAGGAAGTTCCTTAGCCTGACCATTTGTTGGAAAAATCCAAAGAAACAATACGAGCCTTGTACGGTTTTAGTTGTATAACCTACTATGGAATGTGGCGGTAACCTGCTATTGAACATAGTAGCTATAGTAGGCATACAATAATGGTTGTATGCTAGCTAAGATTGATATTGTATTTTCGAAATGCTTTCACACTATGCACTAGTGATAATATCAAAGAGTTTTCTCGTATTGAGCATATTTGACTATCATAAGGAGAAATCTCCTCAAATTCTACGTTTGCATTGTGTGTGTGGTGGGAGGCCTTATGGTAGTTTCATTTTTCAAAAAAGCATTGCGGATTTTAATGTTTAAAATTCTTTTGTTGTTTGTTTAAATATAAACTGTTTTTGTTACTCATACAAGTCCCATGACTGACTCGGAGTTTATTGTTCCTTTCCTTAACTCTGGGTGCCCACAATTTTCTACATGGGCAGTCTAGAGTTGGGTTTTTCAGATAGTCAGGTTTAGTAGATTATCAGGAGCTAGTTCAGTTTTTGGAGTTCACACAGACGACCGACCTTGCTTATCTTTGTGCATCGTGATGATGGTTCGAGCTTGATGTTGGAGTTGTTGGTCTCATTCTCTTTGTCGGATCACTTGGAGTATCACTTCTATTTTTCGTTGTAGCGTTATTATTTGTCTTGTATCATATTGATATCATTGTTGTATATCATTCTGGATATTGTATTCATTGGAGTTGTATATGATATCATTCATTTCTTTCTTCCGCTGTGTTGTTATACTTAATGTTGTTATAAGCTCCGGTGAGCCAGATTCGGCGTTTGAATCTACGGCATTTTAGTACAAGTGATGTACGGGTGCCGATTTTCGAAGGCCGAGTTTAGGATCATCACAATAACAAAGCTCAAAATAGCAGCACATCGTCTTTGAGTGATGGAAAAATAAACAAGCGGAAGTAATTGATAGCTGGAAATCCAACAATCGTGGATATAAAATGATCGTACATGGAAATTAAGTCTTGTATACTTACCACCACTCATCGAATTCAAACTTGTACTATTTCTTAGTTGACAATAATACCGAACAAGTCAAGGAAATGTTACCTTAAAGTCATGTCTCACGATTATTCTTCAATTTTTGAAATAGTGACAAGTCTACTTTTTTGATGTTTAGTGCTAATTATACAAATAAATCGTTTCCATATAGGTGATTCGCTTTACGGAAATTAATTCATTTCCATGACGAATCCAACTTTTTCTTTTAAAAATCCAAATTCGTACTTAGCTTCACATTACAAGTATTAGCTTTAAAACACTTTGTCAAAGAGTTTACTAACTTTGAAACGTTATTATGAAAAGGTTTTAACAATCTAAAACATCTTTATACATTTGATTAATTAACTTTAAAACTTTGTTAACTAGTTAATTAATTTACTTCAATAACCTTTAATTAAAAAGGGGTTTAATCTCCTTTAAAACATCATTAATTCAATTAATTAATAATATAATAATTAAATTAATTAAATAATAATTAAATACCATTATTTAAAAGCGATAAATTAATTTAAACTTTATTGAAGAAAATATTTATTTAAGGTTAAACAGATTTTTTTAAAGTCATTAATTAAAAAGGGTTAATTAGTTTTAAAATATCATTAATTAATAAATTAATTAATCTTAATCCATCATTATCCAAAGATTAATTAGTCTTAAACATCATTAAATAAAATTATTAATTAAAATTAAAACATCATTAACTAAGTAATTAGTAAATTTAAAACACATCATTAATATGTTAATTATTCAACTTTAATCATTATTAATTAAATAATTAATTAAATTAAATAACCATTATTAAAATAATTAATTATTTTTTTGAAACATCATTAATCAAAAACTTAATTTACTTATAAAATAATTCCAAGCACGATAATGAACCAAATAGTTTCGATAAAAGGTGATTTTTCGAAAGTGCCGATATAGCCACTATCGCTATACGGGCAGTTCGAAATTCGAGCTTATAACATTTGCAACACAACCACATATCACATAACAAAGGTACGAGCATTAATACATGGTAATTTACAATAACATAACATATATCAAGCATTTAAAAACCGTGGCATTAGTTTTACTACTAGATTTTTGTATAACCAATGATTCGCATACTAACTTTCAAATGCGACTATCTTTCAAGAAACCAACCAAACCATTATTACAATTATGTAATAAGCATTAATTAGCTACTAATATGATCATGAACATAGTTTAAACTTTATTTTTCAAAGGTGGAAGCTTTACTCCCCAAATTGCTTACTAAACCAAACTTGCGCCAACTTCTCGAATGCGACTGGAACAATGCGCTATTATGCAAATGACTTGAGTTAGTGGGCCTTGGAGGTGCTTTAGGCTCAGCCTAGAGGCTATAGGGCACGACCATGATTAAAAATGGTGAGTTATGGGTGTTGTTTTGAATGTAAAGTGAAGTAGAATGAAGTAGAGAAGGAATAAGCTAGTTTTAAGTGGATGGAAGTAGAAGAACAAGTGTTTTTTGCCATGAACTTCAATATGGAAGCCAAGGAAATATAAATGAAGAATATGAAGAGAGTGGAGATAAATATAAGGAATGGAGTTGTAAAGTGAAGAATGGTGAAGATACGGAGGATTTTATAAGCATGAAACAAGGGAAATAACTAAACTTGCCTTACTATTTCTCCACTTGTCACACAATGACACATGTCCCTCCCTAAAATCCTGCTCCCCCA
Organism: Allium fistulosum; assembly: GCA_030737815.1. NCBI lineage: Eukaryota > Viridiplantae > Streptophyta > Magnoliopsida > Asparagales > Amaryllidaceae > Allium > Allium fistulosum. The sequence goes on from CM060906.1 coordinate 929,889,216, forward strand.
TCATATGACATGGCCATGGTGGCCCCCACACATGCAGGAACATGACTTGAACCATAATGTGTACAAAAGTATGGTAATTTTATATTAAAGTTACTATTTAACACTATTCATGTCATAATTCATTAACTTAAGGTCAAATCAAGTTTATATTTAAACTAAGCATGATTTATTACCACTAACATATTAATTAACTTATCATATGACATGTATATGTGTGTTTCTATGTACACTAGTGTGTACAACATTTCCCAACAAGTTTTCGATGCCGAAAAGTCGAATTTCGGATAACGTTCTTCGGTCAAATTTTCTATTTTTATTTGAACTATCTATTTTGGTAAATAAATTTGAAAATGATTTTAATATTATTAATTAATATTTAAACATGTTTATTTGATTATCAAAATCTATTATTTAAAAATTATTTAAATATTCAAATACAAAGCGATTAATTTATGGGTCGTTACAATTTTCCTTCGATACTTTAGATCGATACATACATATATAACTTTTTATATATATATATCCCAATCAATTACTAAAGGCACTCAACATGAAATAATTTATTAATTAATATTTCATAAATATTAATTAATTTAGTGAATTTACAACATTTATAAATTAACTAAATTATGTGGAATTTTGAAGTATTCATCATTATGATTGTGCAACTCATGGGTGTAAATTTAGTAGTGATTAATATCAAACAATTCACATGTTAACGTTCACACGTCATCTTTCCTAGTGGAGTGAAAGTTTGGCCGAATTTATCGCTTATGCATTTTTTGGTAAAATCCAATTTCATTATTTTAAGCGGTCTGGTAGTAATGATTATTTACATCAATTCTCTTCGTCAAAACTCTATCATATTAGGATATGTGGAATTAGGTTTTTGTCGAAATTTCACATTCATCCACATTCAACTTACTTAATCCAAAGACAAAGTCTTTGGTTCAATAATAACATCTCTTATTAACCAAATGCTCTGGTCAGAGACTTTGACTTTTTGTTGAGTATAGTTGACCAAGATACTAACCTCACATAACTAAGGAGATGAATTCTCTATTAAATACTATTTTACATCCGATTCTTTAACTTAGAAGCTACTATAGCCGTTCGATGGACGCCGTGCCACGATTTAACTATAATGAAAGTGAAGGGACCACATTGAAGTTTAATAGTATTATTAAGTCAAGAGAATTGTGTAATGTCGTCCTTCGAGATTCTATGTTTGACCTTAGTTATATTAACCAGCAGAAAGCTCTCGAGTGAGTCTTTCCATAGTTATCTAATAATTATTTGTATGTAACAACATCCATGAGTAATAAACCACCTAATATTTTGAGAGCGTTACATACTTTAGTCTATACGAATGTATTGATATCCTATCTCGAAACATCTTGACTGGGAATATTTAAAATAATATGTTATTTTAAAGTAATAAATTTCTCATGATTACAACCATTGTAATTACTATCACATAACATATCATGTAACAACCCACACTTCCCGACACAAATCGTGCTGAATAATACGAGTTGTTGGGTTTTTTAAAAATTACAGTGCATAATTAAAGGGATAGAATTCTTAGACATTCTACACTTTCAGATCTCATAGAGGAAAGAATTAAAATATGAATATATAAAATAGACATTTAAGAAAAATAGCTTCCAAAAATACTCGATTTACATATTCACTGTTTCCAAGTTGCAATACAAGTTTTACAACATTATAAACAACATAAAACTACAAGAAGAACAATAAATGATATGGGAAAATCTAACGTGAAGCTCCTTCCTCAGCGCACTGTGCCTAATTCAACTGCTAACCTGTTATCATGTGGTGGGGGGAAAATGAAAAGAAGGGGCTGAGTCAGACATAAAGCCTGGTGAATGAGTACAAGTTTAATATGTGATGATTAAGTGCAATTCACTTTAAAACTACTCTAAGTGATGTAGGGTGTGTGACAAGTATGGATGTCAATGGAGACCCGAAAAATCTGAAATCCGTCCGCATTCACATCCGAAAAATGGATAAATATCTGATATCTGAAAAAAGGGAAGCGGATGCGGATTTGAAGACATCCACATCCGAAAATTATTCGTCCAGTTTTTACCAAGATTAGAGTTCAAATCATACGTATTTTAGTGTAGTGAAAAATATTCGTTTATTATTTTATTAAGTTAGTATTTTATATTATATGCACTTAATGCTTATTACTAGCTCGAAACATTTATTATCATCATATTTTTTAATTTTTAGCGCTATTATAATCAACAGGATTGAAAAATATTTATGTTAAACTAAAATTTTCTTTTTATAATTCTTGATTTATCAGTCGTTAGCGGATAGGATAATTATCCGATATCTGTACGTATCCGCAAGTGCGGATATTCGATATCCGAAAATCATTTTGGATGCGGATGCAGATATGGCACTATCCACATCCGACACCATCTATTGACAACCCTAGTAACAAGTGTCTGTGGATTCCTAAGGTCAAATACCTAAGGATTTGTAACGACCCATATTTTTAACTATTTTCAATTATTAAATTTAATATGATTATTAAATTAAAAATGGTTAGAAATAAATTTTTTAATGAATTATTAATGTAATTTATTGGATATGAACTTGGATAAAATTTTGAGTAACAAAATTCAAGAAGATAAGAGATTGTAACTTACATTAGAAAGTAAATTAAATAATATTGAATCGTAAGTAATTGCATTAACGTTGAATTATTGTAAAATGGAAGTAGTTGCTTTATTATATGAATTCGTTTTAAAAGTTAAATTTTATAAGTTAAATAACTTATATTTCAAATATAGTGATTTATTGGGTAATTAAATTGTTTAAATTTAATATTGTAAATTATCAAAATAATTGAATCCTAAATTTAATATGAATGAAAATAATGTCAAAAGTTATTTCAATTTTATTTAAATATGAATGAAGATTGTTTACTTTTAAAATTGAAGTTAAAGGTGATTAAATTAATTTTTGAAATTTCTTGTTTTAATTAACGGGTAAAAATAGCCATTTTGGACAGTGTCTCGGATTTCGACAAAACTAGTTTCATCGGATCCATAATAGTGAATTATTGTAGGATTTCAAGTTTCGTAGCGATTAGACTTATCGTTTGCCCGTGCGAGCTTGAAACGCGTAGAATTTATTTTTATAATTTTAATTAAAATAATTTGTTTTTATGCTATCTTCTGAATATGATGGAATTAGTTCCTGAAACTACTTCCATTGTGTTTGAAATAGGGGTATAACATATAGAACGCTAGGCGGCACGTTTCGTTTGGAGCTCGGGAATTTCGGACCTTAAGAAGTTAGATATTTTCTAATTATAATAATATATATATTTACTCTCCTCCAACACTTCGTACGCTCAACCCACCTTTTGTTTCCCCCCGTACGTCCTCCTCTCTCCCTCTTATTTCTATGCTTGCAGAACAAAAGGAAAAAAATAAATGGAAGAAAAAAAATCACGAGTTGCCTGGGTATGGCGGAGCTTGGTGGAGGTGTGGCGGCGTGGGGGTGCTCGCGACCGGCACGACCTGGGGTGATGTCAATAGTGGCGTACAGGAGCGTCGGCGAGGTGACGTGCGACTGGAGCGGTGCGGCACTGGCGTGGGGTTAGGGTGGAGCGCGTGTTGGATCTGGGCGCAGGCGATTCGTCGTTCGATTGATAAAAAAAATGAAATTGAAAATAGAAGAAGTCGTGTACGATGCTTGGAGATGAAAGAAGGAAGTAGCGACAGAGAGGGTAAAAATTTTAAGATTATTTTATTATGTTAATTAATTTTAATTATAATTGTTATGCTAATTATCGTGTAACTTTTGCATACGAGGTCCGTTTCGAGTGAAACGAGCCGCGTTGCGATCGTATCGACGATGGCTTCAACGTGGTATCGAAGTGGAATTTATTTAAAGCCGAAATAATTTCAGTTTCAAATAAAATGTGAGTGTTTTATAATGCTTACGAAGTACTAAATTTTTTTTATGTTCGTTAAATTCATATCATGAAGTAATTTAATTTTATTGACCATTGGTTGGTAATTTAATTGAGAGTTAAATGGATATATGATTTGAACTGATAGAAATTTAAATTGACAGTTAAATTGAATTGGAATTAAATTGCTAGTTAAGCTCCTAATTATTGATAATTAGTTAATTGTTGTGATATTTTGACTATTTGGATGTTGATTGTGATGGATGCTTATTGGTTGATGTATTGGATTGATTTGGGTGTTTATTTATTTTTATATATTCTGTTATCACCCTGGATATCATTGACATCATATAAACTGTTACTTGAATTATTTCGAATAAACTAAGAAATAGGTTGAAATGATATGTACCTATGATATTTATTTTGGATTGAAATGATATATATCCATCCCTGAAATTAAAAATTGAAATAACTGATCATTTGGCCATAGGATAGAAAATTATATACGGACACCGGATTGGTTAAATTAAATGGTTTTAAATTATTGAATTTGAATCTATTTAATGATTTTGATTTCAAGAAATAAAAAATTAAATTTATGAGAATCGAATTAATTTCGAATTCGAGTCTTGAAAGGTTGAAATCGAAATTGGAAAAGGAATCGTTTTAAGAATTTATTTTAAAAGGTGAAGTAAAAATCAACATGTGACTTGAATTATTGAAATTGAAATTGTTTTAAGGGTTTGAACATTTACTTGAACTTCGAATTTATTTAAGTGAAAGTGACATAAATGGATATTTCTAAATTTGGCTCAAAATTGAATTATTTTAAAGATTTGAACATTGAATTGAACATTGAAGTTAAATTTGATTTAAATCGATATTTTGAAATCGAACCCAAAATTGATATAAATTGAAATGGTTTAAAATTGGGGATTGAATTGAGATTAATTCAAATTGGAATTGAATTGAAATTAATTGGAATTGAAATCAAAATCGAAATTAATTGGAATTAAAATCGAAATTGAATTAATTTGAAATCGAAATTGAAATTCATTTTAATTGAAATTGGAATCGAAGTTAATTCGAATTGAAATCGAAACCGAGTCGATTTGAATTGAATTGAGATTGAAAATGGTTTGAATTGGAATACTTGAAATTGAATCGGTTTGATAGGAATATGGACTTGGGTCCAGATTTGTTGAAATGGAAAGAGACAGTTTGATTTGGAATTATTTTTCAAAATAAATTATTTTAATATAAACTGTTTAAAATCTATCTTTTTAAATATTTAAATTATTTTTATTTTCCAAGCTATTTTACTATATAAATCATTTTCAATACTAAAACTATTTTATATTAAACTATTTTAACTTTTTAAACTATTTAAAAAAAATTCAAACTATTTTCTATAAACTTAAACCAGTCAAAGTTGGAATGTTTATATTTTAATCATTGATTTAAATGTGAATTTGGTTAAAATGAAGTTATAACCTAAGTTAAAATTCGAAATGATTTTGGAAGTGAAAATTTTATAAACTCTTGGGTACTCAAATTATTACGAGTAGCCAAGGGATTCAGGTTTAGCTTTGACGAATTGTGGAGGAGCAATGGAGCATGAGGCTTCAGCGTTCGTAGATATATAGTGTTCCATTGTGTTGATCTGTGATAGTGTCTTGTATGTATTTGAGTTGTAATGTCTAGACAGATGTTTATAACTGTCTAGAATGTGATGTATATGTTGTGTAACTCTGATAAGTGTTGTATACTATGTAATAGTTTATGTTATTAATATAATTTATTCGTTCCGCTGTTGAGATTCTGATGTTGTTTCTTTCTCTCTTCTCTTCTTTTCTCTTTTCTATCCCTTTCTTTCTTATTGACGATGCGACTTTCTGGTCGATGAAAGCCGGGTCATTTCATTTTTTTTAGATATTGAGGCGAAAATTATTTTCAAGTGAAATTAGCGTATTTTGAGTAGATATGATGATTTTGAAGTGAAATGATATTTTGAAGCGAATATTATATTTTAATATCAAGTATGAATCGTTTTCGAAATGTAAAAGTACCAGTCGGTGTGTAAAATGACGTTTGGTTGTTAAAGAGACCGGGGTCTCTTATTGGCATACTCTTTGTCAATATTGGAACCACTTTAACAACTGTGTACGTAGAGCAGACTCCATAACGAAGTGGTTGGATTTGGTGTACGTTTGCTGGATTTGAAGAAAGATAACGATGATGGATAGACCCTGGCACTTGTGCCAATCTGAAATTACTAAAACAGGACGGCTTGACAGGGCCAAGTGGGATTGCTAACCCTAGCGGACATCCGTTCTTTGATTTTCTTCTTGGGATTGGTCCATACTATTAATTTTGATGTTAGTTTCGATTGGTGTACCTTGATATGGGATGACCTCCCTTTGATTCGATATGGGATGGATAGACGCGGTGGGTGGTCTGGCTACCATGCGTTACCACCAGCCCTGCTACCCAAGCTGGTAGTCTCCTACCTTGGGCATTGACTCACGTGTCTTGTCATACTTTTATCCCTATATGAGACCACTACGAGTTTGGTTTTATATTGTCGTATCACGGCGCATCCCTATCCCTCGACGTGCTACTAGGGGGTTATATGCAAACTGTACGACAATGCTTAAGAACGTATTAAGGGGGGTTAATGTAAAGCCTTAACGCTAAGAAAAATATTCATTTTACTGATTAGAAATTGCATATATAGCATATTCTACTATATATAGATATTTTGACGTATCCTTAAGAGATGGAAAATCCCGTAACATATTTTGAGTTATTGCACGCACGTTATACACTGGATAGGAGATGTAAAACCCCGTAAACATCTCTGATGCTATTACACTCCTGTTATATGTGATATTGATTGGACTCACGTAAGGATATTTTAGTCTTGACTCGAGTGTTTTGTCTTTTCATTACGCTCGGGTCAGCCCTGAGTTTTCAGCGTATAGAAGATTATTTTCTGGAGGATGAAGACGAAGACTTCGTATATTATTATTACTAGTATTATTTTACCACATTGTTTGTTCCGCTACATTATTCTATTGTTCTATTGTGTATATAACTCTGATAGATGTTGTAAAATTATAATCAAATGTATAGTATAAACAGCTTCATGAACTGTTTATTTGATTATTATATTTTGTCATTCCGCTACGAGATTCTGTGTTTGTTTTCTTCTTTTCTTATTTTTCTTAATTAACCCTATTGATTATCTATGTTTGGGATTGTTAGAGTTGGACATGTGGGGATTATTGTCGATTTAAACCTTTTGAAATGTGGGTCGTCACATGATTCTTACCTAAAACAATGGGCCGAACTATAATTCGAACCTCACACTAACGATTGGCCAACATCCTTTGAATTATCCAAGAATACCTATGATTACTATACACGAGAGGAGAACCCCCAAAATGCAAACTCGCATAGTGACTCATCATATGCACCCACTGTTCACCACTCGATCATAGTACCAAAGGTTCTTTATAGATGCCACTTACCATTCTATGTTGACGTCCACCTGTACAACATCGCACAAGTACCATGCGTACAAAAACTCCCGTTAGGATCAGGCTCACTCACATGGTATCTTCGTAAGTGCAGCGTGCCCCCACAACGGAATACCTCTTATTATGGTATTCAACTGTTACCCAAACCGTGATGACCTATAGTCATTTAGTAGGGGATTTACGACCCTACAATTTGATAGAGAATTTACAGTGCTAGCAGTTCTAATATGCTTACCTAGCTCAGAAATAGGCTCAAACAATAAATTTTCTATATATATAATTTTTATAATAAATTGTATAAAGTTTTATTATAACCCTGGGCCTTAGGTCGAGGTTAAATCTATGCATTTTATAGTCGACAGTGGACCCAAACCTACCCTAGTTCGACTGTTAGGGCACACAGGTCAATCGATCGTGTAACAACCCGCATATTTATCGATTTTATATTTAAATATTTTATTTAAATATTTTATCGTTAATCGGATTTTGGTCCAAAAAGCTATTTTTTGCATATGGTCAAATTAGGACTCGAGACCACTTCCATTGAGTTCAAAATGACGTTTGCGATCTTTTTGAGTGTAAACTTCGATATGTTTGGAGATAGTGAAATTTTCGTCACTTTTTGCTTTGAGCTTTGGTTTGGGCTGAACCATTCACTAACTCAGCCCAACCCCCTCCTTCTCTTCACAACTTCATTTCCTAAACATAGAAGCTTCATCAAAAATGGAGGAGGGAATGGGAAATTAAAACTCCAAGCTCAAGTTCTATTGCAAATCCAACATCCAACTCCAAATTCAAAGAGAAGAGATTGATTCAAGCTTGTGGTTGATTCTTGCTTTGCTTTTAAGCTTCTCCATCATCAATTTCGTGGAAAAGGTGAGATTTTTATCTCACATTCTTGCCTATAACTGTCATTGGGTTGTTGGGAATGATTCCCTATCACTTGTGCATGTACATTTGCATTTGGGTTGGATTGGATTGTGAAAAACCCCAATTTTTAGTGTTTCGGCGAAAATCTGGGCTATAGATCGTTCTGCCCCGCTAGCTCGCGCGCATGGAAAAGACTCTGCCTGCATTTAGCTCGTTCTGGACTTAGGTCGTTCGTCCCTAGGTTATAGGTCGCTGGACCTTAGGTCGCTCTGGCGTGGGAATGTTGTTTACGGCACTTAGGTCGTAGGTCGCTCGGCCATTACCTCGTTAGGTCGCTCGGCTACTAGGTCGCTCGGCCACTAAGTCGCTCGACCTTACCTACCCATTAGGTCGCACCCCTTTAGGTCGCGCCTTTCCTTAACTCGACCGTGTTAGGTCGCTCACCCCGCTAGGTCGAACCACTGATAGGTTGCGTGCATGGTAGGTTGTTCCATCTTAGGTCGCTCGGCCTGTTTTCCCTTAGGTCGTTCGACCATTCACCTAGTTAGGTCGCTTGACCCCAGTCCGCCTTAAAGTCGCTCGGTCCTAAATGGTTAGGTCGCATTGCCTCGTCGCCTTCTTAGGTCGCGATATTAATTAGGTCGTACGACCTGCTTACCTTTTTAGGTCGCTTGGCCCTATCTCCCTTAGATCGTTAGACCTTATTTTCCCTTAGGTCGCCTGACCTCTTAAATCGTTCGACTACTAGGTCGTATCACGTTAGGTCGCCCAGCCTTGTTAAGACGTTAGGTCGCTCGTCTTTCTATACTTAGGTCGTTCGACCTGTATTTTGTTAGATCGCTCAGCATGCTTGGTCGCACCACCTACTTCCTCTTTGATGCATTCTGAGCTGATTTCCTTGGGTTTTGTTCACATCTTCGAATGTGAATTTTTGTGATAGATTGTTTCTACAGTCTTTTCTGTGATTTGTCACTTTAAAAATATGAAGGTTTCAATACTAGTAGTAAGTATCAAAACTCTCTTATCAAAGCAATTTCATCTCTATTTTATTACAAAACTCTTTTTCTCAAACCGTTTTCCAATCTACTAGTATATACAAACCTTTACCTCACTCGTACGAGAAATCTAATTAAACGACTTAGTAAAACGGGTGGTATGAAACACTTGCGTTCACTTCGTCGGTTAATTCTTGGACTTGTTCGATTGAACCTTTTGTGACAATTTTCTAGTGAAGATCTACAGCTTGTTCGTAAATATTTAAGTTAAGCAAGTGGTTATGGGACATGAAGCTAAACTCATATATTTACTAGCTTGGTGTGATTGACACTTCTTGATGATCATGACGATCATTTTTGTGATTTGATTTAGACTAGCAATTGTGCGATGTCTCTTTGTCTACGAGGGAGACTAAACCCCGTTTGTGTGATGTTTCACCATCACATATGTGGGGTAGCGCCCCACGGTCTTCGGGCCATTCTTGTGGAGCTTCGGCTCAAATATTATGGTTAGCTACCATGAGATAGCGTCTCGTCTTGTGATACACGTGTTGGTGAGTTTTCATACTCCCGTTTTGTGATAGGCCTCCCCCTTCTTGTGATTTCTGGATTTCTTGTGATGATTTCTGGAAGTTTGTGCTTCACCAATTTTCGTGATTTCCATTGATAAGTTTTATCAATTTTTGTGCATTGGTGAATTTGTGTGTCATTGACTTGTTATGAATACAAGTTTAGGGTATGATACCCTATTTTATCTTTGAGAAGATTCTTGTGATATTGATTGATCTCTTGTTGATTTTCAATTACATACTTATAGTAGTATGCCACTATGGTTATTACATGTTCATGCCATGTCTTTTACTTTATACCATATCATCTGATATTTATAGCTAGACTGATCCGTTTATTATTTTCTTATAAATAATACTCGGGTCAGACCGAGATGTTACAGGTGCTTCTGCTTGACTTCTCTTCTGGGATTATTCCAACTTTTGGCTGACTACTTAGATTAGTAGTTTTTGGATGTACGCATTTGAGATATAGACTCTATGTTGTGTACTTATTCTTTTGTATAGCACGTGTTGCTATTCTTTTGTATTATCGTGGATCTTTCTGACCACTACTCTGACTTACACTTTCATGTGTTATATATATATATTCATATCTTTTTCCGCCTTTGTGATATGGATGTCTGTGACTGATTTATGTTATGTTTATTTCTATGTTTGTTTCCGAAGATTATATATAGCCACTGTGTGATAGCTTTGAGTTTGTATCGGTATGTCGGATTTCCTCCTTAAATGAAGTACATGCTATACTACCTGACATATCGGTGCTCGCACAAAGAAGTTACATGGATGGTTGCTCCTCAATATCCTTATTCTCCATGCTAGTTGACAGCATTACACCGTATTGTTCTTGGCTAGCGTGGGTATAGAGGTGGGGCGTCACAGATCGTGCATAAGATTAGGTGTTTCGAACAATTTTCGATTTTCGATTAATTTATAATTAATTTCGTTAACTCAGGTTTATTAATGATTACTGTCAACCCTAATTTCCAATTAATTAATTTTCCAATTTCAACCATTGTTAGGGCGTGTGATTTAGGGTCGCAAATTTGACATTAAACAAGTATTTAACCAAATAATTAAATTTTCAATTACTAGAAATTGATTTCTAGGATTTTAGGAATCAAATTAGTGTTTTGACAAATCTTAGATTAAGTTAATAAGTTTAATTCTAAGGTTCTATCATATTCAGTTTGGCTTTAACATATCAAATTAGAGTTCTAACATCCTAGATCAATTATAATAGTTTAAATTTAATTACACTAATCAAATTACCAAATTTGTGCCCACTTACCTCTAGCTTAAGCTCTAGATCTTGAGAATTTGACCTCCAATCGATAGCTCTCCTTAATCTCCTCCTTGATTGCTTGCCTTGCTCCTTAATTTGATTTTAAATTTTGATTTGGGTTTTAGGGTTTGAGAGAATAGGGTTCCAATAGAAATTTTGACAGAGTTTAGTTACTTTCAATTTTCATTAGAGAATTAGGGTTTCATTAGCATCATAATTATAGAGTTAGAATTAGGTTTAGAGCCAATAGATTAATCTCAGCTATCTTCTTGACCACTCAACTAATCCTTCTCCACTTAGCAATGAATCCAGGCCGTTAAAACACGTCATCTAGAGCGACGGACACTCAATTTTCTTCGTCATCGGTCGATCGCTCATAGGCCTGGGTTGACCGCTATCGATCAACCTGGAACCATCCTAGATCAACCTAATGCCTTGCAAATAGTATATTTTTATTTTTAAACTTCTATTTTTGTTATGACTCTCGTAACTCCTCCATACTAATCGGATTATGAAGTGTTATATATTAAAATCATCTGGAAAATTGCTACGAACGCAATATCATAAGTTTCGTAGTCAAATCTAGATATCTGTGGATATATTCCTTTTAGCCCTTGTTTTAATTCAATTTACTTTCCCTATTGAATTTCCATTTGAAATCCTATTAAATTCTTGTTAAGTTTTTACTTAAAATTCCGGGGTGTTACATTCTCCCTCCTCAAAAGGATTTCGTCCCCGAAATCTTAAAGGACGGAAAAATGAAACCTATACACATAATAACCAATAGCTACAACCATCCACTCCTCTATTGTCCACGAGTAATCATTGTCCTTAGAAAATTTCTAATGCAGTATGTGTGTGTATATATATATGCAAGGTGAAGTGCACGTGAACCTATACTAATGCAAAAGAGTAGGAAGTCTACTGATTCAGTCGATCTCCTATCAAGCAAATGCTCCTGCCGTGCATCCAAATGTATGTAACATCAAAAATATGTATACTTGCAATTCTACATGTGTGCGCAACCATTACATTCATATGAAACATCCATATGCATAACATCCAATAACACAACAGTAATTAAACATCTATGCGTATCATATGTAGAGAATAAATAAAAGACGATGTGAGTGTGTGTACTACCTAGAGAATCTTAATTGTCTTCTACAAGCCATCTTCCTAAGGCTTGTACGCATTCTCACTTTTTGTGTTAGGGAATTATTTTCAACTTTCCCATAGATCGTATAAGCACAAATAAAAGAAATTCCGATATATAGATAAAACCTTTGGAAACTTATATATATATACATATATTTCGAAACCCATTTTGAAAACTTTTTGGGAAACCTTTTTGAAAAACCGTTTTATTTCAAAAACTTTTTAAGTATGCTCGCTCAATATGTGCCTAAACCCTAAAAGATCCTAAACCTAAGCTCCAATACCAAATGTAATAATCAGCACTTCCCTATACGAATCATGCTGAGAAATACGAGCTATTGAGTTTTTAAAACATTACAGAGCATAATTATAGGGATAGAGTTCTAAGACATTCTACACTTTCAGATCTCACAGTCGAAGAAATTAAAATATAAATATAGAAAATAGACATTTCAAAAAATAACTTCCCAAAATATTTGATAGTTTAACAACATTATATACAACAGAAAACTCCAAGAAGAACAATAAATGATATAGGGAACTCTAATGTGAAGCTACTTCCACCATGCATTATGCCCAATTCAACTTGTAACCTGTCATCCTGTGGTGGGGAAAAATGAAAAGAAGGGGGTGTGGATCAGACATAAAGTCTAGTGAATGCGTACGAGTTTAATATGTAATGATTAAATGCAGTTCACTTTAAAACTATTATAACTGATTTAGGATGTGTAACAAGTGTCTGTGGATTCCTAAGATCCAATACATAAGGATTCTTACCTAACACATGTGTCAAACTACAATTCGAACCTCACTAACGATCGACCACCGTCCTCTGAATTTTCCAAGAATACCTATTATTACTACGCACGAGAGGAGAACCCCGAAATGCAAACTTGCATAGTGACTCGTTGTATGCACCTACTATCCACCACTTGATCATAGTGGCAAACGTCCTTTATAATGGCCACTCATCATCCTATGTCGATGTACACCTGTACCACATCGTGCAAGTACCATGTGTACAGAACTCCCGTTAGGATCGAGATCACTCAGCTGGTCTCCGTAAGTGCTGCGCACCACCATGATAGAATACCCCTTGAGTGTCTACGAAATACACTTGGACTGATATCATCAATCATGCTAACCTTGGTATGGAAGTAATGCATTGACCTAATGCTCATAACTTCCCTCTAGACCTGGCTGCTGTAGAAGTTCCATCTACAAATGGATCAGACTTTTTTCTTAATGTACTAAGAATCGTCGAACGAAGGGGCTATACCTAATATGTATCGGGTATAGCTCCACTCGAATTTGAGTTCTTTTTCTTTATCATAAGGTTATCTCTCGCTAATGAATGATAAGTATCTTTTTTTATCATCCTAGTCAACTCTTATCTCTCATTTTGGTATTCAACTGTTACCCAAACCACAATGATTTATAATCCTTTTGTGGGGGATTTAAGGTCCTACAATTCTCTTGCTAGGGGATTTACGGCCCCACCACTTCAAATACGCGTACCCAGCTCGAAAAAAGGCTTAAACAATAAATTTTCTATATATATAATTTTTATACTAAATTATATAAATTTTTATTATAACCCTAGGCATTAAGTCGAGGTTCAATCTACGCATTTTACAATCGAACGATGGACCCAGACCTACCCCAGGTTGATCGGTCGCATATAAAATTTTCGAATATCGTTAACTCGGGTTTATTAATGATTACCTTTAACCCCGATTTCAAATTAATTAATTTTTCAATTTCAACCAATTCTAGGGTTTGCGATTTAGGATCGCAAATTTGACATTAAACAAGTGTTTAACCATTTAATTAAATTTCTAATTACTGTAAATTGATTTAAAGGGTTTTAAGGATCAAATGAGTGTTTAGACAAATCTCAAATCAAGTAAACAAGTTCAATTTTAGGGATCTATTGTATTCAATTCAGGTTTAACATATCAAATTAGGGTTCTAACATCCTAAATCAATTATAATATTTTAAATTTAACTACACTAATCAAATTACCAAATTTATGCCCACTCATCTCTAGCCTGAGCTCTCGATCTTGAGAATTTGATCTCCAATCGATAACTCTTTGTAATCGCTTCCTTGACTGCTTGCCTTACACCTTAATTTGATTTTAAATTTAGGGTTCAAGAGTTTAGGGTTTTAGCTGAACTTTTGATAGAGTTTAGTTGCTGAGAGTTTTCATTAGAGAATCATGGTTTCATTAGCATCTTATGTATGGAGTTAGAGTTAGGTTTGGGGCCATCAGATTAATCTTGGCTATCATCTTGACCACTCATATAATCCTTCTCCACTAAGCAATGGATCCAGTTTGTTAAAACACGACATCGCAGGGCGATGGACGCTTGATTTTTGCAACGAACGGGATTTTTGATCCTTGAAAATTGACACCATTACTTCCACTGTATTGCTTGTCGAGCATTTAGTTGCGAGAAACACCGATCGTTAAGGGTAAAAGAAAAAAGAAAGAACGAAAGAAGAAAAAACTAAACAATCATAGAATCTCACAATGCAATGGAACAATTTATAATATAACAATGATCTTTACAAAAGGAAAGACTGTAATATACATATATCCATCAGGGTGCAACAAAAAATCACTAATCATCAGCCTGGAC
The DNA here is from genome assembly GCA_030737815.1 of Allium fistulosum. Classification (NCBI taxonomy): domain Eukaryota; kingdom Viridiplantae; phylum Streptophyta; class Magnoliopsida; order Asparagales; family Amaryllidaceae; genus Allium; species Allium fistulosum. The sequence goes on from CM060906.1 coordinate 929,904,242, forward strand.
AGTTATAACAACCGGTCCTCACAAATGCTGATAATTTTAAACAACCAATGCAGCGGGAATAAGATAATAACTAGCTATTGATAAAACCTCCTGCTCCAAGCTCCTTCAAAATGCATCTGAATCTAATCTATAAATATACTCGGTCTGACCCGAGCAATAAAAGGGAAGAAAACCCAGACCAGTCCGGTAAATCAATTTGAGAAAATACATCTCCATTGGATTTAATGATATAAAACCTTTTGAAATAAAGGTATCTTATAAGACCGCGCCGCACATAAACATGGATGATTTTTTTACTTTACGATAACCAAAACATTTCAAATCATTTGATATTATTTCTAATGGCATTCTTAGAAAACCCATTTCAAATAACATATTAAAATACCTGAATTGTTACATCAATTAAATTCCAACATACTAGGCTCTATCAAAACCGTAAAGGCACATATTGGAGAATGTATTTCCAATAATGACAAGGTAAGAGACTACCTTCCAATAGTACATCTCTATAAGAATGTATCGAGGCACAGCCTCGCCGCCCTCTCTACCAGCACAGGACCGGCCTACCTCTACCATATATAGTATCGAATACATCATCACCCCAGTCATTCCCGACCTATCCGTGGCTACAACATACACAACAAACCCGAAATATATATGGTAATCTAGAAAGGTGATGATCATCTCCTAATGGCTACGACCCACATAGCTCCACTGCATCTATCCTATTTTTGTCATTGTTGATGTGTGAGGCCCGAGGTAACGTTTTACCTTTCACAAGACAAATCCCACTTTGAATGCCACATCGCCATTTCTAACAATAAACTAATTGATTTCTACAAATACAACCCCTGAATTCATATGCCTCAGGGAAGGGTGTTAGGTGTAAGAGGGGTTGCCTCCTACATCACCAAACATATGTACATTTGTAAAAATCAATGTACATGGGTTTTAGAGATACAATGTCAAACATCCATCCATACAAGTTGTCCAGGAACTGTACAAACTGAATGTACTCTCCTTTTACATCATATTTGAGAATCATCCCTAAGATTAGTAGCGAGCAGTCCTTGGATCGAAGATTTTTAGAACAAAGGCGCTACTACCACCATTATATATATATATAATATAGGAATCACCGAAGAGATTAGTGGCAAGCAGCCCAAAATCATAAAGATCTCAATCTTCAAAATCATTGTCTTCAAGCAAAATTTTACTGTCGAACGCATAAGTTGGTTCGAAGTGGTTTTCCGATAAATTTAATCCCGGTCTCTCTAAACCAACAATCCATAAGGGGCCTGGGCAACCAAAATACATTCTAGCCCATAACTGTCACTGGGCCTGTTTAATTAATCTTTTATTGATTAAATCAATTTCAAAATATTTATCTCAAAATATATTTACGAATATGTTTACGAAGATATATTCTAAAAACCACTTTTAATCTTTTGATATTTGGAAAAATGTTTTCATATACTTATATCAATGGTATAAGTATATTCATAAACCATTTCAATTTCAATGCTAAGAAAATATGTCTATATACTTAAATCCATAATAAGTATATTTACAAACTTTGAGGAAATCTTCATATTTTCCAAAACACACTTTATTGGGTCAAAACGAATGTTGCGTAAAACATCGTTACAATAACCTAAAAACACTATTATAGGGATTTGATTTATTATACTTAATATTCCTTTTCATTGTCGAACTTAAACTATTTATTAGTTAAAAATGAAGCCAATCAAGTTGGGGTATCATTACCTCTTAGAACATGAATAGACAACATTTTTAACTTCGAAATAGATAAAAGTTACCTACCTTGAATCTTTACATCAAATATAGGATATGAATAAATCCCATATACTAAATAAAACATCTTCGTTCATAAATCACTTACTATAGCAATAGTGTTATTGTCTATGTCTTCCGTGCTTTCTCGAAAACATTTATTACAACAAAAATGTCGAAATCCAAGTCTTCCTTCACTTAACACATTTTAAATCACATTTAAAACCATTAAAGTCCATTTGAAAATATCACTTTCAAAACATTCCATTAAGAGATTATTTTAATTCTAAAACGAAATGTATCTCCCTTTATAAAAACCATCCTCTACTTATTAAGATAAACCCTTTTATATTTATAAAACAGGAAAATGGGCACAGGGAAGAAGTTGCAAAATAATTTAGTCTCAAGGACAACAAGTTTGTTTTTAGTCTGAAGGACATTTTTTAGTGTAAACAGAAAATGATAGTTACAACTATCATTCTGTGATTTGCACTAGAAAGTGTCCTTCTGCTTAAAAAACAAACTTTTTGTCCCTGAGACTAATTTTTTTTAAACTTTTTCCTTGAGCCTAAAAACCCCTTTATAAAACTTCTTTTTATAAAATTTCTTTATTTATAAAATTCTATTTATAAATCTATTCCTTTATAAATCTCATTTATTTATGAAATCGCATTTATAAATCTATTCCTTTATTTAAAAAATACTACTTTTAAAAATCTTTTATATATACCATTTCAGAAATATTTGTGTCAAACTATTTCCCTCTTCTTTAAAACTATATTTCCTTTATAATAAATGGTGGACTTATTTATTAAGTTTTAATTATAATATAGTTCGGCAATCTCTATTTAAAAATACTTCACAAAATAGTTAAATTAGTATTCCAAAAATCATGTTTTATTTCATTTCAATAAACTCCTTCTTTTAACAATTTATAAATAATTATTAAACATGTATTATTTTAAGTATCACCTTAAAAATAATTCCAATTCAACATCGCTATTTTATAATATTTCAAAATACTAACAATAAGGACTAGTGCTACTATAGAACTAAATAAGTAAAATCGTGTCCATGTCATCAAATATGGCATCCAACAAATCATATATCATAATATATGAAAAGTAAAATCAACAGTGTAAGGAATCTCGTTGGATTCCTCCAACATGTCCCCATATATCATAGTTCATATATATATCAACACACACACACACAAATATATATATATAATCAATGGTGGTGAGGAATCCTTTTGGATCCCTCCAATCTATCCCTCTGCATCACATACAGTATATAATCATATAATATGGGTCATCCGCTACTAGGCGGACACATTTAGAAGGTCATTCGCTCGAAGGGCGGGAATAAACCCAAACCAACTGATAAAGCTGCAAATCGTTCAAACAAGCAATAAACAGACGTCAATGAGTTTTGTCCACTATATAACATATTGGTTAACCAAAAAGGCGAGTTTAACTCACCAAAATTCTAATTGTCGCCGAAGCATTCTGGTTCCGACTAAAATAGAGCAGCGTTCGATTTTAGCTTGAAATTATACAAACTTCGAATTTGACGAACCTAAATCCATTGCATATAAAATCCCAATACGAATGCAACGGTGGAAACGGCACGTCGATTGGACATCGTATGAACAAGATACGATTTTTAAAGCATTAGAGATTAATTAATTTCTATTAACTTAATTAGAAAGGTAATTAACGGAATTACCTCTCTTTCCCACATTTAACAAACTCAGGCCACCAATACAAGAAAACCCCGACACCATGATTTTTCACCTACACTGACTATCCCCGTTCATCAGAACGACACAAAAGAAGGCGCCACCGTCGAACCAAGATCTACGCCATCTCGCTCTATCGTACGACAATCCAACCGTCCATCTTCCTCGTCTCATCCCCCAGCACCCTTCTCTAGTTGTCATCGAAGCGTAAAACGGCCTCTAACGGTGTCGATGAACTTCGGCTATTGGATGAGGGAGGCTGGTTAGGGTTTGGATTTAAATTTTTAGAAAATAGAGAAAGTGAGGTCCTTTTATAAAATAAAAAATTAGCACTATTCACGTTATGAAATTCCAAACTCCAATCGTGGCGTGCCGCCTGGCGTTCTATATAAATACCCCAATTCCAAACACAATGGAACTCGGAGCATAATTCCATAATATACAGAAGTTAGCTTATAAAATCATATTATATTAAATTCCTATAATTAATTCCTACGCGTTTCAAGCTCGCATGACCACACAATACGACTGATCATCACGAAACTCGCCGGCACACAACAATTCGCTATTCCGGATCCTATGGCACTGGTTTCGTCGAAATCCAAGACCATGCCCTAGAATGCTAATTTCACATATCAAATTAAAATGAATTTTTACTAAAATCATTTTAATCACTTTTAATTCTAAATTAAAAATTTACACAAACCATTTATTATCTAAATTGAATTTAAATAAGCTTTTAAAATCCATTTATTCAAATTAAATTCAAGGTTCAACCATTTAAATAATTTTGATGTTTAAATCATAATTCCAATATTCAAGTAACCCTTATACTTGAATTAAGCTTTTTGACTTATAAAACTAATATTTCAATATTTCAAATTTATTAAATATTTCAACCTCAAATGTCTAAAATCCTAGGTCGTTAAATTCTTCCCCCTTAAAAGAGTTTCGTCCTCGAAATTCTAAAGGTAGGAAAAATGCCTCCACACCCTTTAACTTTTCAAAAACAATTAGTTGAAGCTTGTTATCAAATTTTCTAAGTCTTTAAATTTACAGAAAATTTCGATAGCGTCTTCTTTGCGTGGCTCGATCGGAGAAACTACAAACTGCCAGTATGGACCTAAACCAACAAAAGAAGAAAAAAAAGCCAAGTGGCTTTCCATATTTGGGGCATAAAACCATCAATAAATCAAAATAGAAATATGTACCTTTTAGTCAGCTAACCAAATTTTGGTTATGAAATCAAAAGCATCTATTAGCCTTCGCTTCCATAAACCTGCATTACAAATAATATTCAAATATATAACCTGCATTTTCTTAAGTCGACAATATAAAATTTATTAAAGCCCATACGATGTATATATATATCATCCATACGCAATATCAAATCTGATCGCTCACTCAATCATGCAATTTTACTTCCAAAATAGTATCGTTTAGTCGATCACTCTGGTGTAGATTCCGATTCGGTTCCTTGATTAGATGTCATTGTTCTCCTTGCATATCCATATACTATGACATAGAAGCTTCATAATCAAATCAAAAATCTCAATCCAGTGTTCATCGTCAAGAATTGAGTGAAAAATCCTAACTCAGACTGGTGTAAACCACCTTGAAATCGTATAATCGAAACTGGATCAAACAATTATGCGAATAAAATGATTTATGTACAACTTACGTATTCATCAACTGGTTTCTTGTTATACCAAATTTTTTTATTCATATTATTTTTATTCACGTTCATTTTTACTTAGTTTATTTCCTTACTCGATACTAAAATCACTCATGAATTATTTCATAAAATTTACTTCAAGCTATTAAACATTATATAACTTAAATTCATATTCATATAATACTCCACTATATCCTCAGAGTATATACAAAAATGTTCGGTTCATTTTACTTCACATGCATATCCAACAAATTTAAAATTTTGTTTTAACTGATTAATTCTCAAATTTATAAGTTATAAAACTCATCACTTGTGTTTTCACAAAACCCTTAACTTAATTTATTCCAACTCGGAAGTTTTCGACTGTCGAAAATTGTCGAAAATTTCATTTATTTCTATAAATAAAAATTTCCAAATAACATCCCAAAACGAGATGCACAAACCCAACTTATCCTAAGGGATAGGATGCATGAGTCTATAAAATATCACTTGACTGAAAATTCAAGAATTAAACTCTCAGTTTTTATTTCGAATCATTTTGAAATAATAATAATATACATAACTCCTTTGTATATCAAATCATACTTTTGGAATCTAAAACAATCTTTGTGTGCCAAAATAAAACTTTTATGGTGGCCCATCTCTTAGAAACGCAAAGATGAATACCGATCATGTTGCAATCATCATTAGAATTATTTTCCAGCGACTGGAGTGAGTTCAGTGCTCTTATCTCCTTTAAAATCCATTTTATCATATTTCTATTCAAAAATACTTCCAAAATAATAATAATAATATTATTTTCTCAACTTTGAAGAATAATTTTCAAAATCACCGATATTTAAATTCTCAAATTCTCAGTTTAAATCCTTTTAATTATAAACAATACTTTATAATCCACATTTAATAAACTTTCTTCCTTATACAAGATCATTTCACAATTGTTTATCTTTGTTTAAATTATAATAATAAACAACCTTTATTAAAGCACAAACAATAAATGATAATAATAAAATACTATCATTTTCTAACACACCATATATAACTATCATAATTTCCAAAAATTATTCCATTATATATAAAATATAATCAAGGTACAATTATTTCATTTACCCAATTTCAAAATAATACTATGCCGAATTACTATGTTTAAGTGTTTAGAGATCCCTATCAATAACGTTAATTACTGGTATTGACTAGAATCCATAAGCCACTCAATAGATCAATCGATATAAAACATTTTTATATCACTAACAAATACACTCTCATGTATACACACACCCACGCTCAAACTCGTTATAGGGTACTACTGACCCTATCTCTAATGAGTCACTCATTCTAAGGTATTACTAACCCTATCTATAAAGAGTTTTACCCAATCAAAGCCTAGGTGTTCGCTAAACCTTAGCTCTGATACCAAGTGTAATGAACGAGATTTTCGATCTTCGAAAGTAGACACCAATACATCTACTGTACTACGTTCCGAGCGTTCAAGTGCCGAAAACACCGATCGTTAAGGGTAAAAGAAAGAAGAAAGAACGGAAGAAGAAGAAACTAAACAATTAAAGAATCTTACAACGTAATGGAACAATATATAATATAACGATGATCTTTACAAAAGGAAAAGCTGTAATATACATACACCAATTAGAGTACAACAACAAATCACTAATCATCGACCTGGATAGTTATATCAACTTGTCCTCACAAATGCTGATAATTTTAAGCAACCAATGCAGCGAGAATAAGATAATAACTGGATATAAATGAAGCCTCATGCTCCAAGCTCCTCCAAAATGCATTTAAATCTAATCTTTAAATATACTCGGTTTAACCCGAGCATTAAAAGTGAAAAACTCTCGGATCAGTCTGGTAAATTAGCATGAGAAAACACGTCCCAATTGGATTTTAATGTTATAAAAATCATTTTGAAATAAAGGTATCTCGTAAAACCATGTCGTGCATAAACATGAATGGGTTTGTACCTAACGATAGCCAATACATTTTTTATCAAATCATTTGATATTATTTCTAATGACATTCTTTGAAAACCATTTTCAAATAACATATTAAAATAGCCGAAATTGTTACATTATTTAAATTCCAATATACTAGGCTCTATAATAAAAATTGCAAAAGCACGTATTAGAGAATGGATTTCCAATAATGGAAAGGTAAGGGACTACCTTCCGATTAGTACATCTCTAGAAGAATGTATCGAGGCACAGCCTTGCTGCCCTCTACCAACACAGGACCGACCTACCTCTACAATAGATAGTACCGATTAGGTCATCACCCTGATCGTTCCCGACCTATCTATGGCCATAGCATACACAACAAACCCAAAATATAGTAGGTAATCTAGAAAGGTGATGATCATCTCCTAATGTGTGCGACCCACATAGCCCCACTGCATCTACCCTGTTTTTGTCATTCCCGATGTGTGAGGCATGAGGTAACATTTTACCTTTCACAGGACAAAGCCGCCTTTGAATGCCATATTGCCATTTCTAATAATACACTAATTGATTTCGGTAAAAGTACAAACCCCGAGTTCATATGCCTTAGGGAAGGGTGTTAAGTGTAAGACGGGTTACCTCCTACACCACCAAACATATGTATGTGAAAATCAATGTACGTGGGTTTTAGAAATGCAATGTCAGATACTCGTCCATACAAGTTGTCCAGGAATAGGAAAAACCGAAGGTACCCTCCTTCAACATCCTATTTGGGAATCATCCTTAGGATTAGTAGCAATAAAGATTTTTGGAATGAAGGTGCTATTGCCACCATATATATATAATATGGGAATCACCCGAGAGGTTAGTGGCAAGCAGCCCGACATCATGAAGATCCCCATTTTCAAAATCATTGTCTTCAAGTAAAATTTCACTTTCAAACACATACATTGGTTCGAAGTGTTTTTTGGATAATTTTGATCTCGGTCTCCTCGAACCAACAATATATAAGAGGCTTGGCTACCAAAATACAATTTAGCCCACAAGAAGTCAGTGGGCCTATTTAATTAATCTTTTATTAATTAAATCACTTTTCAAAAATTTATCCCAAAATATTTTTACGAATATCTTTACGAAGATATAATCTCAAAACCACTTTTAATCTTTCGATATTTGGAAAAAGATTTTCATATACCTTTCCCAATGGTATAAGTATATTCGTAAACCATTTCATATTCAATGCTTAGAAAATACCTCTATATACTTAAATCTGTAATAAGTATATTTACAAACTTTGAGGAAAGCTTCATATTTTCCGAAACACACTTTATTGGGTCAAAACAAATGTTGCGTAAAACATCGTTATGACAACCTAAAAACACTAATACAGGGATTCAATTAATTATACTTAATATTTATTTTCGATGTCGAACTTGAACTATTTATTAGTTAACAATGGAGCTGCTCAAGTTAGGGTATCATTACATTTAAAGTCTTGAATGGACTACATTCTTAATTTTGAAATAGATATAAGTTACCCTCCTTGAATCTTTACATCAAACATAGGATATGAATAAATCCTATATACAATATATAACATCACCTCTCGGAAATCACTTACTATAACAAAAGCCTTATAGTCTATGTCTTCCTCGCTTTCTCGAAAACATTTATTACAACAAAAAAGTCAAAATCCATGTCTTTCTACCACTTAACACATTTTAAATCACTTTTAAAACCATTAAAGTCCATTTGCAAATATCACTTTCAAAACATTCCTTTAAGAGATTATTTTACTTATAAAATGAAATATATCTCCCTTTATAAAAACCATCCTTTACTTATCAAGATAAACCCTTTTATATTTATAAAACCATGTTTTATAATCTCCTTCCTATTTTATAAAACTTCTTTTATAAACTCTCTTTATGTATAAAATTCTATTTATAAATCTATTCCTTTATAAATCTCATTTATTTATAAAACCCCATTCATAAATCTATTCCTTTATTTATAAAATACTACTTTTATAAATCTATTATATAAACCATTTCAGAAATATTTGTTTTAAACTACTTCTATCTTCTTTAAAATTGTATTTCCTTTATAATCAAAGTTGGACTTATTTATTAAGTTTTAAAACCTTTATAATATAGTTCGACAATCTCTATTTAAAATACTTCACAAAACAGTAAAATTAATATTCCAAAAATCATGTTTTTATTTCATTTCTGTAAACTCCATCTTTTAATAATTTATAAGTAATTATTAAAATATGTATTATTTCAACTATCACCTTAAAATTTATTTCAATTCCAAATCATTATTTTATAGTATTTCAAAATACTAAAAATAAGGTCCAATGCCACTATAGAACTAAATAAGTAAAATCATGCCCATCAAATCAAATATGGCATCCAACAAATCATATATCACAATATAAGAAAAGTAAAACCAATAGTGTGAGGAATCTCATTGGATCCCTCCAACATGTCCACCTGCATCACAGCTCATATATATATCAACACACACACGCGCGCATATATATGTAAATAAAATCAATAGTGGTAAGGAATCTTGTTAGATCCTTCTAGCCTATCCCTCTTCATCACATACAGTATATAATAATAATAATATAATATGAGTCATCCGCTACTAGGCAGGTACATATAAAAGGGCATCCGCCCCAAGGGCGAGAATAAATCCAAACATACTGATAAAGTAGTAAATCAACCAAACTAGCAACAAACATGCATCAATGAATTTTGTTCAACTATATAGCATACTGGTTTACCACAAAGGTGAGTTGAACTCACTAAAATTCTAGTTGTCACTGAAGCATTCTGGTTTCGACTAAAATAGCGCAGTGTTCGATATCAGCTTGAAATTATACAAGCTCTGAATTTGATGAATCCAACTCCCTTGCGTAGAAAATCTGGATACAAACGCATGGATGAAAATGGGCATCGATCGGACCTCATCTGGAAAAAACGATCATTAGAACATTATAGATTAATTAATTTCTAATTAACTTAATTAGAAAGGTAATTAACAAAATTACCTCTCTCTCCCACGTCTAACTCAGCCCAGTATTACAAGAATCCCCGACGCCCTGATTAGACACTCATCGTCGCCGCCACCGACCTCCAGATGTCACCACGTGCTCACCAAGGCTATCCCTAACTATTCCCGACCCAATGCCACAAACCATGTCCCCATCTCGCTGCTGTTCATGAGAATGACCCAAAAGAAGGCACCGTTGTCGAACCAAGATCTGCACTGCCTTGCTCCATCATACGACAATCCAACCGTCCATCTTCCTCATCTCATCCCTCCGCACCCTTTTCTAGTTATCACCCAAGCCTGAAACGACATCTAGCGGTGCCGATGAACTCTGGCCATTGAATGAGGGAGGTTGGTTAGGGTTAGGGTGTAACAACCCGCACCCCTAGGCATCCCTAAATAGGCCATGGCTTGGAATACGGGTAGTTGGGTAAGTAAAGAAAAACCAATCCAGCAGCATACAAAGACTAAGGCATCAGTATAAAAGTGTAAATAAATAATCACAGCGGAAACATATAGTGCTTAAAAACCATAATGTTAAATTTAATACAACAGTCACTGATAAAAATACCAAAGTCTCAAATAGCATCAGTACCAAAATAAAACATCAAAGTACAAAAGTCTAAAGTCCCTCTTCATAGAAAAGAAAAAGGTATTGAAAGTAAAAGTGCTAGAATACATGATAAATCGAGTAAGTCCACAAACTTCATAAAATCGCCCAAGCTTAGCAATTCAACAATAATCAACCATGTCCTCCTGTGGGTGGGAAAAATATGAATGGGACAGACATAAAGTCTGATGGAAGGAAGCTAAACTGAAAAGAAAAGTGAACCATCTAGAGCCAGAGCTGCTCCATACTCCATAAAGTAGGAATAATATGAGTGTTAATCTTAGATATAATTCCCAATTAGAATGAGCCTGTAATATAGGTCCTATTGAAAAGGTCAAACCAAAGCCATCAAAACATAGATTGGCATGTCGGAACTAATGTCCTTACCTATCCACGTTACTACTACGAGAAAAGCATGCGAGGAAGCCTACCCAAGGGATCATTGGACACAACCCATACCCTTTTCTAGTCGTACTGTGACCAAATGTCTCCTATGTCGACACCTGTTCCGCAACAATATTATGCGAACACTGCTAGACTGGACTCCTATCAACATACCCTCGGTTTCTGCCGATGGACCGCCAAATGCCTACAAGTATAAACTGGACCACCAAATGCCTACATCACAACCAACCGAAAAAATTCCCACAAACATGATGGACCGCCTTTCGCCTACATCATGTATCCCGCAGCGGACCGTCTGATGCCTATGTTGCAGATTCCGCCAGTTGATTACCTTATGCCTACACTGTGAAGTACCAAACAATATCCCATAAAACCCCAAACCTGAATTGCCTGATGCTAACAAGTTCTGCAACGATACCTGGACCGCTTGATGCCTACAAATATTAAAACATAGCCTGGATGGCCTAATGCCTACAGGTATAAGAAAATACAACCTGGCCAGCCAAATGCCTACAGGTATAAAATCTAAGTGCATAAACTTTCTTTTCAGCCCATTAACTTCATATGAGGATTCATTCACAAAAACAGATATATATATATATATATATATAAAGGCTGAAATCATCCATAAGTTAGCCTAATAACAGAATTAGGCTAATCTGTTCCTTTTATTTATGTTGTTGCTGTGTTAAAAACAGTCGTCGTCCTTTTTCTGGTTTACAGACAATTAAAAATTGAGGATCTGATCAGTTTTTTTATTCAGATTTAATTTCATTTGTCCCTTATTTTATTCACCAATCCTGATTTTTTAGTCCACATTCTTCTACTTCTTTGGTTTATAAATAATTTCCTTTGATTTGTTTAGATCTGTTTTAGAGTTCCAAGGATCTATTCATTTTACCCAAAATTTAATATAAACTTAGTCAACATTTTATCCAATTCCAAACTAACCAATTTATAATTTAGATCAGAGAGGGATCTTCAAATACTTGAAATTACAGATAAAAATAAAGATGAAAATCTGAATAGATTTTAGATCAGAAGAAGTAGAAGAAGATCTAAATCTAAATATTGAACTTTTGCTTTAAGAACTGAGATTCCACTCACTTGAATCCTTGCAACGCATATAAGCGTACCGAAATCCTCTTTTTCAAGCCTCCTTGCTATTCACTAATCCGCTTCTAACTTTATTTTATTTTTTATATAATTTATTTTATGAAGAAGGCGAAAATTTAGAAAAGGAAGAGAACCTAGAATACGGAGTAGAATAGAGAATAGTTTTTAGAATGATAATTAGGTTAGGTTTAGGCTGAATTTATAGGATTTGTAAATTCATATACGCCGTTGGATAATTGCTTCAGGTGGAGGGAATTAATTAGGGGCGTTGAATAAGATACGTTGAACTTAGACACTTTTCTAAATAAAATATGTACATGTTTAAACTTTTAATTTAGTCTATTAATAAATCAATTAATTGGTATCAAACATACACATATGTATATAATTGACCATATTTTTTACTATCTAACTGCGCAATCAATTTTGAAATTGATTGGTATTAATTAGCTTCCATAATTCACATAAACGTTACCTTTTTTTATAGATATTAAATCCTCCTTAATTTAATTAGTCAATTACATTTTAATATTTATCTTCCTAGCTAATTACTTATACATTTACGTACATATGTTGCTAACCATTTAAGCATAAATAAATACATATATACACAAAACTATATGTATTTATACATAATTTTCTCTTTTCTACCCTTAATCAGTAATACATAATCACATTTGTATTATTTAACCTGAAAGAGAACCCTACATATATATGTGAATAAGCTGACACATATTCATTCTCTTCTTTTAATCAATGTTTCATAAACATATGAACTTTCTGTATTTGTGTGACACCCCACCCTGAAACCCACATTAACAAAGAGTATTACTAGGTAATACTATCTGCTAATGCGGTGAATAGAGCTGTTTAGGAGCGACCGTATATAGCCTTGTCTTAAATATCTATTGAATACGTCGATAAATGCTCTATATATTTTTTTTCCTCTCAAGTGGATCGACATATCCAATAAATACTTAATATAAACCCATAGGTGGCTATAGGATCTATCATAACAAAATACAACAACTCAAATGCATAACACATCATAGAATAGCAGATAATCCCATATACACACACATATATAGATACATCACATAGTATACAAAATGATACATCACAAATGTGGTATGATGACCACATTACAAACATGAGTCAAAAGAATATACATATCAGAGTAGCAACAAAAGGACTACACAAAAGCTACAACAAAAAGCTAGCAGAAAAGTCCATGCAGAAGCATAATAGGCTAAGTCCAAAGGGTACCTAACCTGAAACACCTCGGTCTGACCCGAGTATAAAATACACGGGCCAGTCTAGCTAAACAAATCAGTTTAAGAGGATAATCGATAACATAAGCATAAGGCAAGGTGATAATCTTCTCAAGTGAGAAGGAATAATTCAAGAGTATATGGTTACTTCACATGGTATAACTAAGTAGGTATAGTAATTTCAAGTGATATAAGGATATCACTAAATATGAATGCAACTCAAAGGCGATAAAACTTTATAACAAATCTCACAATAAAAGCACGCCTCATCTCATCGGCGTATCACAAAACATAAAATATGGTTTAAGAGAAAAACATAACTCCAAAGGGGAGAAATCCCAAACCCGCCATATCGGCAAACTCAAAAGCAACTCAAGAAATCACCATCTCAAAATACGCCATAAGGCAAATGCATATATCTCCATGTAGGAGGATATAATCTCAAATAAACGCCAAAAGGAAAATTTCATATAATAACGCCAAAAGGCAAATCTCAAATAATAACGCCAAAAGGAAAATCTCAAATAACGCCAGTGTAGGCAACTCAAATTTCCATAATGTAACCGCCATATATATATATATAAAATGGCTCGAGTGGCCAATCATGAAAAGGCGATACACTAGGGAAATATCAATAATCAATGAAATCATCTCAAAAGTTTTGCACGTGCTTTTGGCCGAAGCTTGCCAAGTACTGATCTCTAAAAATAGGTACCTCGCCTGAAGGAAAATACGTCACAATGGCAGATACGCCGCAATGGCAAACACGCCGCAATGGCAAACGTCTCGAAGACAAATACGCCGTAATGGCAAACGTCGCAATGGCAATGACCCGAAGGTCCAGTACTGGCAATACGCCACAATGGCAAATATGTCACAAACTCTCGGATAGGAACCCGAACAGTGTTAACGTGCGTCCCATACCACACGTTCGCACTAAACGGTTTACTAACCGCTAGTAAATTTCACACTCAAAGCAGTAAAATGTTTACCTCATCTCATTGGTAAACTCGACCCGAAGGTCAAAACGATCAAATGGACAAGTCAAGAATTAACTGATAAGATAAACGCACGTGTCCCATACCATGTGTTTTACCAAACCATTTAATTCTCCTTCTCATTCGCTCGATAGTGCAAAAACATGTATTTTATATATAAAATAATTTTTTGAGGAAACAAGCTTTTAGAACCAATTTTCAAAATCAATTTTAAAAACCGTATTTGAAAAATTCCCTTATTATAGAGAATAAATAGTTTTTATATTTGAAAATACTTTAAAAATATCATATAATAATAATTTTAAATGCTCATTAATTTTAAAAATTATTTCAAAGAAGTTTGGAAAAATCCGTGCTCGAAAATGGATAAAAACGAAGAAAATCACCCAAACCGATATTTGAATTAAATTCAAATTAAATTCAAAAAATTTCAATATTTGAATTCCAAAATATCCAAAATTTAGCTAGTCTATTGATAGACATCATAGCTTTTGAATATATGCAGAAATATCACAAAACAAGGCAAGAAAAACAAGTAAAAAGGCTGGAAATCAACAAAGCAAAGGAGAAAAATGGGCTGCCAAAAGCCCATCACCCAAGTCGACCTGGGGATCGACCTCTATGCCCCTTAGGTCGACCACCCTACCGACCTAAGGGTACTCTGGGTTGACCTGCATGTCGACCCTGGGAGAGGGGTGTCAACCTCTTCTTACGTGATTCGTTCCAAGTCGTTTTCAGGCTGCGAACTGATTTTCTGAAGCAGATTTAAGCATTCAAATGACCATATTTTCCAAAAAAATTTACAGAGATGAAGTTCAACATGCAAGAAATCCAGTAGCATTTCATTGCCGAAACCAAAAGTTATAAGCTCTCAAAGATGCAACAGAGAACAGATTTTAAACAAAGAAAACAACTACATGAAATTTTTATACAGCAAGCAAATATTCACTGTTTTTGGCGATTTGAGCTTGGCTCAGCTAGTTTTTGTGAGTTTTGTAACTCACCTTGCTGTTGCAATAGAAAAACTCGGATTTGTGTTGCAAGTTGAAAGCTTTGGCTTGAGAGATAGCTTCTAAGAACTTGTAGAGAAGATAAACAGTGCATGCAAAACAAAATTCACTGTAAATAAGAAATCATTTCACAAATCAGAGATTTTTGATGAAATTAAGTGATTTAGAGTTAGATTACCTTTAAATTATTCTCTAGAGTGAAAAAGACTTTAATTTTCTTGAATTTTATGGATAAATTGGCTTGGATTTCAATTTTGGAGGAGTGGTTACTGTATTTTGTTTCTCAGGCTGAAGGAGGAAGAAGAGATAGAGGAAATGAACGTACAGTATTAGATTTTCCTACTTTATCAACCAGTTTATGAGTTAATGGGCCAAATGGGTTCAAGATAAAAAGAAATTAACATGGCCTATTTTAAATAATCAACACTTATATTAAAATGGCTACATATATCACATATAAACAAAACAAAATGCACTTTTCTTCATATTTTAACATATGAAAAATATGTAAACTTGTATATTCATAAAATAAGACATTTTCTATCATATAAAAAGATAAACTTATATTTTTAAAACATTTTTATTATTAAATCCTTTATTTAACAAAAATAAATCATTTACTCAAATAAATGAATAAAACCATGTTTTTATCTTCTAAAATTTTGCAAAAATACTATTCTCACTTAGAAAAATATTTTAAACCATTTTCAAACATAATTTATAGTCAAAACATATTTTTAAACCAATTTCCACCTTTTATTTAAATAAAACACCTTTAAAAAATAAAATACTTCTCTTAAAAATTATTAAAAGAAGTAAATGGGCAATAATTAATGTAATTATTGCATTTTCTCTAAAATAAAATCATTTTCTTTATTTAAAGCACATATTCCATTTATTATCAACCTAAACAAAATAAAATAAAGTTCTAAACTTTATTTTCATTCTTAAATCCCAAAATTCATTGTTTATTCCAAATAAACAATTTAATTTCACTAATTTTAATTTAAATCACAATATTAAATTATAATTACCATTATAATTTATGTTAGTCTTTTACATTCTTATCCATTTATTTATTATGACTGAAATGGGCTGCCAAAAGCCCATCACCCAAGTCGACCTGGGGATCGACCTCTATGCCCCTTAGGTCGACCACCCTACCGACCTAAGGGTACTCTGGGTTGACCTGCATGTCGACCCTAGGAGAGGGGTGTCGACCTCTTCTTACGTGATTTGTTCCAAGTCGTTTTCAGGCTGCGAACTGATTTTCTGAAGCAGATTTAAGCATTCAAATGACCATATTTTCCAAAAAAATTTACAGAGATGAAGTTCAACATGCAAGAAATCCAGTAGCATTTCATTGCCGAAACCAAAAGTTATAAGCTCTCAAAGATGCAACAGAGAACAGATTTTAAACAAAGAAAACAACTACATGAAATTTTTATACAGCAAGCAAATATTCACTGTTTTTGGCGATTTGAGCTTGGCTCAGCTAGTTTTTGTGAGTTTTGTAACTCACCTTGCTGTTGCAATAGAAAAACTCGGATTTGTGTTGCAAGTTGAAAGCTTTGGCTTGAGAGATAGCTTCTAAGAACTTGTAGAGAAGATAAACAGTGCATGCAAAACAAAATTCACTGTAAATAAGAAATCATTTCACAAATCAGAGATTTTTGATGAAATTAAGTGATTTAGAGTTAGATTACCTTTAAATTATTCTCTAGAGTGAAAAAGACTTTAATTTTCTTGAATTTTATGGATAAATTGGCTTGGATTTCAATTTTGGAGGAGTGGTTACTGTATTTTGTTTCTCAGGCTGAAGGAGGAAGAAGAGATAGAGGAAATGAACGTACAGTATTAGATTTTCCTACTTTATCAACCAGTTTATGAGTTAATGGGCCAAATGGGTTCAAGATAAAAAGAAATTAACATGGCCTATTTTAAATAATCAACACTTATATTAAAATGGCTACATATATCACATATAAACAAAACAAAATGCACTTTTCTTCATATTTTAACATATGAAAAATATGTAAACTTGTATATTCATAAAATAAGACATTTTCTATCATATAAAAAGATAAACTTATATTTTTAAAACATTTTTATTATTAAATCCTTTATTTAACAAAAATAAATCATTTACTCAAATAAATGAATAAAACCATGTTTTTATCTTCTAAAATTTTGCAAAAATACTATTCTCACTTAGAAAAATATTTTAAACCATTTTCAAACATAATTTATAGTCAAAACATATTTTTAAACCAATTTCCACCTTTTATTTAAATAAAACACCTTTAAAAAATAAAATACTTCTCTTAAAATTATTAAAAGAAGTAAATGGGCAATAATTAATGTAATTATTGCATTTTCTCTAAAATAAAATCATTTTCTTTATTTAAAGCACATATTCCATTTATTATCAACCTAAACAAAATAAAATAAAGTTCTATACTTTATTTTCATTCTTAAATCCCAAAATTCATTGTTTATTCCAAATAAACAATTTAATTTCACTAATTTTATTGTAAATCACAATATTAAATTATAATTACCATTATAATTTATGTTAGTCTTTTACATTCTTATCCATTTATTTATTATGACGTAAATGTGCTCATAAAAAATGTACTCTACGAGACTCGAACCCAGGTCACTTGGTTGGAATGCATATGTCATACCATTGTGACACTCATGCTTTTGCCTTTCATTATTTTCTTTCAAATATACCCTTACCCTAAGATCTTTAAGATTGATTGTTATGTGTATAGTCAAATGTTCTCTTTTTTTCCAATCAGACACCTACCAGAACCAGTAGAAATGGTTCTAACAAACCTTTCATCTATATTTCTTAGTGTTTAGAAAATTCAGATCTTCAAATAATATTTTTTTTACTGTTTCAATATTGTATAACATATAATTCTGAATTTGCATTCATTACTTCTTTTCTGATTTCAGTTTTAAAAATTAGTGAACATGTTATGTTTTAATATTCTACTTTGATGAGATATTGTTTTGTTATGACTACTTTATTTTGGAATTCTTGATTTCATGTTAAATATAGCAAAATATTTCTAATTTATTTGTATACTTTTGAAATCAGAATTAATTTATGAAGTTTATAACGCATAAATGGAAATATTTTGAAAATAAATATGTATAGAATAATGAACTAATTAATATAGTTATTACGATCACAGTTTATAACTCATATACCCTGTCATAGTTTTTAACTATAGAATTAAGTTAGACCCAATCAAATTTTAGGAAAGTAATATGATACATTTTTATTTTATAGATTCATATCATAAAATTATGAACTTGGACGGGTCAAGGAGTATTTGGGAAGAGGATGCAGAAAGAGGAAAATACTGTGAGAAACTTGCCAATGATTTTGGTGCCATGAGATTATGGATACATGCAATATTTTGGTTGTTGAATTATGAGGAGATGAAAAGCAAGATATGTAACCAATTTAGTGGTTTTACTAAAACCTTGCTTGGCAGTAGTCGCGTTCATTACTACAATTATTCAACATACACTTCTAAGTTACATTTGAGGATAGGGATGGTACTACAAGATTCCAAGTAAGGTTCTGCGTGTAGATTTTCAGCATCTTTTCCAGAAGTAAATAGCCAAAGAAAACATCACTATTAATATGGGTTCCCATCATAGAAGAGTGAGTAGGGTTAGCTGGAAATTTGTCGATTTACTTGATGGATTAAGTCGACCTCAAAATGGAGTCATAAAACAGTATGTAAAAAGAGAATAGGAACGTCCCAAGGCAAATTTGATTTTTCATCTAATAATTTTCTCTATTCATTTCTACTAGATTTAGAATGATCAAATACAGCTTCCACTTCATTTATTATTTTTCATATACAAAACAATAATATAGTTATCTTCCCTCCATTCGTAGAATGATTAAATCTCATAGTGCATATCTAGTATAAAGGCAGTTAATAGTTAACAACATGTATTCTATTCCCTATGGTTGTTTTACATTACATCTGGGCAACAAAAATTTCTTTTGACACAACGAGTTATAAAGAAGTCTAGACAGTAAATGAAAATCTCATTAGTTAAGGATGGTAGTAATTCAAGGAAATTAAGATTAGTCATCAATAAATAAACGAATCAATGAAGATCCACACATTTGCATCTTTTATACAAAAGACAAGATGTTCTTTTCATATCGGTTGTTTGTATTTATACTATAAGCTACTATATGATCGTTGCTTAGATAAATACAAAAAAAGAAAACTATAGTCATTAATCTAAGCCATCAAATCGATAAATTTACAATAGATAAAGCAAAATTTAAAAAAAACAATAAGATTTAGATTGCTTGTTAAATGAGGTACCCAAAACAACAAAATTATAAATTTTAACCATACGTGTATATAATATATACACTCAAATGCTCGTGTGCGTAGCGCGGATCACACACTAGTATAAATCATATAGGGGAAGTTACACGAACGGGAGTCCTCTAGAGGGAATTGGGGTAGGAAGAATAGCCTTATAGTTCTCTCTAGTGATGAAGAGGAACAGCCAGAATATCCGCCTAGAAATGGTGGGTTTCCGATCAAGAAAGATTATCCCCATAAGATCAAAATGATTTTGGCTTTGAAAACTGGTTAATGAAATAATTTTACAAACGATTATATTTTGAATATAAAGAATATTTTTCAAGTAATTTAGTTATTTGATTGAGGAAGATAATACTCATTTATTATCATAAATTTATCAGTTGTTTAATTTAAAAGTTTAAGTACGAACACCTCGTGAATTTAGTTTCACAATTTGACTATGGGGTATTTGATAAATAATAATGTTGGTTTAAGATTAAAGGAATTTATTTAAGATAAATAAATCTTATGAATATATTTTATATAAGTAATTTTATAAACTGGATTTATAAAACATGTTTAATAAAGGAATTTTTTAGAATTTAAATTTTGATATTTTTGAAAGGAATTTCAAATGATTTTTGGAAAAGGAATAGTAATGATATTATTTCTAAAAATGGGATTTTGAAAATGAGAAAAAAATAATCTTACGACCAATTGATTCAAGTTGCTTGAAAGTAACTAAAAATGGGAAGGAGATGTGTTTGGATGGTAAACGCTTCTTTTAAGTATTCCCTTTCTTAGTAATGAATATGCGACACTATTGGTAGTACCTAGTTCCTTGGTATCATTTTTGAGTTACTCGATCAATACAATCTTCTAAAGTAAAAAAATAATGTGAATCTTTAGTTGATGAGTTAATTTATAATTGTTAGCTCTTATCAAAGTGTATTATCTTAATTGATAAGTATGGGTATGCTTTGATCTTTAAAAGAAATGGTTAAAGTTAATAATAAACGGTATTGGGCTTGTAGTAAACGATGTTTTAGCAACATTTTCTTTTAAACCCTTGTACGTCACTTTGGAAGAAATCTTATGGGTATATTTAGATCATTAATAATGATATTTTAAAGATAATAACAAGAATTAGAGTCTTTTATAAAAAGATGGAAAAATTATAATTAACATGTTAGAAAAAGAGAAAATCATTACAACAATGTCTTGGTAATAATTGATTTAATCACTTTTGATTGTATTTTGAAGTAAGAAAACTTGTTAAATATACTTAAAACATTTGAATAAGTATATAAATATTTTTTAAGTATTAAAACTAGTATAAGTAAAGAGAATATATATGTATAAAGGAAGTTTAATTGACAAAGGAGTGTTAATTAATAAAGAAAGTTTTAAATAAGTAAAGAATGTTTTCACATTTGATATTAGTTAAAGGAAGTTTATGGTATTTATCAATTTAATGAATTATTTTGAAAATAAGTATTTCAGAAACCATTAAGATAGGTTTAGAGATGTGTTATAATAAAAAGATATTTATCTTTTGAAAAAGAAATGTGTTTTTAAGTATAAATATTTGGAATTAAAAATATAAAATGGTTATGTATAAAGAAATATCTTTATGAAAGTTTAAATAAAGAATGAAAGTTTTATGAAATGTTTTCATAAATTTTTTTGAAAGATTATATGAAGTATATGGATTATTTTATCACATGATTTAATCTAAGATTCGAGTACAGAACTTTGACGTGTTTGACACTTATCTGAAAGATGATTTATCTCTCTATTTTTGACGACTAACATTGATGAGGGTTTGTGGTTGGATGCTTGAGTTTTCTATCATAGTTGAGAGCTATGCAAGGAGAACTCAAATTCTGATCAGAAAGCCTAGTCAGAGTCTACACTAAAGGATCGAGGGATCAACACTAGTTCAGAAGTAAAGTTGTGAATTCGAATAGAAGATCGAATCAGATATTGCATATGGGTGATCTATATACATCGTACGAGTATAAGATTAAAAATAAATATTTTTGGAAAACCCTTAGGTTTTTGTTTTGGGTAATTTCGGGGACGAAATTCTTTTAAGAAAGGAAGTTTGTAACGACTCGCAAATTTATCACTTTGATAAATTATATTTATTTTTATATTTATTTTTATATTTATCTAAAAAAAGGTTGATAATACAAATAATATTGTTTTGAGTAATAATAAGCAATAGTAATCTGATTTTGAATAAGTATTTATAAAGATATTTTCCTTGATATCTAAATCGATAATATGGCTGAAAATTGTTTTATCAATAACCAGCCCTATAATCGTAAAGCGTCATGCACAAAGCTGGATACATACACTTATTTTTATAATTAAAAAATAATATAAAATAAAATCAATCGATTTGTTTTTGGAAATAAAATGTGTTTTTGACATTGGTAGTAATGCCCTTAAATATGATAATTGATTTATTTATTTTAAATTGAGATTTAATGATTAAATAATTATTATAATTATTCAAATAATGATTTTAAAAATGTTATAATTCATTTTTAATAGTTATAAAGTGATAATAAATCTTATAATAGTTTTATAAAGAGATGTATTTGATTTGAAAATATAAGGAAAATTCGATATCACTTTATCGGTATAATAGCCATTTTTGTAAATAATTGTTAATATAAATTTATACGGTTTTACAAATGAAATGTGGTCATTTTAATTCATTTAAAATGATAAGAAATTTATTTTGAAATTTTGTTTACAAATATATGTACGTTAAAGTATAAGTTAAAATGTGACCGGGAATCGGTTCTCCGATCGACAACGGTTTATCAAACAAAAGTTGTTCGGAATCAATGCAACGTTGTATATATGTCATGTACACATATGTAACATACAAATGCATCCACTAATATGCACATGAACATATGTATACATACAAATATACTTATACACTTACAAATACATACATAAGACAAAAATCAAAGATATTTTGTATAAAGCTTCCTCCATAAGCTTAAACAAGTCAACATATGCATACATGAGTGGATGGAAGTGATGTGAACAAGGGGGAGGGGCTATGACCGTGTATTTTGAAGAGGAAGTGTGTTGGAGAAGCTTGGAAAAAGTGGTTTACTCATATCTTCCTTTATACTCCCTTTTATTCCCTATAAATACCCTACCCTCTTCTCTTCTTTTTCATTCTTCTTCTTCATTCTTCTTCTTCCTTCTTCTTAAGCTTCCTAAAAGCTTCTTTAATGGCTTTCATGCCTTAGGAAAATAGTAGCAAAGTTATGGAAAAATATTAGTAAAATATATACATATGTATATAATATCAATCCACTTCAAAAACAAGTCAAAACACCTCCTTTCCACCACTCAAACCCATGGCCATCCTTAGATCCACCCTAGGCCGAGCCCTTCCACCTCTTCCAAGTCATGGTCGTGAGTTCCAAGCAAGGCCAAGCCATTCCAAAGGTAATAGTGCTAGTGATCGTGGGCATAGATTTCGAGATAGCGGAGCTATAGCCGATTTTATATTAGCTCTAAGGGAAAATGATAGTGAGAACTCCTAAACTATTATACTATATGTTGGATGATGGTATGATGTTTGCAATGTATGTTTAATATGCTTTGATCATCAAGTTTGGTTGTTTAATGTTGTTGTTGAATACATATATGCAAGTCACGAATATACACGTCGATAAGCACAAAAGGAAATCACTTTCCTTGAATTAATGAAATGGTGTATATGGAAGTGTTAAACCTCTTATAAATGGTTTATAGTGTATTTGAGATGTTTTATAAACATTTACAAGTGTTTTGGTGAAGTTCTAAAAGTAATATAAAATTTGGTTAAAAATAAGCGCGTCGCGTATCGGTAGTTCGCGATTTCACGCTATAAAAGTCAAACAAAGTGTGAAAGTTGGAATATAGCTCGAAATTCTTTGAGATAAGAATTTTCAAACTATTATATCCATAGTTTTCTAAAGAAGAAAGAAAATCGAGATTTCGATAAGTAGATTATGAAATATGAGTAAAACAAGTTTTGGAAAAATCCCGAATTTGAAATTCGGAATCCAAAACTGGATTTCTTTGAAAATGATGTTTTTAAACTATTTAAAAATGTGAAATAAATCTTATAAATCTTTTAAAATATTTTAAAAGTGATTTGAGTAATAAAAACGGATTTTCAAATAATAAAAAGTCGTTCTGATCAATATAGCTTAAAAGGCACTTTCCGCGGCACTTTTTCGCACCTCTTCTCTACAACTTTTGAAATATAGTTTTAAACTTAACGATTCTTATCCAAGTCTTTTATAAATGTTTTCAAATGGATAATTAAGAGTTTTAACAATGATTTGGAGATTTTCTAGCTTATTGAAGAAAGTTAAAGTAAAGGATTTAAAGAAAAGCTGTTATAAATAGTGGTTTAATCATGGCTCTAAAACCCGACGAGTAAACTGGATTTTTCTATTCGTGAGATTTAGATGTGAGGTACTTAAACTAAGGAGAAGTTTAGGAGTAACCAGTGCACTGGCTCACCTGGCCTCTTCCTTGGGCAAGGTATATATAAGGTTGAAATGTCGGAAACGAGTTAAGTATAAAAATATTTATTCCAAATTTAAGTACAGCTTGATTTTATGGAGAAGATCTTTTGTACTTGGTATTAATGCCCAAAGAGGGAACTCATACTATTCGTGGAATTTAAAAGGTGATTTCGCCATTATTCCGCCCATAGAATTTGTTGAATACGGGGATTGATATTGAGTAGAATTAGATGATTTCTATAGATTCTGCTCACTTAATAATTACTGATTTCTGGATTAACATCCTAAATAACGTGGTTTTAACTCAATTGAAATTGAGAGTTTTAAATTAATAAATCTTTGTTAAGATTTAAATAAATGATTTTGGAATATTTCCCTAAGTATAAAACAAAGATTTCGAATTAGTCCAAGTTTAAAAAGGGTTTTAGTAATCAAAGATTTGATAAGAGAGGTTTGATAATTCCATCTATACCGGAAAGAATGTTTTAGAAATATATATCTTCGAGGGAGATTTTTAATAAAAAGAACTTAATCAGTTAAAGAATGATTCTCTAATTAGAAAACCTCTTTTTTATCGATGATTGGATCGAAGGAACCAGGGTTGGATCTGGGGAAATCCCTATCCGAAAACCACTTCGAACCAATGTATGCGTTTGAAAAAAATGAAGACTTGATAAAGAAATTGAAGGATGAAGTCCAAGGATTTTCGGGATGAAAGGATACTTGTTGATAATTCTGTTTAGCTCCCAAATACAAAAGTAGCAGTGGTCCTTTCATTTCTGAAATTCGTTGGGTCGCAAGGACTTCTCGCTACTAATCCTAGGGTTAATTCCCGACGGGATGTGGTAGGAGAGTACCTTCAGTTTCATTCAGTCCTAGAACGAACTTGTATGAATGGATGTCTGACATTGCATTCTTGAGATTTACATCGTTGACCTTTATAAACGTACATCAGTTTGGTGGCGTAGAAGGCAACTTCTTTAGCTTAACGGCCTTCTTTGAGACGATAAGCTCGGAGGTTGTATGTTTGTGGAAGTCAATAAGTGATCGATAGAATAATAGTGTGGCATTCAAAGAAAGATGATGGGCTATGTGAAAAGGTAATCGTTACATCAAGCCTCTTACCCAGAAATGGCCGAAACAGGATTGAATGTAGCAAGGGTATGTGATTCGCAACTATTAGGGTATGATCATCCCCTTCTAGATATATTTCTTCCCGCTATGATGTTCGAGATGTAAATTAATATGGATCTATGCTACGCGTACCCTCGGATAGGTCGGCAATGACTGGGGTGATGACATATTCGGTACTATCTAAGAAAAGGTAGGCCGGTCTTGTGTTGGTAGAGGTGTAGATGTTCTGTTGACCTCGGTACATTCCTCTAGAGATGTACTGCCGGAAGGTAGTCCCTTCACCTGGTCATTTGTATGGAAACCCACTCTCCAATAAGAGCCCGTAAGATTTTAGATGTAGAAAGCCTTGTATTACAAGGTGGTATGTTGGAATTTAATAATGTAACAATTTCAGCTAAGATTAATAAATTTACTTGCGAATGTTTTCAAAGATATGTCATTAAAAATAATATCAAGTATTTTGACGTAAAATGTTTTGGTTATCATAAGGTAAAAATCTGTTCCGTGTCTATAACGACCTAAAATTTTCAACCATTCGCATCCATCCATGTCGGATTTGAATTTCTCAAAATATCAGCTTGTTAATTTAAAATTTGGCAAAACTCAATATATACAGTAAATAAATAATCACAGATCACAGACACAGAGTTATATAACAATAATGCGGCGGAAACAAAGAATAGTAGTTCATGAAGCTACTATATATAATATAACAGAGTTCAACAAGATACAACAGAAATCACGAATACGTAGATGTCTAAATACAATAGTCAAATACAAGATCTGAATACATCACTGGAATCAACTGAATGACTGAAAGCAGAATCAATAGATGGATCCAAGCGAAGCTCCAACTCCAAAGGTGAGTCTCGAATACTGGTACAACTCAGTCTGACCCAAGCGTAAAGCAAAACACAAGACACTCGAGTCAGGACATACATACTTATACAATGTAAACCAACTCAAGTGAACTATAATAAAAATGCATAAGTAACTTAAAGGATGCTTGGGATTGCCCATCCTTTAAGGATCTGTTAAACTATCTACTATGTAGTAAGATACGCTATTATAATAATGTCTAAAGTAAAGTAAACTATAAAAATAGCATTAAGGAGTTACCCATATCCCCCTTAACACATATATAGTGCCAATAGTCTATACAGTACCGTAGCACCTCCAGATCGGGAGGCTACCAAAGGATACTCCATATGTACGACACAAATCAAACTCGTAGTAAAGCACTCTATGGTAGGTGACACGGCACAATGAGGCAATGCCATGGTAGATATACCAATTACGCATCCAGACTGGTGGTAACGCATAGCAGCCACTACCACCCACCTCGGAACACACTCCTAAATCAAAAACGAGGATGGCCATCAAATCAATCATAAAGTATTAGAATGGTATACGATGGAATGTGTCCGATCAAAGGAGCTACCTCATTGGCCCGGAATCGCTCCTGTTTTAGCCACCTTATGCAAACTCACGGGAGTTAGGTCCACGTATATACCTCAAAAGGATCGTCGCCACCTTCCTACTTCATTCTGGAATCTCCACCGCATACACAGTTGTTAAAGTGGTTTTCGGTATCGACGGACAGTATGTCCATATCCGATCCCGGTCTCTTAAACAACCAATCATTATTATAACCCGTGGTTATAAATTTCAAAATGGTTTATATTTCAAATCAAAACATATACCATTTTCTCATCAATTATCCATTTCAAGAATCATACCACTTTCCAAAGTTATATTGCTTTCAAAATCATAAGTCTTAAATGAAATTCATAGCACTTTGAAATCATAACATATTCATTTAAACCATTTAAACCTGAAGTCAATATACTTTAAAATCAATTATTCAATTTCCAAAAATTGTAGCATTTCTAAGTTCACTCATTTAATTACAACAATTTCAAAACATTGTAATTTCAGAAACAGCAGCACTTATAAAGTGTTACATTAGCTATATTATTATTTCAGAAACAGTTCAATTTCAGAAACAACAGCACTTATAAAGTGTTACAGTAGCTATATTATTATTTCAAAAACAGTTCAATTTCAGAAACAGTAGCACTTATGAAGTGTTAGTGTTACAGTAGCCATATTATTATTTCAAAAACAATTCAATTTCAGAAACAACAACACTTATAAAGTGTTACAGTAGCTATATTATTATTTCAAAAACAGTTCAATTTCAGAAACAGTAGCACTTATAAAGTGTTAAAGTGGCTATATTAATAGATTGGAAAACAATACATTAAAATCACAGCATTTCTGAAATGCTACAATTTCTGTTACAAGTTAATTATAACATTTTAAAACAATATATCTTCAACTTTTATCGTTTTTAACTTATCAAACTTATTCCACTTTTCAAAATTATTTATTTGGATATTACTTAACTTATAATTTTTAATAAAATAACATTTATTTAACCAATATCTAATTTAAATTATAATTCATTTATCAAGTCAAAATACATTAATTTACCTAATTTTTATTTTGACAAATAACTTAATGCTTTATTTAAAATACCCATTTCATAAATAAAATATTCTTATCACTAAGTTAAGCTTAAAATTCCACTTAACACTAAATTTCAATTATTAAGTCAAATCAAAATTTACATTTTCAATCATTAATTTGCTTATACACTTTAACTTACAGAAAATCACTATAAAATTGATTTAAATCATTTAAATCCACTTTAAGTAAAAATCTCAGATAATTTTAAATTCCAAATACTTAAAAATTTCAGAAAACTATGATATCAAACTTAAGTTCAAAATCACATATATTTAGTATTCCAAATTACCAAAAGTTTCAGAAAACTATTATATCAAACTTAAGTTCCAAATCACATATATTTAATATTCAAAATACTTAAAATTTCAGAAAACTATTATATCAAACTTAAGTTAAAAATCACATATATTTAATATTTCAAAATACTTAAAAAATTTAGAAAACTATTATTTAAAATAAACCACGGGTCTGTATAATATTTTCTGGCCTAGGTCAAGTGATAGAGATATGTATCATTTCAATCCGTAATTTAAAACGAAAAATCAGTGTTCTATCATTTCAAACCTGCAATCCCAAGTCAAAACAAATCGCTTGAGCATATCATTTCAGCTCATAACGAATTTTCCCTATTCTAATGTCTGTTCGTGTATGTATCGTTTCAACCCAATAGTGAATATGGAACTTGCAGTGTTAGAAACAGAAATATAAATAAACAGTAAAGTATAGCACGACATATCAGTTGATGTAACAGGTATATAACCAGGTTATAACATCATATAATCATCTCACAGGCATACATGAACCTATATCAACATAGCATAACAATACTACACATCCACTTGTCATCGTTTCACAAAATATATAAGTACGAATGTCGAGAGTGATAGACTCACCTTCTAGAGTTAGAGATGACAATTCAAGACACACAACTACACTCCGAAAAGCACCACAAAGCATGAATAGATTTGAGTGGATGAAGAAACAAAATCCAAATCATGTAACAAACAATTACAAAACATATATAAGAATATGATTCAACACATAACAATACATCAAAACAATGTGAAAATATGAGTCAAAATGAAACAAAGTGGACTCTACCAAGGTAGGTGGGCTCGGCCACTAAGCAAATAGGCTTGGCCATCATCAAAGCATGCTCAGCCATCATGGTTATGAAGCATATATCCACGGCCATGGTAAGAAAAATGGAAGGCAAAGCATTGGAATTTAAAAGGTAGGGGTTGGAATGCAAGGAGGCAAGGCAAGTGAAAGGTCAAGGGCTAATTGGGTTCAGCCCTAGGCAAATGGGCTCGGTCTGGGTTCATGGTTCAGGTCAGGTCTGGTTACGGCCTGGAGATGGGTCTGGTAGTGGAAAATCAAGGCAAGGGAGGTGGAGTTTGTGGTGGAGGCCGAGGAAAACAAGAAGAAGGTGGTGATGATCACATAGGTGCTCAGCTAGGGTTTCAAGCAAGGGGATGTGGTGATTGTTTGGATCAAGGCGGTCACGGCCTGACTAGGATGGTGATGGTGGATGGAGGCCGGTCATATGGTGGTGCTTGGGGTCGAGATGAGTTCGGCCAGGGTATGGTGATGGTGGGGGCCGAACTAGAATAGGAGGAAAAGAGAAAAGAAAATGAGAAAAAGGAGGAAGGATTTACTGTAAAGTCTGTTTTGAGGAAATGAAATGAGAAGAGATGAGAAACAAAAGTGTTATAAACGTGAAAAAAGGATGTGGGGAGGAATTGTACGGCTAAAGAAGTGGATGACTAGAAAATGAAAAGGCTAGAGAATGAAGAGGCTTCAATTAAACACAAGTAACTTAAGTCTTTTGAATTTTCAATCCAAAAATCAAATAAAAGAAAAATAGAAAGTAGAGAAATGAAAATAATAAAATAAAAAATATAGACAATAGAAATGAAATAGAAAATAACAATGAGATACTGAAAATAATTGCGTGTAAAACGCTAAATTTCATTCAATTTAAAAAGTATAAAACAGAATTTGACGAAACGAAAAGCTGAATGAATATCAGGATTAAATACAGTTTAAAAGAAAAAGATTAGAAATTTAAAATTCAAATTTAAAATTTTCAACTGAAAGTCAAAGTTTGACCAAAGTTGACCAAAATATAAAATTTTCATAAAATCGTTATTTTATTATATTGGGAAAATAAATTATAAACAAAATCCAAAATTTCATGGGAAAATTCCAATATTTCAATTTAAAATGATTTAAAAATCAAAGTTTTCAAATAAATTTAATTTAAAATATTTGTTAAAAATATTGGTTGTTACACTCTCACCCACTCAAAACTGTTCGTCCTCGAAAAGGAACGAGACACGGAAGAACAAAGAAAGATAAGATAGGACGAAGAATAATACCTGAAACAAACAATTCCGGATTCAAAGCACGTATGCTCTCCTCCATCTCCAGGTACAATTCCGATCATCAATACAACACTGCACTATGACCAAGATGACAGATTTCCTTCTCAGCTGCTTCGTACCTCAACCGACAATACGAAGTGGCTTCCTCTCGACAGTAAGGTTTGATTCAATATCCAAACTCTTGAGATTAGAAGGCGAAACAATAAGAGATGGATCATGAAGATACCGACGA
The DNA here is from genome assembly GCA_030737815.1 of Allium fistulosum. NCBI lineage: Eukaryota > Viridiplantae > Streptophyta > Magnoliopsida > Asparagales > Amaryllidaceae > Allium > Allium fistulosum. The sequence goes on from CM060906.1 coordinate 929,935,079, forward strand.
AGATGAGAAACAATGTAATACATTATGCAGTCCAGTAAACTTCTCGGGCAAATCCAGGTGATAAGCTAAACAATCAATCCTCTCTAAGATGCGGAAAGGGCCAACGAACCAAACGATTACCGGATTCAATCCAGCAAGATGGAAATCTACAAGGTCGTCCGTAAGGGCAGCAAACTAAGACATTGCAATACTAGCTTGGGTATAAAAGATAAAATAAGATAGATAGAGGATTAAAGACAAGGTAAAATAGAAAATTGAAATTATACCTGATAACTGTTGTTATAGGTAAATTCGACGAGATGGAGATGATCTTTCCAAGATCCTCCATAATCAAGAACACAAGCACGAAGAAGATCCTCCAGAATCTGATTCACTCTTTCCGTTTGACCGTCGGTGTGTGGATGGTAAGCAATGCTCAGATTCAGGTGAGTACCCAAAGATTCCTAAAACTCTCCAAAACTGACTGGTGAATATGGGATCTCTATCATAAGTGATACTAATAGAAACACCATGAAGATGAACAATCTCTCTCAAATAGATCACAGCCAGAATAGAACAGAATGAGTAGACTTGACCGGAATGAAATGAGTGGACTTGGTCAGTCTATTAACAATAACCCAGATACTATCGTAAAACTTAACATTCTTATGAGTCAAAGCAAGGAAAGGAGCAGCAATCCGAGCAAAAATTCTCAATGAATCTCCGATAATAATCGGCGAGGCCCAGAAAACTACGAATATCAATTGAAGTCCTAGGAGTTTCCCAATCCTTTACAGAATAGGGAGAGATATAAGGACAACATAAAAGATAGAGTGATTGAAGGATAAAGAGAAAAGGAAAGGAAAAGAAGATTCACAATGATCACAGCGATCAAAACTGGATCAACAGAAACTCCATTACCAGAAATAATAAGCCCAAAAAATCAGACTTCATCCTTCCGGAAATGGCATTTCAAGAATTTAGCTTTCAATTGATGACTCCTAGGAGTCTCCAGAACAAAGCTCAAATGGGAATCATGCTCCTCCACAAACTTAGAGAAGACGAGAATACCATAAACAAATACTAGAACAAATTTGTTAAGCACATCACGGCAGACATGATTCATAAGATCAACAAAGAAAGCATGAGCATTAGTCAAACCAAAAGGCATGACTAACCATTCATAGAAACCATTCTCAGTACGGAAAGTAGTCTTGGGAATACTTTCCTCAGCAACTCTGAGCTGGTGAAAGTCTAAGGTAAGATCAAGTTGAGAGAAAACAATAGCTCCAGGAATAAGATCGATACAAAATTCGATTTCCCGCTTAGGAGGTAAAGCAGTGACTTCACCAAATACATCGGCATAGAGTTTGACCACAAGAGTCGAATAAAGATCACCAGGAGAAGAATCTAAAGAATAAATAAAGCTACCAGCAAAAATCCTGAGGCATACGGCACTGAATAACCAAAGAATTACCAAAATCATCAACAAGAGAAACAGTTCGGGTTTTCCAGGAGATAACGGCTTCGTGTCTCTTCAGCCAATCACCTCCAAGCAACAAATCAAAAGCGTCGAGACCCAGAACATAGAAACTACTAGAACATGCTCAGGAGAATGGAAATGTTCAAACTTATCACAAAGATCTACAGATCTAAAACTATGGAAAGCTCCAGTATCAAATTAAACATGAACATGATAATGAAATAAAGAAAAAAAATGCCCGGAAGGGTACCTTGGGTATCACTAGGAGCGGGAGCAGAAGGAGGAACAGCAGTACCAACTGAAGTAGGGTAACTATTAGCATAGTGTCCCTTCTGATCATACTCATTATAACCACTCAAATTATTTAAAATTTCTTTATCATCATTTTATATTGTATAAAATTCCGTTACATAGTTAACTTTTGAATAATCAAGGTAAGTTATATTAGAATGCAATAGAGGATTATACAAGAAATTTTTTCCCAATTCAATTATTTATACTTAAATATTTATTCAAAATTTTGGATTTAACAATAATTAAAATCATCCTTTAATATAAATTAAAGAATTAAATTTCCGATTCATTTCAAAACATTTAGAGATAAATGTATATACTATATATATCAAATCAAATCAATTTAAAATAATATACCTATATATAAATCAAATCATACTTAAGAAATTTAAATCAATTGATTTTCCAAAACAAAACTGTAGCACAGCTACTGAATGGTCTCTCCACTTCGAAACTCGAAAATGAATGTCGATGATGCGGCCGTCATCACCGAAATTATTTTCCAGCGACAAAAGAAGAGAGTACTGACCTGAAATGATTTCTATTCGAAAATACTTTAAATAATATACATTTTAAAACTTTAAAACCAGAGTTTGAAATTATCGAAAATTAAATTCTCAAATACTAGATTTAAATTCATTTTAATTTTCAAATCACTTTATAAACCATGTTTATAAATTCATTTATAGAACAATAAATGAAAATCAAATATTATCATTTTAAACAACCAATTTAATTAACTTATTATATTTCAAAATTTTTACTTATATATTTACAATATAAACATATAAATTAATTTCATTTATCAAATTTTGAAAATAATATTTTGTCAGTTTGCTCTGTTCAAGTGTTTTGGAAATCCTATCGATAGCGTTGATCAGACGAATCGATCGAAAATCCAAACCAACGTCAAAACTCAAACAACACAATATAAAACATTTTAATATTAATAACAAAATACAAAATACAAAATACACTCCCTCTTCCGATGATTCAAGGATGGTTTCAAATCAAGGATAGAGATTCAAATATAGAGGGATCCTAACCAAAAGAATTCGACTAGAAGGTAGGCTTGATAGGAAGATAAATAGATTTCAAAGAGAGAAGAAAAATGGTTAGACTTATATAAATCGCGGGCAACCTTAACTGGTCAACCATGACTTCAAAATAAGATCGAGGTAGAATTCAGAGGCAAATCGACATTCGATCTCAAAAGATAAAATTTCGAGTATCGCAAGAGATAGCAGCATTGTAAACCGAGGATACAGTCTTCGGTGAATCAATGCCTATTGTATGGAGTTATGGAATACTCAAAAATCCAGAAGAATACGAATAGGGAGAGACAAGAATGGATTTTGGAACCGAGGGAACATTCCAAAATTCAAAGGAAACCGGATCGAAGAAGAAGGTATTCAAGCTCGAACGAAAGTGATTCTGTAATTAAATCTACTCTATATGCTGAGTTTGCCTAAAACCAGAGCTTTGATACCAACTGTAACGACCTGAAATTTTCAACCATTCGCATCCATACATGTCGGATTTGAATTGCTCAAAATATCAGATTGTTAATTTAAAATTTGGCAAAACTCAAAATATACAGTAAATAAATAATCACAGAATCACAGGCATAGAGTAATATAACAATAATGCAGCAGAAACAAAGAATGGTAGTTCATGAAGCTACTATATATAATATAACAGAGGTCAACAAGATACAATAGAAATCACGAATACGTAGATGTCTAAATACAATAGTCAAATACAAGATCTGAATACATCAACTGAATGACTGAAAGCAGAATCAATAGATGGATCCAAGCGAATCTCCAACTCCAAAGGTGAATCTCGAATACTGGTACAACTCAGTCTGACTCGAGCGTAAAGCAAAACACAAAACACTCGAGTCAGGACATACATACTTATACAATGTAAACCAACTCAAGTGAACTGTAATAAAAATGCATAAGTAACTTAAAGGATGCTTGGGATCGCCCATCCTTTAAGGATCCGTTAAAAAATCTACTATGTAGTAAGATACGCTATTATAATAATGTCTAAAGTAAAGTAAACTATCAAAATAGCGTTAAGGAGTTACCCATATCCCCTTTAACACATATATAGTGCCAATAGTCTATACAGTACCGTAGCACCTCCAGATCGGGAGGCTACCAGAGGATAATCCATAGGTATGACACAAATAAAACTCGTAGTAAAGCTCGCTATGGTAGGTGACACGGCACAACGAGGCAATGCCAGGGTAGATATACCAATTATGCATCCGGACTGGTGGTAACGCATAGTAGCCACTACCGCCCACCTCGGAACACACTCCCAAATCAATAACGAGGATGGCCATCAAATCAATCACAAAGTAATAGAATGGTATACGATGGAATGTGTCCGATCAGAGGAGCTACCTCATTGGCCCAGAATTGCTCTTGTTTTAGCCACCTTATGCTAACTCACGGGAGTTAGGTCCATGTATATACCTCAACAGGATCGTCGCCACCATTCTACTTCATTCTGGAATCTCCACCGCGTACACAGTTATTAAAGTGGTTTTCGGTATCGACAGAGAGTATGTCCATATCCGATCCCGGTCTCTTTAACAACCAATCGTTATTATAACCCTTGGTTATAAATTTCAAAATGGTTTATATTTCAAATCAAAACATATTCATTTTAAGCCATATCAAAACAATACCATTTTCTCTTCAATTATCCATTTCAAGAATCATATCACTTTCCCAAGTTATAATGCTTTCAAAATCATAAGTCTTAAATGAAATTCATAGCACTTTGAAATCATAACATATTCATTTAAACCATTTAAACATGAAGTCAACATACTTTCAAATCAATTATTCAATTTCCAAAAATTGTAGCATTTCTAAGTTCATTCATTCAATTATAACAATTTCAAAACATTGTAATTTCAAAAACAACAGCATTTATAAAGTGTTAAAGTAGCTATATTATTATTTCAGAAACAGTTCAATTTCAGAAACAGCAGCACTTATAAAGTGTTACAGTAGCTATATTATTATTTCAAAAACAGTTCAATTTCAGAAACAACGGCACTTATAAAGTGTTACAGTAGCTATATTATTATTTCAGAAACAGTTCAATTTCAGAAACAGCGGCACTTATAAAGTGTTACACTAGCTATATTATTATTTCAAAAGATGTTCAATTTCAGAAACAGCAGCACTTATAATGTGTTACAGTGGCTATATTAGTAGATTGGAAAACAGTCCATTAAAATCACAGCATTTCTGAAACGCTACAATTTCTGTTACAAGTTAATTATAACACTTTAAAACAATATATCTTCAACTTTTATCATTTTTAACTTATCAAACTCATTTCACTTTTCAAAATTATTTATTTGGATATTACCTAACTTATAATTTTTAATAAAATAACATTTATTTAACCAATATCCAATTTAAATTATAATTCATTTATCAAGTCAAAATACATTAATATACCTAACTTTTATTTTGACAAATAACTTAATGCTTTATTTAAAATCCCCATTTCATAAATAAAATATTCGTATCACTAATTTAAGCTTAAAATTTCATTTAACACTAAATTACAATTATTAAGTCAAATCAAAATTTACATTTTCAATCATTAATTTGCTTATACGCTTTAACTTACAGAAAATCACTATAAAATTTATTTAAATCATTTAAATCCACTTTAAGTAAAAATCTTAGTTAATTTTAAATTCCAAATACTTAAAAATTTCAAAAAACTATGATATCAAACTTAAGTTCAAAATCACATATATTTAGTATTCCAAATTACTTAAAGTTTTAGAAAACTATTATATCAAACTTAAGTTCATAATCACATATATTTAATATTTCAAAATACTTAAAATTTCAGAAAACTATTATATCAAACATAAGTTCAAAATCACATATATTTAATATTTCAAAATACTTAAAAAATTTAGAAAACTATTATTTAAAATAAACCAAGGTCTGTATAATATTTTCTAGCCTAGGTCAAGTGATACAGATATGTATCATTTCAATCCGTAATTTAAAACGAAAAATCCGGGTTCTATCATTTCAGACCCGCAATCCCAAGTACAAAAAAAACGCTTGAGCCTATCATTTCAGCTCATAACGAATTTTCCCTATTCTAATGTCCGTTCGGGTATGTATCATTCGAACCCACAGTGAAAATGGAACTTGCGGTGTGAGAAACAGAAATATAAATAAACAGTAAAGTATAGCACGGCATATCAGTTGATGTAACAGGTATATAACCAGGTTATAACATCATATAATCATATCACAGGCATACATGAACTTATATCAACATAGCATAACAATACTACACATCCACTTGTCATCGTTTTACAAAATATATAAGTACGAATGTCGAGAGTGATAAACTCACCTTCTAGAGTTAGAGATGACAATTCAAGAGACACAACTACACTCCGAAAAGCATGACAAAGCACGAATAGATTTGAGTGGATGAAGAGCCAAAATCCAAATCTTGTAACAAACAATTACAAAACATATATAAGAATATGATTCAACACATAACAATACATCAAAACAATGTGAAAATATGAGTCAAATATGAGTCAAAATGAAATAAAGTGGACTCTACCAAGGTAGGTGGGCTCGGCCACTAAGCAAATGGGCTTGACCATCATCAAAGCATGCTCGGCCATCATGGTTATGAAGCATATATTCACGACCATGGTTATAAAAATGGAAGGCAAAGCATTGGAATATGAAAAGGTAGGGGTTGGAATGCAAGGAGGCAAGGCAAGTGAAAGGTCAAGGGCTAATTGGGTTCGGCCCTAGGCAAATGGGCTCGGTCTGGGTTCATGGTTCAGGTCAGGTATAGTCACGGCCTGGAGATGGGTCTGGTCGTGGCAAAGATATGCAAGGGAGGTGGAGTTTGTGGTGGAGGCCGAGGCAAACAAGAAGAAGGTGGTGATGATCACATAGGTGCTCAGCTAGGGTTTCAAGCAAGGGGATGTGGTGATTGTTTGGATCAAGGTGGTCACGGCCTAACTGGGATGGTGATGGTGGATGGAGGCCGATCATATGGTGGTTCTTGGGGTGGGGATGAGGTCGGCCAGGGCATTGTGATGGTGGAGGCTGAACTAGAATAGGAGGAAAAGAGAAAAGGAAAAGAGAAAAAGGAGGAAGGATTTACTGTAAAGTTTGTCTTGAGGAAATGAAATTAGAAGAGATGAGAAACAAAAGTGCTATGAACGTGAAAAAAGGATGTGGGGAGGAGTTGTACGGCTAAAGAAGTGGATGGCTAGAAAATGAAAAGGTTAGAGAATGAAGAGGCTTCAATTAAACACAATAACTTAAGTCTTTTGAATTTTCAAGCCAAAAATCAAATAAAAGAAAAATTGAAAGTAGAGAAATGAAAATAATAAAATGAAAAATATAGACCATAGAAATGAAATAGAAAATAACAATGAGATACTGAAAATAATTGTGTAACGACCCCGAAATTTAATTTAATTTAAATTAATAATTTAATTAATTTTTGAAAAAAAAAATTGTAAAATAAATTGATAAATTGAAACGAGTTTCCCCACATTCAAATAAATTCTATGTTAAATCAATTAAAAATCTGTATGTTGTATATATATGTGATTTAGATTTAAATTTCAAGTAAATGGTTAATAATAATTTGAGTTTATAAAAAAAATTATATAGTTTTATTTAATATAAAGTAAACAAGCTAAACAAACAAACAAAATAAAATAAACAAATAAGTAAAAATATAAAGTGAATAAACAAAAACAATACACGTATAAGCAAAAGCAAAGACAAAATAAAAATATCTATGTAAACTAGGATGGAGGCATGAGCAATAAATGCTATCTACTTTTCAGCATGATCAAGATCAAATCAGCCGTGAGCAAAGGAAAAGAAAATGAATTGGTACAAACAAATAAATGCAAGCATCTCTAGCCCATACCCTATTGTATAAAACAAATACAATCCCCCTGTACAAAGCATTATATCAGCCTTCTCCCCTCATTTTAGTTCGAGCACCATCATAACTGAAAGAAGAAAAAAATAATATCATCTCCACCTTAAACAACAACACAAATGAATCAAGGCAACCAGAAATTCAAAAACATAAGCAACTAGAGAAGATAAGTTAGCATTCAATTCAAACTGAAGATTAAAAAGCTTCAGCAAGCAAAGACACTTGAGCCTGTTTCAAGCATCAAGCTTCAGACTTCTTTCCAGTATTCAACCTTTTCTGTTCTTCTCTGCTCTTCTTCTCTGTTCTTCTTTGTTCTTCCAGGAAACAGGTGAGCAAACTCAACCTGATATGTACATCTAAATAATCTGTGAATTATGATCTCGAAAATATGCTGATTTATGTTGTGATTATGCTTGCATGTTTGCATATGTTTGGGAATGTTGATGTGCATAAATAGGCTCTGTTCCAGGTTTCAAAACCTGTAACCATATAAACATCCCCTCTCCAATCTCCTGTAGGTTCTAGAATTCAAAATGAAACATGTTTGTTAATCATGTCTTGGGGTTAAAAGAAGGGAAAAATGATTTCTTAGCAAAGTAGTTTAAATACTTCTGGGAATTTTTATGTGGCTTGTCCCTCTGTATTTTGGTTACAGAGCAAAGAAAATAAGGAAAACTTAACACTTCTTCATATAAAACATTTTAAACTTAGGATTTTAAACAAATTATGTTTGTTTAAAAACTTGTTTAAAACTTAAACCATGGTCCAGAATTTTGTTAGCTTGGGAATGAAGGAACTCGACACTGCAAACTCATTTTACAGTCAAAGAAGAAATCATATGATTTATTCAAGTAGTTTAAATTATGGATTTGATTTTATAACTTGTAAAATCATACAAAGATAGGATTTTTAAACTTAATACAATGATTTTTAATTAAGTATCTCAGAGGCAGTTCATATTTGGACGAAATATGCTTTCGAATCGATTACTAGTGATCAAATGAACGTTGAGAGTTGAAATTTTGATCGAAGCTGGCTTAGCCATCAATGAAGTCGAGAAAATTATGATATAATTTTTCTATTGTATGAGATGTAAGAACGAGGTAGCTCTAGGGTTTAATGATTGGGTTTGTCGTGATCTAGAACGAGGTGATTTTTGTCACCTCTGTTAAACCGAGTTGAACGAAACTGAGGAGTGTGGAAGAACAAGGGGTTGACATGGTGTGGACGAAGTGCGGGTGTCTCTGGTGGTCGGCGTGATGGTGGCGAGGCAATTTGCTGAGGAGGGATTGGGTTGTAGTTTCGAACGCGAGGCTCATTTTCGATTTAGGAATTTTGGTGCCAGGTCGAGTGTCGATTTCGAATGAAGGGACGAATCGCGACTTGCTCGTGGTCGCGATGTTCGCCAGAGCATCGCCAGTGACCAGTGCACGTGCACGTGCATCTTCGTGCATCAGGGATGAAATGGTTTGGGAAGAAGATGGAACTCGAGTTTGTTTTCGGGGAAGAGAGGGTTTTGCTCGAGTATGGTACCGTGTAGTTTTGGGGTTGCACCGGGTCAATTTGTAAAAACTTAAACAAATTTTAAATTGAAAAGGGTCTCGTGTTGGTTTGGGGAAAGACTCGAAGCAGGGCTCGGGTAAATTGGAATTTGGCTCGGGTTACATCCTGTTACAGGCTTTCAGCCTGTCTGGTTTCCAGATTTAAGAGCTGGTTTCATTTTTTTTTTTTTACCAAGGTTTGAACCAAGTTTTAAATTCAAGTTTAAATATAAGTTCAAGTTAAATTTGGAAACAAATAAAGTTTTAAATTTAAATTGTTTTAATAATTAGAAATGTCAAGTATGGAAAAGAAATTTGAATTTAAAAGGAAATTTAAATTGTTAAGTTAGTTAAAATGGATAATTTAATCATTTAATTTATTAACGAATTGGATGAAGTTAATAAGTAATTAAAGATTTAAATCATTAATTTAAAGTAAATGATTTGAGAAGAATTTATTTATTAAAGGTTAATAAATAAATAAAAGTGATTAAGAAATTGAATTAATAAGGATTAATCACTAATTGAAATTAATATTAGATATTTTGACTTATTTAAAATTAATTAATTATGTAACTGGTTTAAAAGGTTGATTTAATTGATAGGATAAATCAAGAATAATTTAATTAATTAAAGCGATTGATAAATTTATTTATATCAAATGATTTGTGATAAATTAATCAGAATTTGATAATTAATTCATAAGTAATTAATTTACTTGGAAATAAATTGAATTAATCAGGATTAAACAATTAATTAATCCTACTTATAAATAACTATTGAATACTTGATCCTTACTTATGAATGTTTGAATTCTATTGAATGCCAAATTGTTTGATATCCCTGATGTGCGATGTTTTGTGATATACCCTGGTTTATGTTGTGATCTGTAATTTCTTTATCTATGATATTTATACATCTGTGATCTGTATGTGAACGATAAGCGTTATAGTTTATATCGCTTATCAACTATATTTCTGTATTTGATCTATGATGATTGAATGATGTTGCACTATTGTGTTAAACCTCTGGACTACACTTTTACACACACAAATATGGATTTCACGTGGAAATCGGTTAAGTCACAGATAATTTAAATTTGATGTTTTTGAAATTGAAATTTTAATTTCAACTGATTTTGAAATTTGGAATTTGGGTTTAAAATAAAAAGTGAAAAGCTTTTGAAATAGAATTTCAAAGATAAAAGTTATTTTGAATAACTTAATCGAGTTTTGAAAATTTAAATAATTAGATTTAAATTTGAATTCAAGTTTGAAATTAAATCTATGATTTGGAAACTAGGGATAAAAGATGATATAAATGTGTTTGTATGAATTAAACCATTTTAAAAGTATAAGTTGGGAATTTGAATTTAAACCAAGGATTTCAACTCGTATGAATGAATTAGATTTTCTGAAATGAAACGGTTTGTTTTCAAATGATAAAAGCTTTCAGATAAGAAATGAAATTCCAGTTTAATTAAGGGAATTTCAAGTGAATTGAAAAATGGATTTTCCAAGTTATGAATGAATTCTTTTTGAAAGCTATGAATTGAATCTGTTTATTTTTAACAGATTTAAAATGATGATTTATTTAAACCATTCGAAATGAAATTGTTTTGAAAGCTATGAGTTAAATCTTTGATTTAAAGATTTAACGAATTAATCAAATTGAAAGGGAAATTGATTTGGAAAATCTATGAATGAATCTTTGTGAAATTAAGTGAACTTTGTGAATTGAATCTTTTTGTTTTAAAAAGATTAAAATGGTAATTTGTTAAACCATTTGAAAAGAAAGTTTGGGTAATAAGTTGTGACTTAATTGAAATCCCATTATCCATTTGTTTTTGAATATTGCGCTCACTATTCGGGTTAGCCGGGAAAAGACAATTGTGTCATATAACCCATTCCGAATAGTGATACGTCGTATATGGATAGCATTTGAAGACCGGTGTTGAAGACCGGATATTTTTCGAAAATGAAAGGACAACCTGTCGAATGTCTCTGCACTGAGTCGCGCCGGTATAGAGATTTATATCACTCTTTTGTGACGGGAAGTCCGGACGTGATTGAGAGTTATCCGGAATTGCAAGGGCTTCGTGAGAAGTGCCTTCGGTTCTGTTCGAACCCGGAACAGACTTGTATGGATACATGTCTGACATTACACTTTGAGATATAAAGCCGATTTCTTTCAAATACATTTCTGTTGGTGGCGGAGAATTTATTCTCTTAGCTTAACACCCTTCTCTGAGACGTACGAGCTCAGAGATTATGTAGTTGAAATTTATCAGTGATATATCCCAATTTGGTAATGTGGCATGCTGAGTGTTGCTGTGTGATGATCAGTGTTTGATCATTTGCGATATGATCATTTATTTGATCTTATATCTTTGTGATCATAGGTTGATCATTTGTTTGACCCGAAGCATGGCTTTGTAGAAAGCGTAGCTTTGTGGACGAGACTTCGTCGGACCTCACACCCCGGAAATGGTCAAAACAGGAAGGATGCGGCAAGGTTCTAGGGAGTAGCACCCCTTAGTGTATGTCATTCCTTCTGGATAGAGGTGGTATCATGGTATGGAGCCTAGATACTTAACCTATGTGGTTGCTGCATTATTATTATGTGGTTTGTTGCGAATCGAGGATCCTCGGGAAGATCGGTTACGATCGGGGGATGACATACGCGTGTCAGTAGTTACCTATTTTTGCAGAGGTAACCCGGCCTTGTGTTGGCAGAGATCTAACCGTAACGTTAGGTTCTCGGATCGTCTATTCCAGGGACGTACCCATCGTGGCATAGGAAGTTCCTTAGCCTGACCATTTGTTGGAAATCCAAAGAAACAATACGTGACTTGTAGGGTTTTAGTTGTATTACCTGCCATGGAATGTGGCGGTAACCTGCTATTGAACATGGTAGCTATAGTAGGCATAAGTGCGGAATGCCTATGCTGGCTAAGATTGATATTCTATTTTCGAAATGTTTTCTACACTATGCACTAACAATAATATCAAAAATGATTTGATTTTGCGTAGTAAGCATCTTTGACTATCATAAGAAGAAATCTCCTCCAATTCTGCGTTTGCATTGTGTGTGTGGTGGGAGGTCTTATGGTAGTTTCATTTTCCAAAAGCATTGCGAATTTACTTTAAAATTCTCTGCTATTTGTTTTTAAAGATAAACTGTTTTTGTTGCTCACACCAGTCCCATGACTGATCCGGAGTTTATTGTTCATTTCCTAAACTCTGGGTGCTCATAATTTTCTACACGAGCAGTCTAGAGTTGGGTTTTTCAGATAGTCAGGTTCAGTAGATTTTCTGGAGCTAGTTCAGTCTTTGGATCGGACTGCACTTGCTTAATCTTGGTGTATCGTTATTGGGAGTTCGAGCTACTGCTGGAGTTCTCTCTTGAAGACTATCTTAGAGTTATTTGTTTCCGCTGCTGATATTAGTTATCTATTTTTTTTCTTTTCCGCTGCTATTTGTTGTATCATATCTCTGATGTATATTAATATTCATTGTATCACTCTGTTGTATCAGATATTGTATATCAATGTATTATCGTTTTCTTCCGCTGTGTTATTTACTTAATGTTGTTATAAGCTCCCAAGAACCAGATTCGGCATTTGAATCTACGGCATTTTGAGTACAAGTGAAGTACGGGTGCCGATTTTCGAAGGTCGACTTTTGGGTCTTGACAAGTGGTATCAGAGCTAAGGTTGAACTTTAGCTCAGGAGTGTAACACGTTAAGTAGCTCATTAGAGATAGAGTGAAGTAAACTCTAGAATGAGTATTCCTCAGATATCCATCCGTATGCCTCAGTAAATTCTCTTACTATCCACTGATAGTGAGTATGAGTGCAAGAAGAGGACGAGATAGAGAACAGGGAAATACGACTATAAATGGTCAATACCCTGCAACAGTGGAAATAACTTTCTTATCAATCTTCTTGGATTCGTTTCCAAATTCTTTTCATTTCTTCGTATCAGCTACAAGAAGAAGTTTCGGGGTGATGATGGCTCTACGAACCGTTGTAGGAGATTCTTATTTCGTATCTTCATCGACTTCTTATCAGCTTTTTGGATTTAAACCTTAATGAATTTGAAATTGGAATTTTAAATTGAATTAAATTGATTAATAGAATATGAAGCTAAATTTGAAATTAAATCAATAAAGGATATCGTTTGAAACCAAATTTTGAAATTCTATTGTAATTTCTTTTGAATACCGAGGTCCGAAGAGGGACAAATTGGTATGTATTCTGAGATATTCCGACTTGAGTTTGGAATTCATATCGTAAGTTTAAGGAATTATAGGAGATTGAATCTGTCTATCTCTATGCTGTTTCATGCCTGCGAATTTCGAGGACGAAATTCTTTTAAGGGGGGAAGTTTGTAACGACCCCAAAATTTAATTTAATTTAAATTAATAATTTAATTAATTTTTGAAAAAAAAATTGTAAAATCAATTGATAAATTGAAACGAGTTTCCCCACATTCAAATAAATTCTATGTTAAATCAATTAAAAATCTGTATGTTGTATATATATGTGATTTAGATTTAAATTTCAAGTAAATGGTTAATAATAATTTGAGTTTATAAAAAAATTATATAGTTTTATTTAATATAAAGTAAACAAGCTAAACAAACAAACAAAATAAAATAAACAAATAAGTAAAAATATAAAGTGAATAAACAAAAACAATACACGTATAAGCAAAAGCAAAGACAAAATAAAAATATCTATGTAAACTAGGATGGAGGCATGAGCAATAAATGCTATCTACTTTTCAGCATGATCAAGATCAAATCAGCCGTGAGCAAAGGAAAAGAAAATGAATTGGTACAAACAAATAAATGCAAGCATCTCTAGCCCATACCCTATTGTATAAAACAAATACAATCCCCCTGTACAAAGCATTATATCAGCCTTCTCCCCTCATTTTAGTTCGAGCACCATCATAACTGAAAGAAGAAAAAAATAATATCATCTCCACCTTAAACAACAACACAAATGAATCAAGGCAACCAGAAATTCAAAAACATAAGCAACTAGAGAAGATAAGTTAGCATTCAATTCAAACTGAAGATTAAAAAGCTTCAGCAAGCAAAGACACTTGAGCCTGTTTCAAGCATCAAGCTTCAGACTTCTTTCCAGTATTCAACCTTTTCTGTTCTTCTCTGCTCTTCTTCTCTGTTCTTCTTTGTTCTTCCAGGAAACAGGTGAGCAAACTCAACCTGATATGTACATCTAAATAATCTGTGAATTATGATCTCGAAAATATGCTGATTTATGATGTGATTATGCTTGCATGTTTGCATATGTTTGGGAATGTTGATGTGCATAAATAGGCTCTGTTCCAGGTTTCAAAGCCTGTAACCATATAAACATCCCCTCTCCAATCTCCTGTAGGTTCTAGAATTCAAAATGAAACATGTTTGTTAATCATGTCTTGGGGTTAAAAGAAGGGAAAAATGATTTCTTAGCAAAGTAGTTTAAATACTTCTGGGAATTTTTATGTGGCTTGTCCCTCTGTATTTTGTTTACAGAGCAAAGAAAATAAGGAAAACTTAACACTTCTTCGTATAAAACATTTTAAACTTAGGATTTTAAACAAATTATGTTTGTTTAAAAACTTGTTTAAAACTTAAACCATGGTCCAGAATTTTGTTAGCTTGGGAATGAAGGAACTCGACACTGCAAACTCATTTTACAGTCAAAGAAGAAATCATATGATTTATTCAAGTAGTTTAAATTATGGATTTGATTTTATAACTTGTATAATCATACAAAGATAGGATTTTTAAACTTAATACAATGATTTTTAATTAAGTATCTCAGAGGCAGTTCATATTTGGACGAAATATGCTTTCGAATCGATTACTGGTGATCAAATGAACGTTGAGAGTTGAAATTTTGATCGAAGCTGGCTTAGCCATCAATGAAGTCGAGAAAATTATGATATAATTTTTCTATTGTATGAGATGTAAGAACGAGGTAGCTCTAGGGTTTAATGATTGGGTTTGTCGTGATCTAGAACGAGGTGATTTTTGTCACCTCTGTTAAACCGAGTTGAACGAAACTGAGGAGTGTGGAAGAACAAGGGGTTGACATGGTGTGGACGAAGTGCGGGTGTCTCTGGTGGTCGGTGTGATGGTGGCGAGGCAATTTGCTGAGGAGGGATTGGGTTGTAGTTTCGAACGCGAGGCTCATTTTCGATTTAGGAATTTTGGTGCCAGGTCGAGTGTCGATTTCGAATGAAGGGACGAATCGCGACTTGCTCGTGGTCGCGATGTTCGCCAGAGCATCGCTAGTGACCAGTGCACGTGCACGTGCATCTTCGTGCATCAGGGATGAAATGGTTTGGGAAGAAGATGGAACTCGAGTTTGTTTTCGGGGAAGAGAGGGTTTTGCTCGAGTATGGTACCGTGTAGTTTTGGGGTTGCACCGGGTCAATTTGTAAAAACTTAAACAAAATTTAAATTGAAAAGGGTCTCGGGTTGGTTTGGGGAAAGACTCGAAGCAGGGCTCGGGTAAATTGGAATTTGGCTCGGGTTACATCATGTTACAGGCTTTCAACCTGTTTGGTTTCCAGATTTAAGAGCTGGTTTCATTTTTTTTTGTTTTGTTTTTTTGTTTTTTTTACCAAGGTTTGAACCAAGTTTTAAATTTAAGTTTAAATATAAGTTCAAGTTAAATTTGGAAACAAATAAAGTTTTAAATTTAAATTGTTTTAATAATTAGAAATGTCAAGTATGGAAAAGAAATTTGAATTTAAAAGGAAATTTAAATTGTTAAGTTAGTTAAAATGGATAATTTAATCATTTAATTTATTAACGAATTGGATGAAGTTAATAAGTAATTAAAGATTTAAATCATTAATTTAAAGTAAATGATTTGAGAAGAATTTATTTATTAAAGGTTAATAAATAAATAAAAGTGATTAAGAAATTGAATTAATAAGGATTAATCACTAATTGAAATTAATATTAGATATTTTGACTTATTTAAAATTAATTAATTATGTAACTGGTTTAAAAGGTTGATTTAATTGATATGATAAATCAAGAATAATTTAATTAATTAAGGCGATTGATAAATTTATTTATATCAAATGATTTGTGATAAATTAATCAGAATTTGATAATTAATTCATAAGTAATTAATTTACTTGGAAATAAATTGAATTAATCAGGATTAAACCATTAATTAATCCTACTTATAAATAACTATTGAATACTTGATCCTTACTTATGAATGTTTGAATTCTATTGAATGTCAAATTGTTTGATATCCCTGATGTGCGATGTTTTGTGATATACCCTGGTTTATGTTGTGATCTGTAATTTCTTTATCTGTCATATTTATACATCTGTGATCTGTATGTGAAAGATAAGCGTTATAGTTTATATCGCTTATCAACTATATTTCTGTATTTGATCTATGATGATTGAATGATGTTGAACTATTGTGTTAAACCTCTGGACTACACTTTTACACACACAAATATGGATTTAACGTGGAAATCGGTTAAGTCACAGATAATTTAAATTTGATGTTTTTGAAATTGAAATTTTAATTTCAACTGATTTTGAAATTTGGAATTTGGGTTTAAAATAAAAAGTGAAAAGCTTTTGAAATAGAATTTCAAAGATAAAAGTTATTTTGAATAACTTAATCGAGTTTTGAAAATTTAAATAATTAGATTTAAATTTGAATTCAAGTTTGAAATTAAATCTATGATTTGGAAACTAGGGATAAAAGATGATATAAATGTGTTTGTATGAATTAAACCATTTTAAAAGTATAAGTTAGGAATTTGAATTTAAACCAAGGATTTCAACTCGTATGAATGAATCAGATTTTCTGAAATGAAACGGTTTGTTTTCAAATGATAAAAGCTTTCAGATAAGAAATGAAATTCCAGTTTAATTAAAGGAATTTCAAGTGAATTGAAAAATGAATTTTCCAAGTTATGAATGAATTCTTTTTGAAAGCTATGAATTGAATCTGTTTATTTTTAACAGATTTAAAATGATGATTTATTTAAACCATTCGAAATGAAATTGTTTTGAAAGCTATGAGTTAAATCTTTGATTTAAAGATTTAACGAATTAATCAAATTGAAAGGGAAATTGATTTGGAAAATCTATGAATGAATCTTTGTGAAATTAAGTGAACTTTGTGAATTGAATCTTTTTGTTTTAAAAAGATTAAAATGGTAATTTGTTAAACCATTTGAAAAGAAAGTTTAGGTAATAAGTTGTGACTTAATTGAAATCCCATTATCCATTTGTTTTTGAATATTGCGCTCACTATTCGGGTTAGTCGGGAAAAGACAATTGTGTCATATAACCCATTCCGAATAGTGATACGTCGTATATGAATAGCATTTGAAGACCGGTGTTGAAGACCGGATATTTTTCGAAAATGAAAGGACAACCTATCGAATGTCTCTGCACTGAGTCGCGCCGGTATAGAGATTTATATCACTCTTTTGTGACGGGAAGTCCAGACGTGATTGAGAGTTATCCGGAATTGCAAGGGCTTCGTGAGAAGTGCCTTCGGTTCTGTTCGAACCCGGAACAGACTTTTATGGATACATGTCTGACATTACACTTTGAGATATAAAGCCGATTTCTTTCAAATACATTTCTGTTGGTGGCGGAGAATTTATTCTCTTAGCTTAACACCCTTCTCTGAGAAGTACGAGCTCAGAGGTTATGTAGTTGAAATTTATCAGCGATATATCCCAATTTGGTAATGTGGCATGCTGAGTGTTGCTGTGTGATGATCAGTGTTTGATCATTTGCGATATGATCATTTATTTGATCTTATATCTTTGTGATCATAGGTTGATCATTTGTTTGACCCGAAGCATGGCTTTGTAGAAAGCGTAGCTTTGTGGACGAGACTTCGTCGGACCTCACACCCCGAAAATGGTCAAAACAGGAAGGATGCGGCAAGGTTCTAGGGAGTAGCGCCCCTTAGTGTATGTCATTCCTTCTGGATAGAGGTGGTATCATGGTATGGAGCCCAGATACTTAACCTATGTGGTTGCTGCATTATTATTATGTGGTTTGTTGCGAATCGAGGATCCTCGGGAAGATCGGTTACGATCGGGGGATGACATACGCGTGTCAGTAGTTACCTATTTTTGCAGAGGTAACCCGGCCTTGTGTTGGCAGAGATCTAACCGTAACGTTAGGTTCTCGGGTCGTCTATTCTAGGGACGTACCCATAGTGGAATAGGAAGTTCCTTAGCCTGACCATTTGTTGGAAATCCAAAGAAACAATACGTGACTTGTACGGTTTTAGTTGTATTACCTGCCATGGAATGTGGCGGTAACCTGCTATTGAACATGGTAGCTATAGTAGGCATAAGTGCGGAATGCCTATGCTGGCTAAGATTGATATTCTATTTTTGAAATGTTTTCTACACTATGCACTAATAATAATATCAAAAATGATTTGATTTTGCGTAGTAAGCATCTTTGACTATCATAAGAAGAAATCTCCTCCAATTCTGCGTTTGCATTGTGTGTGTGGTGGGAGGTCTTATGGTAGTTTCATTTTCCAAAAGCATTGCGAATTTACTTTAAAATTCTCTGCTATTTGTTTTTAAAGATAAACTGTTTTTGTTGCTCACACCAGTCCCATGACTGATCCGGAGTTTATTGTTCATTTCCTAAACTCTGGGTGCTCATAATTTTCTACACGAGCAGTCTAGAGTTGGGTTTTTCAGATAGTCAGGTTCAGTAGATTTTCTGGAGCTAGTTCAGTCTTTGGATCGGACTGCACTTGCTTATTCTTGGTGTATCGTTATTGGGAGTTCGAGCTACTACTGGAGTTCTCTCTTGAAGACTATCTTAGAGTTATTTGTTTCCGCTGCTGATATTAGTTATCTATTTTTTTTTTCTTTTCCGCTGCTATTTGTTGTATCATATCTCTGATGTATATTGATATTCATTGTATCACTCTGTTGTATCAGATATTGTATATCAATGTATTATCTTTTTCTTCCGCTGTGTTATTTACTTAATGTTGTTATAAGCTCCCAAGAACCAGATTCGGCATTTGAATCTACGGCATTTTGAGTACAAGTGAAGTACGGGTGCCGATTTTCGAAGGTCGACTTTTGGGTCTTAACAAGTGGTATCAGAGCTAAGGTTGAACTTTAGCTCAGGAGTGTAACACGTTAAGTAGCTCATTAGAGATAGAGTGAAGTAAACTCTAGAATGAGTATTCCTCAGATATCCATCCGTATGCCTCAGTAAATTCTCTTACTATCCACTGATAGTGAGTATGAGTGCAAGAAGAGGACGAGATAGAGAACAGGGAAATACGACTATAAATGGTCAATACCCTGCAACAGTGGAAATAACTTTCTTATCAATCTTCTTGGATTCGTTTCCAAATTCTTTTCATTTCTTCGTATCAGCTACAAGAAGAAGTTTCGGGGTGATGATGGCTCTACGAACCGTTGTAGGAGATTCTTATTTCGTATCTTCATCGACTTCTTATCAGCTTTTTGGATTTAAACCTTAATGAATTTGAAATTGGAATTTTAAATTGAATTAAATTGATTAATAGAATATGAAGCTAAATTTGAAATTAAATCAATAAAGGATATCGTTTGAAACCAAATTTTGAAATTCTATTGTAATTTCTTTTGAATACCGAGGTCCGAAGAGGGACAAATTGGTATGTATTCTGAGATATTCCGACTGCCCATGTAGAAAAATTTTGAGCATCCAGAGTTTAGGAAAGAAACAATAAACTCTGTATCAGTCATGGGACTGGTGTGAGCAACAAAAACAGTTTATCTTTACAAACGAACAACAAGAAAATTTTTAAAGTCAATTCGCAATGCTTTTGGAAAATGAAACTACCATAAGGCCTCCCGCACACACACACAATGCAAACGCAGAATCGGAGGAGATTTCTCCTTATGATAGTCAAAGATGCTTACTACGCAAAACAAACATTGGATATTATTACTAGTGCATAGTGCAGAAACATTTCGAAAGTATAATATTAATCTTATCCAGCATAGGCATTTCACGTTATGCCTACTATAGCTACTATGTTCAATAGAAGGTTACCGCCACATTCCATAGCAGGTAATACAACTAAAACCGTACAAGGCTCGTATTGTTTCTTTGGATTTTTCGAACAAATGGTCAGGCTAAGGAACTTCCTATGCCACAAAGGAACGCCTCTGGCTGGACGCTCCGAGAGACAACCTACTCTCTGCCAAACAAGGCCGGCTACCCCCCTTCCCGAGGAATATACAAAACCTCAGATATGCCACCCCCGCTCCTTTGGGACCTTTATCCGAGCGCTCGGTAATCAACATCACACATAATAAATAAAGTGTGTCCACATGAGTAAATATCTGGGCTCCATACCATGATACTACCCTTTTCCAGAAGGAATGGTCATACCCTAGGGAAGCTACCCCTGAAACCTTGCCGCATCTTTCCTGTTTCGACCATTTCCGGGTTGTGAGGCTCTGACGAAGTCTCGTCCACAAAGCTACGCTTTTTCACAAAGCCACGCTTTGATCACAAATGATCAAATAAATGATCATCACACAGCAACACTCAGCATGCCACTTTACCAAATTGGGAATATATTGCTGATAAATTTCAACTACATAACCTCTGAGCTCGTACGTCTCAGAGAAGGGTGTTAAGCTAAGAGAATAAATTCTCCGCCACCAAACAGAAATGTATTTGAAAGAAATCAGCTTTATATCTCAAAATGTAATGTCAGACACGTAACCATACAAGTCTGTTCCGGGTTCGAATAGAACCGAAGGCACTTCTTATGAAGTCCTTGCAATTCCGGGTATTCACAATCCCGATCGGATTTCCCATCACTTAGGGGATCTCTATACCAGGAGCTACCCAGTGTAGAAACAATCGATAGGTCATCCTATCGCTCGCGCAAATACCCGGTCTTCAACACCGGTCTTCAAATGCTATCCATATACGACGTATCACTATTCGGAATGGGTTATATGACACAAAGGTCTTTTCCCGGCTAACCCGAATAGTGAGCGCAATATTTAAAAATATATGGATCTTGGGATTTCAGTTAAGTCACAACTTATTATCCAAAACTCTTCTTCAAATGGTTTAAACACATTACCATTTTATTCTTTTAAATAAAAGATTTAATTCACAAAGTTCACTCAGTTTTCACAAAGATTCATTCACAAATTTTCCAAAACAATTTCCATTACTAATTTAATTAATTCGTTAAATATTTAAATCAAAGATTTAACTCATAGCTTTCAAAACAATTTCATTTCGAATGGTTTAAACAAGTCACCATTTTAAATCCGTTAAAAATAACAGATTCAATTCATAGCTTTCAAAAAAGAATTCATTTATAACTTGGAAAACCATTTTTCAATCCATACTTGAAATTCCTTTAAATTGGAATTTCATTTCATATATATATGAAAGCTTTTATCATTTGGAAACAAACAGTTTTCATTTTGGAAAATCTGATTCATTTATACGAGTTAAAGTTTTTGAATTTAAATTCAAATTCCCAAATCAATACCTTTAAAATAGTTTAACACATATAAACTCATTTATAAGTTGAATAGCCTTTTTAAAACTTGGTTTCCAAATCATAGAATTCAATTTCAAATATTGAATTCAAATTTAAATCAAAATATTTAAATTTCAAAACCCAATCAAGTTACTCAAAATAAATTTCATCTTTGAAATTCCATTTCAAAAGCTTTTCACTTTAAACCCAAATCTCCAATTTCAAAATCAATTGAAATTAAAATTTCAATTTCAAAAACATTGCATTTAAACCATCTGTGACTTAACCGATTTCCATGTGAAATCCATATTTTTGTGTGTAAAGGTGTAGTCCAGGGGTTTCACACAATAGTGCAATATCATCAATCATCACAGATCCAGATATAATAATGTGTTTGATAAGCGGTATAACTTATATCGCTTATCTTTTATATACAGATTACAGATATATATATCCTAGATAATAAATCACATCACAGAAAATTAATTACATACAGATCACAACATAAATCAGGATATATCGCAAAGCATCACTTATCAGAAATATCAAACAATTCACATTCAATAGAATCCAAATATTCATAAGTAAGGTCAGTTAATTGTCTGATTAATTCAAATCAGATTAATTTCTTATGAATCACTAATCCTGGTTAATCAACATCGATAAATTACAAATTATTTTGATTAATTATTCTTTAATCATTTATTAATTAACCATTTAAAATAAATTAATTAACATTTAATTATAATTCATCAACCTTTAATTATTAAATAATTAACCTTTAATTATTTAATTCACCATTTATTTAATTATCTTTAATTAATAATTAAATTGATTAATCCTTAATTAATTATCTTAATTAATTAACTTTAATTTATTACATTTACAATTCTTAATTACAGATAAATTAGACACTTAATTATAAATCAACCAATCTTTTAAACAAATTGATAAATCTCTAATCACTTAGTTAATTACAATTATAAATTAATTAACCATTCTTAATTATCCTTTTTAGACAATCAATTGATAATAATTATTATATCTAAGTTAATATTTAAAAATATACCTTCATAACTTTGAAATCAAATTATTATTAACTTGGAAACTTTGATGGTAATTAACTTTAATTTTTTTTTCAAAAGAATTAGTTTTAACAAAATTTGTTTTCAATAAAACTTGATTTGTTTTTAAAGTTTAAAAACTACAGACCCGAGTGATTTCAAGACTTTCATGAGCCTTACTTCGAGTCATTCCCCAACCCCTTTTCCCCGAGTCATCTCGTCACTTACTCGAGCTTACACCCGAGAAACGATCGTCTTCCCCAAATCAATAGCTTCCCTAGATATCCAACTACACACGTGCACATGCACACGAACCCCAACCACCACCGGCCACTGTCGCGATCCTCAGCAAGTCCACGATGATGCTTTGAAGCCTCGCGACCAACCAGACACGTGAGAAGTTCATCGAATCAAAATCAAAAGTTTCGAGACCTGGCAAGACAAAACCGGTCGCCTGGAAACACAACGTATCACCACCACTGATCGATTCAACGCACGCCACTATGCCCACGAATTCGCCACAGCCTCCACTTCATGCACCCCCTGGTGCGATCGCCAGAAACACGATGGCGACGACGCGATTAACTCACGACTTTGAAGCAGTAAACACAAGCTTTAAACCCTAATTTGCTCTCGTTCCATCATTCCTTACAATAGAAATTTTTTTAGACAATTTTCCTAACATCATCCATCTCTAAACTTGCTTTGTACAACATTCCAACATTTAAAATTGGTGCGATCGCTGGAAATTGATTTAAAAGCATTTTCAGTTCAACAAGGAATTTCTCTCAACATATTTGATGAAAAATCAAAATTTTTGTTTTAAAAATCTAGTTTTCGAATAACAATTCACAATATATACTTGAATCACTGATTTATCATATTCGAATTTTCCATATATTTGAGTCTCTCTGTAAAAATCATTTTTTTTCCACTGTATATTCTTATTCTTCTTAAATCTATTTTTACATTTTAGTTCATACTTCAATACGCAACTATCTTTTGAAACCAAAGCCTAACGATGATTGGATAATATGAGTTTGTGTTTTGTTTTCTTGTTTGATAGAACCTGTAAGCTCAGAAAGGAAGAAACAAAAGAACAGAGGAGATAAAGGAACAGCAACTCACAAATCAACTTCACAAAAACAAACAGAGCTTCATACACCATATATTTATACTCAAACTTGATGATATTTAGGTATCAATATAAATTTGTTTACTCACTTGTTTCCTGAAAGAACAAAGAAGAACAGAGCTCATATATTTACAATCATATGCACACAAACATTTTTTTTATATATATGCAGACATGCAATGATATTCATACTGTCATATTGCATTCATTAAGATATTCAACCATCACACAAATCAAACAATCACCATACTACCAAAATATATCAATAGAATTAGGCTTTTAAAGGAAGAGTTGCTCACAGTGATGGGTTTGATGAAGAAAGATAGAGAACAGGAATAGAGGAATGAGCTTGTTTTGATATCTTGCTTTCAGATTTTTTTCTTTTTGGTCTGCTTTTGATTCAGGTTAGTAATTGATCTCTAACTTGCTTGATATGATTTTTATTTGTTTCCAGTTTTGAACCTTTGCATTACATCTTCATTTGAAATTTCCAGGTTGAATTTTGTTTTAGTTTTCAAAATGATGTTTTCCTTATATTTTCTCAGCTCGAACTGAAATGAGGATATATGGAAAAGAAGGTGACTGGTTTTACAATACTTTGTACAGGGTGATGTTGTATTTCTTTGTACTAAAGTTGTGGGTTAAGATGTTTTGTTTATACTTTAGGTTTTCATTTGCAAGCACTTTCTTTACATGCTCCATACTTATCTTTTTTTTATTTTATTTGTTTTGTACAATCAAGGACAGAGATATTCTTTTCAAATAGGAGGCTAAACAAATTTAGTCATGGGCTAGAGATCTGGTATGATCTAAGTTGTGTTGGAGGTGATATTGTGTACTAAAGATATGTTGCATTTATTGCTTAAGTACTTGTATCACTTTTCTTTGTTCCTTCTTTTACTTTGTTTAGTTAGCTCGGCTGATATGATTATGTGAGATATTTGATGTGGCTTCACTTTTCTTTTCTCTTGTTTACTTGTTATATCTTGTTTCATGTTTACATCCCATTTATATTTTGTTTCTTCTATTTGCAAGTGTACATATTTAAAATTCCTTTGCTTTGACTATAGATCTTTATTTCTATTTATAGTTTGATTTTCAAATATTACATTTATACCATATATTTTATTTTATACTTTTTATAACCTTTTAAAGAAAATTCATTTTGAATACATTTTGGATTTCCAAATAATAGCTTCTTTCAAAACACACATATTTTCTTAGAAATGATTTTAAAGTGAAATTTTCAAAAACTATCTATTTATAAAAATAAATAAGCATATATCTCATTTAATTTGAAAAATTCAAATTAATTCTCAATTCTAACTTTGTTAAAATCCGAGATCGTTACAGACTTCCCCCCTTAAAAGTAATTTCATCCTCGAAATTCGCAAGAGAGAGATAACGTAGATAGATGAAAGATAGAGAAATATATTTTCAAATTAATCTGGATATCAATTCTGCATTTGGCTCACCAAATCAGAATATCAACAATTTCAATTTTCAATTAATTCTAAATTTCCAATTTATTTAGAATTTCCTATTTCAAATTTCCAATTCCAAATTCATTAAAGTTTAAATCAAAAACTGATAAGAAACCGATGAAGATACGAAGTAAAAATTTCCTACAACGGTTTGTAGGGCCACCATTACACTGAAACTTCTTTCTAGAGCTGTCACGAAGAAATCAAAAGAATTGGAAAGACGAATCAAAGAAGATTGATACGAAAGTTGTTTCCACAGTTGCAGGGTATTGACCATTTGTAGTCGTATTCCCCCGTCCCCTATCTCGTCCTCTTCTTGCACTCATACTTACTATCAGTGGATAGCAAGAGAATTTACTGAGACATTCGAACGGATATCATAGGGATACACTCATTCTAGGATACTTCACCCTATCTCTAATGAGTTACTTAATGTGTTATACTCCTAAGCTAAAGTTCAACCTTAACTCTGATACCAAATGTAAGATTCCAAAAACTCGGCCTTCGAAAATCGGCACCCGTACTTCACTTGCACTCAAAATGCCGTAGATTCAAACGTCGAATCTGGCTTCCCGGAGCTTATAACATAGTAAGTATAATAATACAGTGGAAGAAAAAGAATAATACATTGATATACAATATCTGATACAACAGAGTGATACATTGAATATCAATATACATCAGAGATATGATACAAGAAATAGCAGCGGAAAAGAAAACGATAACATCAGCAGCGGATAATCTCCATCTCCAAAACGCCAATCCAGAAATAGCTTGAACTCTCAATAACGATGCACAAAGATAAGCAAGTGCAGTCCATATCCAAAGACTGAACTAGCTCCAGATAATCTACTGAACCTGACTATTTGAAAAACCCAACTCTAGACTGCCCGTGTAGAAAAATTTTGAGCATCCAGAGTTTAGGAAAGAAACAATAAACTCCGGATCAGTCAGGGGACTGGTGTGAGCAACAAAAACAGTTTATCTTTATAAACGAACAACAAGAGAATTTTTAAAGTCAATTCGCAATGCTTTTGGAAAATGAAACTACCATAAGGCCTCCCGCACACACACACAATGCAAAAGCAGAATCGGAGGAGATTTCTCCTTATGATAGTCAAAGATGCTTACTACGCAAAACAAACATTGGATATTATTACTAGTGCATAATGCAGAAACATTTTCGAAAGTATAATATTAATCTTAGCCAGCATAGGCATTTCACATTATGCCTACTATAGCTACTATGTTCAATAGCAGGTTACAGCCACATTCCATAGCAGGTAATACAACTAAAACCGTACAAGGCTCGTATTGTTTCTTTGGAATTTTCCAACAAATGGTCAGGCTAAGGAACTTCCTATGCCACGAAGGAACGCCTCTGCTTGGACGCTCCGAGAGACAACCTGCTCTCTGCCAAACAAGGCCGGCTACCCCCCTTCCCGGGGAATATACAAAACCTCAGATATGCCACCCCCGTCCTTTGGGACCTTTATCCGAGCGCTCGGTAATCAACATCACACATAATAAATAAAGTGTGTCCACATGAGTACATATCTGGGCTCCATACCATGATACTACCCTTTTCCAGAAGGAATGGTCATACCCTAGGGAAGCTACCCCTGAAACCTTGCCGCATCTTTCCTGTTTCGACCATTTCCGGGTTCTGAGGCTCTGACGAAGTCTCATCCACAAAGCTATGCTTTTTCACAAAGCCACGCTTTGATCACAAATGATCAAATAAATGATCATCACATAGCAACACTCAGCATGCCACATTACCTAATTGGGAATATATTGCTGATAAATTTCAACTACATAACCTCCGAGCTCATACGTCTCAGAGAAGGGTGTTAAGCTAAGAGAATAAATTCTCCGCCACCAAATAGAAATGTATTTGAAAGAAATCAGCTTTATATCTAAAAATGTAATGTCAGACACGTAACCATACAAGTTTGTTCCGGGTTCGAACAGAACCGAAGGCACTTCTTACGAAGTCCTTACAATTCCGGGTATTTACAATCCCGATCGGATTTCCCATCACTTAGGGGATCTCTATACCAGGAGCTACCCAGTGCAGAGACAATCGATAGGTCATCCTATCGCTCTCGCAAATACCCGGTCTTCAACACCGGTCTTCAAATGCTATCCATATACGACGTATCACTATTCGAAATGGGTTATATGACACAAAGGTCTTTTCCCGGCTAACCCGAATAGTGAGCGCAATATTTAAAAATATATGGATCTTGGGATTTCAGTTAAGTCACAACTTATTATCCAAAACTCTTCTTCAAATGGTTTAAACACATTACCATTTTATTCTTTTAAATAAAAGATTTAATTCACAAAGTTCACTCAGTTTTCACAAAGATTCATTCACATATTTTCCAAAACAATTTCCATTACTAATTTAATTAAGGGACAGTTTGGCACAGGTCCCTAATAAGTTTCAAAATACACAAAAACCCTAGTAAAATAAAGTTTGTAAATTAGGTCCCTAGAATTAAGTTACTGAATAATGACATACACTTATGCAATTATTCAGTGAATAATTGCAGACATTTAAAATTGCATAACTATATGCAATTACTTAGTAACTTAATTCTAGGGACCTAATTTACACACTTTTTTTTACTGGGGTTTTTGTGTATTTTGAAACTTACTAGGGACCTGAGCCTAATATTCACTTTAATTAATTCGTTAAATCTTTAAATCAAAGATTTAACTCATAGCTTTCAAAACAATTTCATTTCGAATTGTTTAAACAAGTCACCATTTTAAATCCGTTAAAAATAACAGATTCAATTCATAGCTTTCAAAAAAGAATTCATTTATAACTTGGAAAACCATTTTTCAATCCATACTTGAAATTCCTTTAAATTGGAATTTCATTTCTTATATATATGAAAGCTTTTATCATTTGGAAACAAACAGTTTTCATTTCGGAAAATCTGATTCATTTATACGAGTTAAAGTCTTTGAATTTAAATTCAAATTCCCAAATCAATATCTTTAAAATAGTTTAACACATATAAACTCATTTATAAGTTGAATAGCCTTTTTAAAGTGAATATTAGGCTCAGGTCCCTAGTAAGTTTCAAAATACACAAAAACTCCAGTAAAAAAAAGTGTGTAAATTAGGTCCCTAGAATTAAGTTACTAAGTAATTGCATATAGTTATGCAATTTTTTTGGTGAATAATTGCGGAATTTTCCGCAACTTTTTAAAAAAATTGCGTAAATTTCCGCAATTTTTTGGGTGAATAATTGCGGAATTTTCCGCAATTTTTTGGATGAATAATTGCGGAATTTTCCGCAATTTTTTGATATAATTGCATAAATGTCTGCAATTATTCACTGAATAATTGCATAAGTGTATGTCATTATTCAGTAACTTAATTCTAGGGACCTAATTTACAAACTTTATTTTACTGGGGTTTTTGTGTATTTTGAAACTTATTAGGGACCTGTGCCAAACTGTCCCCTTTTTAAAACTTGGTTTCCAAATCATTGAATTCAATTTCAAATATTGAATTCAAATTTAAATCAAAATATTTAAATTTCAAAACTCAATCAAGTTACACAAAATAAATTTCATCTTTGAAATTCCATTTCAAAAGCTTTTCACTTTAAACCCAAATCTCCAATTTCAAAATCAATTGAAATTAAAATTTCAATTTCAAAAACATGGAATTTAAACCATCTGTGACTTAACCGATTTCCACATGAAATCCATATTTGTGTGTGTAAAGGTGTAGTTCAGGGGTTTCACACAATAGTGCAATATCATCAATCATCACAGATCCAGATATAATAATGTGTTTGATAAGCGGTATAACTTATATCGCTTATCTTTTATATACAGATTACAGATATATATATCCCAGATAATAAATCATATCACAGAAAATTAATTACATACAGATCACAACATAAATCAGGATATATCGCAAAGCATCACTTATCAGAAATATCAAACAATTCACATTCAATAGAATCCAAATATTCATAAGTAAGGTCAGTTAATTGTCTGATTAATTCAAATCAGATTAATTTCTTATGAATTACTAATCCTGGTTAATCAACATCGATAAATTACAAATTATTTTGATTAATTATTCTTTAATCATTTATTAATTAACCATTTAAAATAAATTAATTAACCTATAATTATAATTCATCAACCTTTAATTATTAAATAATTAACCTTTAATTATTTAATTCACCATTTAATTAATTATCTTTAATTAATAATTAAATTGATTAATCCTTGATTAATTATCTTAATTAATTAACTTTAATTTATTACATTTAAAATTCTTAATTACAGATAAATTAGACACTTAATTATAAATCAACCAATCTTTTAAACAAATTGATAAATCTCTAATCACTTAGTTAATTACAATTATAAATTAATTAACCATTCTTAATTATCCTTTTAGACAATCAATTGATAATAATTATTATATCTAAGTTAATATTTAAAAATCTACCTTCATAACTTTGAAATCAAATTATTATTAACTTGGAAATTTTGATGGTAATTAACTTTAATTTTTTTTTTCAAAAGAATTAGTTTTAACAAAATATGTTTTCAATAAAACTTGATTTGTTTTTAAAGTTTAAAAACTATTTTTATATAAAAACTACAGACCCGAGTGATTTTAAGACTTTCCCGAGCCTTACTTCGAGTCTTTCCCCAACCCCTTTTCCCCGAGTCATCTCGTCACTTACTCGAGCTTACACCCGAGAAACGATCGTCTTCCCCAAATCAGTAGCTTCCCCAGATATCCAACTACACACGTGCACATGCACACGAACCCCAACCACCACCGGCTACTGTCGCGATCCTCAGCAAGTCCACGATGATGCTTTAAAGCCTCGCGACCACCCAGACACGTGAGAAGTTCATCGAATCAAAATCGAAATTTTCGAGACCTGGAAAGACGAAACCGGTTGCCTGGAAACACAACGTATCACCACCACTGTTCGATTCAATGCACGCCACTACGCCCACGAATTCGCCACAGCCTCCACTTCCTGCACCCCCTGGTGCGATCGCTAGAAACACGATGGCGACGGCGTGATTAACTCACGACTTCGAAGCAGTAAACACGAGCTTTAAACCCTAATTTGCTCTCGTTCCATCATTCCTTACAATAGAAAATTTTTTAGACAATTTTCCTAACATCATCCATCTCTAAACTTGCTTTGTACAACATTCCAACATTTAAAATTGGTGCGATCGCTGGAAATTGATTTAAAAGCATTTTCAGTTCAACATGGAATTTCTCTCAACATATTTGATGAAAAATCAAAATTTTTGTTTTAAAAATCTAGTTTTCGAATAACAATTCACAATATATACTTGAATCACTGATTCATCATATTCGAATTTTCCATATATTTGAGTCTCTCTGTAAAAATCATTTTTTTTCCACTGTATATTCTTATTCTTCTTAAATCTATTTTTACATTTTAGTTCATACTTCAATACGCAACTTTCTTTTGAAACCAAAGCCTAACGATGATTGGATAATATGAGTTTGTGTTTTGTTTTCTTGTTTGATAGAAACCTGTAAGCTCAGAAAGGAAGAAACAAAAGAACAGAGGAGATAAAGGAACAGCAACTCACAAATCAACTTCACAAAAACAAACAGAGCTTCATACACCATATATTTATACTCAAACTTGATGATATTTAGGTATCAATATAAATTTGTTTACTCACTTGTTTCCTGAAAGAAAAAAGAAGAACAGAGCTCATATATTTACAATCATATGCACACAAACATTTTTTTTATATATGCAGACATGCAATGATATTCATACTGTCATATTGCATTCATTATGATATTCAACCATCACACAAATCAAACAATCGTCATACTACCAAAATATATCAATAGAATTAGGCTTTTAAAGGAAGAGTTGCTCACAGTGATGGGTTTGATGAAGAAAGATAGAGAACAGGAATAGAGGAATGAGCTTGTTTTGATATCTTGCTTTCAGATTTTTTTTCTTTTTGGTCTGCTTTTGATTCAGGTTAGTAATTGATCTCTAACTTGCTTGATCTGATTTTTATTTGTTTCCAGTTTTGAACCTTTGCATTCCATCTTCATTTGAAATTTCCAGGTTGAATTTTGTTTTAGTTTTCAAAATGATGTTTTCCTTATATTTTCTCAGCTCGAACTGAAATGAGGATATATGGAAAAGAAGGTGACTAGGTTTACAATACTTTGTACAGGGTGATGTTGTATTTCTTTGTACTAAAGTTGTGGGCTAAGATGTTTTGTTTATACTTTAGGTTTTCATTTGCAAGCACTTTCTTTACATGCTCCATACTTATCTTTTTTTTATTTTATTTGTTTTGTACAATCAAGGACAGAGATATTCTTTTCAAATAGGAGGCTAAACTAATTAGTCATGGGCTAGAGATCTGGTATGATCTAAGTTGTGTTGGAGGTGATATTGTGTACTAAAGATATGTTGCATTTATTGCTTAAGTACTTGTATCACTTTTCTTTGTTCCTTCTTTTACTTTGTTTATTTAGCTCGGCTGATATGATTGTGTGAGATATTTGATGTGGCTTCACTTTTCTTTTCTCTTGTTTACTTGTTCTATCTTGTTTCATGTTTACATCCCATTTATATTTTGTTTCTTCTATTTGCAAGTGTACATATTTAAACTTCCTTTGCTTTGACTATAGATCTTTATTTCTATTTATAGTTTGATTTTCAAATATCACATTTATACCATATATTTTATTTTATACTTTTTATAACCTTTTAAAGAAAATTCATTTTGAATACATTTTGAATTTCCAAATAATAGCTTCTTTCAAAACACACATAATTTTTTAGAAATGATTTTAAAGTTAAATTTTCAAAAACTATCTATTTATAAAAATAAATAAGCATATATCTCATTTAATTTGAAAAATTCAAATTAATTCTCAATTCTAACTTTGTTAAAATCCGAGATCATTACAGTATTAGTGTCGATTTCTGGGAGTCAAAGAAACGGGTCGTTATAGTTCTTTTCTCAACATCGATGGCAACTCATAGTTTCCTTTCAATGTGCGAGAATACTTATTAGACATTCTAATGTGTTATGTCTGATTAGGTTTTGTTGATTTAATTTCATCCCTCATAATCAGTTTTATCTTTGGATCATATCCAAATATATTTTACTGCCAATTATTTCTAAAAGAAATTCCTTCACCATGAAGTTAGCATTTCTTAGAACAACAATTGTTTTCGAGTCTAAATTAATAGGTATTCATAAACATTTTATGAATTACCATATATATAACTGATTTGGTATTTAAGTTTATGAAACTTATGTTCATTACAAAAATTGGTCAATCAATAATGATCGATCCCAAAACTATTTGGGGTGATCCATACATGACCCATCGTAAATAATTATGACGTGTAGTCTTTTGACTAGCACAACCTTTCAGCTCCTTCCTAGGATGTATAGGCATTTTATAAACTCTTATCATGTATAATCTCGCAAACTATGCTTTTAGATGAAAATAATTATCAACCTTATGTACTTACTCTTAAGTACAAACCCTTACAAAAATAATTAACTCAACTTCACTCATTATCAATTGTACTTTGTTTAACCAAGTTTGATTACTCTTTATCAACACAACATTATGTATATATATAATGTCGTATCATTAAGTATATATCACAAGGAGAAGTGATTGTTGCATTTGAATTTTATTCATTGTTAGGTACATTTGAAACTTCTTTTCAAAACACTGGCCTATTCGATCAAATCGAATATTCTTATTCACTTTGCATGTAATGTTTTCAATTATTATTTCAATGAACTTATCATAAATATAATACTTGTGTATCAAACACACATGTTTATTTCTATAATAATCAATCTTTGAATTTAACGAAGTAAATTGTTACGTTTTGGTATTATTAGACCTTAATTGCATATGTTTATAAGTATCAATCCAAAGAGTTCATCAACTCTTATGTTGCTTCCATTGAATGGATACTTAGCTCTTAATCATTTGAGGTACAATGTCACCAATACTATATGATTCATAATCATATGATTAAAGAATTATTCTCAAACCTGTAGTTTAGTTCATAATTGCAAAATAATTGTAAAATTTTAGATACTTCTATGTTTCTAATGCATCATTTTGTGATGAAAACAAATACCATTACTATAGTTTAATTTATAAAGAACATTTATAATATTCAAATTAAAATAGAGCTATGTCTATTTTTAGCCAATACTAAAAATAGTTTTATTTCGTAAATCATATTTTGTATGTTTATGAAATATTTTTTCATAACTTGATGTGTCCACTAAGAAGTGTAATAGCATATGAAATATGAAGCTCCATTCAACTACTTATTCTGTGATTTTATTTCATTGTTTGTAACTAATTTATAATCGAGAGTGTTAGATCAGATATCTTACACCTGAAGAAATTTGTTTTACAGAAAACAATTTTCTATAAAAAGAATATTTTGGAATACTTAGGTAGGTTACTACCTTTAGCATTTAACATTGATGATTGCTGACAAAGAGACAGATGTTAAGTCGACTAATAGTTGTGAGGCTATCCAAGCCCTAGAGGAGAATGCATAGATTGATAACAATGATGATTAGTTCATTATTCTTTGTGCTACTCTCTGTGCTAAAATATTTGCTTCTGTTTCTTTTATATTTTCTTGTAATGAATACCACTTGTGTATATGTTGCTGAATGAAGAACCTGTAAGACAATCTAGTTGACCTTTTGTTGCCACCGACCAGGCATGTTGATCGGAGAGACTTTAAATATTTAGCTATGCCATGCAATCTCTCGTTGTACATCCATTCTACTATAAAAAATACATTTCAGAATTGAATCATATTTCACATTTCTTGTTAAGTATCTCTTAATATTTTATCAAATTCTCATTTCCAGTGTCTTTTCATGAAGTAGAAGTGACCATTCACTCTCCTCATCACAACTATGCCTTAGTTACATCCACTCTCATACATTTGATTTCCTTTATCAAATAGTCGAACAATTCAAAAAGAAACCCTTGCTACAAAACCGTATGGAACTCTTTACAAAAGTGCATTTGGCCATTCTTAACATTTAAGGATATTAAATAAGTTGCACTTTATGTAGATAGATCAAAATTAAATGTCATTGATCGAATTCCTAGGTACATCTTGAGCACTTGGTCTAGTTTTATATCTAATACAACAAGATTCTCATCATAATCAACCATATTAAATACACAATCTCACATTATGGTTACTTTCTTATTTCGAATGAGCTAATCTTACGTTCATTACGAATTGTGACCATTTACCATATAACATTTATATATGATTTAATATGGATTAAATATTCATATTCTTTTACTGTTTGAGAGTTTGAAACTCATAGAAGATAATACAAGCTTTTAGGCAAAAAACATGTAAGTGACCAAGTTACGAACGTATTTAGTAGTTGTACAATTAGATGTTTGCATGGGTCTTGAATTGACAAAATGCAAATATTTATTAGCAAGTACATTTAATATTTATATTTTTCAATCTTAATTCACTTAATTTGTATATTTTAATTAATCAACATTTTACCAATTATATAAATTTCATAAATTTTTCAAAGTAGATTAGTTAAATTATATATAACATATGTTCTTATATTGTTAGTAAGGTTAAATATTTTATTTGATTTTACTAATAAGCTCCCACTAGACTTTTATGTTTATCAAAACCCTAAGAGGAAACATAGAAATCTTACGATTTCTCTTGTAGGTATTAGGAATTGCATGCCTTGGGATTCTGACATTGAGAAGAGCTCAATAAATCACAGGCCTACATGCAATGGAAAACACTTTCTCAGTTGTGTCATATACAACTCATAACCTATGGTCTTTGTTCTAATCTCATCTTGACCTTGAGGAAAGCTAAACAAATCAAGAGAGATAATTCATTCGTAACTACCATGCTACGATGTCCTAAGTATAATGCACATACCTTGAGGAAATATCAACAAATATGTGCATGTATCTTACCTCATCTAGTCGATATACAAATATTACTACACATAACATTCTAGCTTGAGGAAAGATCAACAACTAAAAGTATGCAAGTAATCTATTAATATATAAATGGTAGAGAAAAACTTATATATATTAATAATTCATAATGGTTAGTATATTTATATTGAGTGATATTTATTTAGGGAAAGATTTATTTCTTATGAAATACTATTATGATGTAAGTGTCAGGCACATCTGAAATCACGACATACATACTATACGTATATGTTTATTCCTTAAACCTAACTAGGGTTTCTTTCAGTTCCTCTTAAGTTTTATACATTCAAATTATATAAGTTTAATTTATTTATAAATGTTGATAATGTAATTAACTTATATAAAATTCTTATATATATTATTAATTAAATCATATTTATTATTTAATTAACTAAATTATTTAAAATTCAGAATTTTATTTTATTCATTATAAATAATTCAAGATGAATTTAACTATAACATTTATAGTTTTATTCATACAAATATAACTATATATGTACATTTTTGTTTAATAAACATTTAAATAATTTAATTAATTAAAAGAATTTTGGTTAAAATAAAACTAATTAATTTCTAAATTTTTATTGCTATTTACCTTGAGCCTTTTAAGATAAATATACATATATCATTATATTTGGTTTAGTTCAACTAATTAATTTTTAATTAATTATTTACCTAATTATTTGGATTAATTAAATAAAATTTCAAAAATAACATGTTAGCTTTCAAAACAATTTTGAAAAATATTGTATAATATTTATATAATTTCTTTATATTTTAAACTTTTAAATCTTAAATTTGGAACCAGATTCTGAAATTTAGCCCGAGCCACAAAATTAAATCGGGCCTTTATATGGGGGATAACCTTTAGGCTTACTTCATCATTCGGATCAGACCAGTAGCTAGGTGGAGTAGAGTACTTGATTACCCAAAGTCAACCTTGGATACTATCTTTCTAAACAGCCTACTAAATTTGTAGGTTCTAAATAACTAGCCCTAATACTACTAATTTTGATCTCATAGGCTGCTTCGGCTTTGATACCATGAAAGGAACTAGGCTAAGTCATTGCGGGTAGAATGAGCGAATTTCAAAAGGAAATTATTTTTAGATCTTTATAAGGCCTATAATATCTAAATAGTTTTAGATCCAATCTAAATATTTTAAATAAAATCATTATTTTATTTTATTTCTTTGTAAAAGTTTTATTTAGTTTAGATAAATTATATTTTATAAGTGTATCAAATACACTTTATGTGTGTATAGTGCATGTGCAACATATATAACTATACATGGTTAGATGTGTCTACATATAAATGTTGTGAAATAAACTGTAACAAACACATTTGCCCTTTTGTATAAGTCTTTCTTATCCATAGTTATATATGAAAATTATACACACGTATACCTATGTAACAAAATATAAAATAATAATTGTAGGTATTTATTTTAATAGCTTTGACCAATTCAAAATATTTGAATTAATATGTTAAAATATATATTGTTAGTCTAAAACTCAAAGTTAGATCAACATCAAAGTAAATATATAATTTAAATTTCAAATTCAAATTAAAAATTAAATACACACACATATATGTAACCTTGAAAAACTAATTTGAAATATACACATAGAATGTTTTATATAATATATATATATATGAACTATTAATTAAAAATAAATATATATCTATGTGTGTTGTATTTAAATTTTTTTAAGTTTACATTGCGCAAAAAAGATTTTAAATAATTGCGTTTGTGTGTGTGTTTGTAAACAAGTTTTAATATTTACATATATACATATATTAAATTGTAGATTTATTAAAACTATTTAAAAATAAAATAAAATTTCAAAAAGCTATAATAAAACATATATGATATGGCCAAAAAGAATAAAGATTTTAATGGTATTTTCATGTGTTTTTTAATTTCAATTTGAATAAACACAAATAATTGGACAACACAAGTTATATATAAATTCGTTATATTAACATTAGTCTAGATAGTATAAACAAGATGATCAACATATACAATAATTATTATTATTGAAATGATACCAAATCAGTAGCCTATGAATAACACCTTGAATAAAGAAATAGCTTCTAGATCTAATTGAATCACGTCCAGAGAATGCGAATATCTAGATTACCAACTAAGATTTTTTTAGTTTGATTTTGTTCATATTTTGCTCCTCTAATTTTTGGCCAAACCTCTTTAGAATCATGGGTAGAATGGATGAAAATATGAAGCAAAGGTTCCTTTTGTAGTGAGTGTTTGGGTGGTCTTAAGAAGAGGTAAAAGAGGTGATATTTTCTCCCTTCTTGTACTCATTTTTTTTCTTGCCAATCCAAATCCAATTTGAGTTCTTTAAACCAATCATATACACAATCTATGGCTGGTAGTGTGTAAGGATAGATATGCCTTTAAAAGTCTCCAAGTCCATTTGCAAATAACTTATTTAAATTAAATTTAAATTTCATTCAATATCGTATATCGATATGTACATATATAAAATTTTATAGACGCATCTATCTAATTAATAATGACTACCAAAATCAAATAACATTCAATAATTAATATTTCATAAATATTATTTAAATTAATTTAATTGTTATAAATTATTTAAATCATGTGATATTTTATAGTATTCATCATTATGATTGTATGAACCAAAGGTGTAAATTCAGTTAGTGATTAACGTCAAATAATTTAAATATTAACATTCACACATTACCTTAGCTAGTGGAGTGACAGTTTGACCGAATTTATCACTTACGCATTTTTTGGTAAAATCCAAATTTTCTATTCTAAGTGGTACCTGGTAGTAGCAGTTATTTACACCAATTATCTTCATCAAAACTATATCATATTGGGACTTATGAAATTTGGTTTTGGTCAAATTTCCAATATCCTCCACATTCAACTGTTTTGGCTAGTGACTTTGGCTTTGAGTTGACTATAATTTATCGTGATACAAACTTCAAATAACCTAGGAGATGAATTCTCTATTGAATAATGCTTCACTTATAATGCTTCAACTTAAACCCAACTACAGTCGCTCGATGGACGTCATACCAAAATTTAACCATAACCAAAGTGGAGTTTCTACATTGAGGTTTAATAGTATTCTTAAGTTAAGAGAACTGTGCAGCGTCATCATTTTAAGATTTTCCGTTTGACCTTAGTTATATTAACCAAGATAAAACCATTGATTGAGCCATTCCATAGTTATCCAATAACTATTAATACATAACTCTTGATGTCCTTGTAGCCATCAATGATACACTATCCAATATTTTAAGACGGTTATATTCTCTAGTCTCAAAGAATGTATCGATATCTTATCTTGAATCATCTTGATTAGGAATATTTAAAATAATTACTATTGTTAATATGATAATTTTCTCATGATTACAACACAATGTAATTGCTATCACATAACATATTATTTAAGGATTTTATATCTAGTATACCTAAATTAAGTAATTAATTAACATATTGCAATATGACAAGGATATAATAGAAAGAAAAACACATTTTATTTTGCATGAGAACATACTACAAAGTTATTAATATGCAATAAATTATAGAATTACCGTAGGGCATACCCCATACTCTAACTGAGTCATAACATAAAAATAACGCATTGAACAGACGAACGAACATGACACAAACACCATAGCTCACATTCCAATCCCTTTTGGGCCTTATATAGTCATTACCTACCATAAACAAGTTGGTACTGACCAAATCAGGTCTACGACGACTTATATACTTAGTCGAAAACTGACTAAATTCTTCAACACCCAAATCTCTTGCCATGC
This sequence comes from Allium fistulosum, assembly GCA_030737815.1. Lineage (NCBI taxonomy): Eukaryota > Viridiplantae > Streptophyta > Magnoliopsida > Asparagales > Amaryllidaceae > Allium > Allium fistulosum. Next base: position 929,974,527 of record CM060906.1, read on the forward strand.
AAGTTTTTCTGAAGCATCCCCTTCATTATCAAAGTAGTTGTATCAATGCCTTGGGTAATTCATGTTGGTACCGAGCATTCCCCAAAGACAGAAAATTTCCATGTCCAAAATGTGAACCTCTCGTCAAACAATTCTGGCTTCGAGTGGAAGTCCTCATGTCCTAAAGTCTCTGCATCATTCCCTCGAAGCCAAAATCAAAAACCCTTGGCTAAAAGTTCTTGATGGTAAAAGCACTTAGCCAATTCCACTAGTTCCCTAAACCCTCTCGTCCTTAGCTTGACCCGTAGTTCCCCAACCTCGATTCCGAAGCAAACCGTCCCAAGCCCAAAAGTCATAGCGTAATTTCCATCGAGTAGCACCAACCCGATATGTTTTGCTCCATCACCGACTTATTTTAATCCTTCCCAAAACTTCACCATTTCTCATCTAAATCCCATGTTATAAAAACTGTAGAGTTTTAGGCTATCATTTAAGTGCAAAATCAATCGCATGCAATTCCGAGCACTTTTGCTATCGAATCACTCAAATGACGACCATTCTCAAACTACATTAAAACGAGCTCAAAATACAACAAATAATCATATATAAGCAATGCACAATATCCATACACCATTATAAAGCAATACAAATGACATTCAAGCACTTATATTGTTCTAGATTTAACCACACACATAAATGATGAGTGGTATGATAAAATGGAAAAAAGTATCAAATACATATTTATCTTTTTAAAACCATTTCAAAAGTGTTATTAGAGTTCGATCCTAGTTTGAAATTTGAAGCCATGTTATTATCATTTTACTATATGAATAATCATAAAATAGGGATAAGTGTAATATCACTTACCTAATTCAAATCAATATCCACAAAATTCTAGGGTGAGCAGTGCCTTATTGAATCTCAAGGTGCCCAAATCAGCAGTTTAGTTAATCCCTTCACTAATGTCCCTCTAATAGCAAGATTTGACTAAATAAAGCAAGGTTTAATGGTGCTTTTGGTTAAAAAAAAGTTAATGTAAGTTTGGTTCAATATTGGAAAGTGGTAAAAGTGATTAGGAGCTATCACATCTCACCTATTGGGCAAAAAGCCCAAAATGGGTTAATGGGTCTAATCCAGATCTAATTAGTTACCTACTAATCTACCCTAAATTTTCCAAACTTTAAACAGTCATATCTCCTAGCCGGTAAGTTCAAGAAGCTATTATAACTGTTATCCCACCTTTTGGAAAAGCTGAGATACCCGAGAATTAATTGAAAATCGATAATGACAAGTCATGAATATCCACTGTGCACTGCAGGATAACCATGGGAATCGATGAATTTTGTCCGAGTCCGAATCTGGCTACAACTGACAAGACATGACAAGCAAAGCCATAAAAGCCAGTGCTCCAAGTTTCAGGTTAATCGGAGTTCGTATGAGTGAGATATGATCGATACAAGTTAGGTAAAATGTGTTGTTCGCATCCATCAGTAGGTCCCACTTCGTATCGGTCAACTACTCCCCACTTCATATCTATCGGCCGAAGTCATATTCGAGTCCCTCAGTTATCCCTAGATCGTATCCAACGAATATGGCTAATATTCGAATCCATCTCCTCCGTATCCATCAGAATGGCAGAGACATCACACCCATCGACTTGAAGTCCTTCGAACCCATCGGATTGAAGTCCTTCAAATCCATCAGAAGGCGACTCGTTCGTATCCATTGGATCAGGAGGGCCTGAGTCGACATGGTAAGCATAGATATGAATGCGGCGAAATTTCCGGAATGACTTGATCAACAAGGCGGAAAAGGCGGATCAATACAAAATTTGCGTTCCACGTCATCACGAAGGCGCGTAACACCATCGATTCGGAGCAATCGATGCGAATGGATCGATTCGAATGAAGCAGCCTGACGAAAAACACTATTTCGAATCGATGATATCTCACGATCTACAAGTCCAAATGCTATGAAATTTTCACAGAAGCCTATGTACATGTTGAAGAATGTCCTCACCGAATTTCAGCTCGATTGGATCATTTCTTGATCGATATGAAATTGCTTCGTATCGATCCCGGAACGGGCCCAGATTTCTTGGACGCGGGCATGTGGGCCCACTCACATGCCAGAAGTGGTCTCCCTAAATTTAGGCGAAATATCAGCCTCCTACACCTATAAATAAAGCCCCAGGTCATTTGGGAAAGGGGGATCTTGATTCGGAAGCGCCCAGACTCTACTTTGCACTTGATTACTACCATTGTACTCGAAGAACAAAGCTATAATCCATTGTAATCTGCTATAATCAACTGTAATCGGCGAAGAACATCAATAAAAGAAAACCTTTGAAGTGGACGTAGGCCAGAGATAGCCGAACCACTATAAATCTCGTGTTTCTGCTCATTATTTCTAAATTGTGATATTCTGTTTGCTTAGATTTGAGATTTGTGTTTGAATACTTGTTGATCTGTATTCATACACTGGTGCTTTCACGACATTCGGGGTTTGTGGCCAATTTTGGCGCAAACTTTGGTGCTTTCACTGAGAACCAACTAGCACCCGCTACACCAGATTCAAAGTTTAGATTTAAAAGTTTGAAGGATTTGGATTGACTCGACAATGACTCGACAAACAAGTAGAAGGCAAAGAGCCAAGAGAAGTCAGCAAGGAGAAAGTCAAGAGGCATCCTCCGGAGCTGGAGAAGGACAAGCTTTGATTTACATTACTAGAGACGAAATGGAAGCTATGGCAAATTCATTGCATGAGAGGTTGTTGAAGAGTCAACAGGATATGATGCAGACTTTCTTCGAGCAAATGAGAGCTGCAGGGACACATAACCTAGGACCAACTACAGCGACTGCAAATGTGGAACAAGGAACTAGGGTTGCAGAACCCAACAGAGAACAGAATACAGAACCAGAGGGCAATCAGCAAAGGCTTGGGGGCAGGCCCGCAAGATCTAACACTGGAAGACCTTTGGATGGAGCCCAACAGGCTGGGATGAACGCTGATGTTAATGAACCACACGAAGAGTATGTACTAGAATACCCTTCAAGGCCAAGAGGGCAACCCCAGGATGGAGATGAAAAGATGGCTGGATTAGTGCGACGACTCATGAGAGGAGGATTGTCTAGCGGAGGGTTGGAAGAAGTCAGTCGAAGTCCATTCACTTCGAATATCAGGAATGCAAGGAACCCTCCCAAGTTCAAACTTCCTATGTTGGAACCTTATGACGGGAAGTCAGACCCAACGATGCATATTACTCGGTACATCAGGCACATGGAAGTGTTGGGGGCATCCGAGGAAGTGATGGCTCGATGCTTCCCTCTATACTTGTCAGGTTTGGCTGCACTTTGGTTCAGGCAATTAGAAACTGGATCGATCAGAACATGGGGCGAGCTTGTAGACTGCTTCATGAGACAGTTTAGGGTCCACGTGACGTGACCCAAGAGTGTGATGACTTTGGCATCGATGAAACAAAGGACCGGAGAGTCCATAAAGGATTTTCTGCTACGATTTAATGCAACGGTGGCTTCTGTAGATCGCCCGGATCCAGCGATGATTTTGATGGCGGCACTGGCAGGAGTTGGAGAAGGCACCGAATTCAAAGATTCTTTAACGGAGACCCACCACAGGATCTTGGAGAGTTTTACCATGAAGCTGAAAGATTCATTCGATTAGAAGAATCACGAGCCAAGAGGCAAGAAATAAACGCTATACAAGGCGAAGGAACCGCCAGGGAACAGCCCAGGGCGGACAAAGGAAAGAGAAAGCAGGATGACGCACATGATGGTCCTGATAAACGAAAGAAATTCCGAGAGCCCAGATTCAGGCAATACACAGATTTGGCAGCAAGCCTGGAACGAATTTACACTGAAATTCGGGGGCAACTCCCCTATCGAAAACCACCCAGGAGAGATCCCACAGAGCGAGAGCGTAGAACTGGAAAATATTGCCTATTCCATGAGTTGGATGGGCACACAACCAACGAATGCCGCCACCTAAAGGATGAGGTGGAACACCATGCCAGGAGTGGTAGATTGCCATAGTATGTCAGAGAACGGGCAGCGGCGGTAAGGCCTGAACAACTACCGCCTCCACCTAACAGAAACGATCCTGGATCGGGATCACAACTTGTCATCAACTGATTAAGATGGCAAGGGCCAAGTTCAGGATTTGGACTTCGGTCAAATAATTTCATTAGATTTGTTTTCAGAATAAACGGCGACTCCACTTACTCATGTACGGGAACCAGAGAGATCCCTAGGCATGCTTTGAGATGGAGATAGACCGATCTGCCCGGAGTGGCAATGTTTAGTTTTTTGTTCCTGATGTTTGAGATTGAACATCTAGGACCTGAATTTAATAAATAAACTTGAATTTCTTGAAATAAACCTTTGACTGGAGAGTTAAAGGATGAGTATTAAATACCAATATAAAAATGATCGCTTTATGACCCTACCCGGAGAGATGGGGTCCGGAGTGCAAGAAGTGGGTTGCTTCGCCGGAGAGCGACATGATCGACTCACTTAACGATGTTTCCCCTTCACCGGAGAGTGATAGGATGGGATCCAGTAGGAGCCCGGAGAGGCTGTGATCGGTTTAGAACGACCAGGACATCGCTATATGCCCTAGCTGGGGCCAGAGTGCAAGGGATAGAAGGCAACGCCAGATCGCAATAGGATCTATCTATTCAATCTCTAAGTCTGGAATGGGCCTGGCAAGGGTTCAGAATGATCGTCGATAGTCCGGAGAGACTAAAAAATTTTATTACTGACTTCCGCAAACGGAAATGAATACCGATTCGGCTTCGAACGGCCATAAACTTGATTGATAATACTGCAGCTATGAATAAAACATGAACTCACTACATTCAATTTGAGACTGATCAAAACACACCTTTTACCAAAAGGCACGTTTTGGGGGGCAAAGTGTTATCCCACCTTTTGGAAAATCTGAGATACCCGAGAATTAATTGAAAATCGATAATGACAAGTCATGAATATCCACTGTGCACTGCAGGATAACCATGGGAATCGATGAATTTTGTCTGAGTCTGAATCGGGCTACAACTGACAAGACATGACAAGCAAAGCCATAAAAGCCAGTGCTCCAAGTTTCAGGTTAATCGGAGTTCGTATGAGTGAGATATGATCGATACAAGTTAGGTAAAATGTGCTGTTCGCATCCATCAGTAGGTCCCACTTCGTATCGGTCAACTACTCCCCACTTCATATCTATCGGCCGAAGTCATATTTGAGTCCCTCAGTTATCCCTAGATCATATCCAACGAATATGGCTAATATTCGAATCCATCTCCTCCGTATCGATCAAAATGGCAGAGACATCACACCCATCGACTTGAAGTCCTTCGAACCCATCGGATTGAAGTCCTTCGAATCCATCAGAAGGCGACTCGTTCGTATCCATTGGATCAGGAGGGCCTGAGTCGACACGGTAAGCATGGATACGAACGCGGCGAAATTTCCGGAATGACTCGATCAACAAGGCGGAAAAGGCGGATCAATACAAAATTTGCGTTCCACGTCATCATGAAGGCGCGTGACACCATCGATTCGGAGCAATCGATGCGAATGGATCGATTCGAATGAAGCAGCCTGACGAAAAACACTATTTCGAATCGATGATATATCACGATCTACAAGTCCAAATGCTATGAAATTTTCACAGAAGCCTACGTACATGTTGAAGAATGTCCTCACCGAATTTCAGCTCGATTGGATCATTTCTTGATCGATACGAAATTGCTTCGTATCGATCCTGGAACGGGCCTAGATTTCTTAAATGTGGGCATGTGGGCCCACTCACGTGCCAGAAGTGGTCTCCCTAAATTTAGGTGAAATATCAGCCTCGTACACCTATAAATAGAGCCCAGGTCATTCGGGAAAGGGGGATCTTGATTCGGAAGGGCCCAGACTCTACCAGACTCTACTTTGCACTTGATTACTACCATTGTACTCGAAGAACAAAGCTATAATCCATTGTAATCCGCTATAATCAACTGTAATCAGCGAAGAACATCAATAAAAGAAAACCTTTTAAGTGGACGTAGGCCAGAGATAGCCGAACCACTATAAATCTCGTGTTTCTGTTCATTATTTCTGAATTGTGATATTCTGTTTGCTTAGATTTTAGATTTGTGTTTGAATACTTGTTGATCTGTATTCATACACTGGTGCTTTCACGACATTCGGGGTTTGTGGCCAATTTTGGCACAAACAATAACCATTGTACAAAAAGAGAAACCGTCGTATCTTTCAAATTGAAGTGTTCACGACCCCTAATTTAGCTCATATCAAAAGTTATAGGTCTTATAAATTTTTAAGGTCAAATCATTCGATAAAATTGCTAAGTGTCAAAAATGTTATTACTTAATATTTCCCAAATCTATAACATCAAACAACACACTATGAATTTAAAATAAAATTTTATGGTTCTCCGATATTTAAAATACATGTCATTACATATCTGACCCATATGTTGAATTTGGGTAGAAGTAGTCTTACATGATATTTTTATGGAATGGAAAATGATTACTATTTATATGTTCTGACCAAAGATTAGACCACCATGTTTTCTATATGTTGAGCCATAGGATTCTTGGTAAAGGTCTACTATTTTTTATGTTTCCTCGACTTCCTTTCATAAATTCTCTTCCTCTTTAGAATCATTATCGAAAGCCGTAACACATTTAAGAAAAGATGAATTGCCCATTTTAGTATATAATTGTCTAATGTGTGAGAAAAGATAAGATTGTAATGTGTCATTTGAGATGAATGTTGGATTCATTATATAAGAGAAGTTGGACACTTAATATGATAGGTGTAATCCTCTTTTGTAAAGTTTGTGGACATATTTGGAAAATTATTTCAAAGTATTATCAACTTAGCTTTAACACATTGTGCAGTATATTGTATCGATTTGACATGACATTATGGAATTTGCTTTAGTAAATCTTGTGAACATGTTTGGACAATTATTTCATAATGTTGTCTCCTCAAGTTTTAACACATTGTGCAGTATATTGTACCGATTTGACAAGGCATAGTGGAATCTACTTTAGTAAAGTTTTTGGATATGTTTGGACAATTATTTCAAAGTGTTGTCAATTCAACTTTAACAGATTGTGTAGTATATTGTATCGATTTGACATGACATTATGGAATCTGCTTTAGTAAAGTTTATGAACATGTTTGGACAATTATTTCACAGTGTTATCAACTCAACTTTAATTAATTGTGCGGTATACTGTACTGATTTGACAAAGCATGGTGGAATTTACTTCAGTAAAGTTTGTGAACATGTTTGGACTTGTTTCAGGGTATTGTCAACTCAATTTTAACACATTGTGCGATAATACTAATTTAACATTGCATTGTGGAATCTGGTTTAGTAAATCTTATGAACATATATTTGGATAATAAGTTCAGAATATTGTAAGCTCAACTTTAACTTGCATGGTATAGCATACCGATATAACATAGTATTGTGGAATTTGCTTTAGTAAAGCTTGTGAACATATTTAAATAATTATTTTAGAGTGTTGTCATCTCAATTTTAACAAATGAAAGGGTACATGATACAGTATATAGTGAACACATTACATACAACCTTTAATTGTAGAAATTCGTGGCGTTTAATTATAAGTGCAACTAATAATATTTCACCTTGTATTATAAATGTAACAAAAAATATTTTACTTCCACCTTATCAAAAATTCTCCGCATTAATTTAGTATACGTAGCCAAACATTTGCCCTTTGGCTATTCCTCTATCACTTATAAAAATTTCTCTCAATCTCTCATAACCCAATAAACGTAACAAACAAAATTTCTCCTTTCGCTTCAACAAAATCCACCTCACCCTCCATTTTCGATTCAACCATTCCTCAATTTTCATCATCGTTGTAGCACGCCGTCCATCTACTCCTCTCCACATTATTGTGATAGCTCTACAGCAAGATTTTTTCCTCATGATGCCTTAAATAGGTATATTTTGGTATGAATTTTATAAATTAATTTTTTGAATCTATTTGGATGATGGAAACATATAATTAGTAAACATATAATTAGTAAACGTATAATTAGTTGCTGGGTTTGTAAAGTTGTAGGGTTTGTAAAGGGTGGTTAAACTTGTTAAGGAGTTGGTTTAGCACCATGTACTGTAAACTTATTTTTTGTTCACCGACATGATTTTTTATTTCTTTTTAAGTAGCAAATTGTATCTATCCATGTTTTGTATCTTAGACATTAGTGATGGACTATTTCTATGGTTATCTGTTGATTCTTAATGTAAACTTGATTTAGGTCAGTATGAATTTTCCAACTTCATTATTTAATTGGTGCATTACTAATCTTTTTTCTTACTTATGTTTTGTTATGTAGAATGAATTAGATAAGTATAATGGATTTAAGAGACCACCCACTGATCTATTTTTATTTTAGGAAATCATATTGTTGCAAGAGAAAATTACAACTCCTCAATTATTATTTTTATCTAATTTGGAAACAATTGCATAATTTAGTTCTCTATTCTGATTAATAAATAATTCCCTTGATCGTTTCAATTTGCTGCTACATCTTATGGATTAAGGCATGTTTTGAAATAGGTAATCAGAGTTATTTATATATATCTAGGAATTTATATGTTTGTTTTTCGCATTAGTTTTTTTAATCCAGTGTTTTTCTATGAGCATTAAATTCAAAAAAAATAGTAATGTTTGTAATGAGTAAATGGTTAAAATTATGTGAATAGTGTTTAAATTAAGTTTGCTGCTAAGAGCATCTTGATTTTCTCCTACTAATACCATTTCTAAAACATACCAGTTGCTTGGTAATTAGTAAACACAACAATACAAGGCTTTCAGGTAAAAGTTATAAAAAATAAAGAGTCGTACAATTAGTTGCTTACTATTTTGCAGGCAATTATGCAGGCCGGAGACTGCCCATAGTTCATCTAAAGTTTAATTTAACTATAATAATATATTTTCAATCTGCACTGGTTTCATACAATGCTTAACATTATATGCACTTATTTCATATAATTTGATATTTTATTCATATTAACCTTATCCTTTCATATGGAACTAAAGAGACTTCATATGGGTTTATATATTATACGATAATAGGGACTTTCATTCCATATTTAGTAATTAAAATCGCCATAATTCTACTTAATATCTAAAGCAAAAGTCAAAGAAAAGTATGGACTATGCTAAAATGTACTATTTGTTTCATAATTTACATCGCAATTTAGCAAAATATGGTTGAAAATATATAATAGATCAAGGTCCAGACCTTTTTCACTGCGAGTACAAAGCAAACCAGCCTTCTATTGGGTTATCTATCCTGTCACTTCTTATAGGAGAGACTGTCAACAAAGCAAGATCTTTCACTTGATATCTTCTAATGAACTGCAGATTTATTTTACTTTAGAGGGTCAGTAAAGGTGTTGGAGGCATCAATTTTCATTACAAAATGCTAGATTTGATCTATTTTAGGATTATTTGTTACTAAAAGTTATAGGGCTTGTAAAGAGGAAGAAGTAAAGGCAAATTTTGGGTTGCGTAAGCTGAAATTTACGTAAATGATTTTAACGACAAGAATTTATTAGAGGTAGGTAGAAAGGAGAAATGCATCCTGCCATTAATTAAAACAATAATAATAAAATATAGTACCAAAAATAAAAGGTTCTCTGAGAATAAAAAGCAAAAACATAATGAAATAAATAGCTACACTTAAAACTCAAAAATTGTAATAAAACACAAAATAAAATATGAAATTATGTTAACAATTCAAATAAGGTAAACTAAAAAAGTGCTCTGAAAATAAAGGTCTAAAAGCATCCGGCAATAAGAACAAGCATCTACTTGACCTTCTTCTTTGGCCTCAACTGCGAAACATCAAGAGGACACAAGTATGTTAATGTCAATACTCAGATCAAAGGTTTAATCAATATTGATTTTAATTGTGAAAAAAGAAATTATAAAAACTCAAGAAGAAAAAAGAAGTTTACATGTTTGTGGTGATCACACTTTTCTTCCTGCAATTGACTGCTCTTGGATGAATCTTACATAGCACATGTTACACAAATTTCCATAAAAAAGCATTTCATTATACAGTGTGATCATATATGTCACTGAATAAAAGATGTTTGTAACAATATAACTATCAGTGAATAAAAGTCAATTCAAAATAGAGGCCCTTAAGGTAAACAATATATAATTACTTTGGCAAAACATTCTTCAGAAAAGGTAAAATCTTAAGCTAATTCAAATTTGCCTGAGAATGAACTTTGAACTTAAACGCCTATTTATTATCAAAACCAACAACTTTACCAAATATACCAACACACTTTGTTGACATTGCTAGCATATATGTAAATAAGTATATTTTATACACAAATATATGATTAATAAATTGGGAGGCCACTTAATACATAGATAGATGTGTTAGAACCTCCATTCTATAGTTATGATAACGACAACTATACAATCGTATATATATTTCAAATATCGTTGTGCAGGGATAATTCACTACAAACAAGAAGACATTTCTGAAGACATAAGGCAAAGCACCAGTATTAAGTTATTAGTATGTATATATATGGTCGTAGAATAGTTATGTAAAATCTCCTTAAGTATTTATACACACATATGCACAAAACTTCAAAAACATAGAAAAATGGTTTAGTCAGACGTCTGGATACAGAACACAAGACGTCTGATATTTGTCTCTGGATTTTTCAAAATATACCAGGTCAGACGTCTGACCTTCCTTACCAGACGTCTGAAACTGGACTCGGGATTTTTTAAAATAGCCATAACTGTCAAAATTGAAAGGATGCTTCTATGTCTCTTCTCCAAAACTTTTCGTATCTGAACAGTAGCAACTCTAGAGCAGAAAAGGAAATGGAAGCAATGATTTATCGCAACCTTTTACAACTATAAATATAGAACAAGATTGAGATTAAAAATTAACTTATGTTCTCTATTTCTAAATCTCAGTTCTTACTTTTGCCTTCTTGCTTTCGAAGTATACAATCAAAATTATATTCATTTTGATCTAAATCCTTCTATATTCTCAAGCACATTCACGTTTACATTACTCAAGGAGATTATAGGAAGGAACTGTACTTGTAGTCAAAATCAGTGTTACTTAGAACACGCACTTGTCAAAGAAATGCTCTTGTATAAAAGATTATTCCTCTGGGCGAAGCGAGGGCAATTGGTTAGTGAATTTTCGAAGGGGAGCTTCGGAACTGGACGTAGGACGGTAGGTCCAAACCAATATAAAAATTCTAGTGTGATTACTTTTTATTTTTACCTGCATTATTATTCTGTACTATCATACGCGTGCTTATCATACACTATATATATATATACACACACACAATCCACATAGACTTTCAATTGGTATCAGAGCCAGGTTAGTTCAAATCACAGTAACAAGTATTTGAAACCTGTTAATATGGCAAGTATCTTTCAAGAGGGTCAGTCAACTGCACGTCCTCCTCTATTCACCGGATCTAATTATGCATATTGGTCAACACGTATGAGAATTTTTATGGAAGCAAATGGTTTAGAAATATGGTCAGCAACTCAAATTAAGTATGTAGCACCTGAAACAAATATTAGCACATGGACAGATGCATAAAAAACCGCTGCTTCTAATAATGCTAAAACTATGAATGTACTTTCTTGCTCTCTTGATAAAAATGAATTTTCACGTGTTATGTTATGTACTACTGCTTATGATATATGGTGTACTTTACAAGTTACACACGAAGGTACAACTAAGGTCAAAGAAACAAAAATATCAATTTTACAAAATCAATTCTCATCTTTCAAAATGAAACAAAATGAGTCAATTGTTGACATGTACTCCAGATTTCAAACTATACAACACGATCTTATGGCACTAGGAGTCAAATTTACTGATTTTGATTTAGTATCTCGAATTCTCAACTCTTTAACAATTGAGTGGGAAAGAAAGTATTAGCTATCGAAGAAGCTAATGATCTTTCTGAACTCAAGGTTGAAGAGTTGATTGGAAATTTAATGTCGTATGAAGCTAATTTGCAGGCCAGAAAGGAACAAAACCATGAAAAGAAGAACATAGCATTTCAAGCAAGCAATGAAGATTCTGAATTGGATGAAGATGAAATTTTATTCATTGCCAAGAACTACAACAAATTTAAGAAAATGGCGAAATTCCAAAATGGCGGAAAATCAAACTCATCAAATCAAACTTCGATAAAGTGCTTTGAATGTGATCAGTTCGGACACATGAAGAAGGATTTCCCAGAACTCAACAACGAGAAAAAGAAAAACAAGTTTGAAAATTTTAAGAAAAAGAGAAAGGCATTCCAAGTCACATGGGATGACTCTAACTCTTCCTCTTCATCCGATAGTGACAGTGAAAGTGATACGGAGCAAGCAAATGTATGTTTCATGGCACACACTAATGAGGTATGTCCCGATCTTACTTATGATGAAATTTTAGAAGTAAGTATGGAACTTGATGACTAATATAGAGAAACTAAGAAATTAAATAAGGAATATGTTGCTAAGATAAATCGATTGGAACTTGAAATAGGGTTACTAAAAGATGAAAAATCTATTTTTGAAGAAGAATTAGAAAATGCTCAAGAAAAGTTTAAGAATCTTTCTATTGAAGATGATGCTTTATTTTGTGAATTAGGAAAAGTTAAACTAGAAAATAATAAAATTAGTAATGAGCACATTATCTTAAAAGATAATCTAGAAACTTCAAAATCCGAAATTACCGATCTTAAAAACAAGTTGGATAAAATTACTAATAATGTAACAAAATTTAACAAAGGAAAACAAGACTTGGAGAATTTAATTAAAATTTCCAAGCCTTTCAAAAATCGAAATGGAATAGGGTTGAGAATAAGACAAAAATTACAAAGTATAGTAAGATTTATACTAAGATAAAAAACCTTCTTCCAAAAATAAGAAATTGATCTCAAATTCAAAAATGATTAAAATATGAATTCCTAAAACAAATAACAACCTAATTAAACAGAAATATACAGGAAATTATATGAAAGAAATGATTCACAATAATAATTATATTTCAAAAGGAACCAGACCATCATGGGTATGGTTACCCTCATCTTCTAACACTTAGGACTCAAAAATAAAAAGGGTACCAATTTAAACCTTTTTAGTTTCTGCAGGTATCCAAATACAAAAATAAAGAGAAATGGATATTAGATAGTGGATGCTCAAAGCAGATGACGGGAAATGTTCACATGCTGTCAAATATAAAATACATTGATGGCGGCACTGTAACTTTTGGCGATAATTAAAAAGGGTTCGTCATTGCCATTGGAGAAGTCATCAATATCGGTATCTCTAACTCGCCTATTATTTCTAATGTTCTATTAGTAGAAAACCTAAAACATAATTTTCTTAGTATAAGTCAGTTGTGTGATAAAGGGTTTGAAATAAAATTTGAAAAGGATAAATGTAAAATTCTCGATCAAAGCAAAAATTTACTCTTTGAAGGATTTAGAAATCGTAATAAATATATATATCTTAAATATGAACATTAAAAATAATTCAGATTTATGTCTAGCCACAAATCATGATGATCCCTGGATTTGGCACAAACGTTTTTGTCATATAAATTTTAAATATATTAACAAAGTAGCAAAACATGATCTAGTTAGAGGTCTTCCTAAAATTAACCATAAAATTAAAAATTTATGTGACGGTTGTCAAATGTGCAAGTTAAAGAAAAGTTCTTTCAAATATAAAAATAATATATCTACTAAGCAACCATTAGAATTACTTCATTTAGATTTATTTGGACCAACCCAAGTACGATCAATAAATCATAACAAATATGTGTTCGTAATTGTAGATGATTTCTCAAGGTATACTTGGACATTATTTTTAAAACATAAAAGTGAGACTTTTGGAATGTTTAAAATCTTTGCAAAACGGATTACTAACTTAATGGATTTAAAAATTAAAAATATACGCAGTGATCATGGAGGAGAATTCGATAATGAACTTTTCACTGATTTTTGTAACAAAAAAGGAATTAGTCATAATTTTTCGGTTCCACAAACACCATAACAAAATGGTGTAGTTGAAAGGAAAAACAGAACTTTACAGGAATGTGCACGAACACTACTAAATAGTAGTAACCTACCCTAACATTTTTGGGCTGAAGCTATTGCCACTGCCTGTTATGTATTAAATCGTGTCACACTTCGACCTATGACTAAAAATACATGTTATGAAATATTTTATGGAAAGAAACCAAAAGTTTAGTATTTCATAACTTTTGGGTCAAAATGTTTTTTTTTTAAATACTAAAGATAATCTTGGAAAATTTGACCCTAAAGCCGACGAAGGAATTTTCATTGGTTATTTAGAACGTAGTAAAGCTTATAGAATTTATAATAAACGAAGAAAGCTTACATGTGTCTTTTGATGAAAATTTCCAACAAACTATTAAAGAAGATGAAGATGAAATTTTAACTAAAAATCAAACTGAAGATACAAATAATGTGAATAATTCATCCTCCAATAATAATGAAAATATTTTAAGATCACCCACATGAATATTAAAAAATCATCCTTTGGATAATATAATTGGAGACTTGAATTCTCGAGTCAATAGAAATAAATTAGATCAAATGAGTCACGTTGCTTTTATCTCAAATACAGAACCTAAAAATTATAAAGAAGCGTCCAAAGATGATTCTTGGATCTTAGTAGTGCAAGAAGAATTAAATCAATTTGAATGTAATAATGTATAGGAACTCGTTCCTAGACCATCAGATCAATCTGTAATAGGAACAAAATGGGTTTTCAAAAACAAAGCAGATGAAAATGGAAATATTATTCGTAACAAAGCAAGATTAGTGGCTCAAGGTTACAACCAAGAAGAGGGAATTGATTATGAAGAGACATTTGCTTCCGTAGCTCATCTCGAAGCAATTCGCACCCTACATGCTTTTGCGTGTCATCACAACTTTAAATTATTTCAAATGGATGTTAAGAGTGCCTTCTTAAACACTTTTATCAAAGAAAAAGTTTTTTAGAACAACCGCCATTATTTATTCGTGAAAAATATCCAGATCATGTTTTTAAACTCAAAAAGGCTTTATACGGTTTAAAACAAGCACCACGTGCTTGAGATCGACTAAAAACTCATCTACAAAATTTTGGATTTCAAATAGGAAAAATAGACACTACAATATTTATAAAACATAAAAATAATGATATATTAGTTGTACAAATATATGTTGACGACATCATATTTGGATCAACTAATGAAAGTTTATGTAAAGAATTTTCTTAAATAATGAAAAATGAGTTTGAAATGTCACACATGGGTGAATTAAAAAATTTCCTTGGATTACAAATAAAACAATTGGACAATGGCATTTTTATAAATCAAGAAAAATATTGTAAAGATTTACTTCAACGTTTCGAAATGGAAAACACTACTAGTAAACCAACTCCTATGAGCACAACTTTATATTTAGACAAAGACGAAAATAGAAAAGACTGTGATCAAAAATCATATTGTAGTATGATAGGCTCCTTATTATACTTAACAGCTAGTAGACTCGATATAACGATGAGTGTCTGTTTGCGCGCTCGTTTTCAAGCTCAGCCTAAGGAATCACATCATCGAGAAGTCAAACGAATTTTGTGTTACTTAACCAACACCAAAGATTACGGCTTATTCTATCCTAAAGGTACGGCTTTCGAACATGTATCATATAGTGATGCAGACTTCAAAGGTTGTAAAACAGACAGAAAAAGCAGAAGTGGTAACTGCCATTTTATCGGTCAATCTCTGGTTTCATGGTTTAGCAAAAAGCAAAATTGTGTTTCACTCTCGACGTGTGAAGCCGAATATATCTTTACCGCCTTAGCTTGTGCTCAAGTAATCTATATGCAACAAACACTTAGAGATTTTGGTAAAATAATTGAAAAATCTCTGATATACCACGACAATACTAGTGCTATCAATTTATATAAAAATCCAGCTAACCATTCTCGAACTAAATATATAGACATACGACACCATTTTCTTAGAGATAATGTAGAAAAAGGAATTATCTCCCTTGAATTCGTTAACACCGACAATCAAATTGACGATATATTCACCAAATCATTAAATGAACAATCATTTGTAAAACTTAGACGAAACTTAGGAATTTGTTCATATAATGAATTAATAAACTAAACTATTTATTCATTATTATCCTCCTAAATGGTTAGTCATAAAAGCTAACAAACAAAAATTTCTTCACCTTTCGTTTTTGACAACCTTCTGAACGCCACAATTTTTTTTAATAAAAACGAAAGTTTTAACCATAAATTTAGTCAAACTAACAAACAACTTTATTCCTTAATTAGAAATTGAAAAACATATATATGTATATATATTATTATATATTTCACAGATAAATTTTTTTAAGCATATAATCTTTCACTCTCTAAAAACAACTAATTTTTTATATATAATGTCGTCTGACCACAATTCGACTTACTCAGTCATTGATTTCTCCTCACCATCTTCTGGCAGTACGTATACATCTCCTGCCAAAACAACACCAAAATCATTTCCTTCCATAAACATTGTTCCTACTCCTACTCCTGTTTACCATACCGGCTATTCTCCGAAAGGAAAAAAGGCCAAATATGGTATTAATCTTGAAAATGCTTCTCTTCACGACAAAATTGACAAAGTCCATCATTATAAAAAAGAAAAGATGGACGTTCAAAAAGAAATGTATTATACACAACGAAATCAAGGAGCTCATCTGAACTTTTTAGAAAAGTGCATCCTTGCGATATGTGGACACTCTCCTATAATGGATTGTGTACAATCTCCTCGTATGATAGAAACTCCTCCACGTGCTCATCGAATAACTCCATGGAAACTATGGGGAGAAGGAACATCTGAAGCCCAATTAAGTACAGTACCTCCTTCTTGGTCTCCGCTATGACCATTAAAAGAAGATACAAAGGTGGAACCAAATTTGTGAAAGAAAAATTAATATTTTTTTCTATCAATAATTATATTTCATTTATATATATATATATTCTTCTTATAATAAGTTTAAAACTATTCAAGATTGTAATTTACATCTTGTTCTTAATAAAAATGAAAAAATATATAATAATAAAAATAACAATCAGAAGTCTCTAACTAAAATCAACAATTATCACTATTCTGTCAAATCCAGATGTCTGATTTTCCTCCCAGGTTATCACAGACTCAAAGAACCAGACGTCTGACCCATCTATCCAGACGTCTGGTTAAAGACTCGGATTAGAGCTCTGAACGGAAACAAATTCAATTCTCTTCCTCCATAAACTAACCCTTCCATTCTTTTTTCTTTAGAAACCCTAAAATCATTTTTCCTCCCTCCTTCAATAAAAAAAAAGGAGAAAATGGCTCCCAAAGGAAAGAGAACCATCTCCAAGCGTCGGAAGCAAGATCAACAATCTTCTTCACAACCTCAACTAGTCACCGACAATCACATACAAGAATGGCTTTACAACAGCAAAAATTCTACGTAGAGATTTGACGATCTGAAGGTAAAAAAGTTCCATCTTGATCCTTTCTACTCCTTAGTTCAGTATCCACTATATCAAATGCTTGATTTATGCGAACAAGCTGGGATTGCAAGTCAAATTGCTTCTTTCGCAAATGACGTACCCATAGATCAACTTGCAATCTATCTAATTTTCGCAAATTTGTGTAGTAGTGAAGTATGGAACCCGGAAAACGATGATGGTTGGCTTTGGTCTAGTGTATACGGTCATATCATTAAACTAACTCCGGGTATGATTGGACATATCTTAAATTGTTCTTATTCCAGACGTACTCTTGATGAATTACCGGATAATAGATTCAAACCGAGGGATGAAGTCACTCATCAACTCTGGGAAGATCAAATGCCATAATGGTCTTCCAAATATCTACGACCCCGGGCAAGACTGCTAAATAGAATGCTCATCAATACTATCATCCCAAGGCTTCGAAGTCATGAACAAATCTATGAACCAAGCATAAAGCCATGTACGCTATCTTTGGTGGTATACAAATAAATTGGGCTTAGTTCTACCTGAATGAAAAAAATAGAACAAACTCTCGAGAAGGTAGTATCAACTTTGGGAAAGATTATAAAGAAAGTTCGTGGGCGGTCTTCTCCTCGTTTATCCTTATCTCATTCTTCAACACCACCAACAGCTCAACCTTCACTTCAAATGCATGAAGCTAGAACTTCTATGCAGGATGAGCCACATTAAGGTGGAGGTGCTCTTGGCGGTAACCTTTCTTAGTCTTGTTCTCTACCTAATGTTTAAAAATTTTGTTATGTGATTATTTTGTGGGATTTCCTATATGGGCTACTTTTCTATGGACTACTATTCTGTTATTGTTTTGTGGGTTACTGATCAGTGAACTATTGTTGTGTTTTTTTGTTCTATGGATTATTATTTTGTTGGTTCAGCTATCTTGAATCATATATAATCTCTTACTCTTTTTGATAATGCCAAAGGGGGAGAAAAATTGTATATAAGCTTCATATATACAGGGGAGTTCATAAAAGCAGGGGGAGATCATCAATGCTTAAACACAGGGATTAAACTCATTTTTTATTGTATAGTTGTCATCATCAAAATGGGGGAGAATGTTAGAACCTCCATTTTATAGTTTCGATGACGATAACTATACAATCATATATATATTTCAAATACCTTTGTGCAGGGATAATTCACTACAAATAAGAAGACAATTCTGAAGGCATAAGGCAAAGCACTAGTATTAAGTTATTTGTATGTATATATATGGTCGTAGAATAGTTATGTAAAATCTACTTAAGTATATATACACACGTATGCACAAAACTTCAAAAACATAGAAAAATGCTTCAGTTAGACGTCTAGATACAGAACACTAGACGTTTGAGTTTTGTCTTTGGATTTTTTAAAATATACCAGGCCAGACGTCTGACCTTCCTTACCAGACGTCTGAAACTAGACTCGGGATTTTTTTAAATAGCCATAACTGTCAAAATTGAAAGGATGCTTCTATGTCTTTTCTCCAAAACTTTTCGTATCTGAACAAAAGCAACTCTAGAGCAGAAAAGAAATGGAAGCAATGATTTATCGCAACCTTTTACAACTATAAATATAGAACAGGATTGAGATTAAAAATTAACTTATCTTCTCTATCTCTAAATCTCAGTTCTTACTTTTGCCTTCTTGCTTTCGAAGTATAAAATCAAAATTATATTCATTTTGATCTAAACCCTTCTATATTCTCAAGCACATACACGTTTACATTACTCAAGGAGATTATAGGAAGAAACTGTACTTGTAGTCAAAATCAGTGTTACTTAGAACACGCACTTGACAAAGAAATACTCTTGTATAAAAGCCTATTCCTCCGGGCGAAGTGAGGGCAATTGGTTAGTGAATTTCCGAATGGGAGCTTCGGCACTGGACGTAGGACGGGTGGTTTAAACTAGTATAAAAATTCTGGTGTGATTACATTTTATTTTTACCTGCATTATTATTCTGTACTATCATACACATGCTTGTCATACACTATATATATATACACACACACACGATCCACATAGACTTTCATGATGGAGGCCTAAGCAACCACCTTGGTTGCCTTGGACCAAGGTAAGCCCTGATTATACAAAACATCAATGCATTTCAGGTTCAATTTTTTTCTTCCTTTCACAAATAAAAATACCAAATAAAAAAAGAATAATTAAATTTGCAATATGCAGCAGCGAAGAAAAAAGAAAATAAAAATAGTGCGGTGCTAATAAAGCAGTAGTAGACTGGTGCTATGGTGCAACACTTAATATACAAAGATCATAATTTTGTTGGCCTGAGTCCTTGCGTGTGTGTTTTATTTGTTTTTGGGCTTTTCTTTTTTCGTTGAACCTATTGTAGTTGCATATTCAATTACGGCCAATTCTATTTGTTTTAGCTTCAATGTTAAATGACTTATTACATACCAAGATGTAATAAGTTAACATACTACATACTTGTATGCAATATTACATACCTAAGTGTAATAACTTCAATGCGTATAGTTATTTTTTTTATTATAACAGATAACCAATTTGTACGTCAAAGTTTGGAAACGTATTTGCCTTCATATATCGATGATGGAAAAAGATTGGGATTTTTTAAATAGATGATAATACAATGCATAACTTAATATATATATTTTGAGAATTAAAACATGTAATATAATATGAAAACTCAAATTTTATTATGTTTTAAATTTTGTTGTAGAACTAGTATAGAGTACCGACAAGGAGCATTGAGTTTCGTGCATGCAGCAAAGAGGAATGTAAGAAATGATGCAAAAATTTATGCCACTACAAAGATTGTCAGAATCCTAGTCGTTATGATGACCATATCATTGTTGAACATTGTGAAAGGAATAGATCCTAGATACACGAGCAGTATATGGTATAACCATGGTGAAGAGATAAATGTAGAGAACAAAACAAAGTCGTTTTGACGTATGTTATTTATTCAAGATGGTGCTTTATGAAGATGAAGAATTATTGAATCATGAACTTTTTGATGATGATAAAGATAATGCTGATAAAGAGGATGAGCTACTCAAGAACTTGGAAGATGCATAAACTCCATTGTATCCTGGCTACACAGGTCACACAAAACTATCTGCCATTACCGTCTTGTATAATCTTAAATGTGAGACTGGCGTGTTCGATAATTGGTTAGACAAGCTTTTAACTGTACAACATTTATTTTTTCCGAAGGATAATGTGCTTCCCAAAACTTTATATCAAGTAAAGAAAATTCTTAAAGCATTCGACATGGGTTTTAAAAAGATACATGCTTGTGAGAATGACTATTGCCTTTATAGAAAAGAATACAAAGATTTAGATACTTGTCCAAAATATGGTTCTTCGAGATTGAAGAAAAATCAAGATACTAAAGAGATTATACAAGGTGTTCCAGTTAAAGTGTTGAGATACTTTCCAATAATTTTGAGATTTAGAAGAATGTATAGATCTTAAAAGATGGTAGAAGATTTAAGATGGCATTTTAACAATTAAAGCAATGATGGAAAAATGCATCATCCCATGTATTCTGAAAATGGTGGATGAAAAGTGGAAATCTTTTTCATCTGATCCACACAATCTTAGACTTGGTCTTGTTACAGATGAATTCAATCCATTATCCATGTTGAGTTCGAAATATATATGTTGGCCGGTAATGATTGTGACATATAATCTCTCGCATATGTTGTGTACAAAGAAGGAAAATATTGTGTTAACTTTACTTATTCCAAGCCCAAAGCAACCTAGGAATGATATTGATGTATGCTTGGCACCTTTGGTGGAATACATGCATCATTTGTGGTGTAATGGAGTTGATGCTTATGATGCATTTAGTAAAAAATTGTTAAACTAAATGCAATTTTTCTATGGACGATTAATGGTTTTCCGGCTTATGGAAATCTTGCTGGATGTTGTGTGAAGGGGGAAAAGCTTGCCCATTATGTGGTGTCAACACTCATTCTCGTTGGTTGAATCATAGTTGGAAGAACGTTTACATAGGTCATAGAAGATTTCTATCTATTTTAGATTCTCGAAGGAAACAAAGGAATTGTTTGATAACACCATAAAGAAAGATAGTGCTCCTAGAATTCTAACTGGGAGAAATATTATGCATTGTCGAAGGATTTTCCAAATGATTTTGGAAAAGACAACGAAAAGAAAAGTAAGAAGAGGAAGTGTGCCCATGATATAGAAGACGAATATGATAAGATTAATGATCCAACAAAATAGAAGCTATCAAGGTAGAAAAAAGATTGATTTTCTTTGATTTGCCATATTGGGAGTTTAGTGGTTAATTTATTTATTTTTCACTGTTTTAACAGAAGAAAATATAATAATGCATTAGAGTTTTGGTTTTCGTAGGAACTTCCATTACGTCACAATTTAGATGTGATGCATATGGAGAAAAGATGGAACCAACTATAAAAAGGATTTAGAGGATTAGGGAATTCGACATAAGCTTCATGCACAACCTCGTGAGAATAAAACATATGTTCCATCGGCTCCATATATGTTGTCAAATTCTGAGAGAAAAATATTTTGCAAAAGATTGTACAAGTTCAAAGGACCAGATGGCTACTATTCAAACTTGAAGAATTGGATTTCATTGCAAGATTGCAAAATTAGTGGAATGAAGTCACATGATTACCACCTTAATGCAACACTTATTGTTAGTAGCATCGAGAGGATTAATAGAAAATCAATGTTGAGATTATTGAAGTTTTATGCGAGCTCAAAAATAATCCCACCATCTTCTTTTGGTATAATGGTACATTTTTCAATTCATCTTGGAAAAGAACCACTAATGTGTGGACTGGTTAATTTTTGTTGGATGTACCCATTTGAAAGATATATGAAGACACTTAAAGATTATGTAAGAAACTATGCACAATCAGAGGGATGTATTGTAGAATCCTATCTTGTAGAAGAATCCATGAGGTTTTTCAATGAGTTTTTGAAAAAATCAAGACATATAGAGGAGAAAGAAGCTCGACATGAAGATTATGAAAGCAGTGTAACACTAGAGGGACATTCGATTTCAATGTCCAAGACAGTTACATTGTCAGAAAATGAGAAAGAAAGTGCTCGTTTAGCCATGTTAATGAATATGGTTGTGGTGAAAACATTTATAGAGTAAGTTTATATTGTTTTAATTATTTTGATGTGTTCGTAAAGCAAAATATAACTTATAATCACTTATTCTATACTATTTTGCATTTGGAGGAATTAGAAAATTCAAGCCAGCACATGAGAAATAACGCGACCTTACTTTGGGAAAGACGTTAAAAAAATTGCCAACTAGATTAAAAGCAAGGTTAGTTAGATTCTACATATATTATAATTTGACTAATAATATTACTTTAAATTATTCATGCTAAATGGAATTTATTGTAGATACCTATTAACTCCAAGGATCACAATGAAATGTTAAGATGGATTTCTTTTGGTCCGAAGAATGATGCCTTGTCTTACAAAAGATATATCGTCAATGGCAATGTTTTCATATGAAAGATGGAGAGAGAAACTTAAAATAGTGGGATGAATTTTGATGCGACTACTGCAAAAGATATGTCCAAAGTGGTTGATGTGGTCACTTATTATGTAATATTGACGAATATAATTTTATTAGATTATCATTTGTTTTATATTCCTAGTTTAAGTGTCGTTAGGCATATAAAGGAAATGGAGTAAAAGTTGATAATGATGAGTTCACTCTTGTTAATTTACATCAAGCATCGTTTTCAAGAGATCTATACATACTTGCATCTCAAGTAAGACAAGTATTTTATTCAAGTGAAAATGATTGTTCTAATTGGTATGTTGTAATCAAAGCACCATCAAGAAGTTTTGATAATTTAAAGGCAAATGGTTGCGTAGAGAAAGATATATAAGTCGTGGAAGATTGTGAAATAACTGAAATGGATTATGAAGATGTTAGCTATATTAGAGAGGATTGCGAAGGCATACTTGAGTACATTATATGTTCTACTTGAAAATGGTTATTAATTTTTCAGTGGCATTGTAATATAAAAGTAAGTTGTCAACTATTTATTTTAGTTCACTAAAATCACATTTCATAAGAAAATTGAGTGACAACATATTTATCTATTGTTTTGGTTCTTCTTGCCTTGTTTGTACTATTATGATTTGGATTTGCAATCAACGGAAATTATTATTTTTTATGTCCCTTATGTTTTAATCATGTATTGAGTATGACAATTTTAGAGAGAATAATAACAACATATTTTAGTTTCAAATTCTTTCTAATCGAACACATATGTCTTTGAGTGGTAAATGGAATATAACTTCGTATATTGAATTATGTTCGAGTAGCTTGGATGTTCTAGGATAATGAGCATACCACAAATCTAGAATATCATATAATAATCACTGTTCCAACTTAAAAACATGTATTTTAGTAGTGCATTTTTGCATTTCAAGTGAAAATTTATAGACTACTTTAGAATGCATTTTACTATTTCCCATAATATAATGTATAATAAATAAGATAGCCAATACGCATGTAAAGACTGCTTCTATTCTATTGAGAGATTATATACACCTTTTTGCTCAATTGGCTACTAGTCAATTGCAGAGCCAATATTTAGAAAACTCGGGCAAGGTCCATCTTAAAATGTACTTCAGAGCAAAGTAGAGCAAAAGGACTTAAGGCATGCTTAAAATGCATGATATCCTCGAAGTCTGCACCTTGGTAGCTTGAGGCTTGCGAAACGTTCATTTTGGTACATAAACACATGCCTTCGGCTGCTTGTAGTATGGCTTAGGTTAAAAAAATATTGCCTTTTACGACAGCTGTAGCCTATTTTTTTATTGTACTTTACTTTTGATCGGTCTACAGTTTTATGGATTGCCTGTTACTTCCTGTTGCACTGGATTCAACTTCTACTAGCTAATGGTCTGCACTTTGTAAATGACATTTACTTGCTAATTATCTGTTATATAACCATGCAATAACATATCACATAAATAATATAGATAGAGAGAACCTATAGTTCCTATCATACCAAATATCTTGTATGTATATATGCATATCGAAAATAACCGAAGGTGGAATGTGCAGTTAGTATGACCTTAACATATTAGATTTCTTATATGTGCAAATATATGCTTGAGTTAATTTCAGTACTAAATCTTAGTTTAATGTACATTGCAATAAAACCATACCCTAGAAGCGAAATGATTAAGGTCATGTATAAGACTTGTAAGAGTTTCCTTTGGTCATTACTGCACTGGTGTGTGACAACATTTATTCTTTTCATTCTATAGTTGTTGAATTTATATTTTTATCCTCTATTTTCTATCAAGTATATTCATATAGACAACTTATCATTTTCTATCAAGTATGTTTATATGGAAAACTTGCCTGAGTTAATTTATGTTTTATCCTCTATTTCCTTTGTTATTATAAATCTAAACAATCCCGTATTTTGTTCCATTATTTGTTTTTTTCCTCGGTGAAAGAACTGTAAGTATATTTACAAACCATCATCTGTTATGTAGTTAAAAGAATAGTATAATTACATATATCATAGCAACTCTATGAATAATACTTATATTATCCAGCCTTTTGGCAAGGACGTGATACCATGGATTTAGCAAAACGGATTTCATAATCATCAAGGCAGGAAGCCCGAAGAGATGATCATCATGATTGAAGATCGGTTATAAGCAAGGTTATGGATGATAGTCAAGCAGATTCAGATGAATGGAATCTTAAAATTGGTTAAGTATGGATTATATTAGCACTTCCCCTAAGCAGGGGATCGTATCGGATCACTATGGATATGGGCACTCAACTCAGTAGATCAACTCATCAAAGATCGATCAGTTACTCTAGAAAACAATTAGGGAACTATGCAAACAACTCAGGAAAGAGGAAAAGGATGTCATGGAGGATTCCCATGACCAATCGTCGGGTCCCACTCCCCCACATTAGGGGATCGGCACCGATCCCCCTATAGGGAACAACACCAATCCCACAAAGTGGGCCCTATGTGTCCCATTTTCGAGGAGTGGGGTGGACTTGGTCTGGAGATTCTGCATGCAGATTTTTAGCTGGATATTTGTCTGTCTTCCTCTATAAATACAACGGGCGTAGCACTCATTTGGGGATCTTCATCTCTCTTGGCTACACTTTTCCATTTTTATTACTCGAATTCAAATCATTATAATTGTAATCATCAATATAAATAAAAGGAAAATCTTTGGAGTGGACGTAGGCCGGAGTTAGCTGAACCACTATAAAATCTATTGTGTTCATTTCTTACTGTTTTAATTTTCCATTCATCATATTTTATTCTCTATTTCACTCTGTTTGGAATTGGTTATTGGATTTGTGGTGCTTCCACTTTGTTTGGGTGTTGGCAGCCATTTTTGATGCTAACATTTTGGTGCTTTCATTAAGAGGACTTGCACCCATAGATTTGGAAGCCGGGATCTTTGATTTGGAAGCTTGGATCTAGGAAGCAATGGTTAGGCAATCAACAAGGAGACCATTAGTAGATAGGAGTCACCATGAAGGGAGTTAGGAAGCATCCTCAGAAGTTGGAGCAAATAAACCCTCCTTCTACATCACTTGGAACAAGATAGAGACTATGATGGAGGCGATGTAGGAGCGAATGATGAAGAGACAAGAGGAGATAATGTAGAATTTCCTTAGGCAAAATAAGCTAGAGCAGGAGTCACTGGCAATATGGATCAAGAACTTGGAGTAGTAGGTGTTGTAGAAAATCAGAATAAGGAGCATGGAAACAGAGCTAACAGGTAGGAGAGCAGAACAGAGCAGCCGGGGGCGAACCAGGGGCAAGTAGGAGGGATAGTCATCGATCCCCCTAGAGGGATCGGCACCGCCGATCCCCTAGGGTTAGGGACACACCCCTAGGTCAGGCTAGATCAGATGTCAGTAGGCCAGTGGTCTGTGCTGTGTGGGTTGATGGGTATTGGAATGCGGATGCACGTTTAGAGGAGTATGTTTCGAAATGCCCATGCGGAGTCGGGTGGCAAGATGGTAATATGGATTGGAGGCTACCTTTGGATGGTAGTGACAGGTTTTCAAAGATGACCAGATGAGCTATGGGAGGATGATTGGTGAATAGGGATTTGGAAGATGTGAGTAGGAGTCCATCAACTCCTAATATTAGGTCACGGTTGTCCCGATCAGAGAGATGGGGCAATAACCGCAAGGTGCGAGTCCCTTCGTCGAAGAGCGATAGGATGGACTCATATGTCATGGATTAAGTCCTCGACTTGAGAGTCGAGGCCGGAGAAAGGAAGTCGATATGTAATTGATAGCATTATGTCCTTGATCGGAGAGCCAAGGACCAGAGTGCAAGAAGCGAGTCGCTTCGCTGGAGAGCGACAGGATCGACTTACTTATTGATGATCCCCTTTTCACCGGAGAGTGATTGGATAGGGTCCAACAAGGGTATGGAGAAACCATGATCTACCTAGGAAGGCCAGAACATCGTGTTATGTTCATGGACACTAAACCGGAGTGCAAGAATTAACGCTTCACCGGAGAGCTACAGGATTGGCTTACTTGTCATTGTTCCCCCTTCATCGGAGAGTGACAAGATGAGGTCCAGTAAGAGTTCGGAGAGGCTATGATCGGTCCAGGAGAATCAAGACATCGCTATATGCCCCAAAAGGGTCAGAGTGTAGATAGTGAATCACTTCGTCGGAGATCGACGGGGTTGATTAACTCGTCGTTGAGTACCCTTATCGGAGAGCAAGTGGATCGAGCTTCGCAAGGGTCTAGAGAGACCATGAACAAGGTTAATGATCCGGAGAGATCGTGGATTGGCTTACTGACTTCCAAGGTTTCAAACGGTTATGGATTTGGATATTGACCCAAAGAGGTCACAGATTTGGATAACGATCCAGAGAGATTGAGGATTTGAGACAATGGGCAGGTGAGATCATGGATTCGGTTTGGAAAAGGAATGGATTCGGGATTGGAGTATTCTATTGTTGGTGGATTTCGGACTTGGGATTTATAGCAATTCACAACACACCTTCATATCGAAAGGCTTGTTTTAAGGGGCAAATGTTACCCCCCCTTTTGGCAAGGCCCTGATACCATGGATTTGGCAAAATGGATTCCGTGATCATCAAAGCAGAAAGCTTGAAGAGATGATTATTAGGATCGGAGATCAATTATAAGCAAGGTTATGGATGACAATCAAGCAAATTCGAATGAATGGCATCTCAGAATTAGTTATGTATGGATTGAAACTTCCCCTAGGTAGGGGATCAGATCGGATTACTATGGATACGATCACTCAACTCACCAGGTCAACTCATCAAAGATCGATCGGTACTCCAGAAAACACTTAGGGAACTACGTAAACAACTCAGGAAACAGGAAGAAAATGTCATGGTGGCTCCCATGACCAATCATCGGGCCCCACACCCCACATTAGTGGATCAGCATCAATCCCCCTATAGCGATTGGCACTGATCCCTCAAAGTGGGCCCAATGTGGCCCATTTTCGAGGAACAGGGTCGACCTGGTCTGGAGGTTCTGCATGCAGATTTTCAGCTAGATATTTTTTCGTACTCCCTTATAAATATAGCGAGCACGACACTCATTTGAGGATCTTCCTCTCTCTTGGATACACTCTGCCATTTTTATTACTCGAATTCAAATCATTGTAACTGTAATCAGTAGTATAAATAGAAGGAAAATATTTAGAGTGGACGTAGGCCGAAGTCAACCGAACCACTATCAACCTCTTATGTTCATATCTTACTATTTTAATTTTATGTTATTTTTTGTTTTATTCTCTGCTTCACTCTATTTGGAATTGTTTATTGGATTTGTGGTGGTTTCAATTTGTTTGGGTGTTGGGGGCTATTTTTGACGCTAACAACTAATGATTTGAATATTTTGTTTGACTCATAAGGTTAACTTTGTATTTTTGTTATAAGTTTTAATTATTACTTTATATATTTTCATTATGTTACTTCCCGTTGCACTGGATTCAACTTTTACTTGCTAACAGTCTGCACTTTGGATACGACCTTTGCTTGCTAGTTCTTTGTTATATAGCCATGAATTAACATATCACATAAATAATATTGATAGAGAGAATATGTAGATCCTATCATACCGGATTTCTTGTATGTGTATATGCATATCGAAAATAACCTGAAGGTGGAACGTGCAATTCGTATGACCTTAACATATAAGATTTCTTGTTATGCAAATATATGCCTAAATTAATTTTAGTATAAGATTTCGGTTACTGTTGCACTAGCTTGTGACAACATTTTATTCTTGTCACTCTATATTTGTTGAATCTATGTTTTATCCTTTATTTTCTATCAAGTATACCCATATGGACAACATATCATTTTTTAGCAAGTATATTTATATGGATAACTTGCATGACTGAAGAGGAATCCCGAAAGTATAACTCAAAGTGGAAGTATAATGGGAAAGAACAAGAAGTCAATGCTAAGAAGCCAGCTGGTGCTTGCAATGAAGCCAAGAACAAGTAGTCAATGCGAAGAAGCCAGCTAGTGCTTGCAATGAAGGCAAAGAACAAGCATTACATGATACAGAGAAAATGCATTGTGAAGAAAGGGCTTTTTCTGGAGAAGAAAGACTCAACTCAAAAAAGAAGGGAAAGAACAAGAAGTCAATACTAAGAAGCCAGCTGGTGCTTGCAATGAAGCCAAGAACAAGCAATCAATGCTAAGAAGCCAGCTAGTGCTTGCAATGAAGGCGAAGAACAAGCATTACATGATACAGAGCAAATGCATTGTGAAGAAAGGGCTTTGTCTGGAGAAGAAAGACTTAACTCAAAAAATGAAATCTTGTTGACCTAAATGATGACGATGAGATGGAAATTAGAAGAGAATGAAGTTGAAACTACAAGTATATCTCGAAAAAGAAGCGGTAGAGGTCCAACAAAAGCAAAAGGACTATCGTTAAACAATCAAAATCGAATTAAAGTTGATTTTAATGAATTAGCCGTGCCAATATGGCCAGGGTCGGTATATTATCTTCTTTTCTTAGGCCGCTTGTGCAGGAGCACGTTCCATGCACACTTGATGATTGGAGGCTTCTTGGTGATGAGTTAAAAGTTTTTTTGTGGGAATCAATTCAGTTATGGACAAGCAAATAATTACACTCGGCTATATTAGATACAGGGTTAGTTTATTTATTTATGCATTTACTTATATTGATGCCAGTACAAAGTTATATGGTTTGCGAATGCGGTTTTGTAATGATCAATATGAAACAAAAAATCAAATAAGATGCATGTAAAATTATAGTAAACACACACGCATGGTGAGAAATTAATACATCAAGTTATATTGAATGTATATCGTTTAGTTAAATTTTTATTGTATTCATGTTATGCTAAGAATAGGGGACCATATTAATGTCTAGTTCATGATCAAGTTACTTAAAACATGTACTATGACAACGAACAAGACCAAATCAAGCTTGATATCATAAACTAGGACAGGTTCTAGGTACTGCTACTTTAAACAGATTTACCAACAACCAAAGAATAGAAAGCTGGAACTCATTGTTCAGGCTATACTAAACTAGTTACATTTTAAAACATAGAGATGAGCAATGTAAGTAGTAAGAACCACACTTTAGTACTAAAAATAACATAATTGCAGTTTTCTCTATTGACCTTTGCTTGACAAACTAATTATGATGTTCGATATATAGTTTTAACTTTGTCTGGTTATATCACAGTTTACCTTGATAATCTCCTAATCGCTCCATGATATATTTGGTTTGAAAGCTTCATCTTCATTATTTGATGTCATGTTCTCAAAGTTATTTGGACAAATAAAAGAATAACTATGTAAATTATATAAAATCTGAAAATATTCATTTAATTCTTGAACCAAACACTTGTTTTTCATAATACATCAAATTATGCTTAGAAATCTAGTTCATTGTCATAGTACATGTTTTTATGTAATTGCATATTAGAGTTAAATTGGAAGAGGATTGGCATAAAAAAGTCGTATTTCAACAAACGGGAACAATTTGGAAATCCTCAAAAAGAAAATTGGTTTGAAAATTAAATAAAGCAGAGACCGAAGAGGAAAGACTTAAGATGAAACCTACCAATGTCAAAATCATGAACGAATGGCAAAAGTTTTGAAGGCGAAAACAAGTCTAAAGTTTAAGGTAACATTAAGATATTTTTACAACAAAAAGTATTTGTTATGTTATAATTTATTTCAGCTGTGTCACTAATGTGAAATTTATGGTTATGTTATGGATCTATTTAAAACTGTAGTTTCTGCTAGTTTTAATAAAATCTAATTATAAAACACAAAGCTCTTAAGGTTGAGCTAATATGACATTATAGACAAAATAAGTATATATAACACTGTAAATGATTTTAGAATCTGAAATGTCTAATTACCACAATAATTATTGCCTACTATACGTATCCAAATAATCATCATATTTTCAAAATTGCATTCTTTCTTTTATATATTATTTTCAATTCTGACATTGCATTTACATTTCAAAGAAAATGTTATAACTTATTTATTTATAATTATAATAAAAACAATCTTCATAAAATTCACCACGTTATCTATAAATTCACCATAAGTAAATGTTATGTATATTGCATTCACTTATTTGAGTATACCATTTACATTCACTTATTTGAGTACATTATCTTTTTATACTTCCGATTACTAAATTCTAACCCCTTCCAATATTTACAGAAATAAAGTGAGAAATATCCGGCCCTTAGGGAAAAACAACTTCCACACACATCTGGTCATAGGAGAATGGCTAGATTGACCGAGGACATAGTTAGTTAATTAACTATGGCATTATGTTATATGTATTTTGTAGGATCGATTTCACCCTAGTGGGGGGGTTAATAGGGTGATACTAATAATAACAATAAAAATTAATGCGGAAATATATAAAATAATTGCAGCACAGATAATAGCAGAATAATAAAAGCAGAAATGGAACAACACCGATTTACTCAGCTTCGGAAAAACCCTGCCTACGTGCTGTCCCCAAGGTTTCTACTAGAAATTAAGTAGTCAGACGCTTACACACGTAAACTTGTGACACCCGCTATCGACTAACCAAACTCTACGCTCAAAATCCTACCACAACTCAGCCACTGAGTTACGAATTCTCAAACTACGCCCCGTAGTTTGTAACCTAGTCACACGACTAGAAAAACACATTTTTAAAAAGGAAAATTACAAAAATAAATAAATCAACTAAACAAAACCCTAATTATTTAACACTTCAACCCAAATTGTAATCAACAAGAACCGGCCCACTTAGTTAAATAAACTAGAGTCCCTTCCCCTTTTTATTTTTGTTCAGTATCTCTGGCCGAACTTTCTTCGTTCCTCTTCAAGAAATTAGGGCTTCGTGCTTGAAGCTACCGCTTGATTTTCGAGTGATTGAAGTGATTAAATTGCTTCGCTTTGCTCCGTCAATCGTCTCCTAGCTTTGATTGGCTTTCGGCTTCTCCAATTGTTGAGATCGAATGGTTAGAAAACTGGTATGCGATTTGCCTTTTTCGAATTTTGATTATTCTCGACTTGATTCGAGTTTTTTGATTTATAGCTTTCGGTAATTGTTTGAACTCGAATCTCTTGCTTTTGCCCATGATGATTTTTGGGTTATATAGGGAACGAATCCCTTAGTTTACGTTCGTATTTTTGATTTGAATTCTTCAACTAACTTTGTTCGGCCATTCATTTTTGCTTGAATGCTTGAGATGATTTTTGACTTGTTCATTTCATACGTATACTTCATGCATTTGAATTTAGCTTGTTCTTTTCTCTTTTGACTTCGACATTAAAAATTTGAGATAATCCTTGTGACTTCGTTTATTTCTCTCGTATTTGAATTTGCTGACTTGAGATAAAAATTGACTTTGTTCATTGACTCACGGCTTCATGTGAATTGCTTCTCTTTACTACTGGAAATTGTTATTTGAACTGCACTTGAGTCATGTTGTCACCACTGCCTGTTACACACGGCTTCACTCGGTTTATATTATCAGTTGTTTGTTGCATAAGTAATTGTAGTCTGGTTCATCACTGCATATTGTTGTTGTGGTCTTTTTGGAGTCTGGTTGTATTTATGATTCTCTTGTATCAATTGGTGGTCTGGTCATTCATGTAGCATTATCTTGTATGTGTGTACTTGTATTCATGTTGAATTTTATCACTTCTTTGTACATGTATGATTCAGTGGTCTTGTTCCACTGGTATGTTGTCATGTTCATATGTGTTTGGTTCTCTGGAATTGTGCTTTGCACTTGAGTTCCATTATACATATACTTGAATTTTGTGAACATGCATATGTATTTGAGTTGCATTCTCTGTACATACCCATGTTGGTCTCTAGTTCCACATGTTAATACATTTTCTTTGAACTTGTCTGGCTTTTGGGATATGATGATTTGGTCATGATTGGTTGAAGTATTGCTGTCTAGTTTGTATTGTTTGCTTCGACTGCTTTCTTTTGAAATTCTTTCAGGTTGACTTTATTATCATGTGTTCATTGAGTCTAGACTTGTGTCTAGTCAGGTTGCATATGTATCCTGCCTTGAATTGTGCCTGCACCTGACCATGCCATGTTGAGTTGCTTGAACATTTTGTTTTGATCTTCACAAGTATATTATTTTGGGGCCTTTTTGGTTAGACATATACATGTCCGGTGATAGCTCTGACCATGTCTTTGTTAACCTTTCATGTGTGTTCATCTTCATGTTGCATTACTGGTTTATTTTGGTCTAATCCGGTTGAACTGATACATGTGTGTTCATGCATGTATGCTGGTCATTATCTTTTCATGCAACTTCTTTGTTAACTCACTGCCAAGTTGTTTTGGTGTACATGACGCCTCTTGGCTGAAATTTGAGATGCTGAGGCAATGCACATGTGTACGTGTACACATGTGTATATGCAGGCTCTTGTGGTCATGTCATGACTTTATTTGTATTGCACCTGAGTTGAATCCCTCCTCGGCTCAGGTTTGACCTTGTGCTCACCTGTCCCTGTAGTTTTATCAAGTGTACATCGGTGTGCACGGCCTTGTGGCATGTATATGATACATTGTGCATGTCACAAGTTGTTCGTGTAAAATGAATTCAAAATAAATATGATGACGAACAACCCAAATAAATGAGGCAAATAATATTTTCAAAATCACACATTTTATTTTACACTACAAAAATATTTCTTTTTCAATTTTACTACGTTAGTTTTATTTTGCAGATAATTCAGATGCTGGATTCAATCTGGAATAAAGTTGAAGATAAATACGAGTGAATGAGTGATATGTAGTGATGTGACGACCGCCCATAACCCCTGCACTGAACCTAGAGAAAGTGCGTTGTAAAGTGTGCCAGGCAGCCATGAACGATTGTCAAGGTAAATTAAAACAACAGAATCTATCGTATTACTCACAGCGCATGGAAAAAATACAATAGAACATATATATAGTGAAGCTTCACAGAATAGAATCTCATCAATAAAACTTCATAGTAGTTGAATACAAACATCTGAATAGTCAATACAACAAGCCTCACTACATATCACTCAGAGAATACAAAGCAGCGGAACATCCAGTACATATAATAAGAAGATAATATGCAACCCTCCAGCTCGTCTTCGATATCAGCATCGTGAGAAGAGAACAGCACCTGTCACCTGCTACCTAGTCTGCCCATCCCAAAATGGACGAACAGCCCAAGGCAATAAGAGTTAAAACATAAAGCCTTGAGTTAGACAACAGTCTTAGTGAGCAGTAAATTAACTAACAACATACCAAAAGAGCATAAAGGAAAAAGGAATAGGAATACAACCCTCCCACTCCAACCTCTTTCTACAGTGATAGCCCCCAGACACACACTAAGCAGAAGCAAACATAGCAGGACATACAATTTGAAATAAAGTAATTATCACTCGAATCAAGGGCGATGTTTTCCAAGTACAAATCCCCAAGGCCCAAGATCAGATAAGCACCCAGAAAACACTGCTCTTGAGACCGAATGACGATACAACCAAACATCCATGACTCTGGCTATCACTGTTATCATCGCTTCGATATCACCGTTAATTGAATGACCGGCACATTCTTTCAGCCGTCCGTCAAGGGCTAATGGAAACCCCGGTTCTAGACATAACTCCCGCACGTCATCGTGACCCGTGCCTAGGACTATCGAATCTGCCCAGAGTACTTGACTACCCAATCAGTAGCCTTCAGGGACTATCGAATCTGCCCAACGTACTCTTGCTTTGAGCATGCTAGAACCTTCAACAACGATGAGATCTCAGCCTTCTAGTCGTCCTCCTCGACAACTATTTCCATACTAGCTCAAGCGCCTCTCGAGCATCCATTATCCTCAACCCGCTTGGAATGATCCCGTTTGGATTAAACCAAGACTATCTCATATCATACTTCGCTTCATCACATCCTCGCAAAGTCTCATCTCAACATCATCATCAAATCTATGCATAAGAGCTTCATCATTCGCTACAAATGCCACAAGCAGCTT
The DNA here is from genome assembly GCA_030737815.1 of Allium fistulosum. NCBI lineage: Eukaryota > Viridiplantae > Streptophyta > Magnoliopsida > Asparagales > Amaryllidaceae > Allium > Allium fistulosum. The sequence goes on from CM060906.1 coordinate 930,009,716, forward strand.
TTCCCATTCAAGAGCCTTTCCCTTAGCTTTTGAATCATCCTCGATCTAAATCAAATCATCAATCATCTAATTCATAGCAATCAACAAAATCAAACATTAATACAAGCAATCAAGCATTCAAATATGATATAAGTAGACAATTATCACAATAATGGCAATTTCGTAATTAAAGAGTTGAAAGTCAAATAAGCATGAAAACATGAACAATATCTCTATAATCTTGATGAATGAACTTGCATAGGTTAACATGTAGTAAAATGGATGTAACATCATCATGAACAATGGATCTATATGGATCTACACTTAGGATGAAGAAAATGTATGGAAATCACTATTTTAACACCAAGTCGAGCCAACAATCCGATATACTCCTTTGGATCTGTGTGAGAGATAATCACCACTCACCAAATCACCTAAACAACCCCAAATCAACACGCTTCAGATATGGACAGCGAAGGATCAAGCTTGATCTATCACGAATCCGCCTCAAACGAAGAAATCTCACTTCAAAGGATGAAGATCTTCAATCTAAGCTCTCGAATCTTCAATTTGATCGTCAACTTGGATGGATGGAATCACTAGATTAGAGTGGAGAAAAGAAGTGAAGAAGTGTAGAAGTCGAGCTCTCAAAATGGCAGCACTTCGTCGCTTCAAAATCCGGATCCCAAAAATGAAGAAATTGACGATTATTTATAGGCTGATTTCCCCTTAACTCGGCCATCTCCATAGGTCGTCTCCGACTTATAGCCTTCCGACCTAAGCCCTTCCGACCTAGCCTCTTCCGACCTAGCAACCTCCGACTCAACACACGCGCCTATACGACTTAACACGCTACGACTTAGTGCATCTGCATAGACCTAACGACCTACAAGCACTTACCGACTTAACAGTGTTACGACCTAACATTGCGCGACATAACAAAGTCTCCGATCTAACAGGGTATACGACTTAATAACTATGCCGACCTACGACTTAGTAACTCAACACCTTCTACGACTTAAGACCTACGACCTAACACTTAAGCCAACACGCGACCTAAGACTTAGCCAACCACTCCGACTTAAAGTCCACACGACCTAATACTTAACCCCTTAGGTCGTCTAACGACCTAACTACTAAGTCGTTAGCTAGCTTATCTCTTAGGTCGGTCAACTTGCTAAATCTCTTAAGTCGCTATCCTACCTAAGTTGTTAACTCTTAGGTCGGTCAGTCCCATAGGTTGCTCACTCTACTAGGTCGGTCACTCAACCTAGGCCATCCCAACTTAACTTCCTTAACTTGGTTAATCCCTTAGGTCGTCCCAAACTGTCAACCGACTTAAACCACAACCTCTCTTCCTTAGGTCGTCGCCGACCTACCCCTTGAGTCATTAACTCGTCCAGGCTTATTTCTTAACTCGTCCAAACCTCTTAAGTCGGCTACGACTTAAGACTTAAGAAAAATTCTGCTAAAATCTGAAATGACTTAACAGCAATGCAACCAAAGGTCAACTATTTGCCAAAATCGTAACTTTTCTCTCCCCATTTGTTATCAGCAAAAGAGTAATGTGTTAGAAAAATAGAGATAAAGTGATAGACTTTAATACCCAATAGAGTATAAATATTAAATTTTAATAAAAAATCAAACAAAAATCATAAATACTCTGTTAGGCGCATATTCCACTTTAGAATGATAGGGGTGATGTCGGTATATAAAACCATATAATTGTGTCTATTTGTGGTATATTTATATCAGGAATTTGAATATCTACTAACCATGCATAACCGTTAGGAATTTTAAATGAGATTAGTAGTATTCCCAATTTTTATAAAAAAGAAATGAATTTCAAGCATCTTCTAACCACGCATAACCGTGAGGACTTTTAAATGGGATTAGAATCAACTCGTCTATTTAATAACCAATTTTGATATGTGTTCCATACAAGCATAACCGTGAGGACTTTTAAATGAGCATGAAAGCACATAAAAAAAATATTCCAAGTAATTCACCAATGCATAAATGTGAGGACTTTTAAATGAGAGTGAATACTTTAGATGTTTTAATTAAAAAACGAATAATTTCTTGTTTAAAATACCACATATTAACATACTATATTGGATTTTGATGAGTGATGGTTGTTAGAAGTAGGATAGAAATAGAGATGGTCATGGAATTTTTACCAACAAAAGTTATTATAAACCTTGTTCAAATTTTTAAAGAAATTCACTAAATATACTGTCTCAAGTCATAATATATGATTAATATCAACACTCATCATTTTTTCAAACACTGTTTATCTTTTCTATAATTAGTAGGGAGTCAGATTAGTTAATATAGTCATTTAAGATCAAATCCAAAAACAAATATAAAATCAAATTTCTCAAATGTCTAATCTGAGACGAAGTCAACAAAAACTATTTTCTGGAAGGGGTTTTATAAGAAAAATGTCTGCTAATTGAAAATCAGTTAAAAATGAAAATTATGCAGATATTTTCTTTGTGAATGTGATGCAACTAATGAATGTCTCAACATAAAACACGTTCTACTAGTAATTTTTCTATCAACTAGGTTACCAGTGCAATCTGCATTTGAATTTCTCTTTGATTCAAAGTTATCATTAGATAGATATCATAGACCAAATCGTGGAGTGTGCAACAGATACCTAAAAATCCTTTTTACAGCTTTTAAATGAAATTCTTTTGGATTTGAATTGAAACAGTGTGTACAAGTAAACAAAAATATAATGTCAGGTCAAATATATCCACGTGTATCTAGAACAATCATCAACCAATACAAAAACAACATCTCTTATCTCCTAAACTTGCAATATAGTTAGTCCAAGCAAATCTATATGAAACAGTTCAAGGATGAAAAGACGATTGGTCAACATTTTTGCACAAATCAGAATCAAAATCAACATTTATTTTCTTATCACATAACTGGCTAAATTAAATTAGATTATGGTGGAGATTTTCACATTTAATATATCGTTCAAGATACATGTATCGTTCCCTATTTTACCTTAACCGATAATTTTTCATTGTTGCCCATTGTGACTCTACCACCTTTGTACTGGGCTAAGGAACTTTGATTTGTCGTCTGTCGTGTGCCTGGAACAGCCAGAATCCAGGTATCACTCTTGTTGTTCCTTAGCCTACCACCACACCTACACAAGGAAAGATTTATGTGACCTATTTGTTTTTATAGGTCCATGATTGTTAGTGGCAAAAGATTTTGAAAAATATGTTTGTGTAGACTCAAGACAATCTATATTTGTTCCTTTCGGCACCCAGATTTGTTTGACTTTAAGGGATTTTATATTCGTGCCTTTTGGAACCTAAATTGGTATGGTTTTTGTGTGTTTGGATCTATACCAGCAAATATTGTGACTGTGTCCAATTTTTCCACAAATCGTGCACATGGAATTGACTTGGTTAATTTCGCTTCTAACACGTTCAGATTGAGTATATCCAAGTCCTTGTCTAATAGTATTAACAGTTTGTTTCCCTAACAACATATCTAGTGATTTTTCTCCTTTGGAGAATTTTTCTAAAGTTTTAGACAATTGTTGGACTTGTGTTTTGAGAGATTCATTTTCATTCAATAACAAAGTGCAATTTTTAATAGAATTTTCTCTTCTAGCATTTTCACTTGCTTTCAAATTCAGAATTTCATTTTCAAGTGATTTAATTTTATTTTCTGATTTTTTAATTTCTTCTTCGAATGATGGACACTTATCACACTTAGGGCTCTTGTTTCGATAGTTTTCAACTAATTGATCAAGCTGTTTATTTAATTCTATCAAACTATCTCTTTGTGATTCTATTTTAGCATACTTTTCCCTAAGTCTTTCAAAGCAGCCATTTACTTCGTGAAAATATATAAGTAATTCTAAGTGAGTGAGTTTTGATACCTTGCTTGGCTCGTCATCATCGCTATCAGTTATATCACCTCGAAGACACAGATCTGGTTTTTCACTTTCACTGCTAGTGCTTGTATTATCATCATCACTTTTATTCCAAGTGGCTGCAAAACTTCTCCTTTTCGATTTCTTTCCTTGGCCGAGTCTATTGTGAGGACAATTAGGCTTGATGTGACTGGGTTTATTGCACTTGTGACAAATGATCTCCTGCTCTTCTGAGTTATCTAGTACTTTGACTATTCTATTCTTCAGTTGTTGATTCAGGGCAGGATTTCCATATTTGCGGTTCCATCTTTTGAATCTCTTTATTATCAGTGCCAATTCAGCTGCTCCATCCTTATCATCATCATCTTCACTTTCTGTTGTTCCTTTCAGAGCTATTGATTTCTTTCGTGTATCACCTCCTTCACGTTCTTCCTTGAATTTGATTTCTAGCTCATAAGTGTTGAGATTTTCGATGAGTTCTTCGACTTTAATTTGTTTCAGATCCTTTGATTCTTGAATGGCAGTCACTTTTGCTTCAAAATTTCATGGAAGAATTCTAAGGATTTTTCGAACTATTTTCAATTCGGTGTATGAAATTCCAAGTGATTTTGATTTGTATACTAGATTAGAAAGTCCTCCATACATTTCTTTGACACTTTCATCCTTTGCCATTGTGAAGTTTTCGTATTCACTACTGAGCATAGCAAGGCGAGATTCCTTGACTTGGGTGGTTCCTTTATGAGTCACTTCGAGTGTGTGCTAAATTTCCTACGCAGTTAGACAATGTGCGGCACGATTAAATTCAATTTGATCCAATGAACAAATAATAGAATTCATAGCTTTAGCATTAGCATTCTGTAGTTTATTTTCAAGATCTGTCCATTGATCCATCGCTTTTTCAATTTCTTGATTATCTACCACTATGGTTGGTGTCCTATATCCGGTCTCAACAATATTCCAAGCATCAATGGTTTTCAGAAAAAATTTCATTCTATTTTTCCAATATGCATATTCACCATTGAACATGGGTGGCCTAACTATAGACTAACCCTCAGCAAAAGCATTATTAAAAGAAACCATTTTAAAAAATCAAATTTTTAAAACAATAATTTGTTTTTGAAAAATCAAATATTTAAAACAAAAATTGGTTTTTCTTCCTAGCTCTAATACCACTTGTAAGATCGAGTTCATCCCAGAGGGGGGGGGTGAATAGAGTGATACTAATAATAATAAAAATTAATGTAGAAATATATAAAATAATTGCAGCACAGATAATAGAAGAATAATAAAAGCAGAAATAGAAAAACACAGATTTACCCAGCTTCGGCAAAACCCTGCCTATGTGCTGCCCCTATAGTTTCTACTAGAAATTATGTAGTCAGACACTTACACACGTAAACTTGCGACACCCACTATCGACTAACCTAACTTATGACGACCCTGAATTTTTGACATTATAAATCAGAATATTTAGTTGATTTTAAATATCTGGAAGTTAGTTTAATTTGAAATTAAAATATCAGAATGAATTTGGGAATTTAATTATTGAATTTAATTTATTGCAGTTGGGTAAAAATATTGAATCTTGATTTTTAAGCTGATTAAAAATATTTTCAAGGCTTAGAAAATTCATATTTATGATACTAAAGGTAAAGGAACTTTCAGAATTGAATTTGAAACTGTTTTGTTCAGTTTTGAAATTTTATCGTTTAAATTGATATTTAAAAATAGCCTTCCGGGGCACAGTCTCGGAATTCGACGGAACTAGTTTCATTGGATCCGTAATATTGTATTATTATCGGATTTCAATTTTTGTAATGTTTGGAGTTGTTGTGTGAGCGTACGATATATAAACGCGCTGAAAAATATATCGAAATTCAATATTTTAACTGGGTTCAAAAAGCTATCTTCTCCATACGATCGAGTTAGGACTCGAAACCTTTTCCAATGCGTTCGAAATAGGGGTATAACATTATAAACGGCTAGCGGCACGCCTCGATAGGATGTCAAAATTTTGAGTTGCATTTATCGAGACAATTTGAATTTAATTTAAAAACATATAGTTATATCCTGGTTAACTTCAACTGAAATTATTTCACGTCACAAATTTTTCCCTTTTATTTCGAAAGCACTGTAGCTCTGCAAAATTCTTCCGTAAGCCATCTTCCTCTTTAAAAATATCAGCCGAGCTTCTTTTTTCTCTTCAACTAAAATCAAATTAAAGACTTTGAGAAAAATATATCTCATTCAAAAATGGCAGAAATGAAAAGAATTAAAAAAATCGAACTTCCTCCCTTCCTGCTTGCAGTTCGAAGTCGATGCTCCCCCTCTTTTGTATAAAATAAAAATAAAAAATATATAAAGACGAAATCGCAGTCAAGAGAATCGACATCGCTAGTTCAATTCAAGGCAAAGGAGGCTCTCGCGTTCATTATGGCTAGCGAAGTCGAAATCGTGGAGAGAGGGACGCTCGCAATTTATTGGGAGTCACGATTTCAAAGCTCAGGGATTTTGGCATGGATGTGAGCGTACGCCGCTAGGCGATATCGCGATTTCAAGGATGGGAAGTCGGAATCGATTTCGTTCGATTCAAGAAGAGAGAAGGGGTGGTGATCGAATCCAGCAAACGAGGTGGAAAAGCAGGCGACGTGTGGTTCGGCGACGGAAAATTGACTTTTATGTCGAACTGCGACGAGGCCAGGGTCGAGGTGCTTCGTCTCTGTTGATGGTGGCGATGTCGAGGTTTGGATGACTCGGCCGTGATTCAGGCTTGGTGCCGCGTTGATCGGTCAGGGCAGTGAGGTATTATTATTATTTTTCTTAAATTTATATACAGAAATTATCACAGTAAAGAAAAATTAGTTTGAAATTAAATAATATATACTGGTGATCAATTTGTTTAATAAACTGGTTTAAATTAATTATGATACAAAAAGTTTTAAAAATGTTCAGTAAAGAAATTTCTGTTTGGTTATGTATTGAAAGGTATAATGTAGATATAAGTACATCTATATTAGCACATACATATTTTAAAATATTATTTTAAAAATAATAGGATTGGTGAACAAATTGTTAAGTTAACCTATTTAATTTATTCTAGTTATTAAAAATATTTTAATAGGAAAATTATAAGTTTGAATAAAATTGTTAGTTAATTAAATAATTTATAAAGGAAAATGAGTTTGAATAAAATTCTTAGTTAAGTAAAATTATCAAAAGGAAATAAATTGTTCGAATTATTTGAATATTAATAAATTGTATAAATGTTTATACAAGGTCAAAATTGCAAAGAAAACAAGCTGGAATGGAAATGGATTGCAAAATAAAAGCAAAGGTGAGATCTTCTCACTCACTTGACTGTTTGATGAATTTAAATAGTTGAATTTAAATTCTGGATGTGTTTGGATGAATTGGATAATTTATCTATTGATGATATTAGATATAATAGGATATATATATATATATATATTTGGAGTTGTTGACTTCCCGCATTATATAGCGGATGAGACCCTATGCGCCGCATAATAGCGGATGATATTTTATAAATCCCATATACCGCGATATTCCACCTTGAAGTGGAATGGGTATTTAATTGTTGTGCTAACATCTGTGGATGCAGGGAAACAGGTTGAAGGAATCCAACTAGATTCCTCAAATTGTATGAATTTGTTTCATATGTTGTATGAATTTGTTTCATATGTTTTGTGATGAATTATTGATAATCTGTGAATGATTATATTGATGATTGAATTTGTTGAAGGCTATAATTTAGCCGAATGTATTTTTGGTATTGTTGGATACCAGAAATAAATAAAATTGGATTTTCAAAATTAAAGTAGGAAATTTTAAGTGAACCCCTTTTGAAAGAATTGGGTGAATTTAAAAGAAGGAATTTAAAAGCATAAAGTTGATTTTTGAAATCTTATCGAATTATTTCCAAAATATGCGAAAAGATATTAATAAATGGGTTTTGAATAATATTGTTTAAAAGTTGAAGTATTTATCAAAAATTCAGATTTTAAATAATTTGGAAAGAATTAAGGGTTTATTTAAAAGGTGATAAATTTCTAGAAATCAATTTGGTAATTGATTCGGTATTTGAAAATAAATCTTTGGGAAATCAATATGAAGATTTATTTGGTGTTGAATGAAAATGGATTTTGTGTTGAAATAAATTTGGAAATCGATTTGTAAAATGATTTGGTATTTGGAAATAAATCCAGAAATAAATTTGCAAATGGTTTGTTATTTGGAAATAAACTTAGAAATCAATTTGCAAATGTTCTGTTCTATTGAAAATAGACTTGGGAATAAATTTGTAAAATTGATTTGGTATTTGAAATAAATGGAAGAATCAATTTGAAATTTGATTCGGTGTTGAAATAAATTTAGAAATCAATTTGAAATTTGATTTGGGGGTTGAAAGTGAATATTTGAAAAATCGTATATAAGTGGATATTTGAAACTTTAAATTCACAGTGAAAATAAATAATATCTAGAATTTTATTCCGCGAGTAAAAAGTGATTTGAAATTGGTTTTCAAAGTGATGAAGTGTGGAAAATATATATATCTTGCAAAGATATTGTGAAATTTAATAATTTGGAAAAAATTTCAGATTGGATAATTATTGTGAATATTGTTTGATAGTAAAATATCCAACTATCAGTATAAACAATTTAGGGAAATTATTAAGGCTTGTTGTTTGTTGAGAACGTTGTTTGATAGTTAAATAACCGACTGTTAATATTTTCCTTTGAAATAGCACTTGAATTTGTTTTAAAAACAAGCGCTCATTATTCGGTTTAGCCAGGAGAGGACTTTGTGTCATATAACCCATTCCGAATAATGATACGACGTTATGGAATTGCAATTGAAGACCGGATTTGCAAGGGCTTCTTCTTTTATTGGACGAAGTGTCTTCGATTCTGTTCGAACCCGGAACAGACTTGTATGGTCGTATGTCTGACACTACACTTTGAGATATAAAGAAGATTTCTTTCAAATACATTTCTGTTTGGTGGCGGAGAATTTATTCTCTTAGCTTAACACCCTTCTCTGAGACGTACGAGCTCAGAGGTTATGTAGTTGAAGGTTATCAGTGATATACTCTCAATTTGGTAGTGTGGCGTGCTAAGTGCTGCTATGTGTTGCTGATCATTTGTTGATCATTTGTGATCAAAGCATGGCTTTCGTGTAAAGCGTAGCTTTGTGGACGAGACCTCATCGAACCTCACACCCCGGAAATGGTCGAAACAGGAAAATGCGGCAAGGTTATGAGGGTCGAACCCTTTAGGGTATGTCATTTCCTTCTGGAAAAAGGTGGTATCATGGTATGGAGCCCAGATATTTTACCTGTGTGGTTGCTCCAATCTCATTTACTATGTGATTGTTGCTTTGTGATCGAGGGCCCTCAGATAAAGGTCGCAAACGACTAGGGGTGGCATACTCGTGTAGTAGTTACCTAGTAAGAGGTAACCCGGCCTTGTGTTGGCAGAGAGCTGGTTAAGTTCTCGGGACGTCCCTCCAGAGGCATACCCATGTGGCATAGGAAGTTCCTTAGCCTGACCATTTGTTGGAAAAAACCAAAGAAACAATACGAACCTTGTACGGTTTTAGTTGTATAACCTGATATGGAATGTGGCGGTAACCTACTATTGAACATAGACATACAATAATGGTTGTATGCTGGCTAAGATTGATATTATACTTTCAAAATGTTTTCCACACTAGACATTAATGATAATATAAAAAAGATTTTGCGTATCAAGCATGTTTGACTATCATAAGGAGAAATCTCCTCCAATTCTGCATTTGCATTGTGTGTGTGGCGGGAGGCCTTATGGTAGTTTCACTTTCCAAAAGCATTGTGAATTTCTTTTATTTTCTTTGTGAAAATAACTATTTTTAAGATCTCACACCAGTCCCACGACTGACCTGGAGTTTATTGTTCCCTTTCTAAACTCTGGGTGCCCAAAATTTTCCACACGGGCAGCCTAGAGTCTGGTTATCAGGTCATTCTGGAATTCAGAAGTTGCTGTGGAGATCTGGAGGCGAGCTGGATGGCGAGGCGTATCACTTATATTATGTATTATCCGCTGTGTATTATGTTATGTGGACAAGTTTATGTAACTGTACAGTGATGTGTGTTGTTGTTGTAAACTCTGATGATGTATTGTATAAACTGATATAGTTTTTTTATTATAAAGATTATTCATTCATCTATTATATATTGTTCCGCTGCGAATGTGAGATTCTGTTGTTGTTTCTTTTTCTTTCTTCTTCTACCTCTTCTTTTCAACCCTAATTATTCGGTTTTCCAGCATTCGATTGTGCGGCATTTGATACAGTGGACGTATTAATGTCGATTTTCAAGCGTCGAAAAGTCGTATCGTTACATGTGGTATCAGAGCAATTGGTTAAGCGACAACCCTGGCTCTGTTGGGTGTTACTCATTAGAGATAGAGTCTGTAGTACTCTAGAATGAGTATGAGTGTAATAATAGATGCGAGCGCGTATTTGTTAGTGAATATAAAAATAATTATTTTATATTGTGTTGACTTATCGGTTGATTGTTTATAGATTCTGGTCGGTGCAGTTTGGCCAACTGTAATCGATAGGGGTTTCTAAACTCTTAAACAAGATAAACTGACACAATATTGTTTTAAATAGGGTAAATGAAATAATTTTACCCAAAACTATTTTTGTATAGAAAAGAAATCTTTTTCCGTAAATTATTATAGTATATGGTTGCTTGGTTGTTAGGGAGAGATAATATTGAATTATTATCATCGTTATATGGAAACGGAATAATAAATAATGTTATAACCAAAGATTTGGAGAGAAATTCATTTAACAAATGAAATTTATAAATATGAATTGAAAGGATAAGGAAATGAATTCTTATACAAATGAGATTTGTAAATGTAAATTGTAAATGTGATTTATAATTTGAAATAGAATTCCAGGAAAATATTTGCAAATAAATTCATTTATGGAATGAAATTGGTAATGTGAATTTATAAATAAGTTTTATAAATTGAAATGAGATGCCAGAGTAATTTTTGCAATACAGATTAAAGGATTTAGATTGAAAATTCAAAGGATTAAATTTCCTAATTTGAAAATGGTTTCCAAAAGTCTGGAAAATAATTATTTGAGAAGTATTTTTAGGTTGGATATGAAATCTGGTGAGATTTGAAATTTAAAAATATTTGGGAAAATATTTTGAAGGGACATAATTGATTTCAGAGTTAGTTTTGAAATGTGAGTAATTGTTAAAAAGACTCTGGAATTTCTTTAAAAAGTAATGGAATGTAAATAAGTTTGATGACTTATAAAATATTTGAAATTTGATTGGAATGAGATTCAAATTGAAATGGTAATTGTGAATTTGTGAATGAACAAATGAGGTTACATTTGTAAATAAATGAATTGGAATTGAAAAATGGAATGAGATTTGATTTGAATCAAGTTGAATAAAAATCCAAACATGGAAAATAAAATAAAATAAAATGGATTGAATTCAAGTAAACAAATTTGATAATGTATTAATTCATGAAATAATGAATTGGAAGTTGAATTAGTTAAATTAAAGTTGAGTTGTGAGCTAAATTTGAAAATGGTTTGCATTTGCATATAAATTCAAGTAAGTAGAAAAAATAAATTGAAATTTCCTTGATAAAGATAAAGTAAATTCAGGATGAATTGAATATGGAAATTTGAAATTTAAAAAGGATAAGTGAATATACTAATTGAATTAAATTAGTAGATGGAATGGACTTGATAAATGGAAAATCAAATCAAGAATTTAAATTAGAAATTGTTTACAAGGAAAATATAACTTGAGTTTTGAGTTGAAATAACTTAAGCAATATTTGGATAAATGCTCGACTTAAGTAAAATTGTGAAATGGTTGTCGTCGATTTTTATTGAATGGTTTTCAATGAAATTTGTTTGATTAATGAAATGCAAATTGAATTGAATGGAATCAATTGGAAAAGAAATGGAATTAAAATAAATTGAGTTGGTATCAATTTAAATTAGTTATAAACTAGAATGGATATTATATTAAGTGAATATCGTTGCATATAAATGGTTGTCGTTGACGCAAACGAGGTTATATAAAATTCTATGAGTTATTAAAAGAAAATAAAATTTGATTTTTGAATCAATTGAAATGGATATGAATTCGTTTCGCTTAAAAATGAATTGAATGTAAGGAACTGCATTGTAAATCACTTGAATTGAATAGAAATGGTATGTGAATTAGATGAAAGCGATTAAATTTGTATTGAAACTTGATAAATTGCTAATGGAAATTTTTTTGAGTATATTGGTTACGAAAACTACTTGTTTGTTATTGAAAATGAGTAAAATGTTAATAGATTTCCTATATATGTCACTTACGTGTTTAAATTGAGTAAGTACAGGTACAAGGGGCCGTTTGGATGCATTTTGGTCGAGCAAATAGCTAAATAAATAAGCCGCTTTGCTTAAAATGCTAATAAAGGTACGCCTACGTAATAAAAATAGGAAATATGAACTGCTTTGTTTTTCCGACCGAGTGGGTCGATGTATATATATTTATCTCTTGTCAAATTGTAAAAGCTCCTCCGTACAAGGGAGACTACGTCAAAAAATTTTGAAAATTTTGGGAGTTAGAAATATTTTGGAATTTTTGAAAATTTTCAGTAACGATAAATGATTTCAAATTTGAATTTGAGATAAGGTAAATAGGATTCAATATCTAAAATGAAGTAAATTGAATTCAAATGGAATTGAAAATGCAAAGTTGAATGGAAATGAATATATAACTTTGTTAGTGAAGTGAAAATAAATATAAGAAGTATGTAAATACTTATATTGAACTTAAGAAATGGATAATGGAATTCTTAAGTAAAATTTAGAATTGAGGAAATATTCTAAGTTAATAAGTAAATGAAAATTTATCTGGAAGTAGTAAAATAGTGATTGTTAATAAGTGGATAGAAATCAAAATATAAACGTGAATAAAAGAAAAGAAATATATAAAAATGATTTTGAAAGCTATGATTGGAAATTATTGCTAGTAGTATACAGGTGTTTTAAAGGCAAAAGAAAATTGGGATTTTTGATTTCAGAAGATAAATTGGAATTTGCTCGGCAAAGGTATGTATTTAAAATTTCTGTATGAAATTTGATTGGGTTTTTGATCTAGCCATTTGGCGTTTGTTTTCTTATGGAATCTGGGGGTCCGTAGGAACATTTTGTAGTCGTACCGAGCTAGCCACGCAAAGGAGACGCTGGCGAAATTTTTCGAAAATTTAGAGAGTTAGAAATTTTTAAGAAATTTTGGATAATTTAAAATTTGAATTTAAATTTAAATTTGAATTGTGAAGTAAAATAAAGTTGCTTGAAACTATGAAAATGTTTGGAAAATTAATAAGGATGATAGTGTGGTTATGATAAGAAGATTGGTTTGAGAATTCGATAAAACTGTTTGGTTTTGGGAAAATGATAAACGGGTTGAGGATCATTCTTCTTAACTTGTAATTCGGGACGAAATTCTTTTAATGAGGGAAGAATGTGACGACCCTGAATATTTGACATTGGAAATCATAATATTTAGTTGATTTTAAATATCTGGAAGTTAGTTTAATTTGAAATTAAAATATCAGAATGAATTTGGCAATTTAATTATTGAATTTAATTTATTGCAGTTGGGTAAAAATATTGAATCTTGATTTTTAAGCTGATTAAAAATATTTTCAAGGGTTAGAAAATTCATATTTATGTTACTAAAGGTAATGGAACTTTCAGAATTGAATTTGAAACTGTTTTGTTCAGTTTTGAAATTTTATCGTTTAAATTGATATTTAAAAATAGCCTTCGGGGGCACAGTCTCGGAATTCGATGGAACCAGTTTCATTGGATCCGTAATATTGTATTATTATCGGATTTCAATTTTCGTAATGTTTGGAGTTGTTGTGTGAGCATACGATATATAAACGCGCTGAAAAATATATCAAAATTCAATATTTTAACTGGGTTCAAAAAGCTATCTTCTCCATACGATCGAGTTAGGATTCGAAACCTTTTCCAATGCATTCGAAATAGGGGTATAACATTATAAACGCCTAGCGGCATGCCTCAATAGGATGTCAAAATTTTGAGTTGCATTTATCGAGAAGATTTGAATATAATTTAAAAACATATAGTTATATCCTGGTTAACTTCAGCCGAAATTATTTCACGTCACAACCTTTTCCCTTTCATTTCGAAAGCACTATAGCTCTGCAAAATTCTTCCGTAAGCCATCTTCCTCTTTAAAAATATCAGCCGAGCTTCTTTTTTCTCTTCAACTAAAATCAAATTAAAGACTTTGAGAAAAATATCTCTCATTCAAAAATGGCAGAAATGAAAAGAATTAAAAAAATCGAACTTCCTCCCTTCCTGCTTGCAGTTCGAAGTCGATGCTCCCCCTCTTTTGTATAAAATAAAAATAAAAAAAATATAAAGACGAAATCGCAGTCAGGAGAATCGACATCGCTAGTTCGATTCAAGGAAAAGGAGTCTCTCGCATTCATTATGGCTGGCAAAGTCGAAATAATGGAGAGAGGGACGCTCGCGATTTATTGGGAGTTATGATTTCAGAGCTCAGGGATTTTGGTGTGGATGTGAGCGTACGCCGCTAGGCGATATCGCGATTTCAAGGGTGGGAAGTCGGAATCGATTTAGTTCGATTCAAGAAGAGAGAAGGGGTGGTGATCGAATCCAGCAAACGAGGTGGAAAAGCAGGCAACGTGTGGTTCGGCGATGGAAAATTGACTTTTATGTCGAACTGCGAGGTGGCCAGGGTCAAGGTGCTTCGTCTCTGGTGATGGTGGCAATGTCGAGGTCTAGATGGCTCGGCCGTGATTCAGGCTTGGTGCCGCGTTGATCGGTCAGGGCAGTGAGGTATTATTATTATTTTTCTTAAATTTATATACAGAAATTATCACAGTAAAGAAAAATTAGTTTGAAATTAAATAATATATACTGGTGATCAATTTGTTTAATAAACCGATTTAAATTATTTATGATACAAAAAGTTTTAAAAATGTTCAATAAAGAAATTTCTGTTTGGTTATGTATTGAAAGGTATAATGTAGATATAAGTACATCTATATTAGCACATACATATTTTAAAATATTATTTTAAAAATAATAGGATTGGTGAACAAATTGTTAAGTTAACCTATTTAATTTATTCTAGTTATTAAAAAGATTTTAATAGGAAAATTATAAGTTTGAATAAAATTGTTAGTTAATTAAATAATTTATAAAGGAAAATGAGTTTGAATAAATTTCTTAGTTAAGTAAAATTATCAAAAGGAAATAAATTGTTCGAATTATTTGAATATTAATAAATTGTATAAATGTTTATACAAGGTCAAAATTGCAAAGAAAACAAGCTGGAATGGAAATGGATTGCAAAATAAAAGCAAAGGTGAGATCTTCTCACTCACTTGACTATTTGATGAATTTAAATAGTTGAATTTAAATTCTGGATGTGTTTGGATGAATTGGATGATTTATCTATTGATGATATTAGATATAGTAGGATATATATATATATATATATATTTGGAGTTGTTGACTTCCCACATTATATAGCGGATGAGACCCTATGCGCTGCATAATAGCGGATGATATTTTATAAATCCCATATACCGTGATATTCCACCTCGAAGTGGAATGGGTATTTAATTGTTGTGCTAACATCTGTGGATGCAGGGAAACAGGTTGAAGGGATCCAACTGGATTCCTCAAATTGTATGAATTTGTTTCATATGTTTTATGAATTTGTTTCATATGTTGTGTGATGAATTATTGATAATCTGTGAATGATTATATTGATGATTGAATTTGTTGAAGGCTATAATTTAGCCGAATGTATTTTTGGTATCGTTGGATACCAGAAATAAATAAAATTCGATTCACTTTTCTATTATTTAGTATATATATCAATTCACTTTTCTATTATTTAGTTTTGAAATATTTACTTAATCATTTCAACAACATCTAAATACAACTTCAATTCACAAGTTTAAATAAAAAAAATATCCCATTTAAATGTATGTAAATTTGAAATATTCATTTAAGTCACTTTTAATCAAATTCAAGTTATAAAACATATCTTTAAAATTTCAAATTTAATAAATTTCAAATCAAACTTTTTTTAGAAAAATTCTTAAATAAATATAATTTGAAATAAATTTCAAATCATTATAAACTCTATATTTAAAAAATATAGATATTAAATAAATACTTAAACATACTATTTATCAACTTCATTAAATCAACTTTAATAAATCTTTAAAATCAATATTTATCAAAACCATATATTTCTTTTCAAAACCATAGAAATCATTTTCAAAAATATTTATATATATATAGACCAACGGTGTCTGTATATAATTTTCTACCCTATGGTCAAGTGATACGGATATTTATCATTTCAATCCGCAATTTAAATATATACGGGTATATATCTTTTCAACCCACATTCCCAAATTCAATTCAATGAAAATCGCTCGGGTTTATCATTTGTAACGACCCGTATTTTTAACACTTTAAAAATACGAATTAAAATGAAAATTTTGGATAAAAATCCGAAGGAAATAAAATTTTGTGTTGTTAAATGCAAATTACAAGTTAAAATACAAAACTGAATTCTGAAATAACTTATTTGTAAAATAAATATGGATGTTAACTTGTAGTGAATGTAAATAATGAATTGAATTTGATTGTAAACCAAATTGGTTATGATTGTAAACAAAGAATAAATAAAATGGTAGATTTAATAATGGAAGTTTATGTTTTTGAAACTAATATAAATAAATGTAACTTAATATTATAGTTGATTGAAATCAGATAATAACTGAAACTGTAATTCGATAAAGATGTCAACTTGTAATTGAACGTAAGTAAAGATTTGAATTTAAATGTAACAAGTAATGGAATTGAATTGAATTTGATTGTAAACAACGAAATAAATAAAATGTTACATTTAATATTGAAGTTATAATATGGAATCAACGTAAATGAATGTAATTTAATATTACTGTGAATTTAAATAAGATGATAGCTGAAGAAAATGAAAGTAAATGAATTATAAACTATTGATAATAATGTATAAGTAAATGGTTGATTCAATAATGAAAGTGTAAATCGAAATAAAAGAATTCATTTGGAATTAAGTAACTTGAATTTGAATTACAATATAATTGAACGCTGAATCTAATATAATCTTTTATATTGGATTTATAATGGAAAACTGCATTGTAGAAGATTGTTAATTACTGTGAAATTAAAAATGGAATTTGTGAACAATTGAAATTTGATTTAAAAAGTTAATAATTTAAAATTGGTAATTTTATATTGAAATTAAACAGTCGAATAATTTATTTTTCGAATATTGGATTTAATTAGACAATTAAATCGATAATTTAATAAGTTAAATTTCATAAATAATTGAAAATCGAGTTGAATATGATTGAAAATGATTTGTAAAATTTTACCTTATCATATTGGAGTTATAGTAATGTTATAGAACTTTTAAACTTGAATTTAAAGTTAATATGTGAAAATTGAATATTTTAATATTTAATATCGACTGAAAATAGCCATTTTTCGAACAGTCTCAGAATTTAACGAAACTAGTTCCATTGGATCCGTAATAGTTTGTTATTGTTGGATTTCAATTTTCGTAGCAATCGGAGTTATCGTTTGACCGTGGCAGCTCGAAATGCATCGAATTGTTTTTAATATTAATTCGGCGAGAGAAAATAGTCTTTTTTCAAAAAGTCTCGGATTTCGACGAAACCAATTTCATCGGATCCATAATGTCATATTATTGTAAGGTTTCAAATTTCGTGTCAATCGGATTTACCGTTTGTTCGGGGCGAGCCCAAACGCACAGAAATTTGAATACCGATTTAATTTTAAATCGATCGTTTATTGCCATAACTCACACATACGATCGAATTAGCTTCCGAAACATGTTCCATTGTGTTCGGAACGTGGGGTAAACCTTAGAAACGCCAGCCGGCACGCTTCGTTTGGAGTTCGGAAAATTTCGGGTGAATAGTGTTTTGCAATTTTCTATAAAAGGCCCTCCATTTCACAATTTGCAAACAAACGTTAGGGTTTCAAGCCAGCCGCCACTTATACTTCAATGGCCAGAAATGCACGAATCTTCTCCCCTCAATTACTCAAAATCTGTCGATAATTAGAGAAAACTTCCAACACGAAAGTTGTAGAGCACGACGAGAGCTTCAAATCCATACGGAGATGATCGAAAACGGAGCTTCGAGTCAACGGGAAATCGAGCACGAAGGGGCTGCGTTTTTCACGCAATTCGAGGCAGAGGAGGAGGCCGAGCTTCAAGCTATTCCAGGTGAAGGTGGAGTAAGGCGGTGGCTTCGAAGTGGTGTAACCTGATCGTCTTCAAGTTGCTCGGTTTGGTCGTGAAAATTCATGGAGTAAAGGCGGCTTTGTGTTGTACGTGTTTATCACGTTGAAGAGGAAGATGAAGGGGACGGCCCAGATCTGAAGATGCAGAAACGAACGGCCGTGATCTGATCTAGGGTTAGAAAAATAAAAATAAAGCTGAAATTGTATATTTAAATTCATACAAACTTTGAAAAATCATAACTTTTTCATACGAGGTCCGTTTTGCACGAAACAAGATGCTTTGGAATCGTATGGACTAGCACTACGCTATGCAGCTGGATCGGAATCATTTGGAGCTAGAGAAAAATTTGAGTTAAATCGAACGTCGTTCGATTTGATTTAAAATCGTAAAAATCAAGGTGAGTGTTTTATAACGCTCACAACGTACTAGAATATTCTGATGCTAGTTAAATTTGATATTGTGAAGTGATATTATTTTATTAGTCGTTGTTGATAAAAATTTAATTGTCATCTAGATCGTCGTTGAATTTAATGTTAGAAATTAAAAATTGACAGTTAAATTAAATAGGAATTTGATTGCGATTAAATTACCTGATATTGATAACTATGAAATTGCTGTGAATTGTATTGTCTATTGGATGATTTATTCGATGGATGCTATTGGTTGATATTTAATTGTTTGGATGTTTATTTGCTTATATATATCCTGTGATACATATGACATTGTGATCGGTTTAAGTGATATATATTCATCTCTGACATTTAACTGAAATAAATAATCACTTGGCCGTAGGATAGAAAATTATATACGGACACCGGATTGGCTAAATTAATTGATTTTAAAAGTTGTTTTGAAATTATTTAAATGAATTGATTTTAAGAATAAAATCCAAATTATGGAAATTGAATTATTTTGAATTGGAGCTTGAAATGTTGGAATTTAAACTTGATAATCGAAATTGTTTAATTAATCGAAGTTTAGTTTTTTAATTAAAAATTGAAATACGGCATAAATTTTCGGAAGTTGATTTGTTTGAAAGATTGGACTTTTATTCGAACTTTGACTATTTCTAAGAAAACTTATATGAAATGATATTTTAGGTTTGAGTTTAGAATTGAAATTTGGATTCAAAAATTTGGTATTGAAAGTAAATTTGATTTAATGTTTAAATCGATATTTTGAAATTGGATTTGGAATTGAAATTGGAAATTAACTGGGAATTGGAATTTAAATCAATTTGGAATTGAAGTTAAATTCATTTGGAATTGGAATTGAAATTTAAATTCATTTGGAATTGGGATTGAAATTGGAAATTAATGTGGAATTGGAAATTAATTTGGAATTGGTAATTAATTTGAAATTGGAAATTAAAAGTGAACGGAATTTGTTTATTGGAATCGAAATTTATATGGAATCAAAATTTATTCGAGTTGAAATCAGAATTGAATCGATTAAATCGAAATGGAAATTTGAATTGATTTGGGTAGGAAATTGGGAAGTTGACCGGTTTGACTTTGGAATTTGTTTTAAATGAATATTTTAGTATAAATGATTTAAAATCTATATTCTTTAAATATTGAAATTATTTTGATTTTCAAACTGTTTTACTATATAAACCATTTTTATATTCAAATTATTTTCGATTAAACTATTTAAATATTTTCTATTAAACTATTTTAACTATTGTAATTATTTAAACTACTTTTAAAGTACTTAAAACTATTTTCTAAAATTTTCAAGCTGGTCAATAAGGTGAATTGTTTATATTTAAATCTTGAATTTAAATACGAATTGGGATAAATGAAGTTGCAACCTAAATTGAAATTCGAAATGATTTTGAAATCGAAATGAGATATTGAGGCGAAAAATGATTTTTGAAACAGAATCTTACATTTTGAATAAATATGATGATATTTGAAATGGATTTGATTTTGAAGCGAATATGATATTTTGATATCAATTATGAATCGATTTGAAAATGTAAAAGATCGAACCGGTGTGAAAAATATAACGTAGTTATTAAAGAGACCGGGATCGGATATGGACATACTCTCTGTCGATACCGAAAACCACTTTAATAACTAATACACGCGGAGTGTTGATCCAGAATGAAGTGGATGGTTTTGGTGAACGTGTTGATTTGAAGAAAGAGAACGATTTTGGATGACCCCTGACATGACTAAAACAGGAGCCGCGCCGGGCCATTGAGGTTCGCCACCTCTAGCGGACACACTTCTTCGATACCATGTCTATTACATTTGTGATTCGATTTGGGTGCACCCCTCGATTTTGGGAGTGTTGTTTCGCGGTGTTGGGGTAGTAGCTGCTATGCCCAACATCAGTCCGGATCACGCAACTACTAGTATCCTAGTTGGTATTGCCTCATGTACCTTGTCATACTGATTATCCTATTCGCGACCACTACGATTTTGGTTTGTACCTTTAGTATATGGATTGCCCTCTGGTGACTTCCGGTTTTGGGGAAACTACGGTCTTGTATATGCTATTGGGAATAAAACTGTGTTAAGGGTGGAATGGGCCATGGCTTAACGCTAGTTTGATATTTTACTTTATGATAGACATTATTGTATATAGCGTATTCTATTATATAGTAGATAGTTTAACGGATCCTTAGGAGATGGAAATCCCGAACATCTCTTAAGTTAATGCACGCACGTTAAACACTGGATAGGAGGTGTCTAAAACCCGTAAACATCTCCGACGCCATCGCACTCATTTTTACTTATTCGATTTAACTTACATGAGATATTTTAGTCCTGACTCGAGTGTTTTGTCTTTTCATTACGCTCGGGTCAGCCTGAGCATTTCAGATAAGGTTGAAGATCTATTCTGGAGGACGAAGACGGAGTTTGGTATTACATCATTTGTATTCTACTACTGTATTATTTTTCCGCTGCATTGTTGTATTATCTCTGATATGTATGTAACTCTGATTTATGATGTATAATAATAATCAAATTTATTTATTTAACAGCTTCATGAACTGTTATTTTATTATTATATCTTGTTCCTTCCGCTGCGAGATTCTGAGTTTGTTTCTGTTCTTTCCTTTCTTTTCTTATTTAACCCCATTAACCATCCGCCCTTTTGAATGGTTTAGAATCGGCATGTGTGTCTGATTTGTCGATTTAAACTGTCCAAAAAGGTGGCCCGTTACAGTTGGTATCAGAGCTTAGGTTTAGATTACCTGAGCTCTAGTGGGGAATAACTCGTTGAAATAGGGTTGAAACCTATGAATGAGTTGAGTGTATATGAGAGAGCGTACTTGTTATTTGCTATAAAATGGTTTTATATTGTGTTGATTTGTTCCGTTGAGTATTTATAAATTCTGGTCGGTACATGGGACGCCATGGCATCGATAGGGATTTCTAAACACTCGAATAGGACAAACTGACATAATATCGTTTTGAATTATATTTTATATAAATATTATTATGAATATATAAATTTTGATTGTATTGGTTGGTAGGAGATGATAATATTAGATTATCGTCGTCAATTGGTTGACTTGTCAATATTTCTAAATTATTGACAAATGAGAAAAAAAAATGAATTTGGGAAATATAATTGAAAATGGAATTAAATGAATATGATTTTGGATTTGAGAATATAAATTCCAATGTTTGAAATTTGTTGCAAATGGTTTGAAAATAATATACATATTATATGAAAGAAACTCGAATAGGAAAGATTTTAAATGACTTTGAAATGAAATAAGTGATGTATGCCCCACTTGACGTTTGGAAAATAAGTTTCGGTAATGTGTGCACGCATTATCGACGTTTATTTTTCAAGAGTCCGAGTGGGGGAGACCACTAAATGTTTTCTGTACTCTTCGAATAAACTAGAAAATGAATTTTTCTAAAATATGAAATAGAATTTAAAGGTTAAAATGAAAATTTAAATTGTAATAGTAAACCTTAATGTGATAAATAATAAATTGAAGATTTGTTAAATAAGCTCAACACTAGAATTTAATGAAAATAAGTTGTATATTATCAACTGCACTAAATTTGCATAACCATAACTTACCTAATATTTAAAAGTTTAAAATGCATATTTTGATAAGTGAGTAAAAAAAAAAATATACAAGTATGATAGTGTAAATAAAATGTGAAGATCAAATTGATAGTTGCAAATATAAAAGAAATTCAAATTGAAAAATGAATAATATATACTTAGTTGATGGTATAAAATTAAATTTGAACAAGCAAAATTATTGAATTAAATCAATGAGGAAAACAAGTAAAGTGAATTATGGAATTTGATATAATTCAAACAAAGTAAATGAATTGAGTAAACTTGATTTGTTTGGAAATGAATAAACCAATTGAGACAAATAAAAGAAATTGATTGACTTGGTGGTAAATTTGGTATGGACGTTAATGTTGTTGTGCTTTGGTTGTAGATGGATGTTAGGTAAGTAAATACGATTCATAATGTAATGGAATTGAATAAATGGAATAAAAATTTAAGTAATTAAATTCAATTTGTAGTAAGGTGATGTTGAATATAATTGAATTCAATTTAATGTGAAGCAAAATTGTCTTGAGTTAAAATGTGGAGGTAATAAAGTGAATAAACCGAAAAACGAATTTAATGTAAACTTATTTCATAAAAATATAAAAGAAATTAACAACTTTGGGTTAATGTTTGATTTTCCGGAAACTTTAAATTGGATAGTTTGTATTTGTAATAACAAACAAATGTAGAAATCTAAAATTGTCCGGTATGTGCTGAAACTAAAAGTACCATAACTTTTAAATGAATAATCGGAATTTGATGATCTTGGACTTTTCGGAAAGCTTAGAATCTGTAGCACGACTTTTGTTTAGAGTATTTCAGAAAATTCATTCGTTTACTAGGTTAAAAATGTAAATGTCTATCGCTGTCCTGTGTAAGAATAAGCAAAACCAATAGCATTTGATCTTAGTATTTATGACATAACTTTTTACTGGTGTATCGGATTTTGATGATCTTGCACTTTCTGAAAAGCTTAGAACTTAAGCTAAAACTTTTGTTTTAAGAATTTGGTGTTTTAATGTCGTTTAGATGGTCAAAAACGTGACCAAATGTCGCTGACCTGCGCAATTCATTGCCAGGCTGAGGCGTTCCTATTTAGTAAAACGGTCGTAACTTTTGAACGGATGGTCCGAATTTTATGATTTTGGACATTCCGGAAAGCCTGAAACAAATGCAACAACTTTTATTTAGATTCCATTTTAAAATTTAATCGTTTAGGTGACCAAAAACTGGGATTTGTTCGCTGTCCTGAATTTAAAAATTTCAGTTTTGAAGTTAAATATGTATATGTATGTCGTTTATGCTAAGTATATTGATCTATCTTTATATGCATGGTTCTAACTTGGTTATTGAGCATTTTAGTAGGTAGCAAAGGGGTTGCGCTTCGCTTGTGGAGCTCGCTTCTGCGCTAAATGCAAAATGTAAGTTAAAATGCTAATAAACGCTTAATAGAAGGTACGTTCTCGGATTACAGTTTATGTTGTGGTATATTATTGTGTTCCCCATGTTTTGGGATGCCTCATTCTTGAAATGAGATGTATATCATGCAATTATTACCATGTGAAATTTTTCGGTCCTAGCCGCGCAAAGGAAGTGCTACCGAAATTTTTCAAAAATCCGGGAGTTAGAAAATTTTGAGAAAAAAAAATCCTATAACTAAATTTTGCAAATAAGTCGAATATATTGAATGAATTATATCTAAATGATGGTTTCCCCTTCTCCGTTCCTTTTCGAGGACGAAAAGTTTTAAGTGGGGGAGAATGTAACGACCCGTATTTTTAACACTTTAAAAATACGAATTAAAATGAAAATTTTGGATAAAAATCCGAAGGAAATAAAATTTTGTGTTGTTAAATGCAAATTACAAGTTAAAATACAAAACTGAATTCTGAAATAACTTATTTGTAAAATAAATATGGATGTTAACTTGTAGTGAATGTAAATAATGAATTGAATTTGATTGTAAACCAAATTGGTTATGATTGTAAACAAAGAATAAATAAAATGGTAGATTTAATAATGGAAGTTTATGTTTTTGAAACTAATATAAATAAATGTAACTTAATATTATAGTTGATTGAAATCAGATAATAACTGAAACTGTAATTCGATAAAGATGTCAACTTGTAATTGAACGTAAGTAAAGATTTGAATTTAAATGTAACAAGTAATGGAATTGAATTGAATTTGATTGTAAACAACGAAATAAATAAAATGTTACATTTAATATTGAAGTTATAATATGGAATCAACGTAAATGAATGTAATTTAATATTACTGTGAATTTAAATAAGATGATAGCTGAAGAAAATGAAAGTAAATGAATTATAAACTATTGATAATAATGTATAAGTAAATGGTTGATTCAATAATGAAAGTGTAAATCGAAATAAAAGAATTCATTTGGAATTAAGTAACTTGAATTTGAATTACAATATAATTGAACGCTGAATCTAATATAATCTTTTATATTGGATTTATAATGGAAAACTGCATTGTAGAAGATTGTTAATTACTGTGAAATTAAAAATGGAATTTGTGAACAATTGAAATTTGATTTAAAAAGTTAATAATTTAAAATTGGTAATTTTATATTGAAATTAAACAGTCGAATAATTTATTTTTCGAATATTGGATTTAATTAGACAATTAAATCGATAATTTAATAAGTTAAATTTCATAAATAATTGAAAATCGAGTTGAATATGATTGAAAATGATTTGTAAAATTTTACCTTATCATATTGGAGTTATAGTAATGTTATAGAACTTTTAAACTTGAATTTAAAGTTAATATGTGAAAATTGAATATTTTAATATTTAATATCGACTGAAAATAGCCATTTTTCGAACAGTCTCAGAATTTAACGAAACTAGTTCCATTGGATCCGTAATAGTTTGTTATTGTTGGATTTCAATTTTCGTAGCAATCGGAGTTATCGTTTGACCGTGGCAGCTCGAAACGCATCGAATTGTTTTTAATATTAATTCGGCGAGAGAAAATAGTCTTTTTTCAAAAAGTCTCGGATTTCGACGAAACCAATTTCATCGGATCCATAATGTCATATTATTGTAAGGTTTCAAATTTCGTGTCAATCGGATTTACCGTTTGTCCGGGGCGAGCCCAAACGCACAGAAATTTGAATACCGATTTAATTTTAAATCGATCGTTTATTGCCATAACTCACACATACGATCGAATTAGCTTCCGAAACATGTTCCATTGTGTTCGGAACGTGGGGTAAACCTTAGAAACGCCAGCCGGCACGCTTCGTTTGGAATTCGAAAAATTTCGGGTGAATAGTGTTTTGCAATTTTCTATAAAAGGCCCTCCATTTCACAATTTGCAAACAAACGTTAGGGTTTCAAGCCAGCCGCCACTTATACTTCAATGGCCAGAAATGCACGAATCTTCTCCCCTCAATTACTCAAAATCTGTCGATAATTAGAGAAAACTTCCAACACGAAAGTTGTAGAGCACGACGAGAGCTTCAAATCCATACGGAGATGATCGAAAACGGAGCTTCGAGTCAACGGGAAATCGAGCACGAAGGGGCTGCGTTTTTCACGCAATTCGAGGCAGAGGAGGAGGCCGAGCTTCAAGCTATTCCAGGTGAAGGTGGAGTAAGGCGGTGGCTTCGAAGTGGTGTAACCTGATCGTCTTCAAGTTGCTCGGTTTGGTCGTGAAAATTCATGGAGTAAAGGCGGCTTTGTGTTGTACGTGTTTATCACGTTGAAGAGGAAGATGAAGGGGACGGCCCAGATCTGAAGATGCAGAAACGAACGGCCGTGATCTGATCTAGGGTTAGAAAAATAAAAATAAAGCTGAAATTGTATATTTAAATTCATACAAACTTTGAAAAATCATAACTTTTTCATACGATGTCCGTTTTGCACGAAACAAGATGCTTTGGAATCGTATGGACTAGCACTACGCTATGCAGCTGGATCGGAATCATTTGGAGCTAGAGAAAAATTTGAGTTAAATCGAACGTCGTTCGATTTGATTTAAAATCGTAAAAATCAAGGTGAGTGTTTTATAACGCTCACAACGTACTAGAATATTCTGATGCTAGTTAAATTTGATATTGTGAAGTGATATTATTTTATTAGTCGTTGTTGATAAAAATTTAATTGTCATCTAGATCGTCGTTGAATTTAATGTTAGAAATTAAAAATTGACAGTTAAATTAAATAGGAATTTGATTGCGATTAAATTACCTGATATTGATAACTATGAAATTGCTGTGAATTGTATTGTCTATTGGATGATTTATTCGATGGATGCTATTGGTTGATATTTAATTGTTTGGATGTTTATTTGCTTATATATATCCTGTGATACATATGACATTGTGATCGGTTTAAGTGATATATATTCATCTCTGACATTTAACTGAAATAAATAATCACTTGGCCGTAGGATAGAAAATTATATACGGACACCGGATTGGCTAAATTAATTGATTTTAAAAGTTGTTTTGAAATTATTTAAATGAATTGATTTTAAGAATAAAATCCAAATTATGGAAATTGAATTATTTTGAATTGGAGCTTGAAATGTTGGAATTTAAACTTGATAATCGAAATTGTTTAATTAATCGAAGTTTAGTTTTTTAATTAAAAATTGAAATACGGCATAAATTTTCGGAAGTTGATTTGTTTGAAAGATTGGACTTTTATTCGAACTTTGACTATTTCTAAGAAAACTTATATGAAATGATATTTTAGGTTTGAGTTTAGAATTGAAATTTGGATTCAAAAATTTGGTATTGAAAGTAAATTTGATTTAATGTTTAAATCGATATTTTGAAATTGGATTTGGAATTGAAATTGGAAATTAACTGGGAATTGGAATTTAAATCAATTTGGAATTGAAGTTAAATTCATTTGGAATTGGAATTGAAATTTAAATTCATTTGGAATTGGGATTGAAATTGGAAATTAATGTGGAATTGGAAATTAATTTGGAATTGGTAATTAATTTGAAATTGGAAATTAAAAGTGAACGGAATTTGTTTATTGGAATCGAAATTTATATGGAATCAAAATTTATTCGAGTTGAAATCAGAATTGAATCGATTAAATCGAAATGGAAATTTGAATTGATTTGGGTAGGAAATTGGGAAGTTGACCGGTTTGACTTTGGAATTTGTTTTAAATGAATATTTTAGTATAAATGATTTAAAATCTATATTCTTTAAATATTGAAATTATTTTGATTTTCAAACTGTTTTACTATATAAACCATTTTTATATTCAAATTATTTTCGATTAAACTATTTAAATATTTTCTATTAAACTATTTTAACTATTGTAATTATTTAAACTACTTTTAAAGTACTTAAAACTATTTTCTAAAATTTTCAAGTTGGTCAATAAGGTGAATTGTTTATATTTAAATCTTGAATTTAAATACGAATTGGGATAAATGAAGTTGCAACCTAAATTGAAATTCGAAATGATTTTGAAATCGAAATGAGATATTGAGGCGAAAAATGATTTTTGAAACAGAATCTTACATTTTGAATAAATATGATGATATTTGAAATGGATTTGATTTTGAAGCGAATATGATATTTTGATATCAATTATGAATCGATTTGAAAATGTAAAAGATCGAACCGGTGTGAAAAATATAACGTAGTTATTAAAGAGACCGGGATCGGATATGGACATACTCTCTGTCGATACCGAAAACCACTTTAATAACTAATACACGCGGAGTGTTGATCCAGAATGAAGTGGATGGTTTTGGTGAACGTGTTGATTTGAAGAAAGAGAACGATTTTGGATGACCCCTGACATGACTAAAACAGGAGCCGCGCCGGGCCATTGAGGTTCGCCACCTCTAGCGGACACACTTCTTCGATACCATGTCTATTACATTTGTGATTCGATTTGGGTGCACCCCTCGATTTTGGGAGTGTTGTTTCGCGGTGTTGGGGTAGTAGCTGCTATGCCCAACATCAGTCCGGATCACGCAACTACTAGTATCCTAGTTGGTATTGCCTCATGTACCTTGTCATACTGATTATCCTATTCGCGACCACTACGATTTTGGTTTGTACCTTTAGTATATGGATTGCCCTCTGGTGACTTCCGGTTTTGGGGAAACTACGGTCTTGTATATGCTATTGGGAATAAAACTGTGTTAAGGGTGGAATGGGCCATGGCTTAACGCTAGTTTGATATTTTACTTTATGATAGACATTATTGTATATAGCGTATTCTATTATATAGTAGATAGTTTAACGGATCCTTAGGAGATGGAAATCCCGAACATCTCTTAAGTTAATGCACGCACGTTAAACACTGGATAGGAGGTGTCTAAAACCCGTAAACATCTCCGACGCCATCGCACTCATTTTTACTTATTCGATTTAACTTACATGAGATATTTTAGTCCTGACTCGAGTGTTTTGTCTTTTCATTACGCTCGGGTCAGCCTGAGCATTTCAGATAAGGTTGAAGATCTATTCTGGAGGACGAAGACGGAGTTTGGTATTACATCATTTGTATTCTACTACTGTATTATTTTTCCGCTGCATTGTTGTATTATCTCTGATATGTATGTAACTCTGATTTATGATGTATAATAATAATCAAATTTATTTATTTAACAGCTTCATGAACTGTTATTTTATTATTATATCTTGTTCCTTCCGCTGCGAGATTCTGAGTTTGTTTCTGTTCTTTCCTTTCTTTTCTTATTTAACCCCATTAACCATCCGCCATTTTGAATGGTTTAGAATCGGCATGTGTGTCTGATTTGTCGATTTAAACTGTCCAAAAAGGTGGCCCGTTACATCATTTCAGCCCATAACGATTTTCTCCTATTCTACAAATCGTTCGGGTATGTATCATTTCAACCCATAGTGATTCGATACTAACAGGGAACTTGCAGAGTGATAACAGATATGATAATAAAATAACAATAGTAACAGGCATATATCATCAATATAAATAACAGATAACGGTGTCAGATGTCACAGGTGAACAGATACAGATAATGACATATATATAGCAATGCAAATAACTAACAGCATCATATTTCAATCGACGTTTCAATTGAAATCAAATTTAATAAATATAAGAACGTTAATCAGAGTGATTGCTCACCTTTCGAGGCTAGAGACAGACAATGGAATTGAGTTACGAAATGCAAGCATAACTTCCAAACCAAAGGCAGATTGGCACGAATCGAAGAATAAAGCTGATAGATAAGGAATCGATGAAACAATTAGAGAAATTTGATAGGAACAGTCAATATATATATATATTATAAATTTACCTAAAACTAATATGTAAATAAATATATAAAAATACATATTTCAAATCTATATATATAAATATAACGTCAAATAAACCACTGCTTTATCTTCAAAAAAATCAAACTAATATATATATATATATACAAATACATGTGCAGTCGAATGATGTATATAGATGCAGATCATAAAACAAAACAAAATAGGTAAAATATGTGTGCAGACTAACATATACACACACACACACACGAATAGTGCAGACCATATACACATATATGCAGGCTATAGAATAAATATGAACTATGCAAAAATTTAATAAACTCATGTATATTTTACTATATCCTTTACTTTACAGCCACCAATAACATATTATATATAAACAGATCTATGCAAACCCAATGCTTGAAATTAAATACATTCAGACTCTAACCATAACCAAATATACTTAAATATATATGTACCGAAACTAGGTTTTATTTTTATTCTATTTAAAACTCAGACCCATGTATTCATGCATACAGAAATACAAGGCAACCAATCGTATATATAAATTTATGCAACTCGTACATCAAAACTTTATATATATGTGTAGACCTTACTATATGTATGCCCTGTAAGTATATATGACAAATACATATCAGATATATATATATAAGCCCGGACCATGTAGATAACTAAAATGTAGACAACAAGCTATCCATAACAAGGAGAAGTACATACCTATATAAAATTGATCGTGTGTATATATATATAGCTTATTATTATTATTATTATAATTATTATTTTAAACACGAAAAACAGAAATCAAAAGGCACAAGTTAGAGTAATATATAACACTTCTTTAACATAGTATATGTGTATATAATACTACATCTGAAAACTCAAAATGCAAATATATATATAAACACAGTATAACCTTATAAATATAACAAATGTAAACCGTATATATATACGAAAAAGAAAAAAATGTATGTACGCTAATAGATGCAGACCTCTTACGGCATATGCATGCTTTCAAATTATACATGCAAAGCTATAAACATATATATTTATATACGACTAAATGTATCTTGCATAAAATTAAATATACTAACATATATAAACAATATACAATGATGTAATATAATAAAATCTGAGATAATATAGTATACATATATAGAAACCAGTTAATAGACAATGTAAACTGATATATACGTAAACCTTAAACCTACCTAAAACTCAATAAACTTATAAATATATATATGTCAGTCAACATATATACCTGAGAACTCATTCAAGGAAAGGCACGAGTAAGATAAAACAGAAGAGAAGTGTCGAGCTCTTGCGCGCTAGGGGAGTCTGGTCACCGAGGTGGGTTCGGCCGGCCTGGTTGCACGCGGGTTTCAGGCGAGAGAAGTGTTGCATTTGGTGGAGGAAGAGAAGCCTAGTGAAAGGAATGCTTGAGAGAAAACGGCATGCTGTTTGTGATAGAGAAGATGAATGGAGGAAGGACGTGACTCAGAAATAAAATGGACAGAATACAATTTTCTTTTTTTATGAACCGAAACAAAAGAATATGAAATACATTATATTGGAAATAGGAGAAATGTTAAAAGTCATAAGTTGGATTCACAGAATAATAATGGCATTGACGGTTGAGTTTCAACTGGTAGATACCAATGGGAAAAAGGAAACCAAACGGTCACCCGTACGGAACTGATACGGTTACCGTTTTTTTTTTCGATTTCACAGTGTATCGGACGTCGAAACCCACAATGAATATACTGTGGAGATCAACACGATGAGACGATCAAAACGGTATACAGATACCAGCGGTACGATCATCCGATCAAAAGTCGATAATCGGTACCGAAAAATGCTGCTAATTTGTCAGAAAATAAGATCGACAGAGCAATAGAAGTCCAAATTTGGGGAAACAAAATATGGCGTCTTGCTCAGAAGATGATTTACTATTATTCTATATAAAAATATTCAGGTTTCGAAAACATTTTATTATCATCAATTTTTAACTGATATAAATGGAAATAAAATTAAACTAGAAAGTAAACTTCCAAATTATCTGATGAAAATTTAACAGTTGCTATGTTTAACTAGACGCATTCCAAATATCAAATTTAAATTTCAAAATTTTATTGTTTAAAATTTCACAAAATTCCAATTAATTAAGTTATTAAAACAATTAAAATTTACGGGTCGTTACACTAAGATTGATATTATA
This sequence comes from Allium fistulosum, assembly GCA_030737815.1. Lineage (NCBI taxonomy): Eukaryota > Viridiplantae > Streptophyta > Magnoliopsida > Asparagales > Amaryllidaceae > Allium > Allium fistulosum. The sequence continues at coordinate 930,041,572 of CM060906.1, forward strand.
CTTTTGAAATGTTTTCCACACTAGACATTAATGATAATATTAAAAAGATTTTGCGTATCAAGCATGTTTGACTATCATAAGGAGATATCTCCTCCAATTCTGCGTTTGCATTGTGTGTGTGGCGGGAGGCCTTATGGTAGTTTCACTTTCCAAAAGCATTGCGAATTTCTTTTATTTTCTTTGTGAAAATAACCGTTTTTAAGATCTCACACTAGTCCCACGACTGACCTGGAGTTTATTGTTCCCTTTCTAAACTCTGGGTGCCCAAAATTTTCCACACGGGCAGCCTAGAGTCAGGTTATCAGGTCATTCTGGAATTCAGAAGTTGTTGTGGAGATTTGGAGGCGAGTTGGATGGCAAGACGTATCACTTATATTATGTATTATCCGCTGTGTATTATGTTATGTGGACAAGTTTATATAACTGTCCAGTGATGTGTGTTGTTGTTGTAAACTCTGATGATGTATTGTATAAACTGATATAGTTTTTTTGTTATAAAGATTATTCATTCATCTATTATATATTGTTCTGTAACGACCCATAAATTTTGATTGGTTTTAATAATGTATTTAACTGAATTTTGTGAAATTTTAAACAATAAAAAAATTTGAAAATAAAAATTTATTATTTGGAATACATCTATTTAAACATAGCAACTGGTAAATTTTCATCTGATAATATTGAAATTTATTTTACTGTGTAATTTTATTTCAATTCAAATAAGTTAAAATTTGATGATAATAAAATGTTCTCCAAACTTGAAAATTATTATACAATAAATTTGTAAATCATCTTCTGAATGAGACGTCATCTTTCGATTTTTCAAATTTAGACTGCTATTGCTCCGTTTATCTTATTTCTGGGAAAATAGCAGCATTTTCGGTACTGATTATCGACTTTTGATCAGATGATCGTACCACCAATATTTGTATACCGTTTTGATCGTCTCGTCATGCTGATCTCTACGGTATATTCGATTCTGTGTTTTGAGGTCCGGTCCACGACGAAAGCGATATAATGGTTCGTCGTAACGGTACTAAAATTTGTGACTCTACCATTTCCTTTGGTTTCAAAATTGAAAACGTACTGTCCAATCAAGCAATCAATTGCTTTAATTATCTGCATCAGTCGAGTGTCCTGCTGTTACTTTTGAAATGAATTATACATATATTTATACGTTTCTTTACGGGTTGTAACCTGCTCCAACCTTTCACGTTCACACGTTACTTGTACCTCTTCTTTTTTTATACGTTTATTTATTTTATTTTTTCTAAGAAACTCATTCCTCTACTGAACCTGTTCTCTTCTCTTATCATATCCCTCCCTCCCACCTTTGTTTTTCCTTCATTTTGTTTTTTTTCCGTTCATTTTTCCCAAGCACAGCACCCATCTTCTATGTCCGCAACCTCCGCCTAGGCCCTCTTCACGTGCGATCCGACCAAACAAACCCACGTAACCTGTCTCCGCCCTGACCAAGTGTCGAACCCATGCACGAGCATCCATCAGCGCCTTCAACCCATAACCTCCGATCGCTCCTCCCTGCCACCGTCTTCCGATCCATCTCCACCACCTCCAATGGCCACAGCCCAAACCGAACCACCCATGTGTGTCCACCTTACTTCCTACACTCCGCCTTCCGACCTCCGTCACCCCTTCTCTGCACCGGTATCCTATTTATATTTCAACAATGTTCATATTGGTATATATATAGGTTTCTGCAAGATATAGTATATTATTTATCACTGTTGTTTATGATTTTAAAGTGCATATATATAATTTACTGTATGTATATGTTAGTTTTGGATCAAAATACGTTAATATATATATATATAATTCAGAGCTTTTTATTTTGGATTAGTATATGTACATGATGTTTGATATGTAGCTTATATTTTATTTTATTTCTTTATTATCAGGTTACTTATATATACATAGTTCTATACCAACCTATATATTGTTTACAAAGAGAATCTACTTATATACAAAGCTTTACTTTTTAATTGTATAGTATATATATACAGAGATCGGCTAGAGGTTTTACTATTTGTTTGAAAAGGTAGCATATATGTTTGGTTATTTATAAAGGTATATATATTTAAGTCTGCTAGTATTTTCTCTATACATATACTATATTAACGTTTCAACATGATTAGCCTTCCAGCTCTTTCTTTTAATGTCAAACTCGGTATGTTTATATATGTTTGTATATATTAGTTATTAAGGAATAAGGTATGTTGCTTTTTGAAATTAAATTTGTATTAGTGTATATATATATTGTTTGTATAAGTTGCTTATAATCTTTTGTTATATATAAAATGTAATAATAGTTTTCATATATAAAGATATAGTTTGGGGTCTATGTATAAGCCTATATGTAAGATTTTATGTATATTGTTATCGAAATTTAGCAACCCAGATCTATTGTTGGAAGTCATATATTATATTAGGCTCTATTCTTTTATATAAAGTAAGAAAGGATATAATGTTGTAAGCTTATATATATGTTGCTAATACAAATAGATGTTTGCATACGTATGTATTTTAAAATATTATATAGATGGACACTTGATTTCAAAAAGTATAAGAGGTTAAATTATAATATATATATATAGTTAGAAATCCAATATAGGTGTCTGCATAGGTTGTCTGAAGGTAGGCATATATATTTAATACCTATTTGTCTATGAAGTGTGGTCTGCATTTGTTTTCTTAATTATTGTTCACAATTTTTGTCTGCAGATACATGTTGATAGTCTACATATTTAGATACGTTACTTTATATTAAGCATAGTATAATACCGTTTTATATTAATATTGTATTTGCAACTTAGATATAACATTGTTTTATATTAAAAATATACGTTACTTTATATTTTCTTGGTATGTTGATTTTGTAACTTACTTTAGTCAGTTTCTATCTTGCTTTGGTTCTGAAAATATAAAGTATATATTATATAAAGCAAGTCTACATATAAATGTTGGTTATAGTTATAATTTAATTTATACCATCTATCTTCGTCAATCTGGTTCTGATTCGTTATCGATTTCTGTTATCAGCTTCGTCCGTCGTTCCTATTTTCTTCATCGAATCGTGTCCATCCAACGTTGCTTTGAAACTCATAGCTCGTTTCCTTGTTAAATCTATCTAGCCTCGAAAGGTGAGAAATTACTCATGATTAATGTCCTTATATTTATTAAATTTGATTTCAATTGAAACGACAATTAAAATATCCTGCTGTAGTTATTTAAATTGTTATATATGCTATTATCTGTAACTGTTCACCTGTGGGATATGACACCATATCCTATTGTTTATATTATATTGTTATTAATGATATATGCCTATTGTTATATTTTATATTATCTGTTATCACTCTGCAAGTTCCCCGTTAGTATAGAATTCACTATGGGTTGAAATGATACATACTCGAACGGACTTTAGAATAGGAGAAAATCGTTATGGGTTGAAATGATAAACCCAAGCGATTTCCATTGGAATTGAATATGGGATTACAGGTCGAAATGATATCTACCCGTATATACTTAAATTACGGATTAAAATGATAAATATCCGTATAACCTGACTATAGGATAGGAAATTATATACAGGCACCGTTGGTCCCTTTAAATATTTTGAAAATAATTTCTGTGGTTTTGGAAAGAAATATATGGTTTTAATAAATGTTGATTCTTAAATTATTATATATAAATGGTAATGATATATATAGATTTAATAATGATATTTAATTTAATTAAGATGGATTTAATACATATAATATGTTTAAGTATTAAATTTATATTTCAAAATAGATTTTGGTAATAATTTGAATAATTTAAGGTTAGGAAGGTAATTTGAATTTAGTTGAAATTGTAGTCGATAAAGAATTTTATTTAATTAAACAAATTTTAAACTTATTGAAATTGAGATTTAAGATATGATTTATAACTTGGGTTTGATTTAAGTAATTTAATAAATATTTCTTGTTTAAATAAATTTAAGGAAATATTTAGTAAAAATGTAATTTAAGGCTAGTTAAATGATATTGAATTTATTAAGTGAATATTCCCTGATTAAATAATAAATGAAGTTAAATCAAGAGCTATATGAAACTGTTAAATTTAAATTTGAAATTGCTGAATATTAAAGCTTTGAAATATATTGAAAATTTTAAATGATCTATTGAGAACTGAATTGAATTGATGAATTAAGCTTTGAAAAAAATTTGAATTTGAGTTGATTTGAATCGATTTGTGAGACTTGAGGAAATTATAAATACTTTACTTTATAAATTATTTAGGAAAATAGATATATTTGAAATGAAATGATATTTGGGTTTGAAGAATAAATTAATTTGAAATGACCACGGTGTTATAGTGTATATTTCTACCTTGTAGATAGTTCCGTAGATCCTTAGAGAATGGTTATCCCAAACATCCTTTAAGTTACTTGTATTTCAATTGATATTTCACTCGAAGTTGGATTTATTGATATAAGAATGTTAATCTTGACTTGAGTGTTTTGTGTTTTGCTTTACGCTCGGGTCAGACCGAGTGATACAGCATTTAAGACTCACCTTTGGAGTTTGGAGCTTCGTTTGGAGATCCAACTATCGACTCAGCTTTCAGCTTTTCTATTTGATTTGTTCAGAGAGGTCATCTATTGTACTGGAGACTTCACTGCATTTGAGATATTATGTTGTATTTTATTTCTAACTCTGATGTTTATATAGTAGCTTCATGAACTACTGTTTATCTATTACGTTGCATTATTGTTATATTACTCTGTGTTTGTGATTCTGTGATTATTTTATTTACTGTATATGCCGAGTTTTGCCAAATTTAAAATAACAATCTGATATTTTGAGCAATTCAAGTCTGACATGTGCGGATGCGAATGGTTGGAAATACCGGGTCGTTACAGTTGGTATCAGAGCTTTGGCTCTAGGAAAACTTAGCATATATAGTAAATTTATATGTGGAATCACTTTCATTCGAGCTTGAATTCTTTCCTCTTTGATTTGAATTTCCTTTGAATTTTGGAACGTTCCCTCGGTTCCGAAATTTATTCGTGTCCCTCACTATTTGTATTCTTTTGATTCTGGAGTACCCCATAACTCCACTTCGAATGATCTCTATAAGAATAGGCGATCCCACCAATCTTTGAATGAATTGTGAAGGGGTGAAACTCCTTTACAATTGGCATTGATTCACCAAAGATTTATATATCCCTCGGTTTAGATGCTGCTATCTCTTGTTATGCCGAATTCTATCTCTGGCGATCGAATGTCGATTTGCCTCAGAATTCTGCACCGGTCTTATTTTGAAATCACGGTTGATGGGTTAAGGTCGCCCGCGATTTATATAAGTATATCCATCTTCTATTTTGTAATTTAATTATCTCAACTTCGTTCGAGCTTATCTTCGAATCAGAATTTTATTTGATTAGAGTTCCTCTAATTTGAATCACTATCTTTGTTTTGAAATCCATTCTTGAATCATCCTTTGAAAAATCGGGTTTGTTTGTATTTTTAGAAAGTGTTTTATATAACGAAATTATTATTTTGATAGGTATGATTATATTCTATATATAAAAGTGAAATGTTTTCGATAAAGATTATATACCCTTTTTAAAATGAGAATTTGAGGTTTCGAAAGGATTTGTAATTTTGAAAAAATATATAAGAAATTTGATTTATCTAAAATGATTTATAACTTAAGGATTTTAAATTTGAAATTCGAGAATTGAACTCCGGTGTTTTGAAATTGGTTTTAAGATTTTGAAATATATAATAATATGATTTAAAAGTATTTTCCGAATAAGAAATGTTTCAAATGATTTTAATGAGTTTCGAATGATTTTGAAGAAATTTCAAAAGAAGTTTGAGAAAATGGAAATCCAGAACTCACTTATGTCGCTGGAAAATAATTTCGGTGATGAGTGCATGCATCATCGACATTGATTTTCGAGTTTCAGAGCGGGGGATAGGCCACTTCAGTAGCTTTGTTATGCGAGTGATTTTGTGAAACCATTTTGATTTCAAATTCCGAAGTAAGATTTGATATTCGAAAGATATGTATATATATATATATATATGAAATGATTTGAAGTAAGCCGGTGTTCAATCCTTGAGTTTTGGATCTGATTTGATATAACCCTATCTTTTGGAATTGATTTACGGATTTGTTGGTGATTTCCAAGTCTTGGATTGAAATATGATTTCTTCGACTATTTTGAAGGTCCGAGCACTTCCAAATCAAGGTTAACTTTTCAAAGCTAAGTAATTTTGAAAAGTATAAAGTATATAAGTTTGGTATGTATGTTCAAAGTATGTAGTAATATGATTTAAATTAGTTGAAACTGTTTTGTTAAGTAAATGAATAAGGCTATTTTTCAAATATGAAATTTAGATTTGAAATGTTTTGAAAAGAATTTGGTCTTCAAAATATTTTGAATAAAATTTAGTTTAAATGTTTTAACTTAGTAACATCTTTATGAAACTATATATTTAACAAGTTGGAATAATTACATAAGTTGTACGTATGCTGTTTTATTCGCATAATTAATTTGATCCAGATTTGAGTACACAAGTTCGAGGTGAATTACACCATTTCATGTTTGGATTTTTCATTTGATTCTTGATGGCGAACATTTGATATGGATTTTGGGCTCGATTCTAGAATTCTCTCTCATAGTATATGGCTATGCAAGGAGACCGATGGCTTCTAGTCGAGAAACCATATCGAAATCCGTATTAGGGAAGTCGAATGGACAATACTAGTTCGAAAGCGAACTTGTGTGATCGAGCGAGCGATCAAATGTGATTTTGTGAAATGATGACGTATGTACATCTTATATTCTAATATCATTGATATATTTTGACGCTGAAATGGAAAGTTGTCGGGTTAGATATCTTTGTAATTTAAATTGGAATTTTTCTTTTAGTAAGAAAAGATATTCAATCCCATGTGGCTCTTCATATAGCGAAATTATTTTTGAAAATTTTTGACCCTGATATAAGATGGACGTTATGTAAGTATAAGATGATTTTTAAAACCATTGATTTTGGAAATGAATTATTTGACTTAAATTATATTGATTTAGAAACTTGGATTTTTTTCTAAATTTATTATTTTGGAAACTTTGAAACTGAAGATATTTAATTTAAGAAGAAATAATTTAGTGAAATTGTATATGTTTTTGAAACTGAACTGATATGGAAACAAATTGAAATTGGAGAACCTTGTGTTACTAAATACTTGATTTGGGAGTTATCGAACTTATATAAAATTAATTTTTATAAGTATGATGTTGACTCGAAAACTATGGATTTGAAAAGGTACTCAATTTGAAAAGTGAAATCTTATATAATTGAAGTCTATATAAGTGTGATTTGATATACTTTTGATTTTGGAAAGGTATTTGATTTGAAAATAAAATCTTATATATAATGGACTTTATATAAGTACAATATTTGAAAGTGATTTGAAAAGGTACTATATGATACATATTTTCGAAGTAAAGATATGGAAAGTGCCTTCTGCTTGATATCCACTTTGTGGCTACATTGTGGATTCATTCTATCGATATTTCTCTGATTTTTGGTTTTCCAGATATGATACTCGAGTTTCCATCGAATTCCATGGCATTACCCATGGTCTTACGAGCGCGACTACATAGCGTAATTCACCTGGCTGGATGGCCCAGGGGTACGGATGTTTCCTGGGGGATCCAGGCGTAACCATTGTGTATCCTGTGATCTATGTAGATCGTTTTAGTAGCGAAATCCGCAGGGCTGAGAAAGCTTACGGATACGGATGTTTCCAGGGGGATCCAGGCGTAACCTTTGTGTATCTGCGGTCTACTAGTCATCATGGCGTAATTTGCAGGGCTGAGAAAGCTTACGGATACAGATGTTTCCTGGGGGATCCAGGCATAACATTTGTGTATCTGTGATCCATGGTTAGACAAAGGTTTTGGTTGTTTTGTTTGGATTGTACTTTCCATATCTGTTTTTAAAAGTTTTCCAGTATTTTCAATGGGTGTTGAAACAAGTCTACTAAGTACCTGGAGAATTCTAGCTTTGCACCTGATCAACGCACTGCCAGAGTCTGCAGGAACGAGGATAAACTTGTTGAGACATCGAGTTATAAAAGTATTTTCGAAAGAAAATTTGTTTCGTTATAAAGGTAATTTATTATAAAAGTAATTCCAACAAAGAAATTTTGTATTAATATTTGAAATTGAAATTCTAATGGTTTGAATTAATTATTCATGCCTGATACTATTCTTTTGAATCTACCTTATCTGCTCAGCCTTATTTATTCACCTATATTATGTTTTCCAAATCCTCCTTCTTTTCCTTGTTAACTATATCCTTTTTAAATATTGTTTATTTAAATACTACATGGTTTAATAGAAAATTTTAGTGTTATAAATATTTCAGAAGTTATTAATTAAATAAAATATATTTAAAGTAAATGATTACTGATTTATTAATAATATTTGAAAAGTACCTTGAGAAAAAAAAATTAATAAATTAATAAATTATGGATTTAATGTTTCCAAATAGCTTCTTTGTAAATATAAGTAATAATGTAAATAATTGTTTTCAAATAGTTTTCATATATTTATAAAGGTGTTATTTAAACATATAAATGGTATTTATAAAGGAAGCAAGAAATTTTACAAATGGGTTTTGGAAGGTATTAAATATTAAAGATAATTGAATTGCAAATGAAGTTTTCAAATGAATATTTTAAGTAAAATTTATATAGTTTAAATTAATTGTTTATCCTTGTCTTTTAATCTATCTTTTCTTTCTGGTTGTTTCTATTCTCCTACCTCCTTCCTTTTCGGGGACGAAAAGTTTTGAGTGGGGGAGAGTGTAACGACCCATAAATTTTGATTGGTTTTAATAACGTATTTAACTGAATTTTGTGAAATTTTAAACAATAAAAAAATTTGAAAATAAAAATTTATTATTTCGAATACGTCTATTTAAACATAGCAACTGGTAAATTTTCATCTGATAATATTGAAATTTATTTTATCGTGTAATTTTATTTCAATTCAAATAAGTTAAAATTTGATGATAATAAAATGTTTTCCAAACTTGAATATTATTATACAATAAATTTGTAAATCATCTTCTGAATGAGACGTCATCTTTCGATTTTTCAAATTTGGACTACTATTGCTCCGTTTATCTTATTTCTGGGAAAATAGCAGCATTTTCGGTATCGATTATCGACTTTTGATCGAATGATCGTACCACCAATATTTGTATACCGTTTTGATCGTCTCGTCATGCTGATCTCTATGATATATTCGATTCTGTGTTTTGAGGTCCGGTACGCGATGAAAGCGATATAATGGTTCATTGTAACGGTACTAAAATTTGTGACTCTACCATTTCCTTTGGTTTCAAAATTGAAAACGTACTGTCCAATCAAGCAATCAATTGCTTTAATTATCAGCGTCAATCGAGTGTCATGCTGTTACTTTTGACATGAATTACACATATATTTATACGTTTCTTTACGGGCTGTAACCTGCTCCAACCTTTCACGTTCACACGTTACCTGCACCTCTTCTTTTTTTATACGTTTATTTATTTTATTTTTTCTGAGAAACTCATTCCTCTGCTGAACCTGTTCTCTTCCCTTCTCCTATCCCTCCCTCCCACCTTTGTTTTTCCTTCGTTTTGTTTTTTTTCTGTTCATTTTTCCCAAGCACAGCACCCATCTTCTATGTCCGCAACCTCCGCCTAGGCCCTCTTCCTGTGCGGTCCGACCAAACAAACCCACGTACCCTGTCTCCGCCCTGACCAAGTGTCGAACCCATGCACGAGCATCCATCAGCGCCTTCAACCCATAACCTCCGCTCGCTCCTCCCTGCCACCGTCTTCCGATCCATCTCCACCACCTCGCAATAGCCACAACCCAAACCGATCCACCCATGTGTGTCCACCTTACTTCCTCCACTCCGCCTTCCGGCCTCCGTCACCCCTTCTCTGCACTGGTATCCTATTTATATTTCAACAGTGTTCATATTGGTGTATATATAGGTTTTTGCAAGATATAGTATATTATTTATCATTGTTGTTTATGATTTTAAAGTACATATATATAATTTACTGTATGTATATGTTAGTTTTGGATCAAAATACGTTTATATATATATATAATTCTGTAACGCCCCACTCTGAGACCCACTATAACAAAGAGTATTACGGAAGTAATACTGTTTGTTAAAGCGGAGAATAGAGTATAGTGGAAGCGACCATTTGTAATCAAGCTATAACTATCTACTGAATACGTCGAAAGGGTGGTATCTATATATTTTTTTCAAGTGGTTCGACATATTCGGTAAATACTTATAACGAAATTACAAATGGCTAAAGATCTATCAGGACAAAGCATAATAATAAATGATAAAACATCATAGAACAGAATCACATAACAGATATTAAATCCCAGAACAATACATCGTCAATACAGATCCAAATACAATAAGTGGGTACAAAGCCACTGCCCACACATGTGGGTTAAAAATATGTACATATCAAAGTCTGAATAATAACAGAGTAGCGGAATAGTGGACAAATAAAAGCGCTATCTATCAGCATAGTAGATAATGTCCAAGCGGAAGCACAGAAGCTAAGTCCAGAGACCTAACCTGAAACAACTCGGTCTGACCCGAGCGAAAACACTCGGGTCAGGCTAGCTAAACAATCAGTAATAACTGAGATATATAATAATGCGGTACATAAATAAAACAGTACTTATCCAAAGAGAAGTATATTATGAACCACATGAATATAATGACGATCCCTAATCATCAATAAACAATAAAAATCTCCAAAGAGAAATCAACACCAAAGTGTAGAATAAATAAAATCGCCTCATATCATCGGCGTAGCCAAAGCCATAAAAAGATGCCCATAGGTCTAACGACCCGAAAATTTCAACTGTTTTAATAACGTAATTAGTTGAAATTTTGTGAAATTTTAAACGATAAAATTTTGAAATATAAATTTGATATTTGGAATGCGTTTAGTTAAACATAGCAACTGGTAAATTTTCGTCCAAAAATATGAAAGTTTATTTCGTGCGTAAATTTACTTCAATTTAATCAGTTAAAAAGTAATGAAAATAAAATGTTTTCGGAACCTAAATATTATTATATAGAAAAATTCTAAACCATCTTCTGAGCAAGATGTCAGTTGGTCGTTTTTCCAAATTCGGACATCTTTGGCTCCGTCGATCTTATTTTTCAGCGTTTTTCTTGCATTTTCCGCTATTAGAAAATTTGAATTTTTATAAATAAATTGTACCGCCAATATCTGTATACCGTTTTGATCGTCACGTCTTGCTGATCTCTATAGTATATTTATTTATGAGCTTTGAAGTCCGGTACGCGACGAAAACGTGCAACGGTTCACCGTTTCGCAGTACGTTTTGATCTTTTGAATTCATCTGCACACATTCAATTGTTCAACGCTCAAATTTCTAACGGTTATTTTCCTTTATTATTAGCTGAAATCTTGTGCATGTTGTTTTTCCATATAATCTGCATCGATCTCTGCCTTTATTTCCATCAGTTTGCAAAGATAAATTTATATTCGCATTTATTTAATGCGAACAGTCACATTGGCTACATTGGCCTTTCTTCTCCACTTCGTTTTATAACAAAGGCAAACTTTTCTGTAAAATTTTTTTTCCATCCTCCATTCCTTTCCCTTCTAGTGAACCACACCTCATCTACGATCACACCCATCGCCCACCCTACGCCTTCCACAACTGAGCACGCAATCCACCACACTCCCTCTCCCCTCTCAGACCCACTACTGCTATTTCCGAACAACCCCTCCTTGGCAAGCCTCGACAGCAAGTATGTATTTATATAATAGTTTAGATTATGTTTGTAGATAGTCGATGTAACAGTTCTGAGAGTATATATATGTACAAGACAGTTAGTGTTTATAATATATGCAGTTATATATGACCTGGGTATATATTGTTTGTATATATCTTGGTTTCTAATTTTTGTAGTAGTATTATATAAGTATCGTGAGTGTAGTTATGTATATAGGCAACTGTGTCTATATGCTAATGTATTTGAAGTGTTATGTTCTATGAGTCTCATATATATTAGTCTATATATATGTTAAACTGTTATATATATTGGTTCATTGGTATATAAAGGTTAGCTGTTCGAATATATATATATATATATATGATTTATATAAACTGTGTACTTTTACTAAGTATATATATACGTAAACACTTACTTTATTTACAGCAATATAGGTGTGTGTGTGGTTAGATTTCTATTTTATTTTTAGTATACTTATATAGTTATATTAGTTATAATCTGGTCTCAGTAGAAAAAAAAACTACGTTTAATCAAGATGATATAAAAGTATAAGTGTGTGTGTTTGTATTGCTTTATGTTTGTGTATCTTATGTGTATCCACTTAGTGTTAAAACAATCGAAAATCCAACATCTGAAAGTGGAAAATGGTTCGAGGCGCGTGTATATTAATATAGGAGTTGTATGTGGCAGTGTTTGAGTGAGTGCATACGTCAGTACATAGGTATATATGCATGTGTGGCTGGCATGTATGCAGTTGTGACTAGGTGACTTGCTCTATTTTTATATTTTGTAGTTGGCTATATTTGAGTTATGTAGGGTGCTAGGTATGTTTATAAGGAAGGTGTTGTGTGTGTAATATAAGAGTGTAGTGCTAGGTATATATTTAGGCTGAGTGCGTGAATTTGACTTGAGAATTGCAGTGGACATTTTAGTGCATGGATTTAGTAGTGCAAAAAAAAGCATATAAACTTTATAGGTAATAACGTTATATATTGTGTCGCCGTATATTATTCTATTTTGATCTATTTTATACTTGAGATTTTTCAACAAGTTGCAGTATATATTTGTTTACAGATGGTTTAAAAATCACAAAGCTATTGTTGTAGTTTTGCAGGTTGGTTGTTATTGTTTTAATATTGCAAAGTTTGTAAGTTATGTAAAGCCCATATAATATAATATGTAGTATTACAGCTCATATTTGGGTGCATATACCTATTTTATTGCATATACGCAGATGCCTGTTGTTTATAAACTTTTTGTAAGTTTGCAAGACTTATTAGGGTATAAGTGTACATATACATGCAATATAAAATGTGTTTGAATTTAAATTATGATGTATATATATGATTATATATAAGATCAGTTATATCAAATTTTATTTTTCGATCCAGTTCTGATTTGATTCGTCGATTTTGTGTCATCAGCCTTGATCATTGAATTCTTGCCAATCCAGCTTTTCTATGTAATTTCAGCGTCCATATTAGTATGCGTATTCATGTCATCTCCTGTTCTCTCTAACCTCGAAAGGTGAGCACTCACTCACGATTAACGTTCTTTTATTTATTAAATTTGATTTCAATTGAAACGACAAATTGAAATTTACTGCTGTTAGTTAATTACACTGTTATATATGCTATTATCTGTATCAGTTCACCTGTGACATCTGACACCATTATCTGTTAATTATTTATGCGATGATAATGCAGTTTGGCTGATAATTGATTGATTGTTCAATATTTATATTGGACGTTAATTTGTTAGTGTTAAGTGATAAATAGTATGCAAAATTGAAATTGATATAAGATAGTTAACAATTTTAAAACTGATTTATATGTTAAATTTGATTAGTTGAATATGACCCCTTTTAATTGTTAAATTAAGTGACATGTAGAATAGTGATAATTACACTTTGAACCATCGACGTATATTGAATTAATTATTGTAGTATAAAATTGAAATTAGATGACAAGTGAAGAACTGTAATGTAATAATCTTTAATCTACATGAAATGATAGTGTAGATTCTAGAAATAATTATATTAATTCGCACAAATAACAATGCGAATTAATACGGTTATTTCGGGATTATCTGAATTGATTATTGGATTGATATTGATTGTTGTTATTGTTTGTTTATTTACTTTGACACCATCCCAGTTATCACACTGCAAGTTCCCTTAGTTATGCTTTGATTTTGAATTGAATTGGAATCGGGTTGAAATGATAAATACTCAAAATTGAACTTTGACCTAGGATAGAAAATTAAATAAAACCCGATTGGTCAATAATTTGATTTAAAAATAAAATGAAGATTTTATTTGAATAAATAATATGGTTTTGAAACGAAGTTGAAATTGGAATTTTATGAAAAGAAAATGTTAATATATAATAATCTGAAACAAAATATTAACAATGTAATTGATGAAAGAATGTTGTTTAATTTGAGAAATTATTGAATTAAGTTTGAAATTATTAAACTTTGAAATGATTTAATAATTAAGTTTGAAATTATAATTAAGTTTGAAATTATTAAACTTTGAAATGATTTAATAATTAAGTTTGAAATTATAATTAAGTTTGAAATTATTAAACTTTGAAATTATTTAATAATTAAGTTTTGAATTATTTAATAATTAAATAAGATTGAATTATTTAATGATTAAATTGAATTGGATTCTTTAATAAGTAAAAATTGAACTTTTGAATAAGTGAATTTACTTCGTAAATAATTGAAATTGAGTTTTCTTTATTAATTAAGTTTTGGGAAATTATTTAAATAAGTAAATAAGTGAAAATTGAATTTCTTTAACAAGAAGAAAATGGGATTTATTGGAATTAACGTAAGACTTGAAATTTAAGGGATTTGATTTGATGAATTCAATTTGTAAGTTTTGATATAATGAAGTTGAATTTAAATAATAGATTTAATGAATTGGAAATTTAATAGAAGTTGTTTTGAATGATAAATTAACTTAATGAATATTGAATGAAATTGATAAATGAATTTGAAATTGACTTGAATGGTAAATTAGATTAATTTAAATGATTTCGGAATGAAACTTATATACGAACTTGAATAAATATTTGAATCGTTTAAATATTTGAATTGAAATTGTATTATAAGATTTTGAAATGGTAATTTGGAAGTTTTGAAACGTAAATTTTGGAAAACGGTTTTGAAAGACAAATGAAATGTTGATTTACAAATTGAAATTGAAATTGAAATTGATTTGGTTTTGAAATAAATAAACGACCAATCGGTGAAATAATTACGGAAGTTATTAAAGAGACCGGAATTCGGTTATGGATATACTCTCTATCAAAACCGAAAACCACTTTAATAACTATATGCGGAGTGATGATCCAGAATGAAGTGGTTGGAATGATGTACGTGTTGACTGAAGAAAGAGAACGATAATGGATAGCCTTGACACTTGTGTCAAATTGGAAATGACTAAAACAGGAGCTGTGCCGGGCCAATGGAGGATTTGCTACCTCAAGTGGACACACTTCTTCGAACTACTTATACTTGTTGTCGATTGGTGCACCCTTGATTTTGGGAGTGTTGTTTCACGGTGTTGCGGGCGCTGCGGCGTTGCGTTCTCACCAGTCCGTATCAGGCGAACGGTAGTATCACTACCTTGGGTATTGCCTCATGTGCCTTGTCATACTTGTATTCCATTTATACGCGACCACTACGATTTTGATTTGTACCTTTAGTATATGGATTGCCCTCTGGTGACTTCCGGTTTTGGGGAAACTACGGTCTTGTATATGCTTTTGGGAATAAAAATGTGTTAAGGGTGGAATGGGCCATGACTTAACGCTATTTTGATATCTTTATATTACTGATAGACATTATCTACTTATCGTACATTACTACCTAGTAGATAGTTTAACGGATCCTTGAAGGATGGTTATTCCAAACATCCCTTGAGTTACTTGTATTTCAATTGCTATTTCACTTGAGTTGGATTTATTAATATAAGAATGTTAATCCTGACTCGAGTGTTTTGTATTTTGCATTACGCTCGGGTCAGACTGAGTGGTTCAGCTTTTGAGACTCACCTTTGGAGTTGGAGCTTCGCTTGGAGATCCAGCTATCTATCCAGCCTTCAGATATTCGATGATTCCAGTGATGCATTCTGATTTGTATCTGATGTATCGTGTTACTCTTCCGTTGTATCTGGTTTAACTCTGATGTATCGTATTACTCTTCTGTTGTAAACTCTGATGTATTTATATATTCATATAGTAGCTTCATGAACTACTATCTCTTTTAATTCCGCTGCATTTATTACTCTGTGTCTGTGATCTGTGATTATTTATTTACTGTATATGTTCAGTTTTGCCAAATTTAAATTAACAATGCGGTATTTTGAGCAATTCAACTCCGGCATGAGTGTCTACCTATACACTTATAATGGATGCGAATGGTCCAAAATACTGGGTCGTTACAGTTGGTATCAGAGCTTTGGTAGCTCTAGGCAAAACTTAGCATATAGGGTAAATGTATTTACAGAATCACTCTCATTCGAGTTTCAATCTCTTCCTTCTGACTCGAGTCCTTTGAATTTTGGAACGTTCCCTACGGTTCCAAATTTCATTCGTGTCCCTCACTATTCGTCTTCTTTCAATTCTGGAGCATCCCATAACTCCACTTTGAATGATCTTTATAATGGATCGGCGGTCTCGCCAAATTTTGAATGATTTCAAAAGGGGTAAAACTCCTTTACAATAGGCATTGATTTACCGGAGATTTCTGTATCCTCGGTTTACGATGCTATCTATCTCCTGCTATACCTGAATTTTATTTCTTTAGATCGAATGTCGATTTACCTCGGAATTCTACAACGATCTCATTCTTGAAGTCATGGTCGACCCGGTTAAGGTTGCCCGCGATTTATATAAACTTATTCATCTTCCTATCTTGTTATTTAATTGTCTTATCTTTGTTTCAAACCTATCTTCGACTCAAAACTCTCTTTGATTTGAGTTCTTCAAAAATTTAAATCTCTATCCTTGCTTTGAAAACCATTCTCGTATCGTCGAGCGAGGAAGTATATTTGTAAATTAATATTTAAAATGTTTTAAATATATTGTGTTGTTTGAGTTGTTGATGTTGATTTGCGTTTTCGATCGATTCGTCTGATCAACGCTATCGATAGGATTTCCAAAACACTTGAACAGAACAAACTGACACAATGTTGTTTTCAAATTTGGTAAACAAAATAGTTTTGGATTATTATATTACATATAAATATAAGTTTTCTCAAATTAAATTGTTAATGAATTAGTTGTCAAAAAAAATGATAATATTGATTTTCATTTATTGTTTTATAAACCATTGACTATTGCATAATATGAATAAATGAATTTATAAAACTTGGATATAATTTGATTTGGAATCTGAAATGAATTAAAATCAAGAATGGGAGAATTTAATTTCCGGTGTTTTCAAACTTTGGGTTTAAATTTTAAAATGCATATTATAAAAGAAATTTCAAATAGAAACCGTTTTCAAAGAATTTTAAATATTGAAATCAGTGCTCTTCTCTTTATCGTTGGAAAATAATTTCGGTGATGGCGGCCGCATCATCGACGTTCATTTTCGAGTTTCGAAGTGGAGATATTATTCTGTAGCTTTGCTACGGTTTTGTTTGGAAAAATATTTTAATTTGAATTTCTTAAGTATGACTTGATTTATATATACATGGGTATATTATTTTAAATTTAAGTTGATTTAATATATATAGTATATACATAATTATCTCTAAAGGGTTTGAAATAAAACGGAAATTTAATTCTTAAAATTTTGTTAAAGGATGTTTTCAATTATAAATAAAGCTAAATTTTGAATAAGTATTTAAACTTGAGATAATTGAATTTGATAATTTTATTTGTATAGTACTAAATTGCATATCAATATAACTTACCCAAATTATTCATAAGTTAAAATGCAATTGGATAATATACAATATAAAATGATTTTATAAATAAAATTTTAGTGTTTATAATAAATGTTATACAGTTAGATTTTGATTATATAAAATGCTAATAAAGATGATAGAATAATAAGTTAATTGAATAATAGATGAGACAAATAAATTTGTTTTGAAAGAATTAATAAATTGAAATTTGATCAACTTATGAAAATACCTTGAATTTAAAAGAAATGAATAGATGTAAATTAATTTAAATCGAAACTTTTATGTTTTAAATTAATTTATATGGGTTAAATATATGTGATTAGATATATTAAGTAGAATAAATTTAACAATAATTTGGAATAAAGAAGAATTCAAATTGTTGAGAAAATATGATTATAATAAAAGACTATTCAAATTTATGGTTTTAGAAATTGTAAATTGAAGATAATTGAATAATAAGATAATGAATTTAGAAATAGTTGAGATTGATTTTAGTGAAATCAAATGGATTAAATCAATTATTGAATATCAATTAATTTAAATTTGAATTTATATGGTTTAAATTAATTGTTATTTTGTATTTCAAATCTGTTTTTCTTTTTGGTTGTTTCTATTCTCCTACTTCGTTCCTTTTCGGGGACGAAAAGTTTTTAGTGGGGGAGAATGTAACGACCCGTAAATTTCAACTGTTTTAATAACGTAATTAGTTGAAATTTTATGAAATTTTAAACGATAAAATTTTGAAATATAAATTTGATATTTGGAATGCGTTTAGTAAAACATAGCAACTAGTAAATTTTCGTCCAAAAATATGAAAGTTTATTTCGTGCGTAAATTTACTTCAATTTAATCAGTTAAAAAGTAATGAAAATAAAATGTTTTCGGAACCTAAATATTTTTATATAGAAAAATTCTAAACCATCTTCTAAGCAAGATGTCAGTTGGTCGTTTTTCCAAATTCGGACATCTTTGGCTCCGTCGATCTTATTTTTCAGCGTTTTTCTTGCATTTTCCGCTATTAGAAAATTTGAATTTTTATAAATAAATTGTACCGCCAATATCTGTATACCATTTTGATCGTCACGTCTTGCAGATCTCTATAGTATATTTATTCATGAGCTTTGAAGTCCGGTACGCGACGAAAACGTGCAATGGTTCACCGTTTCGCAGTACGTTTTGATCTTTTGAATTCATCTGCACACATTCAATTGTTCAACGCTCAAATTTCTAACGGTTATTTTCCTTTATTATTAGCTGAAATCTTATGCATGTTGTTTTTCCATATAATCTGCATCGATCTCTGCCTTTATTTCCATCGGTTTCCAAAGATAAATTTATATTCGCATTTATTTAATGCGAATAGTCACATTGGCTACATTGGCCTTTCTTCTCCACTTCGTTTTATAACAAAGGCAAACTTTTCTGTAAATTTTTTTTTCCATCCTCCATTTCTTTCTCTTCCAGTGAACCACACCTCATCTACGATCACACCCATCGCCCACCCTACGCCTTCCACAACTGAGCACGCAATCCACCACACTCCCTCTCCCCTCTCAGACCCACTACTGCTATTTCCGAACAACCCCTCCTTGGCAAGCCTCGACAGCAAGTATGTATTTATATAATAGTTTAGATTATGTTTGTAGATAGTCGATGTAACAGTTCTGAGAGTATATATATGTATAAAACAGTTAGTGTTTATAATATATGCAGTAATATATGACCTGGGTATATATTGTTTGTATATATCTTGGTTTCTAATTTTTGTAGTAGTATTATATAAATATCGTGAGTGTAGTTATGTATATAGGCAACTGTGTCTATATGCTAATGTATTTGAAGTGTTATGTTCTATGAGTCTCATATATATTAGTCTATATATATGTTAAACTGTTATATATATTGGTTCATTGGTATATAAAGGTTAGTTGTTCGAATATATATATATATATGCTTTATATAAACTGTGTACTTTTACTAAGTATATATATACGTAAACACTTACTTTATTTACAGCAATATAGGTGTGTGTGTGGTTAGATTTCTATTTTATTTTTAGTATACTTATATAGTTATATTAGTTATAATCTGGTCTCAGTAGAAAAAAAAACTACGTTTAATCAAGATGATATAAAAGTATAAGTGTGTGTGTTTGTATTGCTTTATGTTTGTGTATCTTATGTGTATCCACTTAGTGTTAAAACAATCGAAAATCCAACATCTGAAAGTGGAAAATGGTTTGAGGCGCGTGTATATTAATATAGGAGTTGTATGTGGCAGTGTTTGAGTGAGTGCGTACGTCAGTACATAGGTATATATGCATGTGTGGCTGGCATGTATGCAGTTGTGACTAGGTGACTTGCTCTATTTTTATATTTTGTAGTTGGCTATATTTGAGTTATGTAGGGTGCTAGGTATGTTTATAAGGAAGGTGTTGTGTGTGTAATATAAGAGTGTAGTGCTGGGTATATATTTAGGCTGAGTGCGTGAATTTGACTTGAGAATTGCAGTGGACATTTTAGTGCATGGATTTAGTAGTGCAAAAAAAAAGCATATAAACTTTATAGGTAATAACGTTATATATTGTGTCGCCGTATATTATTCTATTTTGATCTATTTTATACTTGAGATTTTTCAACAAGTTGCAGTATATATTTGCTTACAGATGGTTTAAAAATCACAAAGCTATTGTTGTAGTTTTGCAGGTTGGTTGTTATTGTTTTAATATTGCAAAGTTTGTAAGTTATGTAAAGCCCATATAATATAATATGTAGTATTACAGCTCATATTTGGGTGCATATACCTATTTTATTGCATATACGCAGATGCCTGTTGTTTATAAACTTTTTGTAAGTTTGCAAGACTTATTAGGGTATAAGTGTACATATACATGCAATATAAAATGTGTTTGAATTTAAATTATGATGTATATATATGATTATATATAAGTTCAGTTATATCAAATTTTATTTTTCGATCCAGTTCTGATTTGATTCGTCGATTTTGTGTCATCAGCCTTGATCATTGAATTCTTGCCAATCCAGCTTTTCTATGTAATTTCAGCGTCCATATTAGTATGCGTATCCATGTCATCTCATGTTCTCTCTAACCTCGAAAGGTGAGCACTCACTCACGATTAACGTTCTTTTATTTATTAAATTTGATTTCAATTGAATCGACAAATTGAAATTTACTGCTGTTAATTAATTACACTGTTATATATGCTATTATCTGTATCAGTTCACCTATGACATCTGACACCATTATCTGTTAATTATTTATGCGATGATAATACAGTTTGGCTGATAATTGATTGATTGCTCAATATTTATATTGGACGTTAATTTGTTAGTGTTAAGTGATAAATAGTATGCAAAATTGAAATTGATATAAGATAGTTAACAATTTTAAAACTGATTTATATGTTAAATTTGATTAGTTGAATATGACCCCTTTTAATTGTTAAATTAAGTGACATGTAGAATAGTGATAATTACACTTTGAACCATCGACGTATATTGAATTAATTGTTGTAGTATAAAATTGAAATTAGATGACAAGTGAAGAACTGTAATGTAATAATCTTTAATCAACATGAAATGATAGTGTAGATTCTAGAAATAATTATATTAATTCGCACAAATAACAATGCGAATTAATACGGTTATTTCGGGATTATCTGAATTGATTATTGGATTGATATTGATTGTTGTTATTGTTCGTTTATTTACTTTGACACCATCCCAGTTATCACACTGCAAGTTCCCTTTGTTATGCTTTGATTTTGAATTGAATTGGAATCGGGTTGAAATGATAAATACTCAAAATTGAACTTTGACCTAGGATAGAAAATTAAATAAAACCCGATTGGTCAATAATTTGATTTAAAAATAAAATGAAGATTTTATTTGAATAAATAATATGGTTTTGAAATGAAGTTGAAATTGGAATTTTATGAAAAGAAAATGTTAATATATAATAATCTGAAACAAAATATTAACAATGTAATTGATGAAAGAATGTTGTTTAATTTGAGAAATTATTGAATTAAGTTTGAAATTATTAAACTTTGAAATGATTTAATAATTAAGTTTGAAATTATAATTAAGTTTGAAATTATTAAAATTTGAAATGATTTAATAATTAAGTTTGAAATTATAATTAAGTTTGAAATTATTAAACTTTGAAATTATTTAATAATTAAGTTTTGAATTATTTAATAATTAAATAAGATTGAATTATTTAATGATTAAATTGAATTGGATTCTTTAATAAGTAAAAATTGAACTTTTGAATAAGTGAATTTACTTCGTAAATAATTGAAATTGAGTTTTCTTTATTAATTAAGTTTTGGGAAATTATTTAAATAAGTAAATAAGTGAAAATTGAATTTCTTTAACAAGAAGAAAATGGGATTTATTGGAATTAACGTAAGACTTGAAATTTAAAGGATTTGATTTGATGAATTCAATTTGTAAGTTTTGATATAATGAAGTTGAATTTAAATAATAGATTTAATGAATTGGAAATTTAATAGAAGTTGTTTTGAATGATAAATTAACTTAATGAATATTGAATGAAATCGATAAATGAATTTGAAATTGACTTGAATGGTAAATTAGATTAATTTAAATGATTTCGGAATGAAACTTATATACGAACTTAAATAAATATTTGAATCGTTTAAATATTTGAATTGAAATTGTATTATAAGATTTTGAAATGGTAATTTGGAAGTTTTGAAACGTAAATATTGGAAATCGGTTTTGAAAGACAAATGAAATGTTGATTTACAAATTGAAATTGAAATTGATTTGGTTTTGAAATAAATAAACGACCAATCGGTGAAATAATTATGGAAGTTATTAAAGAGACCGGAATTCGGTTATGGATATACTCTCTATCTAAACCGAAAACCACTTTAATAACTATACGCGGAGTGATGATCCAGAATGAAGTGGTTGGAATGATGTACGTGTTGACTGAAGAAAGAGAACGATAATGGATAGCCTTGACACTTGTGTCAAATTGGAAATGACTAAAACAGGAGTTGTGCCGGGCCAATGGAGGATTTGCTACCTCAAGTGGACACACTTCTTCGAACTACTTATACTTGTTGTCGATTGGTGCACCCTTGATTTTGGGAGTGTTGTTTCACGGTGTTGCGGGCGCTGCGGCGTTGTGTTCTCACCAGTCCGGATCAGGCGAACGGTAGTATCACTACTTTGGGTATTGCCTCATGTGCCTTGTCATACTTGTATTCTATTTATACGCGACCACTACGATTTTGATTTGTACCTTTAGTATATGGATTGCCCTCTGGTGACTTCCGGTTTTGGGGAAACTACGGTCTTGTATATGCTTTTGGGAATAAAAATGTGTTAAGGGTGGAATGGGCCATGACTTAACACTATTTTGATATCTTTATATTACTGATAGACATTATCTACTTATCGTACATTACTACCTAGTAGATAGTTTAACGGATCCTTGAAGGATG
Organism: Allium fistulosum; assembly: GCA_030737815.1. Lineage (NCBI taxonomy): Eukaryota > Viridiplantae > Streptophyta > Magnoliopsida > Asparagales > Amaryllidaceae > Allium > Allium fistulosum. Next base: position 930,064,879 of record CM060906.1, read on the forward strand.
ATTATTCCAAACATCCCTTAAGTTACTTGTATTTCAATTGCTATTTCACTTGAGTTGGATTTATTAATATAAGAATGTTAATCCTGACTCGAGTGTTTTGTATTTTGCTTTACGCTCGGGTCAGACTGAGTGGTTCAGCTTTTGAGACTCACCTTTGGAGTTGGAGCTTCGCTTGGAGATCCAGCTATCTATCCAGCCTTCAGATATTCGATGATTCCAGTGATGCATTCTTATTTGTATCTGATGTATCGTGTTACTCATTCGTTGTATCTGGTTTAACTCTGATGTATCGTATTACTCTTCTGTTGTAAACTCTGATGTATTTATATATTCATATAGTAGCTTCATGAACTACTATCTCTTTTAATTCCGCTGCATTTATTACTCTGTGTCTGTGATCTGTGATTATTTATTTACTGTATATGTTCAGTTTTGCCAAATTTAAATTAACAACGTGGTATTTTGAGCAATTCAACTCCGACATAAGTGTCTACCTATACACTTATAATGGATGTGAATGGTCCAAAATACTGGGTCGTTACAATAGGCAATAATCCCAAGAGTGACCAGAGTCTGTAATCAATGCCCAAGCAAAGATCGATGCTCCAAAGAGCAATGGGGATATACTGAAAAGTCAATGAAATCAAACACTGAAAAGCAGTGTCCAGAGACACTGTGAATCCACAAGGTAATCGCACTTGCATCGTATGGTTCCATAGAACCAACACCGAATGGCGGTACTCGAATGGATATAAAAATCATCAGATAATACAAGTATAGCACGTGCACCGACCAGAGTCGTTATTGCCAAGTACTGTAGAGTTGTGATCGATCACTCACACAGATGTGGAACGCGCGAGACGGCGAGATCCTTCCCAGAAGGATAAAGGCCCAGAGGCACACGCCGAAAAAGTAACTGCTCCATAGAACAGGTGTCCAAAGATGGTTTCCCAGAGGCGTGGTGACCCAGAGGTCCAGTACTGGCCGCCCAGAGGCTAATATGTCACAAACTTCTTGGAGAGGAACCCGTAAAGTGTTAACAATGAGTCCCATACCCCACGTTCGCACTAAACGGTTTACTAACCAATAGCAAGCTCACACTCCAAACAATAAAATGTCCACCTCGTATCATCGGTAAACTAGACCCAAAGGTCAAAACGATCAATCGAATAGGTCGGGGATTAACCGGAAAGAAAATACACACGGTTCCATAGGCCGGAGATTTCCTAACCGTTTAAGCACCTTTCCACTTCGCTCGACGTGCTAAAAAGTGAGTGTGAGATTTTTATTATAGAAAATAATGGTGCGAAACGGATTTATAATTGATTTTGAAATCACTTTAAAACGGCTTTTGAAAACTCTCCTATTATGGAGTAATTAATTTAATAATTAAAAATAATATTATATAATAATTTTGAAAGCCATTTAGGAGTGAAAAATCCTTTGAAAATAATTCATAAAACCCGTGTACGAAATCTAGAGACAAATCTGAAAGAAATCAATAAAACCAGAAAATCACTGAAAATATTCGAAGTGTTGGAAAATAGTCCAAAAATGACGCGAACCCAAGTTCGGAAAATTATTTGGACCAGCAAACTGAATCTGAAAGGCATGAAAATTGATAGGCATATAGTCCAGCATCCCTGCTCCAAACTGCAAAAAGAATCGGGAAATTCCGACTTGAAACGAAGAAACGGCGTCGTCTCAAAGTCGGACAAAAATCATAAAACTTTACTGTGTCAAAACAGTGTAAAGGTCCCACTTCGACGACATGGTCAAAGGGTCACATGAACTCAGGTCTTGATGAAAATTTGCAGGAGCATAGTAAAGTACTCCTACTTTGATATGCAACAAGAATCGTTCGGTTTCGACTTGAAACGAAGAAACGACAATGTTTCAAAGTTGGTCCGACGATAACTGAAAATGATCACTATTGTAAAACAGTTTCTGGGTGCTACTTCGCAATAGAAACGAAGTATCTAATGCACCCAGATCTAAACCAAACTTTGCATGGTTAAAGATCTCGATCTCGTCTTTTTAACGAGACTAAAAACGATGAAATCCGACAAAGGACGAGCCCGGGATGACGTCGCAAAGTCGGGGTTCTACGCTGAAAACAACGGGAGAAAAGAGACTAAGGCCTATAGCTATGCACTAACTGGCCAGAGATTAAAAACCATAATTTTGGCATATTAAACTTCAAATTCTGGCAAAATGAATAAAATGAAAGTTGTAGCTTAGTTTCTAAGCTTTCCGGAATGACCAAGATCGTCAAATTCCGACCAGAGATGAAAATTCTATGACTAAAACAATTCTCAGATCTAAATTTTATATCACTGTCGTTGTGCTCTCGGGACAGTGGTAAGAATGCACAGTTTTGACCAAATTAACTTCGAAATTTCATGAAACTCAAAACATGAAAGTTTTAGTTCTAATTCTAAACTTTCCAGAACATCCAAAATTATTAGATTTGGATAAGAAACGAGTAACTTATGGCCAAATCAATTTCAGGTTTTTATTTTATCAACCCTGTAGTTTGTTGTCAGGTCAGCGACAAATAAGCATGATTTCGATCATTCAAACTTCAAAATTAGGCAATGCACAAAACATAAAAGTTATAGGGTACAGAATAAGATTTCCAGAATTTCAAGAAAATCTTAATTCCGATTTAAGATGAATGAGATATGCCTAATTTACTAACAGCAATAAACTAATTATAATTTCAGCTAGCATATATTACAAGTACCTTATGTGCACACCCCAAAATGAAAGCAAAGATGATCAAAGAGCTGTGATTCACATGTTACATAATAAAACATGTGTTACTAACTGATTACCGAAATCAAAAGATGATTAAACACATATTAGAAGATGTTTTTAGCAATATACCTCTTTAGAAAGCAACACCAGAAAGGCAATTTCCTCACGGTTATAAGCGTGACAAAACTAATTTGTCACGGTTATAACCGTGAAAATAGGTACCGTGGGCAAATTCAGTCACACTTTTGCTCACGGTTATAACCGTGATAAAATATTAATCTCTCACGCTTATAACCGTGACAGAATAACATTTACTCACGGTTATAACCGTGAGAAAATTGTAATTTCTCACACTTATAACCGTGACAGAACAATGGTTTCTAACATTTATAACCGTTACCAAAAAGAAAACTCTAACACCTATAACCGTTACACATGCAAATTATATCACAGTTATAACCGTTACGAAAGGTTATTTTCTAACACTTATAACCGTGATAACTAAAACAGTATCAAACAAACTATATAGCACCAATATTTTATTACAGCTACAAACAATCTATACAAAAAATATAAAGTATTAACATTAAAAAAACATACGATCAATAATTAGAACACCACCAAACATTTACGTTTCATTCAAACACTACAAAGGATACTTCATACCAATACCACAAATTATAGCATACAAGCATAGTATATATAACAAACTTTAAAACACAATTTCAGAATATAACTACATAGCGTTCATTAACTTACTAATAACGCAAACGATACTCGGGCCAAATCACAAAACCCCTTCAACCAATTCGGATAGTGTGTAATGGTCATTTTGTGGTGCTTCATAAATTGAAGATTCTGGATCGTAACCAATTCGGAGAGAGTCTTACTTGCTTTACAGTAGACGAAGAGCTAATAGCTCGGCAATAACTTCGCTTTTTATCATCCCGAAAAGCTTCGGCAACGGGATCTTTTTCAAAATCTTCTAAACTTCTTATTTCATCTTCTCCATTAACACTAGCTTCTGATTTTTTGTCTTTCTTCGGCTGCTTCTATCAATGCCTACACAATTCATAAATTGACAGTGTCATATTTTATTTTCAATTATTCGTTCAAAAATGCATTGAAGATCCATATATTGAACTTTGAACATATATAAAGTTTTCAGGTTTCACATGAACACGATATGACAAACAGGGCATAAATAATGATATTGTTCATGCTTTTTACATCTATGCTGCATGGACTAGACTACCTAAGATAAATGTTTCACATGAAGACTATTTCACATGAAGACTATTTCACATGAGATAGCATATAAAATTAAAACATAAATTCAGGTCTGTCATACGGTATGTTAAACTGTGAAGTACTCACAATATTTGTATACGACTACCAATTTGTAAACAAGCACTGGCTTGGTATCATCTTACCGCAGTACTATAGTACACTAATAGCATACCAATTATGTGGACGCAGTAAAACATATTTGCATGATCTAACCAAAAATGAAACTCAGGGAGAAAAATCAGAATTCTCAAACGGGAAACAGAGGGGTAAACGATGAACAGATATATCTAATAATGAGTCAGTACTTACCGATCGCCCTAACGATATTGATATTTGTTGGAACTTATTGTTCGTGTACTGATGTTTTTCTTTGCATATTTAGTACTCTCTCTCACAGTGAATATTAGGTTGGAAATAAAGAATTGTTTGCTATGTATGGCTGCTATAAATTATCCAAACTTCACTCGTTTCATCTTCTAATACAGTGTTTTTTCTGTTCTATCAATTTTACTAAATCTGATCTATGTGAATCAAAATGCATAGGATGTAAATTTGTTTTATTCATTTTGTTTATTTATCTATTTAACGTGCGTACGGAATGATGTATATAAGAGAAGTCTGTGTGTAAATAATAATAGTATGGTTACTTCACAACACAAGTAACAATAAATTCAAATACATGTTTATGTCCACAAAAGCAAAGTAATACATCATCAATATTTCAGTTTGACAATTCTCTATTAACGACTAAAACACAATGGCACGACTTAATCCCTCTCGGGGTTTTACCGGTGTGCCAGGTTGTAAAAAAATATAAAAATAAACAGGCTATGACGTTGGTACCTTTATAACTGAACCTCCCCCTCACTGCGTCCAACATAAACCGTGTATATATAAACCCCTCACCTCAACTATAAATACATACGTTTCAGCCAAGATCAATCAACTGAGACAACTTCCACTGTTTCAAATGGCTCACGTTGTTTCTTCAGCATTAGCTTTAATCATGCTATCACTGATTTTATCTATAGCACCGAAAGCAGACAGTCAGATATCATGTACACGTGTGAACAGCTTTGTAAGGCCATGCGTGACCTGGGCCAACACAAGAGATAATTTACAAGCCTGTTGCAGAGGAATAGTCGGACTTCGTGTACTGATGTTTTTCTTTGTAACTGTGAAGTGCTGCTTTGATGTGGGCTAAGTGGGTGCCATTTTCATAAATATAAACGGAATTTTGAGAAACTTCATTATTACTTATCACAATAAGAAAAAACCCTTCATTTTTTTCATTTAATGAATCACATCCACAAAATCTACAAATAAAATCACATACTAGTTCATTATAACACAAAATTAGTGATCTAAATCAAATCTTTAAATCAAATGCAAAAACGACGAATAAAGCATCTTGCATTGTTTAAAATGCACGGTTTAATATAATAAATAAAAAACCAAAAATAATAGAATTTTAAATATTATGTATGTTTATACAATTTAATTTCATGAAAAATAACATTTTTTAATTATAACTCAAGTTATTTTAGAAAAAATATACGAATTTACTATCATTATGCACGTTTAAGTATAATAATGCAATAAAATGAAGTATTGAGATATTATTGCCCAGTAAATAGTAATTCTGACGCAGCGGATTAAACAAAACAATCTTCAATCGGTGAAAGTAGTAATCGGTGGATTGGAAGATACTGAAATGCCCAAATTCGTTGATCCGAAGATACCGAATTCTAGCTATCCCGAACTCGTTGATCGCGCACGATACCGGGTTCAAAGATCTTCAATTCCTCAAGCGTTGATCAAGCGCACTTGATTCCGCGAATCGGCCTCTACAATCGTTGAATCAAGCGCACTCGATTAACCGAAAGAGGAGATAGGAGATTACACTCAACTACCAATTTAGATGAAAGCACACAACAATCAAAAAAGAATTTTATTCAAAAATCAACAACCTTTTACAAATGACATCACTCCCTATTTATAGGGTTACAACAAAACAATTCGCATAAGTCGTATACGACTTAACGACTTATCAAAGACATTACAACACTTAGGTCGTTACATGACCTTACAACATACTACGACTTAAGAAAACTACAATACAAAACAACACAAGTCACATTAAAGAACGAACTACAACGACTTAAAATATTATCTCATGACTTATCATAACTCGTTCACGCGAGTTAACAGTTCTCACGACTTATCATATCTCTCGACTTATCATAACTCGTTCGCGCGAGTTAACAGTTCTCACGACTTAAGAAATGAAGGTTCGCGAGTTAAGGCGAGATGCACGCGACTTAAAGTAATTCGCGATTTGGGAAAAAGTAGCTTCATTCGCGATTTAGGTCGATCGGGATGGAATTCTTCGCCTTGGGTTAAGTCGCGACAGGAGATAGGTCGGAGGAGTTATGTCGAAGCTTCGACTTAGGCTGGGAATAGTTCGGGGCAGGAATTTAGGATGGGCGATTGGAGTTAAGTCGCTTTGGAGGTTGAATCGTGAGTCGTGGTAGTGATGAGTCGTAAGTCGCGAAGGGGATGAGTCGTCAGTCGTGGGATGTGGTAAGTTGTAAGTCGTGGCTTCCGATGTTGGGTCATGGAGGATTGGTGATGATGAGTCGCGAAACTGCGGTGATGATGAGTCGCGAGGAGAATGAGTCGTAGGTCGCGGGTTTGTCTTCGACACCAGGTACTCTGCTGCATCATCCTCCCCTTGTTGACAAAAATTCGACCTCGAATTTGTACCTTTCTCTTCCTCCACAAGCTCATTCCCATGGTACGGAATCAAATGCTTAACGTTGAAAACGTCAGCCGTGTGAATATGTTGTGGCAACTTCACCCGATATGCATTATCATTGATCTTCTTCAAAATTTCTATCGGACCGATCTTTCGAGCTTTCAACTTGTTGTACATTCCAATTGGAAAACGATCTTTTGTCAACACCGCGTACACAAAATCACCCTCTTTGAAGTCCACACTTCTCCATTTCTTATCTGCAGATTGTTTATATTTCTCATTCATCTTCTCCAAACGTTCCTGAACGATTCTATGGCATTCTGTCAACCCGTCAACAAAATCAACAGCTCGTTTAACTGTCCCCTTTGGTTGTGGTACTATCGTTAAATCCAGCGGTCCTTTTGGCAAGCTTGAATATACAATCTGAAATGGACTGAAACCAGTGCTTCGGTTAACAACATGATTATGAGCAAACTCTGCCTGACACAACTTTAAGTCCCAACTTTTCAAATTATCCTGTACAAGACATCGCAACAAGTTTCCCAACGATCTATTCACCACTTCTATTTGCCCATCTGTTTGAGGATGATATGCACTACTAAACTTCAGCTTCGTCCCAACCATCTTCCACAGACTCAACCAAAAGTGACTCAGAAATCGAGTATCTCGGTCAGAAACAATAGATTCAGGTAATCCATGTAAATGATAGATTTCTTTAAAAAATAACTGTGCAACACGGACTGCATCTGCGGTTTTTTTACAAGCAATAAAATGTGCCATTTTCGAAAATCGGTCAACCACTACATAAATGGAATCGTTTTCCCTTTGAGTTCGAGGCAAACCCAAAACAAAATCCATACTCACATCAACCCATGGTTTAGTAGGCACGGGTAATGGCATGTATAGTCCCGCATTCGTCGCTGTCCCTTTTGAAACTTGACAGATATGACACCTTTCCACAAATCTCTCTACCTCTTTCCTCATTGACGGCCAAAAATAAGATTGAGAAATTAACTGCAACGTACGATCTCTACCCACATGGCCTTCTTCATGTAGTTCTTTAACAATCTTCATTCTCAAGCTACAGTCTGGGATGCACAAACGATTTCCTTTAAACAGAAACCCATCCACCAACACAAATTCATCAGTACTTCCTTCCTTTACCTTTTCAACAAATTTCTCAAAGTAAGGATCTTCTTCAATCAATTATGGAAATAATTCATATCCTGTCACTTCAACCTTCATCGTTGTCAAGAAATGACTCCTCCTACTCAATGCATCAGCTACGTGATTCGTCACCCCTGACTTGTGTTTGACAACAAAAGTAAATTGTTGTAAATAGGCAATCCACGATGCATGTCTTGCTGAAATCTTGTCCTGTCCCTGCATATGCTTCAACGCTTCATGATCTGTGTAAAGAACAAATTCTTTCTGAAATAGATAATGTCTCCAATGTTTAACAGCCTGTACAACAACATAAAACTCCACATCATATGTGCTATATCTCATCTTTGCTCCTGATAACTTTTCGCTAAAATATGCAATCGGACGCCCCCTCTGGCTCAACACTCCCCCGATTCCAACCTTGGATGCATCAGTATGTAACTCAAACAACACCTGAAAATCTGGTAAAACTAGAATTGGTGCTGTCGTCAAAAGTTCTTTGATCCGTTCAAAAGCAACCCCTGCTTCTTCCGACCAAGAAAACTGCTTCCCTTTCATGCAATCCGTAACCGGTGCCATCACGCTACTGAAGTGTGGAATGAATCTTCGGTAGAATGATGCTAGCCCATGAAAACTTCTCACTTCGGTTATTGTCTTTGGCTATGGCCAATTTCTGACTGCTTCAACCTTATTCTGGTCCACCTGGATACCTTCTCCTGATACAACATACCCTAGAAATAAAACACTATGCGTCATGAACACGCATTTCTTTGTTGCAGCATAAAATTGCTCTTGTCGTAGTACCATCAGCACTTCTCTCAGATGATTCAAATGTTCCTCTGGACTTCCACTATATATCAGAATATCATCGAAATACACCACCACAAATTTCCCAATAAAAGGTCTAAAAATCTGATTCATCACCCGCATAAATGTACTTGGCGCATTTGATAAGCCAAATGGCATTACCAACCATTCGTATAGACCCTCCCTGGTTTTAAAAGCAGTCTTCCACTCATCACCTGGCCTGATACGAATTTGATGATATCCGCTCTTCAAATCAATCTTCGAAAAGATAGTAGCTCCGCTTATTTGATCTAGCAAGTCATCCAACCTCGGCATTAGAAATCTGTATCTCACAGTAATCTTATTCAATGCTCGACTGTCAGTGCACATTCTCCACGTCCCGTCCTTCTTTGGTACTAACAAAGCCGGTACAGCACAAGGACTTAAACTCTCCTACACACGCCCCTGTTCAAGCAATTCATCCACCTGCCTTCGCAACTCCTCATGCTCTTTTGGACTCATTCTGTAGTGTGGTCTGTGAGGTAACACAGCTCCTGGAACTAGATCAATTTGATGTTGAATGTCCCTCAACGGCGGTAACTCCGTTGGCAACTCCTCTGGAAATACATCCTCAAATTCTTTCAATACTGGTTTAACTTCTTCTGGAATTTCAACTTCTTCACTGCTCTCACGCCCAATTAACAAGAATACTTCCGGCTCCTCTTCGACTTCTTTAACAAACTCCTTCAAGGTTAATAAAGTTTTCAGCTCTTCAATCTCCTCCAGTTTGTTTTCTTCTTGTTGACACTTCTTGGGAACGAGAGTAATCTTCGTGCCTTCAAACACGAAACTGTAACTATTGGTACACCCATCATGTTGCACCGCCCTATCATATTGCCACGGTCTCCCCAACAACAAATGGCATACGTCCATGTCTACAACATCACACCAAATTTCGTCCTTGTATTTCTTCCCAATTGAAAAATTAACACAAGTCCTTCGACTAACTTTCACCTCCCCACCTTTCCTCAACCAAGCTAACTTATACGGTTTCGGGTGCTTCTCTGTCTTCAATGATAACTTCTTTACAGCTTCTATAGAGATAATGTTATCACAGCTTCCAGCATCAATAAAAAATTTGCAAACCCTTCCCAAGATAGTGCACGTCGATTGAAAGATGTTACTCCTCAACCAGCTAGTCTCTTCCTCCTACTTCGGTGTTAAGCAATTCCTCCTCATCATTAATGTATATCCATCATCTCCAGACAACAATTCTTCCTCCTCAACTGGTAATTGATTAGAATCTTCAGCCTCCTCATCCTCATCCTCAACCTCAGCAATCATTGCTCTCTTCTTTGGCTTTGGACACTCATTGCTTTTATGACCCAACTCCTGACAATTGTAACATTTGAAACCGTTGTTAACCTTTGCCTTCTCAGCCTCCTTCACCACTGGTTTACTGATAGGTTTAGACACATTAGAACTTCCACTAACACCCTTCACTTGATTGTTGGAATTAGTAAACACACCACCTCCTCCTCGTCCCTGCTTCTCCCAAGCCAACACTTTCTGATGTGCTTCCGCCACAGATCTTGGATCGAACATATTCACCATATCCTAGATCTGCATTCTCAATCCCCCAATGAATCTAGATGTCAGTTGTTCTTCCGTTTCCATAATATCATTCCTTGCAATAAGCTGATAAAACTCATCTGCGTAATCATTAACAGTCTTTGTGCCCTGCCTCAAGTTCTGCAAACGTTGATACATCAGAGTTTGATAATTGTAAGGTAAGAACGTTGCCTTCATCAATTTCTTCATCTTCTCCCAAGATTCAACTTTTGACTTCCCCATTCGTTCACGTGTAAGTTTGGTTTGCTGCCACCATGCCAAAGCTCTACCCCTCAACCTTGTAGCAACCAACTTCACTCTACGATGTTCTGGAACTTCTTTGAAATCAAAAATTTCTTCAACATTAGCCACCCAATCCAAAAACTCTTCAGCTTGCATACCACCTTTGAATTCAGGAATTTCAGTTTTCATTCCCGATTCCCACTTGTGATCATACTCTGATTGATTTCTTCCTTGACCACGTCCTCGTCCATGAACACTACCACCATCATACTCTTCTTCACAATCCGATGTATATCGATGTCGATCCTGACCACCAACATCTCTACCACCACCATTTATTCCACCAACATTCCTACGATCTACATTCCTTCGATCTCGATCAGTCACATTTCTATCACGACTTCGATCATCAACATTTCTATCACAATCTCGATCCACGCTTCTATGATCACTATCAACACTTCTCTCCCGATTAGAATGTGGTGAAACTCTACTTCTTCCATGGCTCGATTCAGGTTAAACCCTTCTCTGATTTTGACTCATTTCAAGCATCATTCTCTCTAATCGACCAATCCCTTCAGCAAGCTTCTCATTGAAATTCTCGTTGATTCGTTGCTCCATTTCATCGGCCTCTTCTCTTCCGTACAAAGCATTAATATTGCGATGACGTTGAACTCGTCTTGGCGGCATGATTGAATACTTCTTAAACACTTCAACAAATTCACACTTCAAGTTTCAAACACCTTTCGAACTTTGATCCAAAATGAAATGGATCGAAAACTCCAACTTTGTTGCAAAATATGATGAACACGATGAACACAACTTCAACACTTCAAATTCTCGGCTCCAAGACTCGATTTAGCTATGATTGGCTAAAACAAGCTCCGATACCAAACTGACGCAGCGGATTAATCAAAACATTCTTCAATTGGTGAAAGTAGTAATCGGTGGATTGGAAGATACTGAAATGCCCAAATTCGTTGATCCGAAGATACCGAATTCTAGCTATCCCGAACTCGTTGATCGCGCACGATACCGGGTTCAAAGGTCTTCAATTCTTCAAGCGTTGATCAAGCGCACTTGATTCCGCGAATCGGCTTCTACAATCGTTGAATCGAGCGCACTCGATTAACCGAAAGAGGAGATAGGAGATTACACTGAACTACCAATTTAGATGAAAGCACACAGCAATCAAAAGAGAATTTTATTCAAAAATCAACAACCTTTTACAAATTACATCACTCCCTATTTATAGGGTTACAACAAAACAATTCGCATAAGTCGTATACGACTTAACGACTTATCAAAGACATTACAACACTTAGGTCGTTACATGACCTTACAACATACTACGACTTAAGAAAACTACAATACAAAACAACACAAGTCACATTAAAGAACGAACTACAACAACTTAAATATTATCTCACGACTTATCATAACTCGTTCACGCGAGTTAATAGTTCTCACGACTTATCATATCTCTCGACTTATCATAACTCGTTCGCGCGAGTTAACAGTTCTCACGACTTAAGAAATGAAGTTTCGCGAGTTAAGGCGAGATGCACGCGACTTAAAGTAATTCGCGATTTGGGAAAAAGTAGCTTCATTCGCGATTTAGGTCGATCGGGATGGAATTCTTCGCCTTGGGTTAAGTCGCGACAGGAGATAGGTCGGAGGAGTTATGTCGAAGCTTCGACTTAGGCTGGGAATAGTTCGGGGCAGGAATTTAGGATGGGCGATTGGAGTTAAGTCGCTTTGGAGGTTGAATCGTGAGTCATGGTAGTGATGAGTCGTAAGTCGCGAAGGGGATGAGGCGTCAGTCGTGGGATGTGGTAAGTCGTAAGTCGTGGCTTCCGATGTTGGGTCATGGAGGATTGGTGATGATGAGTCGCGAAACTGCGGTGATGATGAGTCGCGAGGAGAATGAGTCGTAGGTCGCGGGTTTGTCTTCGACACCAGGTACTCTGCTGCATCAAATTCTTGCACAATAAAAACACAACATATGATACAACATATAGTAAAAGCAATTAAATTGCATATAAATATATTATTATGAACACTCTATTTTTTAATAGCATTTTTTTTATTTTGAATATTATTTTAGATACATAACTCTGCATGTTTTACAATTGCATTTCAAATAATGCTCAAAAACAAGGGTTTGTTTTGAATTTACATGAATTACAGGGATGTTATCTATAACTTGAAAATACTAAAGATCGATTTTTTTCTATTTTCTTAAAAGTTCCAAGAGCTTCCATGCATTAGTCATTGTATTACTATTCCTATCGTTTTCTATCATGATAACCAAAAAAGAAAAGGAAACAAGCAGATGTTATTCAAAACAGTAAGATGCTATTTAAAAGCATACACACACACAATTATATACGTTAACCGGGTACCAACCTAATACACATCAAGTTTACATACATATTTAGTAAACATGTGTATACTATAAGGCATTTGATTAGCAAGTAATTCTAGCGTTTGTTTATAAAAGTTGTTAAAATTACCATAAATGCCTTATAGTATACACATGTTACACTTTAAACATGAAATATAAGGCCATATTCTGGCCACACTCCAAACAAAAAATGTAATGTTGTTTGAGAACTGCTTTCTCATCTTGTGAATGCTAAGATGGCATTCCAGTCTAATTCTTTTAAGTTTGAAAAACAATCCCTATACTGTGAAAAAACTACCTCCTAGGGTGATGATGGGCATAGAAGAACTGCATGATGCATATGGATATTTATTTGTTTTATTATGCTGGACATGAAGTTTGATCTAAAAAGTGGTACTTTATTATAAATATGATGATGATGAGATAATAAAGTGATAGTGTTATATGTTTATTTGATGGAGGTTTTTTATACAGTTTATGAATCTGAATATTGTCGAGACTTAGGTTTGTTTGGATATATTACTAAATGAATTGCCAACTAGTGTATATATTACTCAATCAGGTAACAAGGATCGATCATTATACAGTTACCACTAACTAATAATTACAATAATGAGCTGAACAAACCAAAAAAATAATATAACCTTTTCACCTTGTAATTAAAATTGTTTTCACCAAGGGATGCCTCAGTGGAACCTGGCTCTGCTTCTTTTGCTGCCTCCAACTGATGAAGCTTATCCTTATAAGTTTTTGCTTCGTCGAGCTTCTTCTCATAATCATTCCCACTCAATTTCCGATAGCTTCTTGCCTTTGTATTCTTCGCTCTCTCCAATTTCAGTCCATGTGTTCTATTTGTCAAGTGTTAGTGATAGTACAAAATCAAACTAAATGTAATTCATCAAGCAAGATTATAATCAAACATAAGAAATATTTTAATTATTTTCCTAAGAAATTGTCATCTTTTTCTGGTGAAAAGCAAGAACTGAAATTACAAAGGTTGTTCATGGATGAAGAATAAAAAATACTCAAACATTTAACTTCTTGAAATATATTTAACATAGCAAATATACAAAAAAATACTTTGGTTATCCAAGTGATTTCATATAAATTAAGAAAAGGAAGATAGCTAGTTTAGCAGAAATAAAGTCTAGGAAATCAGAAGCTTAGCAAAGCAAAGAATGAGAACTCATTTGTAAACTAACACAGAACCCCACCCATAGTCATCCCGTTTTCTCAAGAAATAGATCAATACAAGAGTAAAATTAAAGTGAAGAGAGTGGAAAAGGAGTTTAGAGTTTGAAAATAGTACAGGAAATGCTTTTATTTCTCTCTTTTTTTATAGCTTATAGGCATAGAGCCAATTCAGAAATAACACATATATTAACAAAGCAGTAACCAATTTGATTGTTTAACTCATTTAGAAGCATCCATCATGGCTCTCTATCAAGATTAATTAAAAGCAGAGCCTCAAACTCTGAGACTGTAATGAAATAAAAAAAATACATCAAAAGGAAAAAAATGAATTGAAGTTCGAACACAAATCGAAAATCAAATGCAATTTAAGATTAAAAATGAAAAATACCTAACGACAGAACAAAGCGATGGCGCATGGTAACCCTGAACTGAAAGAGGAAATTGATTGGATGAACGGTGGCGTGCGGTGACCCTAGACCGAAAGAGGAAAATGAATAGATGAATCAACGACATGCATTGACTGAAAGTAATAAATGACTGAGCAAAGCAACGACGTGTGGTAACCCTAGGTTGAAACAACGAAGGACGAATGATGAAAGGCGAAAACCACAGGATGTTAGATCCGTGACAACCCAAAAAAGGATAAAATTACATTTTCATCCACTTCAGTTTTATTTATTTACAAAAATACCAGATTTCCTCATGGTAATAAGTGTGGTAATAGTTGCTAACGAAAATATCCGTGACAAATTTATAACAGTAATAAATGTGACAAAATACAGAAATAAAAGTGTTACAAAATTTGTGACTCTACCATTTCCTTTGGTTTCAAAATTGAAAATGTACTGTCCAATCAAGCAATCAATTGCTTTAATTATCACCGTCAATCGAGTGTCCTACTGTTACTTTTGAAATGAATTACACATATATTTATACGTTTCTTTACGGGCTGTAACCTGCTCCAACCTTTCACGTTCACACGTTACCTGCACCTCTTCTTTTTTTATATGTTTATTTATTTTATTTTTTCTGAGAAACTCATTCCTCTGCTGAACCTGTTCTCTTCCCTTCTCCTATCCCTCCCTCCCACCTTTGTTTTTCCTTCGTTTTGTTTTTTTCTGTTCATTTTTCCCAAGCACAGCACCCATCTTCTATGTCCGCAACCTCCGCCTAGGACCTCTTCCCGTGCGATCCGACCAAACAAACCCACGTACCCTGTCTCCGCCCTGACCAAGTGTCGAACCCATGCACGAGCATCCATCAGCGCCTTCAACCCATAACCTCCGCTCGCTCCTCCCTGCCACCGTCTTTCGATCCATCTCCACCACCTCGCAATAGCCACAACCCAAACCGATCCACCCATGTGTGTCCACCTTACTTCCTCCACTCTGCCTTCCGGCCTCCGTCACCCCTTCTCTGCACCGATATCCTATTTATATTTCAACAGTGTTCATATTGGTGTATATATATATAGGTTTCTGCAAGATATAGTATATTATTTATCACTGTTGTTTATGATTTTAAAGTACATATATATAATTTACTGTATGTATATGTTAGTTTTGGATCAAAATACGTTTATATATATATATATATATATATATATATATATATATAATTCTGTAACGCCCCACTCTGAGACCCACTGTAACAAAGAGTATTACGGGAGTAATACTGTCTGTTAAAGCGGAGAATAGAGTATAGTGGAAGCGACCATTTGTAATCAAGCTATAACTATTTACTGAATACGTCGAAAGGGTGGTATCTATATATTTTTTTCAAGTGGTTCGACATATTCGGTAAATACTTATAACGAAATTACAAATGGCTAAAGATCTTTCAGGACAAAGCATAATAATAAATGATAAAACATCATAGAACAGAATCACATAACAGATATGAAATCCCAGAACAATACATCGTCAGTACAGATCCAAATACAATAAGTGGGTACAAAGCCACTGCCCACACATGTGGGTTAAAAATATGTACATATCAAAGTTTAAATAATAACAGAGTAGCGGAATAGTGGACAAATAAAAGCGCTATCTATCAGCATAGCAGATAATGTCCAAGCGGAAGCACAGAAGCTAAGTCCAGAGACATAACCTGAAACAACTCGGTCTGACCCGAGCGAAAACACTCGGGTCAGGCTAGCTAAACAATCAGTAATAACTGAGATATATAATAATGCGGTACATAAATAAAACAGTACTTATCCAAAGAGAAGTATATTATGAACCACATGAATATAATGACGATCCCTAATCATCAATAAACTATAAAAATCTCCAAAGAGAAATCAACACCAAAGTGTAGAATAAATAAAATCGCCTCATATCATCGGCGTAGCCAAAGCCATAAAAAGATGCCCATAGGCAATAATCCCAAGAGTGACCAGAGTCTGTAATCAATGCCCAAGCAAAGATCGATGCTCCAAAGAGCAATGGGGATATACTGAAAAGTCAATGAAATCAAACACTGAAAAGCAGTGTCCAGAGACACTATGAATCCACAAGGTAATCGCACTTACATCGTATGGTTCCATAGAACCAACACCGAATGGCGGTACTCGAATGGATATAAAAATCATCAGATAATACAAGTATAGCACGTGCACCGACCAGAGTCGTTATTGCCAATTACTGTAGAGTTGTGATCGATCACTCACACAGATACAGAACGCGCGAGACGGCGAGATCCTTCCCAGAAGGATAAAGGCCCAGAGGCACACGCCGAAAAAGTAACTACTCCATAGAACAGGTGTCCATAGACGGTTGCCCAGAGGCGTGGTGACCCAGAGGTCCAGTACTGGCCGCCCAGAGGCTAATGTGTCACAAACTTCTTGGAGAGGAACCCATAAAGTGTTAACAATGAGTCTCATGAAAGTACACATGTAGTACTAAGGATCGTGTAATATGGTATATTAATGCGGAAACTGGTAATAACAGTAAAGTAAAAATTAAAGTAAGCACACCAGGAATTTTTATACTGGTTCAAACTTCCCGTTCTACGTTCAGTCCCAGAATACCCTCTGGATTTAAACTAAACCCCTCACTTAACCTGGAGGAATAGGTATACAACACCTGAGCAGCCGAACAGGAATTTTTCCGCCTCAACAGCCGAAGAGGACTTCAACTTAATACAAATAGTTTGTTGACGAATGTGTTCTGAATAACACTGATTGTCTTTTGATAGTACAACTTTCCTATAATCAAATCCTCAAGAGTATATATGTGTGTGAAGATTTAGAAGGAAGATAATCACGTAGAATCGAAGTATATGAATAAATTCAAGGATTCTAGTGATATTAAATAAGAATGAATGCTTTTATTTGCAGAAATGAATAGAGATTAGATTTCAAAAATATAAACAAGAATCGGTGATTGTAGAAGTGAATTGAATATGTTTATATAGTTGTAGAAAGTTGTAATCTTTTATGAAGAGTTTTAGTTAACAGTTGTGTCCATACCTCTTGAAATAGAGGACATTCCTCTTCATGAAATGATCGCGTCTCTTCAGAAAACTAGCCGTTTTTCTCTGGTCGGTCGACCGGAAAACCTGGCCGGTCAGCTGAGTTTAAAAACGTATACAAAACAGAAAGTCACTGTGCATATGATACAGGGTCGGTCGACCGAGGATCCTGGTCGGTCGGCCGACCTGGTGTTATATGCACAGTGAACACAGTTTTGATATAAAATGTTTTGTGTACGTGTGTGACTATTTGAGGAATGATTTTAACATTATTCTAAGACTCAATAAAATAAAATATCCATACTAATCTCTGGATTGTAAAATTATCTCCTTTGTAGTGCACGGTATGCACTTATTCTCTTTTTGTCGCTTTCATATAGTATTCTCGTCGTATGATCTCTGAAGCTTGTGTCATGAATCAAAACTCATGAATCAACATTCTCCCCCTTTTTGATTGATGACAATACTTATGTGACGAAGTAATATTGACATATATTATAGTTCTCCCCCTGAATATATGGCGACTTTTCTGCAAAAATTCGTTAGTTTGCATACATTTCTCCCCCTTTGTCATCGACAAAAAGGAATACTTATAACAGATTATAGTAATGCGAAACATTTAAATTTACATGGTACATATTTGAGCCTAAATAGAATTAATTTAAAGATGTTTGCTTAGAAAATAACATAACAATAATTAAGAAACAAATAAAGTACAAGAAATTTCTTGAAAGTAAATAAATTGTAAAAATACTACAATTACTCCTCATCATCGTCGGTATCCCACTCTTCTGGATGAAGATTTTCATCGAGAGGAGCCGGTTCCTTACCCCGTCTTTGAGTAGTAGGTGCGGGAGTTGCCGATGTGCTGGAACTTGTGTTATCGGATGTAGACCAAGAGAAATTTGGTGCTGGTCTTTTTCCAGGAGCAACAAATGAAGCACCGGCTTCAGAAGTACATGATAAGGCATCCCATAAATTTACGAAGAAGCCTTTGATCTTCTTGAAACGCCCATCAATTTTTCGAAGGCGAGAATCCAAAGCTAGTTGATTTTGGGCCAAAATATCAATGGCAGCCGCTGTGCTAGTACCGGGAGGTGGTCTTTGAATTGAGGTTTGACGAGTTATACGTTCTGTAGAATGAGTGGATGGTTGAGGTGTAGAATAGCTGCGACGTAGTTGGTCTCGTGGAATAGTACGCCATTGCTGAAAAGTTGTAATTTGGGACGGTGCAACGGGTAACTTCATTAGTTTTATTGTTCGTGAGTCAAAGGTACGAACTTTGGATGTTTCGGATTCCGAAGCATGGGTGACAAAGTTATTAATCAACCGCATTATGTATTCTCCATAATAAATATGGAGAAATTTTCCTTGGTTGAACGTAAGGAATTCATCCATAAGAAGTTGTGTCCAATTTACCCGAATATTTCCACACATAGCATATAACGCCTTGAAGTTTTCGGGATATACTAAGTGGTATGACCCTCCTCTTGGAACAATAGACTTCATCATGAATCGATGAAAAAGTCGTGCTTTAGGTCGAAGAGATGAAGTTTGCCTTAAATCGGTAGCGTCATCTTCAAAGAATAGATGACTTAGGCGGTCACGAGTTGATGTATTACAGTCTACATCATGTAACGAGATTCCACCCGGTCGAGCATTTAAAATATGATTCATTCGATCAATGGAGAGAAAAATCGAAGTGCCACAAACCGATGTCCAAACACAATTTTCAGTGTTTCTCGGTGGATTTACAAGGTTGAGATTTGCTAGGAATAACTTGACCATTATATGATTAATTTTCAAGTTGTTTTTCCTATGGTCAAGAAATGCATCAAGACCACTTTCAAGAGCGGCATTTTCAACACCGTAGGAGGTAAAATCAGGATAACTTACAAAAGACTCCTCAAAGATTTTGGCATCTTGAAGCCTTATCCATCTTTCTAAAGCTTTTTCACTTACTAGCCAAGAAGCAATTTGAGAGTCTACAGGAGTTGATGAAGATTGGCCAGTAGTAGTCTTAGATTTCTTCTTGGGGGCCATTTTTTCTTTGAAGAATTTGAAGAAGTTTGGGAAGGTTGTAATGGGGGCTAGGGTTAAAATCTGTTTTGGGAGAGTAAAAGTGAAGAGGTGAGATAAAAAGGTGAATGGATGGATTAAAGTATGAAGGCAATTTCAGCAGAATAGCACGTTCGGTCGACTGAAATACCTGGGTCGGTCGACCGACTTGTGGTATAAAATAGTGCTGAAACTTTCGGGAAGAGCTTCGGTCGACTGGTGCAGGATGCTCGGTTGACCGACTTAAAAAATGTTATAATATCATTCGGGAAACAAGTTCGGCTGACCGACTCAGATGTTTCGGTCGACCGAGTTGACAGAAATCTGTTTTTTTTTTAAAAAAACTTCTCGGGATAGCTTCGGTTGACCGATTCAGTCTTTTCGGTCGACCGAGGCATGTGAACAGACAAGTTTATGCTATTTTTCAAACAAGAATTATAGAAATATAATTATATTATTACATCATATATATCTATACATCTTATTCAAAATAATAACATATATATATATATTAAGTTATAGCCATGGTGCATCAGCATCTACGTTCCCATGAATTTGGAGATGGAACATTTTCTACCGGTGACCATATTGGAGCTATTGGAGATTGAACATGGTCAGAAGGAGATGGAGTTCTGTAAGAAGGTTCAGCAACATCATCCTTCTTAGATGAACAAATTTTCATGGAAATCTTTTCAAGGAAACTTAAACGTCTTGCCGTGACTTTTTGTTCGTAATAAAGTTCCCGTTGCATATTCATTTGTTGTTGTTGGTAGTGATGAATTTCATCAATCTTTTGTTTGGTTGATGGAGATACTACCATTTCCTTTTTCCCTTTCTTTTTATCAGGTGTATAACCTGTATGGGAGTCTTCCCATGGTTTCCACCTGTGTCGGGGGTCATTATCTGGAGAGGAGAATTCTAAAACACGGTTAGGCATTGGAAAAGTAGGATAGGGACCATTTTAGGGGATGCGATCAGAACAGTCGTCGTCCGGGGATGTGTATGAAAGATGAGAATTTTCAGAATTGTAGACGTCATCGTTAGAAGACATTTTTGTTTCGAGTTTTGTTTTGTAAGAAGATTTTTGTATTTTATGTTCTATTCAATAAACATATGTATGTATATATAACCATTTATTTTCTAAAAAAATAGTGGTTTAAAAACAAATTTTAGTTTTAATCAAAGAACTTTTTTAAACAAAAACTGTTTGTAATTGAATGATATACAATGCTTTAGAGTCAAAAATAGTTTATTCTGAAATTAAGTTTTAATGGTACAGATTATAAAAAGAGCTGGAACAAGAAACACCCATAGCTCAAGTGGCTATACTACAACATCTAACATATAAGTCAGAAGTCATGAGTTCGAGTGCCGCTTTTGTCAGAAATAAAATAATTTTTGTTTTTCCATATTTTTGCATATTTTTATTCATAAGTCTTTAAACGACATTATACCTAAATCTCGTCTTAGTTTTATAAAAGTATTTTCATTTAGTGGTTTAGTAAAAATGTCAGCTATTTGATTTTCAGTGTTGATAAATTCTAGATTTATTAATCCTTTTTCCAAACAATCACGAAGAAAGTGATGACGAATATCAATGTGTTTTGTTCGTGAGTGATTGACCGGATTTTTAGAAAGATTTATTGCACTAGTATTATCACAATAAATTATTGATTTTTCAAGATGACAATTAAAATCTTGTAGTGTCTGTTGCATATATACGACTTGTGCACATGCCAAAGCAGCAGATATATATTTTGCTTCACACGTTGATAAAGAAACACAGTTTTGTTTCTTACTAAACCAAGAAACTAAGGAACGTCCAATGAAGTGACACGTTCCGCTCGTACTTTTTCGATCCGTCCGACTTCCTCAAAAATCAGCATCACTATAGGAAACTAATTCGAAAGGACATTCTTTCGGATAAAATAGTCCGAAATCTTTGGTTTTAGTTAGATAACGAATAATGCGTTTAACTGCTCTCATATGTGATTCTTTGGGATTTGCTTGAAATCAAGCACACAAACAAACACTCATCATAATATCGGGTCGACTCGCTGTTAAATAAAGTAAAGAACCTATCATACTACGATATAACTTTTGATCAACACTTTTGCCATCTTCATCTCTATCGAGATGAATCGTTGTACTCATAGGAGTTGGTTTGGCAGCAGTGTTTTCCAGACCAAAACGTTTGATTAAATTATAACAATATTTTTCTTGATTAGTAAAAAATTCCATTTTCAATTTATTTAATTTGTAATCCAAGAAAATATGACAATTCTCCCATATGAGACATTTCAAATTCATTTGTCATTATAGTTGAAAATTCTTGACATAATTTTTCATTTGTCGAGCGGAAAATAATATCGTCAACATATATTTGAATTATTAAAATATCTTTATTAGTTTTCTTAATAAAGAGTGTTTGATCTACTTTACCGATTTCAAAACCAGATTCTAATAAATAACCTTTAAGACGATCATACCAAGCACGTGGTGCTTGTTTTAAACAGTATAACGCCTTTTTAAGTTTATATACATGATCCGGAAATTTTTCATGATTGAACAAAGGTGGTTGTTCAACAAAAACATTTTCTTTTATGAATCCATTTAAAAATGCACTTTTAACATCCATTTGATATAGTTTAAAATTATGAAAACACGCATAAGCTAATAATATTCGTATTGCTTCAAGTCGGGCGACTGGAGCAAACGTCTCTTCGTAATCAATTCCTTCTTCTTGATTATATCCTTGTGCAACTAATCTAGCTTTATACCTTGTTATATTTCCTAGTTCATCTGCTTTATTTTTGAAAACCCATTTAGTACCGATGACTGATTGATCACTGGGTCTAGGAACGAGTTCCCAAACTTCGTTTCGTTCGAATTGATTTAATTCTTCTTGCATGGCAAGTATCCAGTAGTCATCAGTTGAAGCTTCTTTTATATTCTTAGGTTCTATGTTAGAGAGAAAAGCTACATGACCAACTTGATTTAATTGATGTCTGGTTTTAACATTCGTATTAACTTCTCCAATTATATTTTGCACAGGATGATCTCTTAAAATTCTAGGTGGAGATTTTATTATATTAGAAGTCATGTTTGTATTGGTTTCATGAATATCAAGATTTTCATTTGTATTATTATTTTCATTCTGAGTAGATTCATCATCAGAATCAATAGTAACACTTGGATTTATATTTTTAAAATTTTCGTTGAAAGAAACATGTAAACTTTCTTCAATAATTTGAGTTCGTTTATTATAAATTCGATAAGCCTTGCTTCGTTCCGAATATCCAACGAATATACCTTCATCGGATTTTGGATCGAATTTGCCTAGTTGATCTTTAGTATTTAAAATAAAACATTTGGAACCAAAAACTTTTAGATATGAAATATTTGGTTTTCTTCCATTTAGAAGTTCATATGGGGTATTTTTAGTTAATGGTCGAATAGAAACGCGATTCAGTACATAACAAGCAGTAGCTACAGCTTCTGCCCAAAAATGTTTCAATAAAGTTGTTCCATTTAGTAAAGTTCTTGCACATTCTTGTAACGTTCTATTTTTCCTTTCTACAACTCCATTTTGTTGTGGTGTTCTAGGAAACGAAAAATTATGGTTAATACCTTTCTTGTTACAAAATTGTTCAAAAACTTCATTTTCAAATTCGCCTCCATGATCACTTCTTATATTTTTAATTTTCAATGTTTTAATATTTTGAATTCTTTTAACAAAAACTTTAAAATTATCAAAAGTATCACTTTTATTTTTCAAAAAGAAAATCCAAGTATATCTAGAGAAATCATCTACAATAACAAAAACATATCTATTATGATTAATAGATTGCACTTGAGTTGGACCAAAAAGATTCATGTGTAAAAGTTCAAGTGGTTGTTCTGTAGATATTACTTTCTTTGATTTAAAAGAAGATTTTGTTAATTTTCCTAATTTACATGCATCACAAAATATGTTAGTTTCGAATTTTATATTGGGTAACCCTTTAACTAATTTATTTTTAGATAGTTTGTTGATGGTATTATAATTAATGTGACAAAATCTTTTGTGCCAAAGACAAGAATCGTTTTCTTTAGCCACTAGACACAAATTTGAATTATTATTAACGTTCATATTTAAAATGTAAATATTTTTATCTCTTTTTCCTTCGAAAATAATGTTATGATTTTTATCAAAAATGTTACATTTATTTTCTGAGAAAGTTATATTAAAACCTTTATCGCAAAGTTGACTAATACTTAATAAATTATGTTTTAAATTTTTAACTAATAAAACATCAGTAATGAGAGGTAAATTAGATGTACCGTTGCTATTGACATTGCCTTTGCCGATGATATATCCTTTTGAGTTATCTTCAAAGGTGACTGCTCCTCCATTTGAGTATATAATGTTTGATAGCATTTCTTTGTTTCCAGTCATGTGTTTTGAGCAACCGCTATCTAAAATCCATTTTCCTCTCTTCTTATGTGGTACCTACAAAAAGTTTATAAAAAGTTGGTACCCAATCTTTTTAGGGTCCTAAGAGTTAGATCTTAGGAAGCCAAACCCATACGGGTTCAGAATTCCCTTTATAGACATAATTTTTGTTATTATGAACAGTTTCCATAAAACTTTTGATACGTTTATTCCTTATCAATATATTATTTGTTTTTGGAATCCATATCTTAATAGTTTTAGTATTTGAATAAACTGTTTTCTTAATATCTTTCTTCATTTTATTATTAATTTTACTTTTAGCAAAATTATTTTGTTTCTTAAATCCTAGTCCAGATTTATTGTTAGAAGTTTGAGAGTTTTCTAGTATACTAGAAAGATTTTCTCTTCCTTTATTGAAATTTGAAACATTTTTAGAAATATCATCAAATTTTATTTTAAGACTAGATATTTCTAACTCTAAATCCTTAATCTTATATATTAAACTATTATTTTCGAAAAGTAAAACATCATTTTTATTTTTCTGAATTTCTAGTTCCTCAGATATTGACGTAATTTGAGAAGATAAGTTAGAATTCGATTGTTGAGAAATTTCAAGTTCTTCTTCCAATATTATCTTCTCATCTTTTAACATATCTACTTCTAAAACTGTTCTATCTAACTTTCTTTGCAATTCTTTATTTTTCTTTTTAAGTTTTTTTGTTAAATTTACTAATTCAGAATTTATTTCAATTAAATCTTCAAAAGTAAAATCACTTACATCGTCTGACGAAGCCATGAAGCATACATTTGCTTGTTCATTATCACTTTCACTCTCTAATGAGGATGATGAGTCAGTGTCGTCCCAAGTGACTGAAAAAGCCTTTCGTTTGGTTTTATCCTTCTTGGAGTTATTCTTTTTACGATCTGGACAATCCTTCTTCATGTGTCCTTTCTTGTGACATTCATAACATTCCATTGTTGAAGATGATGGTTTGCTGTTATTGGAATTGTTGTTGGAATTATTTTTGTTACCCTTGAATTTGTTTCTGTTGAATTTCAAAAACTTTTTGAAATTTTTAGCGATCATTGCCATATCTTCATTATCTGAGTCGGAATCATCTTTTTCTGCTTGGAATGCCACATTTTTCTTTTCATGTGCACCATTTCGTTTTGCCTGCAAATTTACTTCGTAGGACATTAAATTACCTATCAATTCTTCTGGTTTTAATGTTGACAAATCAGTCGCTTCTTCAATAGCTAGGACTTTTCGTTCCCATTCGTCCGTTAAAGAATTTAAGGTTTTTGTAACAACATCAAAATCAGTAAACATTTGTTCTAGTGATAATAAAGCATGATAAATATCTTGAAATCTAGAGTACATGTCATTTATAGATTCATTTGGCCTCATTTTAAAATTTTCAAATTGATGTTTCAACATAGAAATTTTGCTTAATTTAACTTTGTTCGTTCCTTCATGTGAAACTTTAAGAGTTCTCCAAATTTCATAACCAGAAGTGCACATGCTAACTCTATTGAATTCATTTCTATCTAATGCACAAAATAAAATATTCATAGCCTTAGCATTTGATGTAGCATCTAGTTTTTGTGTGTTACTCCAAGTTGAGTATTCTCCAGTAGGAGTTGTGTACTCACTTTGTATAATATTCCAGATATCAAATCCACTTGATTGCATATAGATTCTCATTCTAATTGACCAATAATTGTAATTTATACCATTGAAAAGTGGAGGTCGTGATGTCGATTGACCTTCTGTGAAACTAGAATTAGTGTGAGTGTTAACATCGTTAATTTGTGTGGTTGCCATATTACTAGAAATAAATATCAAATAACTTTGTGATGGTTATAGGATGACCTTGCTCTGATACCAAATGAAAGTACACGTGTAGTACTAAGGATCGTGTAATATGGTATATTAATGCGGAAACTGGTAATAACAGTAAAGTAAAAATTAAAGTAAGCACACCAGGAATTTTTATACGGTTCGAACTTCCCGTTCTACGTCCAGTCCCAGAATACCCTCTGGATTTAAACTAAACCCCTCACTTAACCCGGAGGAATAGGTATACGACACCTGAGCAACCGAACAGGAATTTTTCCGCCTCAACAGCCGAAGAGGACTTCAACTTAATACAAATAGTTTGTTGACGAATGTGTTCTGAATAACACTGATTGTCTTTTGATAGTACAACTTTCCTATAATCAAATCCTCAAGAGTATATATGTGTGTGAAGATTTAGAAGGAAGATAATCACGTAGAATCGAAGTATATGAATAAATTCAAGGATTCTAGTGATATTAAATAAGAATGAATGCTTTTATTTGCAGAAATGAATAGAGATTAGATTTCAGAAATATAAACAAGAATCGGTGATTGTAGAAGTGAATTGAATATGTTTATATAGTTGTAGAAGAGTTGTAATCTTTTATAAAGAGTTTTAGTTAACAGTTGTGTCCATACCTCTTGAAATAGAGGACATTCCTCTTCATGAAATGACCGCGTCTCTTCAGAAAACTAGCTGTTTTTCTCTGGTCGGTCGACCGGAAAACCTGGTCGGTCAGCTGAGTTTAAAAACGTATACAAAACAGAAAGTCACTGTGCATATGATACAGGGTCGGTCGACCGAGGATCCTGGTCGGTCGGCCGACCTGGTGTTATATGCACAGTGAACACAGTTTTGATATAAAATGTTTTGTGTGCGTGTGTGACTATTTGAGGAATGATTTTAACATTATTCTAAGACTCAATAAAATAAAATATCCATACTAATCTCTGGATTGTAAAATTATCTCCTTTGTAGTGCACGGTATGCACTTATTCTCTTTTTGTCGCTTTCATATAGTATTCTCGTCGTATGATCTCTGAAGCTTGTGTCATGAATCAACATCTCATACCCCACGTTCGCACTAAACGGTTTACTAACCAATAACCAGCTCACACTCCAAACAATAAAAAGTCCATCTCGTATCATCGGTAAACTAGACCCAAAGGTCAAAACGATCAATCGAATAGGTCGGGGATTAACCGGAAAGAAAATACACACGGTTCCATAGGTCGGAGATTTCCTAACCGTTTATGCACCTTTCCACTTCGCTCGACGTGCTAAAAAGTGAGTGTGAGATTTTTATTATAGAAAATAATGGTGCGAAACGGATTTATAATTGATTTTGAAATCACTTTAAAACGGCTTTTGAAAACTCTCCTATTATGGAGTAATTAATTTAATAATTAAAAATAATATTATATAATAATTTCGAAAGCCATTTAGGAGTGAAAAATCCTTTGAAAATAATTCATAAAACCCGTGTACGAAATCTAGAGACAAATCTGAAAAAAATCAATAAAACCAGAAAATCACTGAAAATATTCTAAGTGTTGGAAAATAGTCCAAAAATGACGCGAACCCAAGTTCGGAAAATTATTTGGACCAGCAAACTGAATCCGAAAGGCATGAAAATTGATTGGCATATAGTCCAACATCCCTGCTCCAAACTGCAAAAAGAATCAGGAAATTCCGACTTGAAACGAAGAAACGACGTCGTCTCAAAGTCGGACAAAAATCATAAAACTTTACTGTGTCAAAACAGTGTAAAGGTCCCACTTCGACGACATGGTCGAAGGGTCACATGAACTCAGATCTTGATGAAAATTTGCAGGAGCATAGTAAAGTACTCCTACTTTGATATGCAACAAGAATCGTTCGGTTTCGACTTGAAACGAAGAAACGACAATGTTTCAAAGTTGGTCCGACGATAACTGAAAATGATCACTATTGTAAAACAGTTTCTGGGTGCTACTTCGGCAATAGAAACGAAGAATCTAATGCACCCAGATCTAAACCAAACTTTGCATGGTTAAAGATCTCGATCTCGTCTTTTTAACAAGACTAAAAACGATGAAATCCGACAAAGGACGAGCCCGGGATGGCGTCGCAAAGTCGGGGTTCTACGCTGAAAACAACGGGAGAAAAGAGACTAAGGCCTATAGCTATGCACTAACTGGCCAGAGATTAAAAACCATAATTTTGGCATATTAAACTTCAAATTCTGGCAAAATGAATAAAATGAAAGTTGTAGCTTAGTTTCTAAGCTTTCCGGAATGACCAAGATCGTCAAATTCCGACCAGAGATGAAAATTCTATGACTAAAACAATTCTCAGATCTAAATTTTATATCACTGTCGTTGTGCTCTCGGGACAGTGGTAAGAATGCACAGTTTTGACCAAATTAACTTCGAAATTTCATAAAACTCAAAACATGAAAGTTTTAGCTCTAATTCTAAACTTTCCAGAACATCCAAAATTATTAGATTTGGATAAGAAACGAGTAACTTATGGCCAAATCAATTTCAGGTTTTTATTTTATCAACCCTGTAGTTTGTTGTCAGGTCAGCGACAAACAAGCATGATTTCGACCATTCAAACTTCAAAATTAGGCAAAGCACAAAACAAAAAAGTTATAGGGTACAGAATAAGCTTTCCAGAACTTCAAGAAAATCTTAATTCCGATTTAAGATGAATGAGATATGCCTAATTTACTAACAGCAATAAACTAATTATAATTTCAGCTAGCATATATTACAAGTACCTTATGTGCACACCCCAAAATGAAAGCAAAGATGATCAAAGAGCTATGATTCACATGTTACATAATAAAACATGTGTTATTAACTGATTACCGAAATCAAAAGATGATTAAACACATATTAGAAGAGGTTTTTAGCAATATACCTCTGTAGAAAGCAACAAAGACTACTATAGCATCAACCCAAGTTAGCAAAAGATGATTAGGAGGCTATAAGATCAAAAAAACACATAAAACATGTGTTACCAAATCAATTTCAGAAATAAGAAAGATATAAAAATGGATTTGAGGTGGGTATTTGCATTACCTTTGCATAGATTGACTTGCATAAGCTAAAACTAGAAGGAGATGAAGATAGAGGTCATTTTTGTTATGAAAGCTTTAGGAAATGATTAGGGTTTTGATTAGGGATGAATGAATGAGATTATGAGAGTTTGAGATAATTTATAGAAGAGGTTTAGGGTGGGTTATTGGGCTAGGTTTAGTAATCCAATAAGAAGAGAGTTATTTACATGTTTCCAACAATTAGTCTAAGTGTTCATATATGTTTATAAAACTCATTTTTCATATCCAAACCCGTTTTAAAATCTCTCCTAAAATATTTAACTTTCCAAAAATAATATTTTATCCTCATTTTAAAATCCCATATTTCCCATTAAATTAAAATAGCCTTTTTCAAATAAATTTTGTTATTCCAAATCCTTTTATGCTTCATTAAAATAAATAAAAATCCTAGCTTTTATTTATTAGTTGGTAATACAAATCCCGGGTTGTTACAAATTCAGAGCTTTCTATTTTGGATTAGTATATGTACAGGCTATTAGATATGTAGCTTATATTTTATTTTATTTCTTTTTTATCAGGTTACTTATATATACACAGTTCTATACCAACCTATATATTGTTTACAAAGAGAATCTACTTATATACAAAGCTTTACTTTTTAATTGTATAGTATATATATACAGAGATCAGCTAGAGGTTTTACTATTAGTTTGAAAAGGTAGCATATATGTTTGGTTATTATAAAGGTATATATATTTAAGTCTGCTAGTATTTTCTTTATACATATACTATATTAACGTTTCAACATGATTAGCCTTCCAGCTCTTTCTTTTAATGTCAAACTCGGTATGTATATATATGTTTGTATATATTAGTTATTAAGGAATAAGGTCTGTTTCTTTTTGAAATTAAATTTGTATTAGTGTATATATATTGTTTGTATAAGTTGCTTATAATCTTTTGTTATATATAAAATGTAATAACAGTTTGCATATATAAAGATATAGTTTGGGGTCTATGTATATGCCTATATGTAAGATTTTATGTATATTGTTATCGAAATTTAGCAACCCAGATCTGTTGTTGGAAGTCATATATTATATTAGGCTCCATTCTTTTATATAAAGTAAGAAAGGATATAATGGTGTAAGCTTATATATATGTTGCTAATACAAATAGATGTTTGCATACGTATGTATTTTAAAATATTATATAGATGGACACTTGATTTCAAAAAGCATAAGAGGTTAAATTATAAAATATATATATATATATAGTTAGACATCCAATATAGGTGTCTACATAGGTTGTCTGAAGGTAGGCATATATATTTAATACCTATTTGTCAGTGAAGTGTAGTCTGCATTTGTTTTCTTAATTATTGTTCACAATTTTTGTCTGCAGATACATGTTGATAGTCTACATATTTAGATACGTTACTTTATATTAAGCATAGTATAATACCGTTTTATATTAATATTGTATTTGCAACTTAGATATAACATTGTTTTATATTAAAAATATACGTTACTTTATATTTTCTTGGTATGTTGATTTTGTAACTTACTTTAGTTAGTTTCTATCTTGCTTTGGTTCTAAAAATATAAAGTATATATTATATAAAGCAAGTCTGCATATAAATGTTGGTTATAGTTATAAGTTCATTAATACCATCTATCTTCGTCAATCTGGTTCTGATTCGTTATCGATTTCTGTTATCAGCTTCGTCCGTCATTCCTGTTTTCTTCATCGAATCGTGTCCATCCAGCGTTGCTTTGAAATTCATAGCTCGTTTCCTTGTTAAATCTATCTAGCCTCGAAAGGTGAGCAATTACTCACGATTAATGTCATTATATTTATTAAATTCGATTTTAATTGAAACGACAATTGAAATATCCTGCTGTAGTTATTTAAATTGTTATATATGCTATTATCTATAATTGTTCACCTGTGGGATATGACACCATATCCTATTGTTTATATTATATTGTTATTAATGATATATGCCTATTGTTATATTTTATATTATCTGTTATCACTCTGCAAGTTCCCCGTTAGTATAGAATTCACTATGGGTTGAAATGATACATACCCGAACGGACTTTAGAATAGGAGAAAATCGTTATGGGTTGAAATGATAAACCCAAGCGATTTCCATTGGAATGGAATATGGGATTACGGGTCGAAATGATATTTACCCGTATATACTTAAATTACGAATTGAAATGATAAATATCCGTATAACCTGACTATAGGATAGGAAATTATATACAGGCACCGTTGGTCCCTTTAAATATTTTGAAAATAATTTCTGTGGTTTTAGAAAGAAATATATGGTTTTAATAAATGTTGATTCTTAAATTATTATATATAAATGGTAATGATATATATATAGATTTAATAATGATATTTAATTTAATTAAGATGGATTTAATACATATAATATGTTTAAGTATTAAATTTATATTTCAAAATAGATTTTGGTAATAATTTGAATAAGTTAAGGTTAGGAAGGTAATTTGAATTTAGTTGAAATTGTAGTCGATAAAGAATTTTATTTAATTAAACAAATTTTAAACTTATTGAAATTGAGATTTAAGATATGATTTATAACTTGGGTTTGATTTAAGTAATTTAATAAATATTTCTTGTTTAAATAAATTTAAGGAAATATTTAGTAAAAATGTAATTTAAGGCTAGTTAAATGATATTGAATTTATTAAGTGAATATTCCCTGATTAAATAATAAATGAAGTTAAATCAAGAGCTATATGAAACCGTTAAATTTAACTTTGAAATTGTTGAATATTAAAGCTTTGAAATATATTGAAAATTTTAAATGATCTATTGAGAACTGAATTGAATTGATGAATTAAGCTTTGAAAAAAATTTGAATTTGGAATTTGAGTTGATTTGAATCGATTTGTGAGACTTGAGGAAATTATAAATACTTTACTTTATAAATTATTTAGGAAAATAGATATATTTGAAATGAAATGATATTTAGGTTTGAAGAATAAATTAATTTGAAATGACCACGGTGTTATAGTGTATATTTCTACCTTGTAGATAGTTCCGCAGATCCTTAGAGGATGGTTATCCCAAACATCCTTTAAGTTACTTGTATTTCAATTGATATTTCACTCGAAGTTGTATTTATTGATATAAGAATGTTAATCCTGACTCGAGTGTTTTGTGTTTTGCATTAGGCTCGGGTCAGACCGAGTGATACGGCATTTAAGACTCACCTTTGGAGTTTGGAGCTTCGTTTGGAGATAAAATAGTACAATAACAAATACATTTAAATGAATATATATATATATATATATATTTATGTTTATTATCATCAAACAATAATCATATACTAGCATATTCAACATATTTAATACCTGCCGGTTTATTTTTTTATTGTTATTCTAAATTTAGAAAAAGCAAATTCCTAATTCAGCGTCTGTAACTAAAGTTGATGTTCGGATTAAATCTCACATTAAAAAAATGGTGAACCAGTGACCATGGATGCTACAAATTCTATTGTAAGAATTTTTTATTTCATTGGTATATTAAAAATTGCTTGAAACTATGATAAATTTACCATCGTACATTATCTGTATGTGTTTATTTATATATGAGGAGTTAAAAAAATTTGATAACCTATCACAGTCCAGCTCTTCGTAGAATGTCAAAGGAGATGCTCTTGCACATGTAGTGGGATAAGATAAACTAGGACGGTTAAGGTCATTGGGAAGGGGTTGCACCTTAACTAAGCTAACTTTTTCATAGTCCAGAGATAAACAAGTATCTCTGTGTCAATAGAAAATAGCAGAATTGCAGAGTATGGTACAGATCCTAATGGACAAGAAGGTAAACTTTTAAAGTAATTTATATATGTAAAATATAAAATAAGGGATATTTCAGTTTCTTACAAATTTAAGAACTATTAAAATATGTGAAACTATTAGTAAACTAATTTCCAATAAGACGACGAGCAGAGATGAAATTTATTCACATCATAAAAGAAAAGAGTTATTTCATTCAAAATTTGATTGATATAATTATATTATAATTTATCAACCAATAAATAGCACAACCAGAGCGAGAACAAAATTGTATTATCTGAGACGAGGATACCATGATCCATATAAGTTGCATGAGAATATTGAGGGAGTCCGTCAGAGTTTCTTTATTGTTGTTGCTAATAAATTTTGAGTTAGGTGCATTGTTTATCACTGCTGAACAAGATTAGATAATCAAATCTTCTCATTGTTACTCGTTTCATACATTAATCACTCCCCAATATTTTACTTCTTCTTACCATATTTTAATTAATGTATTGAATCAAGATTCACTTTTAGGAAAGTAAAAATGCTAAGCATATGATTTAGCTAGTATAAATTATTGTAATGGTTAATGCAAGAACAACTATACCAGTCCACAATTCAGTTCGTTATTCATACTGGTTCTATAAGAATACGAACAATGTGTGTTTAGATTGGAAATAAATGTAGCCATCCTTCTCCATTGATCTTGAACTAGTACATAACAATTTATTGCTTGCATGCCTTAGGTCCGGGAGATTGGAAAGGTCAATATATAAAATGTTAGCAAAACTATTAGTAAACTAACTACCAATATAATTAATAGTTATTTGTAATTTAATTGTGCATATCCACTTAACTCTCCTAAGATTAAAATATTCTAAAATTAGTGCTCTAGCGTAGGGTGAAGAAAGTTCGAAATAATGGAGCAAACCTGAATTGGTAAAAAAAGTATATTACTGAAGAAACAACATTTAGATTTTAGTTTTTGATCCATTAGTTAATATAATTTTCGGTTGAGTAATTGTAGAGCAATGACAACATATGTTCACTGTTGAATTGGGATGGAACTTCTAAAGTTGTTGCCGAAGGGAGAGTGTTGTCCTCTGACCCAAATGAGGTTGTCAGTGGCATTCATATAGGACCACATGCTAATAGCATTGTTATAGATTGCATGGCTAAACCAGATGCTTATTTGTGGAGGCCTATACCTGACATTTCACTATTATCGAACATTGAGAATAAGGTACTAGCATGGCCAGCTAATTGCACTAAGATGGCGCTGCGAGGACACTTGAATGAAGTTAGTATGGTAAATTTCACAATTTACAATAATCTTGTAGGTCTTCCATAAATTTAATATAGAAATATGTCATGTACAAGATTTTTACTTAATTACTAAACCCATGATTTACACTTCTCCTTTTTATAGTAACAACGGTGCCCCAAGACCACAAATGTAAAATTTATGGTTGGAATGAAGGTGAGGGGGTAGTTGCCAAAGGAAGAATCTATGCCAGTGATCCAGAACATATTGTTAATGGTATTCCACTGGGTTCGTTTGACGTTGAGATTTGGGTGGACAATGTAAAAAAAGGAGATGCTTACTTATGGCAATCCACAACTGTATGTCATGCATTAGAGATGCAGTTGATAGGAAAGTAGTATGGTCAAAATTAAAAGTTGAAGTTGATAAATAAAATGGAAATGGTGCGACTTCTTCTCCTATAACCACACCCATAATCTCGAAGATACCACACAATTTTTAAGTAAATATTCTATAGTTTATATTCTGAAGTTTTTTCCCATGAATCTATTTTTTCACCATTGCCTTCTTCTCCATTTCCATGTTTTTCTTTTTACTTTTTGTTTCTTTTGTTTGAAATTGAATTTGAACTTGAATAATTTAGGAGAGTTTATTGCACTATACTTATAGTTGGGACTAGAGATGTTTGGTTGAGTTGTTTGTATGGAGAGTACGGAGAAGCAACTGCCAATTTATAAAAGAGACTGTTAGATTTAAGTTGGATTGAAGCTTGAATTTTGGAAATAAGTTTGAATGGTCTTGGTCAGCGATATATGATGAATGAAGGAATGCTGACTAGTTCTTCTTTTTCTCATTTATGAAGAATATAATTATGGTTCTTGTGTGTCGATGTTGTTACTTTTTTCATAGGTTTGTTTTATAAATGAATGAATGAAATACCTGAAGTAGCAAATAGGTGTGAATTATGTTGTGATTTCGATACAAAATCACATAGAAA
This sequence comes from Allium fistulosum, assembly GCA_030737815.1. Taxonomy (NCBI): domain Eukaryota; kingdom Viridiplantae; phylum Streptophyta; class Magnoliopsida; order Asparagales; family Amaryllidaceae; genus Allium; species Allium fistulosum. The sequence continues at coordinate 930,100,025 of CM060906.1, forward strand.
AAAAGAATGTAATAATGCATATTTATTGTAACACTTTAGCATGTGAATTTCTTAAAACAAGACAGGGTTTAATTTTTTAGCATATGCATTGATACATGATGGACCCACTTTATTAGATATCTAATGTATTTGTGACTGAGGACAGCTGTATTATTTAATAATGCATAGAAAGAAACAAAAGTTTAAGACACTGCGTTATCTTAGGCTATACGAAAAATATAAATATTATATATATATATATTCAGTATTTACATGTATGTATATATTATGCATAATAATCTCTATTTTTTCCAGCCAATTGCAATGTTGGTAAATGGTAATAAATGCAAGTTGATTGATATGGGTGAAATAGACGAAGTAGTGGCTGAAGGAATATCGCTTCTACTGATCAAATAGCGATGGTCTATCGTCATCCATTGGGACACGATGCTATAAAAGTTTAGGTTGTAATTGTGAGAGTTTCAAATGCAGTGCTATAGAGACCTACATCAGAGTTGACGTGCATGGAAGATGCCTTTGGTATTACAATAGCTTGGCTGATCAAAAAAGTCATCAGGGAAACAAAATAAAAGGTATGTAATTCTATGTTTGTACTTTTGTGTGTGTAGATACCCTTATATAGTCTAGTTTCTTCTATGAAAATAGGAGATAAAAGGATAAACAAATATAGTCTATTTTGACAATGGTAAAAAATGTAATTTAATCAATAATGAGGCAGATATAAAGTTTAAGTACATGTCCTACTAGGTATTAAGGTATAGCCGTCTTGATTTACTATCAATATTCTCGTCCCTGCGGATATAAATCTAAACATTATATATATGTACTACTAGGTATTACTGTTAACTTGGGTATTTAACATCAAGGCATAATAATAACAATTACCATGGATATTATAGCAATAGCTCGAACATGATGGATGATCAATTTGAAAAATCTAAGGCAAGGTGCTTTTATGGACCGGGTAGTAATCAGAGACCTTCTTAAACTGGTGCTATTTGGTATAAAAGAAATTGTTAAACTTAAAATAAAGACAGTACTTTGTTTTATGGAGAAGAAAGAAGTAGTTAAAAAACTGGTTCCTTCTTGTTTTTAATCTAGCACAAACAGGTATCAAAAAATAAAAAAATCAAGGAAATGGAACAATTTGAACTAATACGGCTATTAAAATTAAATTATATGGTACAAAATAAAGTTGAGACCAAAATTACATTTATTATGATCAACCATGCACTAACTAGTATGCATTTGCGTAGGGTTAGCTAGTATGCATGTTTGAATGCTTTTCCATTTTATATTAACTAGCATAAGACTATCCCAGTAACAATCTTATATGTTCAACCATACTGATTCACTTGATTAGAACCTATAGCTAGAAATCTAAGATGAAATAATATATTTATTATGATCCTTCATATAATTTATTTATAAACAATGCTAGGATCTTGACTTCTAAAACATTCATGCATACAATAGGATGATAATTTGGTTCTATCAGGTACGTTATTGAGCCCCTAGAAAAATTGGTTCAATTAGGTGATATACTTCAGCATTTGATGCCTCTTCTTATGCAGAACATTTAACATTAATACATATACTACTATGCTAAGTATTTCATATCTTAATTTGACATACTCCTTAAGTTATAACTATCGCATGGTAAGTTGGAGTTGTTCGAACAAATAAAGTAACTAATATGTACCTAACTATTATATTACATATCTGTAGACAACCCATATATCTATTAGGTGTTTCTACAGTTGGGAAAAGAATTATGTTAAACCTTTCCATTCATGAATTATCATCACTTGCCTAAATGTGTAATTTTGGTCTCAACATTATTAAGTTTATTTCTGAATGGTTGATGGACCGAATTATTTGACCTTTCTACTTTTTTTAGCGTATCCTTTAATAGCATTGGCCTTTTCTTTTGTAAGCAAATTTGGTTGTTCGTTTGGACACAATTTAGACTTGGTATTGATATTAGTGGTGTACACTGGTTTTTGTGTTCTTCCAACAGTTGAGTTTAAAATTATACTATGAACCAAGCATGCTATGATTAATAATCATCACATTTGAATAAATTATCAATTTTCCCTGGGTTTGATTATTTATTGGTTGCTCTGCAATTATTTATTGGCTGCTTTGCAATGATGTTCTCTGGGTCTCAAATTTCCATGGGTTTGAATAAAGTCTCATTATTGATAACTTGAGTCCCATTACTTTTTTACAAGTAAATCAACTTTTCCACAGAAATGATCAGCAACAGCACTAGTTGTTTGTGTACTTGTCTATGAGTAGTTCAGTCATTTATTGTACTTTCTTAGTTCAGCTATTTATGGTATTTCAACTGCGACACTATAATGACATATTGTTTATGGTAGTTTAGTTGTGTAAACTTCTATATATATGGATTGTACGTTAACTTCTTGTCTTGAAATTATTGTACTTATGTACGGTTATGTACTAGTTGTGTATTTATGTACGGTTGTGTACTAGTTGTGTTTATGTTAGTGCAGTTATATATGTATCAGGAAATTATTGGCAAGGACAAAATTTCTCAGCGTTTTTGCCTCAAGGACAGTCCTTCAATATTTTATCCTGAAGGACAACTTTCTATAGGTATCAGTTTTTAGTCATTATAGCAGTTTTTAGGTATCAGTTTGTAGTTATTGGTAGCAGTTTTTAGGTATCAGTTTTTAGCTTGGTAGCAGTTTTGTTGTCCTTATGAATAATTTTGAAAAATGTTTGTCCTTCTGAATAATTTTTAGAACAATGTTTGTCCTTGTGGTAAAAATATTCAGCTTGTGTCCTTGAGGCAAAAAATATACAAATCTTTGTCCTTTAAATTAATTCCCCCTATATATATTTTTTGGTTGTTTGAATGTGATAATCATATAGCTGTTTGTTGGTTTCATATTGAACTGTCTGTTATTAGGTATAATATAAGCTATGAACAGAGTGAATTGGAGAGTGGATGAGCTAGCAAAGCATGGGGAAAATGAACAAAACATTAATTTTTTTAGTAGCGTTTAGCAAATGCTACCAAAATAATAAGCAGTAAAAAAGGCTTTTAAAAAATTATGGTGGCAAACAAAACGCTGCAAAAAATATATAGTGCTGATAAAGCACTGCAAAGTTTATATGGTAGCATTTAATAAACCAAGCTGTAGGGTTTGGTTTAAATTAACTGAATCCTTTATAATAGCGTTTAAAAAATGCTAGTGAATTATTATGTAGCAGAACAGTACCTTTTGGCATTTTCCAAACACTATGATAAATATTTTAAGTGTTTGACAGATGAGGTAATAAAAAAATTTATAGTGGCGTTTAAAAAACACATCTTAAAATCTTAGATTTTTAGTTGCGTGTATTTTACTAGCGTTCTCTACAACGCTACATAAGTTATGGTAGAATTTTTTGCACCATTAAAATACTTTTTGGTGTAGTGATAACAAACATAGAAATACAAACAAATGAAAAAATAGATGATCCATTACATTGCTGGGATAGAACGCATTAATACTCTCATAAATTATTAATTTTGTAGAATAAAAGATGTGTAAGTTGGTGTTTAATCGGCATAATCTCATGCCTTAATTTTGAAGCAAAGTCTTCAGCTCTATGAGGGGAAGTTTACAAGGTTTCAAATCTTGGATTTTAGAGAAAACCTCGGGCTAATATCTCGGCTAAAATAAACGAGATTTAAAACTCTGATGACTAACCAAGCTGGTAAATCCTGAATTTTGAAGAAAATTTTAGATTTCTATCTCGAGTGAGATGAATGAGATCATTTAAAATCGTGGTGGTTTATTGATCCAAAAGTGGATAACGCACCTATGTTGGAGACACCTAAAGAAATGACATCGGGTATTTGGAGCTCCTATTGTCATGATACCTATATCAGCCATAAGGCCATAGTTGCAGTAAAACACGTTGCGGTTCATCTCTTCCAAAATAGTTAACTCTTGATTTGAACTAATACTAGACTCACTTGGTTTTGTAGTGAGGCTAATTCCTTTAATATTTCAACTACACAATTGACTAAATGTTGAGGTAGAGCGTCATCGATCCATGGTTAAATTCACATATATGAAAGTGTCACCTCGGTTTATGACGTCCAACATCAATGCCATATTTGACAATAGACACGGGGCTTCATAAGAAAAGAAATAGTGGACCGTTACTAAGTCCCACACTACAATCCCTTCTTGTTATTATTGTAAACAAGCTATTTCTACCCTAATAGGTCATAGTGGACAAGGGTATGCATATACATTGGTTGACAATCTATGAAAAATGATAATATTTTTCTGTATAAAAACTTGAGAAGTGGTTTTGAAAGAAAGGACAATATCACTGTAATTTATAGGGTCTTAAAAGCAAACAAATATATAACACTACCTTTTTACTTATAAACTATATCATTGTGCATTACGCAAATAATGGCATGATAATAGAATCAATAATAGAACTAATGTTCATATAAACAATATCATTGTACATTATGCTAATAAAAGTTGTATAATAATCAATAACCTAACCAATATACATGTAATCTATGTAATGCGAATACAACAACCATAATGAAAAAATATACATGTTTGTACGTACTCAATCACATAAATAAACACTCATCTTAAGTTGATCGCACCATCATTGCAACCTAATCCTCCATCGGGTCCATCATCATCATCCTCTCAATCATCATAATCATCATGTAGATTATTAAAATGAGTCGGACAACCATAACCCACCTGGACTACTGCTAACTAAGCTTGTAGGTTGTCGATCTTTCCTGGCCAAAGTTGCCATTGGACGCATGCTGCTTACTGAGTATTTTAGAATGAGAGAGTGACATGCATCGAAGAATGGCAATATATCATCTATGCTTTCCAGCCTAGGTGGATACTATAATTACAAATAAAGTTTCAGTAGACGATATTTATCAAAGACGTTATAATGAATTGCAAAATTATTAAACTACCTCAAAAGAAGGGTATAAGTTAGTTGAATGAATTCTAGCAATCTCATGATCTGAAGGATAGATAACTATATGCTTGATAAGGGTATCGATGATGTGTATACCCTAAAGTTGGAATCAAGACTGATTTCCATAGGATGCTGAAACTACCTGGATGACATGGGATCAAATGAAAATAGATGGTCTGAACTGTACCAGATGGTAAATGAGGACCTACATTATTGGAGTTCACCCCATGAGGATAGTCAAGTGATATGAAGTATCGTGGAACAACTCTGACCCAATAGAGGTCGAAATCACCATTAGCTAAGAAGAATTTTGAATCATCTATGCATCCAGCCTACCGCGGTTCTAAGAGATACTGTGATCCAAAATATTACATCTCCCGAACATGTCAAAGCATGATATAGAATCTATTGTATATGTAAGTCATCAGTCTTCTGAAACCAACCTCTCTCCTCTAAATACCAAATGGAAAGAAAGGCTGGTGTATGCAAAGCAATCCTCCATTTGGAAGGATGATTTGCGATAACAAGATGATGAACCTCAAAATTTCAACATCTTAAAATTTTCATGCTTATTTACAACAAAATATCCAAACATTAAATTTAAAAATTTGAAATACACATTTTAAACAAAATAGAAAAAGAAAATTTTTTTCACAACTAATATTTTACTTTAATAACATGACTAAAAAAATTATACACTACATATGTATATATACACTCATGTGAAAATTGTAATTAAGATTCAAATTTCAAATACACATAAGTTACTAAATAACGAGACATTGAATATATTAGTCAAAAGACAAAATTAACTTGACTAAAGGAATCAAATTGATGATAATTTACAGTTTTGAATAACATAAAAGTAAATCACATGAATACGTACATACACAACTTGATTAATTTAAACATTAAGTCCATAACCTTAAATTAATTAAACTATGAAAAAATGTAAATTTTACAATAAAACAAATCTAAATAATTGATAATTTTTGATCCAACAAACAATATAAAAATACAAAATAAATCAAACACAAATTGATTTTATAGTTAAATAACAATGAACAGGACGCTTTGAAAATAAATTCAACAAGTGGCAATTGAATATACATATGTATATGAATTATGTAATTTTTTAACACCATAAATGACTAAAATAAAATAGAAGAATTGAACCTGAAGATTCTTGCCTTTATAACCACTTCATTTGAGATCTCTCCTCAATAGAGAGCACCCAGCTTTGCAAGAGAAGGACGAACCGCTTATTTTATTAATTTAACGTTTTCATTTGTTTTTGATTTGAAAAGTTTGGAACTATATCATGGTATTTTCGGCCATTGATGATGAGAAGAGGAAAGAGTAGTAAATGAAAAATGAATGAAGAAAATAAGTTAATGGATTTGTTTTCATTGAAAAAATGAAACATTTCCCAATCTTTTTATTAAAACTCCCCAAATAAGTGTCTTAATTTTCTCTTTCTCAAATTCCTCCATCTCCATATGATATGATCGACCAAAATTTCCATTAAATGGCATATAATTTCCATAAATCCATTTATACAATTATCTTTTATTTAAACTCATTTAAAGTTACACCGATATCTTATATCGATGTGCGTAAATAATACATTTATATATGCATTCAAATAATCACAAACAACTCCTAAACATCAAATAAATTAAATAATAATCAATTGTAAAATATTAGTTAATTAAATTAATTTACAACATTTTATGAATTAATTAAGTCATGTGGCTTTTCAGAGAATTCACAAATACGATTATGTGACTCAGAGGTGTGATTTCAATCAGCGATTAAATTTGGACAATTAAAATATTAATATTCACATGTCACCTTAGCAAGTTGTGTGATAGTTTGGATGACTTCATTGCTTACAGATCTAAAAATCAAATTTGATAAGCGGTGCCTTTTAGCAATGATTATTTACACACTCTCTTCGCCAACACTATATCGCTTTTGAATTTATCGAATTTAGTTTTGGTCAAAATTCCAATATCATCCTTATTGAACTTAGTTAATCTATAAACAAAATTCTTATTTCAGTAATAACACTTATTATTAACCTACAACCCTAACCAGAGATATTGACTTTGAATTGGTTACTATAGACTGTAATATTAACCTTATACAACTAAAGAGATGAATTCTCAATTGAATATGTTTCACTCCCAATGGTTCAACTCAAATCGAACTATTTTCATTTGATGGGCTCCATGCCACGATTTAATTATAATTAAAGTATAAAATTAACATTGAAGCACTATAGTCTTTTCAAGTCGAGGGAACATGTAACACTGTCACCTTGATACTTTCTGTTTGATCCAGTTGTTATTGACGAACAGGAAACTCTCGACTGAGTCATTCCATAGTTATCCAATAACTATCGATACGTAACCCCTAGTGCCCTCAGCAACCATGAGTACTACACTATCTAACATTTGGAGAGCATTACTATTATTCGGCATTCTAGCCCAACTATATTGAACTGATTGCACGAGTTAGATTTGACTACCATCAAGGCCAATGACTTTAGAGTGATGATTGTGTGGCTCAGAAGTCAAGTACATATAACAATATGAAGTCAGGATTGAATGGGATTGATAGAGGAGCAATGTAGAATGTTCAAAGTATGAATTACTCAACACATAGGAGTGATCGGCATAGATTGGCTCCAACAAGAGGGATCGGCGTGTCCCAAAGTACAAGAGAATTCTTATGGAAAACAATTAATATCTCAAGATCTATAAGTCCAATGCCTATGAAATTTGAAGAGCAAGATATAAGTACCCTAGGGAACCTACCCTAGGCATCGCACATCAAAAGGACAAGGTTGGAGGGATCGGTATATATCCTTTGGAAGGGATCGGTAGAAAGTTGCATACAAGCCATGTTGAATCAAAGATCAAGCAATAACTCGAGCTCCAATGATCCAAATTACATGAAATTTGGAGGCTAAACATATTTTAGCACGAGGATGCCACTATAAGGATCGCTCCCTAAAATTAGACCAAAGAAGGGATTGGTATCGATCCATCATTGGGAATTGGGCCTAGCAATCCCTTTAGTGGGCCCATATTGTTTTGAAGGTCCTTCAGCCAAGATTTCAGAGAGATATTTGGTAATCTTCATCTATAAATACTGGCTTGATGGGTCATTCTGAGGATCTTTACGCTGCTTGTTACTCTAGACTCCATTGTAATCAAGTGCTAACTTATTTCTACTGTTGTAATCAGATTCATAAGAGAGTAATAAAGAATAATCTTCGAAGTGGACGTAGGCATAAAACGCTGAACTACTATAAACTTTTGTGTCTTTGAGTACTGTGTATTCTGTTTTGCTTACTTATTCATCTACTTAGTTTAAATTTTCTTTTCTTCAATTACTTCTCTATAAAAACTATTCTTGGGTGTTTGTGACTATTTTAAGTGCAAACATTTTGGTACTTTCACTGAGAACCTTGATTCTCAGCCTATTAGGATCCCTTTGTTGCTACTGGATTGTATAAATCCCCCGAAGGAGATCCATAATTATCTTTAGGAAGTTTGCTTGTTATACTCAGATTTGCAAAAATCTAAGTGAAGCTATCGACAATGGTGTGGAACAGTAGATCTACTTCTCAAAACGTGGAAGGAAATGAGAATGCTAGCATCCAACAAGAAGGCCCAAGCAATCAACCAATGAATGTGAATGTTGAACCAGTTGAAGTTTAGAATCCCACTGATTCTATTACGAGAGCTGAATTTCCTAATCTAATGAGAGATCTGATGGAGAGTCGTTGACAATTAAATCAACAGATTCAGACCAATATAAACTTTATGAACCAACTCAATCAGCAGCAGGGAGGAAAAGCTAGGAGGGACCCCACTCCTTACTTGGCATAAGAGAGTTCTATCTCATCAGAGGAGTATCACATGCATAGGCATCGCAGAATAGACAAATATCATGTGAAAACTTCGGGGCATCAACCGTCAGACCATCATGGCCTGCTAGAATCGATTGGTGTCAATCCCTCCATAGGGATTGGTACCAATCCTCCCCTAGAAGAGGGAACCAACCCATGCATCATAGGAATCAAGTTGGAGCTGCTTTAGTTGGTTTGAATGCTGGAGTTCAATTAAATGTTGACCAAATGCTTCCCCGGAATGATGATGAAGTGGATTTACGAGATATACATCGAGACTATGGTGAACCAAGAAAACATGGAACGGCCCGTAGAAATTAACCAGACCATTCACATGAGGTGAAGCATGACCATCGCTTAGCACCAACTACCTAAACGTCAGACTTATCGGTTATGGTCAGATAGTTAGTGAGAGAGAGCCAGGGCTTGACCAACGATGACTAGGGAATCTTGAGAAGCCATACCCCGTTCACTAATAATGTTCTACATGCGGAGTATCCATGGAGGTTCAACATGCCAACGATGCCCGCCTACGAGGGAAAAACCTACCCCATGCAGCACATCATGAGATATGAATGGCTGGTGGATTCCGCGTAAATGGAGGATGCAAACAAGTGTAGATGCTTTCCCATAACTCTCTCTAGAATAGAAATGATGTGGTTCACAAGGTTACTCCCATGATCAGTTTCTAGATTCGATGATTTGGCAACAAGGTTTATGGAGCAGTTTCGAATGCATGCAACTCACCCCAAGGATGTAATGTCCCTATCCAGCATGATTTAGGCTCTAGGAGAATCGTTGAAAGATTATTTGATGAGATTTCATACAGTTATTACAGAAATTAGTAATCCAAATGACCATGCAATATTGATGGCCGTGGCGAAAGGGATAGATCCAGAATTTGATTTCGACGATTGGTTAGGTGGAAAGCCACCTGCAACGTTGGAACACTTTTATGCAAAGGTGGCTCCGTATTTGAGAAAGGAGGAAGCCAGGTCCTCCAGGCAGAAGAATGTTGTAGGATCGAGGGGGGAGGGAATACAGAGTAATATTGCAGTAAAGCAGTCTGATGATAGCTCTGGAAAAGTTTAAGTGAGTGTCCAAAACAAGCCTAATTAGCAAGATAAAGGCAGAGATAGAGGTCGAGAATGAAAGACGGATTCTGGAAGAGGGAAGCCTATGATTCCGATGTATGATACTTACACGCCATTGAATGCATCCTTGGAGAATATTTATTTGTCTACCTACAATACCATGCAATATAGGAAGCCACCTCCAAAAGAATCAACAAAGAAACAGAAACAAACCGGAAAATATTATCGGTTCCACGAATGCTATGGACATGGCACGAATGGATGCAGGCATCTCCAGGATATTATTGAAAAGCTGATTCAAGAAAGGAAATGCAAACAATTTGTAAAAACTCCACAAGATATCGGACAGGGGACCGCACCCGGCAGATAGGGCTGAGGAGCCTGCATGAACTGGTAGAAGATTGGTAATAAATACAATAGTCGGAGGACCGCATCCGGCAGATAAGAGTTGTTATGAGATGGAGCGTTATGCTAACGCGGTTAAGCATGTGGATTTTGAATATTGTTTAAATACAGAAAATGGAGCTCCGGCAAACAGCAACGTACAATGGCAGATGATATTGTGTTTAGAAACAAAGATGCAGACAAGGTGGAGGCTTCGATGATCAACCCAATGGTCATTTCGGCCATGATCGACCCCACTTTGGTGAGAAGGATATTGATTGATTGTGTAAATTCTATAAATATAATTTTCAAAAAAGCCTATGATTAGATGAGGATGGAAGCCAAGGACTTGAAGCCACCTAAAGCAAGCATACATGGTTTTAACAGTGCTGCAACTGAAGCGGTTGGTTATGTTGAATTGCGTGTAGAGTTGGGAGAAGGTGATCGTAGGAGAGTGTGAATCTTGTTGTTCGTTGTTTTGGATGTCGAATCTCCTTACAACATTTTTCTGGGCCGACCGACCCTAGACGAATTCTGGGCAGCCCTTGCCCCATGGTGTTTGACTTTAAAGTTTCTGACAGATAATGGTGTTGGAGTTGTTCACGATGATCATGCGACTAGATGTGCATGTTATGTAGCTGAGTTGAGGGATACTCAACACAAAGAGAAAGGTAAGGGTATGGACATGACTATCCAAATCCAAGCTACCGAAGATTGATAACTAGCGCCTAAGCCTTGGCTTGGGCGCCACAGTCGGTTCTATAGAGATATAGATCTGATAGATGATGAGGAGGAGCCCAAAGAGACCAAGGTTGCACCGACTGAGCTGACGACTAACATCACAGTTAGCCACGATGACCCATCATGGGTCATAAAGATTGGATCACAGCTCAGCCCCCGATGATGAAAGACCTTGCTGGATTTCTCTGAGTGAATCTAGACGTGTTCACTTGGACTCACTCTGCCATGTGTGGGATCTCGCCTACCATTGCGAGACGTGCATTGAGTATCGACCTAAGGCATGTTCCGGTGAAACAAAAAGACGCGGCATGGATCTAGAGAGATCTGCCACTCTCAAAGAGGAGGTGGATAGACTCAAAGACAACGGGTTTATTCATGATGCCCTCTACCATAAGTGGGTATCTAATCTTGTACTTGTGAGAAAGGCAAATGGGAAATAGAGGACTGTGTTGATTGCTCGGATTTGAACAAGGCATGCCCAAAACACAGCTTTCCCCTTCCGAGGATCGACAAGCTGGCAGACTTTACTACGGGACATGAGTTGCTACCTTTCATGGATGCATACTCAGGATATAACCAAATCCCGATGCACATTCTCGATCAAGAGCACACCAGTTTCATTACCGATGTTGGATTATATTACTATGTGTTGATGTCGTTTGGGCTAAAGAATGCAGGAGCAACCTATCAGCATATAGTCAACAAAATGTTTAAAGAATAGATTGGAAAAAACGATAGAGGTATACGTGGATGATATGATTGTGAAGTCATGATGGTCAAGCGACCACATTAGAGGCCCCGTAGAAATGTTCGACATTCTCCGACATTGTAAAATGAAGATCAATCCTTTGAAGTGTTCTTTTGGCATAGCATCGGGAAAGTTCTTAGGTTTTATTGTTAACGCCCGTGGAACCAAAGCTAATCTCGAGAAGATTCAAGCTATCTGTGATATCTAAGTGCCAAAGTAAATTAAGCAAGTATAGAGCCTGAATGGCAAGGTTGCTGCCCTAAGCTAATTTATTTCCAGAGCTACCGACAAATGCACTCCCTTCTTTGACTTGATTAGGAAAGGAAAAAGGAATTTTGAATGGATGCAAGATTGTAAAGACGTGTTTCAAACTTTGGTGAATCACTTGGAGAGACCTCCCATCTTGTCAAAGCCGGTGGATCATGAAGATTTATACATCTATTTTGCTATGTCGGTACATGTTATAAGTGCTAGGTTACTTCGCGAGGAGAATCGAATCCAGAGGTCGATTTATTACGTCAATAAGCGATTGACGAGAGCTAAAAGGAACTATTCAAAAATAGAGAAACTAGCATACTGCTCGCTAATTGCATCATGAAAGCTCTGCCTATACTTCTAGGCACACCTGATCAATGTTTACACCGACCAGCCGTTAGGATAGGTCCTACAGCGAACTAAGACGTTTGGAAGGTTACTCAAGTGGAATATCGAGCTTAGTCAATTCGATATCACTTATCTCCCTCGGAAGGCTATCCAGGGTCGAGCATTGGAATATTTTATAGCAGAATTTACTATGCAGGATTATAACCTGGAGAGCAGCGAATTCCTACCATACGGTAGAAATTGTATATGGATTGAGCATCTAATGATCATTGTTCTAGAGCTGAAATTGTGCTTGTGACTTACGAAGATCGATCGATCTATTATGCTTTAAAGCTTGATTTCCCAGCGACAAACAATGAATTCGAGTATGAGGATTTGATTTCTGGACTTAAACTCACAAGAGAACCGTGAATAAAATCTCTTAAAATCTTTTGTGATTCACAATTGGTAGTATACTAAGTCAAGGGAGATTACCAAGCTAAGGGACAATGGCTTGCTCCATACCTTACCCAAGTCTAGGAGTTGTTGATTGAATCTGAGTACTGTGACATTACGCATATTCCACGTGATCAAAACAGAGAGGCTGATACATTGGCAAAGTTTGCTAGCACTGGGGATGCACAACAGATGGGCTTGGTTCTGGTCGAAGTACTAAATGCCCCAAGTATAAACCTGATAGAAATCAACCGGGTACAAGAGATGGAGCCTGAGAGGGAATCGTGGATGACTTCGATTAAATACTATTTATTATAGGGGGTACTACCTGAAAAAAGGAATGAAAAATGACAAGTCCTTCGTAAAGCTTCAAGATATATCATACAAGATGGAGTTATATGCAGAAAGGGTTTTTTTGTTCCCCTACTCCGGTGTATCGCTCATGATGAGATAAAATGGGTCCTAAAGGAAGTTCATGAAAGGGAATGTGGCGATCGCATTGGGAGGCAAAATCTAGCAAAGAAAATACTATGTTATGGGTATTATTAACCAATTGTCAATCGAGATGCTGCTGATTATGTAAAGCGATGTGACAAGCACCGGATATATGCAAAAGTTCCAAGAGCTCTACCGATGGAAATCACGTAAATGGTCAGCCCATGGCCGTTTGCCATGTAGGGAATAAATATTACCATTTCCTTACCGATATCTAAAGGTGGTGCAAAGTACGTTATCGTCACAGTTGATTACTTCACCAAATGGGCCAAAGCAAAACCTTTAGCTACGATCACAACCAAGAAAGTAATCAACTTCATTGTATGGAACATCATCCGTCGTTTTGGTCTTCCACGAACTACTATAACAGATAATGGGACTCAATTCGACAGTGTCGAATTCAAAGACTTCTGTCTGAGGTATCATATTGAAAAGAAGTTCGCAGCAGTTTCTCACCTTCAAGTGAATGCGCTAGTTGAAGCTGTGAACAAAATTATAAAGTCCATTCTAAAGAAGCGTTTGGAAAAGGCTATATGCAAGTGGATGGATGAACTCCCGACAGCACTATGTGTTAGAACCTCTTTTGCTAGATTTTAATGACAACAACTATACAATTATGCCAAAGAATCTCTAAGGTAATTTGCAGGTGCATGAGCATCAAAAAGAGACAAACAAATACGTTCAAAATGAAGATACACGGTACAAAAGAGGATGAAAGTATGTATATGGAGATACAAGAAGAGATATACACGACAGAGACAAGACAAAGGTGACAAACAAAGTATTATTAGTCATAGAGTGTCGTGTCTAGAGTGTACAAATGTTAAAATCTTCTCAAAATGGTATACACACATATACATTCATATTTTAAATGAAAAATCAAGTTTTCAAAAAAATTCATGGAGCGGGGCTCGAACTCGGGTTACTAGTTTAGAAGGCAAGTGCTCTAACCAAATGAGCTATGGTAACTTGTGTTTATCAACGGAATTCAACTGGCTGAATAATACCATTCAGATGGCTGAATGCTGAAACATTTCATAAATTGATATGAAGTTTCAGCCTGCTGAATTAGGCCTGAAAATGCCTATTTCTTTGCTGGTTTCGAAATTAACAAATTCAGAAGGCTGAATTATATTTTCAGCCGGCTTAATATTTATAATGGCTATTTTTATGAAAAGGCACTTCTGTTCATCGAAGAGAAACATCTTCAAATCAACAGTTGCACCCATTTCTTTTCAATGTTATCTTTCACGAATGATTGCAGCTTTTTAATCTCTATAAATAGATTTCAGAATTCAACAAACAAATAACCATATCTGATTTTAATATTCTTGAATTCTTATCACTTATTCTCTATTTTCAAATTTCACTCAAACTTCATACATTCTCTGATCGTTGATCATTATATCTTCCACATTTCTCAAGCACATTACACTATATATCATAAAGGATAAGATTATAGGAAGATTGTACTTAATTGACTTATCAGTGCTATTTAAAGTGCATACTACAGTCAGATACTTTTGTTATTTGTAAAGAAGTCATGTTCAGTTGCTCAGGCGGTAAAAGTTCTATTCGGTTTCTTAGGTGGTAGAAGTCATGTTCAGTTGCTCAAGCGGTGTAAACCTATTCCTCCGGGTTAAGTGAGGGTTGCTAGTTTAAATTCCAAAAGGAGTCTAGGACTGGACGTAGAACGAGAGTTCGAACCAGTATAAAAATCTCTAGTGTCATTTTTTTACTGCTTAATTATTTACTTATTTAGTTTATATTCCGCACAAATAGTTTATCCATATTACACGATCCT
This sequence comes from Allium fistulosum, assembly GCA_030737815.1. Classification (NCBI taxonomy): domain Eukaryota; kingdom Viridiplantae; phylum Streptophyta; class Magnoliopsida; order Asparagales; family Amaryllidaceae; genus Allium; species Allium fistulosum. The sequence goes on from CM060906.1 coordinate 930,115,243, forward strand.
ATAGTACAGTTACTTTCATTTGGTATCAGAGCTTGGAATTCTATCGATCGTCACAACATCATAGAATAATGGCCAGAAAAAGATCCAATTGAAATACAACAAGCAAAATCCCTGCCAAGGCCACCAACGAGGACTACAATAAGGTACTTTATGGTTCATATGATTAATTATCAAGTAATTACGATGAATTATGTGATAATTTTGACAAAGTATCAAAACTAAGTTTGATCATGTTAGAAAAAATGAAAGCTTGTGAAATCAAGATTGCAAAGCTAGAAAATGAAAAACAAAATTTAGAACATGAAAATTCTGAATTGAAAAATAATATTTTGATACTCAATGGTTTTCTGAATGAAAAAGATATAGAAGTTGACAACTTAAATAATCATAATGATATATTGCAAATTTCTTTAAAGGATTCAAATACTCAAATTTCGTCTCTTGTAAAAGAGAACCGCGCTTTAGAAGATGAGAATTTTGAATTGGTTAAAGAAATTGATACTTTAAAAAATAGCAATGAGTCTTTTAAAAAGGAAAAATGTGACGTTAAAGCTAAATTTGATAAACTTAACACTTAAGTCACAAAATTTAATAAAGGTCAAAATGATTTAAACATGATTTTATCTAGTTCTAGACCTTTACATGATAAAAGTGGTTTAGGAAATAATAAAACTGATCGTAGAAATTGCACTAAATATGCTTTCATGTATAGTAAAAATGTTAGTGCTAGTACTAAATCTCGAGTAAGGTCTAAATTCAATTTTTATGGAAATTTAAATACTGCTATGACCAATAATGTTTATAATTTCTCTAGAAGTACAAAATCATTGACCGAAAATATGAATAAAAATTATCTAAGTATTTGGGTTCCTGTTATATGGAAAAATAGAGAAAAATACATTATGATTATTTTGATATGGTAGTTAATAATGAAAATTATATCTTTACTATTAATAAAGAGAATTCATTGAATAGATTTACTAGTGTCTTTTTGAAATTCCAAATATACCCTTTTACATCTTATCTTATAGAGAAATAGTATTCAAATATGGGAATATAGCCTGTTATTTTCTAAGTACAACTGTCAGTCCCCATGAAGAACTACAGTGCACGTTCATAAGATGAAGTATCCGAGTGTTTCATATTGTCCGTAATTTAGGTGGGAGTTAATCGGTCGAAGTCTCACCGGATTCCGAGTTAGTATGAAGAAAATATTGCAGTCTGAACAAAAAAAAACGGCTTCTGTACTAGGCGGAGTTCAAATATGGGTATGTGGTAGCTTGTTATTTTCTAAGTACAACCGTCAGTCCCCATGGAGAACTACAGTGTACGTTCACAAGATGAAGTATCCGAGTGTTTCATATTGTCCGTAATTTAGGTGGGAGTTAATCGGTCGAAGTCTCGCCGGATTCCGAGTTAGTATGAGGAAAATATTGCAGTCTGAAAAAAAAATAGCAGCTTCGGTACTAGGCGGAGTTCAAAATGGGGATGTGGTAGCCTGTTATTTTCTAAGTACAATCGTCAGTCTCCATGGAGAACTATAGTGTACGTTCACAAGATGAAGTATCCGAGTGTTTCATATTGTCCGTAATTTAGGTGGGAGTTAATCGGTCGAAGTCTCGTCGGATTCCGAGTTAGTATGAAGAAAATATTGCAGTCTGAACAAAAAATAGCGGCTTCGGCACTAGGCGGAGTTCAAATATGGGGATGTGGTAGCCTGTTATTTTCTAAGTACAACTGTCAGTCCCCATGGAGAACTACAGTGTACGTTCACAAGATGAAGTATCCGAGTGTTTCATATTGTCCGTAATTTAGATGGGAGTTAATCGGTCGAAGTCTCGCCGGATTCCGAGTTAGTATAAAGAAAATATTACAGTCTGAACAAAAAAAATAGCGACTTCTGCACTAGGCGGAGTTCAAATATGGGGATGTGGTAGCCTGTTATTTTCTAAGTACAACTGTCAGTCCCCATGGAGAACTACAGTATACGTTCACAAGATGAAGTACCCGAGTGTTTCATATTGTCCGTAATTTAGGTGGGAGTTAATCGGTCGAAGTCTCGCTGGATTCCGAGTTAGTATGAAGAAAATATTGCAGTCTGAAAAAAAAATAGCTGTTTCTGCACTAGGCCGAGTTCAAATATGGGGATGTGGTAGCCTGTTATTTTCTAAGTACAACTGTCAGTCCCCATGGAGAACTACAGTGTACGTTCACAAGATAAAGTATCCGAGTGTTTCATATTGTCCGTAATTTAGGTGGGAGTTAATCAGTCGAAGTCTCGCCGGATTCCGAGTTAGTATGAAGAAAATATTGCGGTCTGAACAAAAAAAATAGCAGCTTCTGCACTAGGCGGAGTTCAAATATGGGGATGTGGTAGCCTGTTATTTTCTAAGTACAACTGTCAGTCCCCATGGAGAACTACAGTGTACGTTCACAAGATGAAGTATCCGAGTGTTTCATATTGTCCGTAATTTAGGTGGGAGTTAATCGGTCGAAGTCTCGCCAGATTCCGAGTTAGTATGAAGAAAATATTGCAGTCTGAACAAAAAAAAAATAGCGGCTTCGGCACTAGGCGGAGTTCAAATATGGGGATGTGGTAGCATGTTATTTTCTAAGTACAACTGACAGTCCCCATGGAGAACTACAGTGTACGTTCACAAGATGAAGTATCTGAGTGTTTCATTTTGTCCGTAATTTAGGTGGGAGTTAATCGGTCGAAGTCTCTCCGGATTACGAGTTAGTATGAAGAAAATATTGCAGTCTGGACAAAAAAAATAGCAGCTTCTGCACTAGGCCGAGTTCAATTATGGGGATGTGGTAGCCTGTTATTTTCTAAGTACAACTGTCAGTCCCCATGGAGAACTACAGTGTACGTTCACAAGATGAAGTATCCGAGTGTTTCATATTGTTCGTAATTTAGGTGGGAATTAATCGGTCGAAGTCTCGCTGGATTTCGAGTTAGTATGAAGAAAATATTGCGGTCTGAACAAAAAAAATAGCGGCTTCTGCACTAGGCGGAGTTCAAATATGGGGATGTGGTAGCCTGTTATTTTCTGAGTACAACTATCAGTCCCCATGGAGAACTACAGTGTACATTCACAACATGAAGTATCCGAGTGTTTCATATTGTCCGTAATTTAGGTGGGAGTTAATCGGTCAAAGTCTCGCCGGATTCCGAGTTAGTATGAAGAAAATATTGCAGTCTGAACAAAAAAAATAGCGGCTTCGGCACTAGGCGGAGTTCAAATATGGGGATGTGGTAGCATGTTATTTTCTAAGTACAACCGTCAGTTCCATGGAGAACTACAGTGTACGTTCACAAGATGAAGTATCCGAGTGTACCATATTGTCTGTAATTTAGGTAGGAATTCATCGGTCGAAGTTTTGCCTGTTTTCGAGTTAGTATGAAGAAGTTATTGCAGTCAGAACAAAAAAAATAGCGGTTTTTGCCTAGGCGGCGTTCAAATGTGAGGATGCTACTATCAAATCTACTTCCACATACCATGATCTTAAGGTTGCCCATGATCTCAAAAAAAAAAATCTACTTCCACATGTACAAATAAAAATGCATGCACATTGTGGTTAAATGCAGGCCCACCTGGACGTGCATATGTACTCGTTTATGAAGGTTCAACCACACCCAAATGGGTATGGTTTCCCAACACCAAACCCCCTAGACCCTAACATAGTAAGTGGGTACCAAAAATGATTATTATTTATTGTATGTACTTTGAGAAACAAAAGGAAAAGGATAGATTTTGGAATTTTAAAGGATGTTCCATACATTTAATAGGATTACTTGCTTACGATGAAACATGGAACTAAGCAAATACGGTAAAATCTATTTTTTTTTTCTCCATAACTAATATTGGGTTTATCTTGCAATTTACAAAACATTTTATAAAATTTATTATATGTTCGTCGACGGAAATTCTATTGAATTAGAAAACCGTCAAAAAATTTCAAATTAAAATATAACCGCAAGCGCACGGCGTACTATTGAAGTACGTGGCGAGTACGGTTCGATCCGCAGAGATTTGATGATTTTAAAATTCTATTCAATCAAATTAAGCCAAATTCGAGTGAAAGTTAAGCTAGAGAATTAGAGAATTAACTAACTAAAAGAAAAGAAATGCAAATATAAGAGTTAAATAACAATTTAGAGAATAAATCCACTCACTAGATCATGTAGTTCAACACATATGAAATCATGATCTCTCTTTTATGGTCATAAGTGCTTTAATTGATGTGCCTATCATAAGTATGGCATATTTGTGCTATTAGTTAGCCAACATAAGCCATCAAACTTTGACACACCCCTTAAATCACTTACTAACTTTCATGAAACTTGACAATGAAAATGAAAATGAAATCTATTTTAAGTATGACATATTAAATATTGATTAGAAATATAGACCATCAAATTTTAATTTCAAATCACTTTCTTTTGCCATAATCATATTTTGATGAAGAGGCAATTAGTGTTAGTGATTGTTTAAGCATAGCCTATTTGGTGTCAACAATATAGGCTATCAAATTCAAGGCAAAGACAACAATTAAACCACTTCAATCATTCTTCATTAAGCACAAAAAGAGAGCATGAATTAACAAATAGTTGAAGCTACATAATTAGAGAGCTTCATTACCCCTAAATTGAAGGGGTTTAGCCTCTCATATTTGTCATTTGATTAACAAATGTAGCTTGCAACATGAAAGCAAAATGAATGCTAAATGAAAGAAAACTATTTTAATTGCATAAAAGAAAATCTACACTACTAGCATGAAAGGAAATGAACATGTAATTAAAAGGAAACAATAGTTACATTGCATAAAAAAGGAAAGTTACATGAAGTAGAAATGACTAAGTAGCCATGAAAAAGAGAAAGAGAAGAGCTTGTTTTATTTTTCAGCCTAAACTAAACTAAAGAGAGACTAAGGGGGGAGGGGTTACATGAAACCTAAGGGGTCTTTATACATGTATGAAACCCTAATTCATATTTTTGGGGAATGCCCAAATTGCCCTTGAGGTAGTGTGGTGGCCAAGTAATCATTAGCATCCCCTAATCATCCCTTAAGTGTGCATGAAGATTTGATGGCCTTTTAGCATGTGCATTAGCTCTTAAGTGTGCATTAAGGTAGGTGGGTAAGTGGGGTCCTCCATTATCATGCCTTTGAATTATTTCCATCTCTATTCCTTTGTATCTTCTTTATGCATGCATAAATCTTCATGAAACCACTTATATATGAAGCCAAATTGCTATAAAATAATATAGAAATTTCTAATTAAATTTTCTCATATTAATATATACACAAAAATGACCATTTTGCCCTTGGATAAAGATGAATATGTGACGATTTGAAAATAATATGAATTTTGGTTTAAACAAGTTAAAATACCCGATATGATCATTTATTTAATTTAAATAGATTAAATATGGTGGTAAAAATATGCACATTTATGTGCACATCATTATATTCCCTCAATCTTTTTGATAATGACAAAGGGGAAGAAATTCATATACATATTGATGGAGGGAGATATTATACTTAAGGGGAGATGTTATACTTAGGGGGAGCTTTAAAAAATAATATTATTTTATATATATAATGAATATTTTTTTTAAATTGTATAGTTGTCATCATCAAAAAGGGGGAGAATGTTAGAACCTCTATTGCTAGATTTTAATGACAACAACTATACAATTATACCAAAGAATCTCTAAGCTAATTTGCACATACATGAGAATTAAATAAAGACAAACAAATACGTTCAAAATTAAGATATACAGTACAAAAGAGGATGAAAGTATGTATATGGAGATACAAGAAGAGATATACACGATAGAGACAAGACGAAGGTGACAAACAAAGTATTATTAGTCATAGAGTGTCGTGTCTAGAGTTTACAAATGCTAAAATCTTCTCAAAATGGTATACACACAAATACATTCATATTTTAAATGAAAAATCAAGTTTTCAAAAAGTTGCATGGAGCGAAGCTCAAACCCGGGTCACTAGTTTAGAAGGCAAGTGCTTTAACCAAATGAGCTATGGTAACTTTTGTTTATCAATGGAATTCAGCCGGCTGAATAATACCATTCAGATGGCTAAATGCTGAAACATTTCATAAATTGATATGAAGTTTCAGCAGGTTGAATGGTTTCATTCAGCCTGCTGAATTAGGCCTGAAAATGCCTATTTCTTTGCTGGTTTTGAAATTAACAAATTCAGAAGGCTGAATTATATTTTCAGCCGGCTTAATATTTATAACGGCTATTTTTTTTATGAAAAGGCACTTCTCTTCATCGAAGAGAAACATCTTTAAATCAACAGTTGCACCCGTTTTTTTCAATGTTATCTTTCACGAATGATTGCAACTTTTTAATCTCTATAAATAGATTTCAGAATTCAACAAACAATTAACCATATCTGATTTTAATATTCTTGAATTCTTATCACTTATTCTCTATTTTCAAATTTCACTCAAACTGCATACATTCTCTGATCGTTGATCATTCTATCTTCCACATTTCTCAAGCATGTTACACTATATATCATAAAGGAGAAGATTATAGGAAGATTGTACTTAATTCACTTATCAGTGCTATTTAAAGAGCATACTACAGTCAGATACTTTTGTTATTTGTAAAGAAGTCCTGTTCAGTTGCTCAGGCGGTAGAAGTTCGACTCAGTTGCTTAGGCGGTAGAAGTCCTGTTCGGTTGCTCAGGCGGTTTAAACCTATTCCTCCGGGTTAAGTGAGGGTTGCTAGTTTAAATTCCAGAAAGAGTCTAGGACTGGACGTAGAACGGGAGTTTGAACCAGTATAAAAATTTCTGGTGTCATTTTTTTACTGCTTTAATTTATTACTTACTTAGTTATTCCACACAAATAGTTTATCCATATTACACGATCCTATAGCACAGTCACTTTCACTATGGGCTTACAGGACCACCCATAAGTCTGTGACTGGCCATACTCCAATTGCCCTTGCTTATGGTTCCGAAATCATTGATACTGTTGAGCTCGAAGTTCCTTCTCATCGAGTGACTTACTACGATACCAAAACGAATAAAGATCTCCTTTGGGAATCTCTAAACTTTATAGATGAGAAGCTTGAGGAAGTTGATTTAAGGGAAACTGTGCACTGACACTGAGTCGCCCAATACTATAACATCAAAGTCCGACCTAGAGCCTTCGGAATCAATGATCTTATCTTGAGATGGGTTTTTCCTGCTTTTCCACACATGAATCCAACCTAGGAAGGACCATATGTCATTGAGCAGAGGCTGGGAGGGGGAACTTTAAAGCTAGAAACTGTTGATGGCATCACACTCCCAAGGGCGTGGAATAGCGAGCATTTATGATGCTATTTCACTTAGTTTATTTCTTTTTCATTCAGTTGTATTTGCTTTTCGATTTTTCTTTAGCATTTGACTTTCCAGATATGTAATAGGACATATTATGTTATCCCTTTCCATTTAGCAAATAAATTTTTGAAAATCCTTTATATTTATGTTTGTTGTAGCGTTACGTATTAGTTAAATTACAAAACTGATTGATGTTGATATGTCCGAACAGGATCCCGGAGTTTGGAACTAACCAACTACGCTAGTTCCCAATGGAACTAAACAAGATGAGCATGGTCCGACCATTCATTTGATAACTCTCGTTCATAACCCAATAGATGGGATACATAATGAGGAATGGATGTGACTCGACCATCTAATGATCAAATAAATCCCGCCGACCGATGGGACTGAAATAAAACAAGAGCGATCGTGACATGAACGATTACTCGCTAAATCAATCCCTGGATCTTTGGGGGGGCAAATCAATCAATTAAGGAAAGTACGATTCGACTGCTGTCCTAAATAATTCAAAGTTCCCAGAGTGTGGACTAGAGTATAAACATGAATCGGGTGTAAATCGACCACCTGTGAACTAACTCTAAGTCCTCAGAGTGCGGACTAGAGTATAAACATAAATCAGGTGTGAATCGACCAACTGCTAACTAACTCTTATCCCCAAAGAGTGGAAATGAGTACAGATAAATAGATGAGTGCGGTTCAACCACCCACTTTTCCATAAACTCCGGCCTAAAACCAATAGGAGGAGTATAAACTCACTAAGGATGGAGTTCGACCATCCACTATCTCACTCCCCTAACGTGAGACTAGGGGCAGGAGTATAATTACTCAAACCATTGAATTTGATAGCATAACACTAAGGCTTAAGCTCAATTTTTTATGCGACTCAAGACCACGACCACATGGAAACCTTGGGATAAAGTTAGTGGATTGTTATCAGAATTAACGAACGACGAATTACAGGTACATTGAAAGGAAAGTAGTAGTTCAACTACTTAAATAATAGTTCACACAAGAGCTTAACAGAAAACAAAAACTTTTATTCATATGATAAGCTACAAAATTGTGGTACATGTTTATTCAAAAAACCGAGGGTCGTACCCATTCAACCACGACTAACAAAGAAAAAAAATAGTCGTACAAACTATGTACACACCGAGCCAAAGCGACAACTATTTCTTTTGTCTTTACTCCTTTTTGGATTTTTCGGGAGTGGCGCTATCTGAACTTGCGCTTGTTATTTTCCTTGATCCTTTACCGCCTTTGGCAAGAGAGCGTTCGAAGCTTGGAGGGAGTTCTCTGGGAATCGACCCACCGTGGAATGACTTGTAGTGGGATGAGATTTGGATCATCGATGTCCACCTCGACGGGATCGGCTTTGGCTTTTCTCTTTAGAAACTCCTACTTCTCAATGCACTCCTTCAAGCTGATCTATCAGTGTGTTCGGAGGCGTTGGTAATCACAACATCATCAGATTCATCCACCTACAGTGGATCTTCGGCCTTATCATCGTTGAGTGCTCCAATGACTTGTGCATCGAGCCCCAAAACATTGGTGTTGTCGAAATCTCTGTTGAGATTGCTTGTTTCTCTATGGCGGCATCACTTTAAGGAGTTTGGTCGAGACCCATAAGATCTGCGAATTTGTCAAAACAAGGAGATAAGCCTAAAACCATTGGGCATGAAGAACCAAACCTCTCGAAAAGTGGAGAGTAAAGTGGAATACCTTCTTTCGGTCAGCTCTCAGTTGTTGCTGGAGTGCCCCCTTCTAGAATAGGGGTTAGCACTTTAGGTTGGTAACCCGTTTTATCATGATCATAGCTCAAATCTTACCCCGGGCCAAAAGAAACTGATGTTCCAGCCACTTGGAAAGAAGAGGGGCCCTTGGGATCAGACTTCGAGGATTTAGCAATATTTTTCCCTTTACTGGAAGGTGCTAAAATGTCGAAATATCAGAGTCTCGTGGTGGCAAGGTCAGTGGTTCATTTTTGCAAAGGATCTCATGCACTAGTTTCTCCTCATCTTACTCCGCTTCGCCCAGCTACCTCTTTTTCATTTTGACAATATACTCCTAGGCTTCGACAAGTGACTCAATATAGCCTTTATTAAGAAAGCTCAAGTCGCAGTAGGTAAGTACTTTAGCGTTGTATTCGATGATCAGGGGATAAAACATGTCCTTAATTTCATTCTGACCGGACTTTTTAGCATCCTTCACCTGGGCTTCAATTTGTTCTATCATCTCCTTGCGGCCTGCCTCTCTTGCCTCTTCTTTGAGGGCTTCTATTTTAGCAAGTTGCTTATCAAGTTTGATTTTTAGACTCCTGGATTCAACAGCCTCTTCATAATATCTCTATGATTCATCTTGAGCCTTGATCTTTTCTTCCTTTTCTTTCCTAAGAAGCACTTCAAGCTCCTCAACGTGGTGGGCCAAGATATCTTTCTCCTTTTGTAAGGAATCCTTTTCCAGAGCAAGTGCGCCGTTGCGATTGATGGCAGCGCCAACTTTCTTCTTATGGGCAGTTTCCAAATGACTCACTGCCTCAGACGTTCCTTGGCACTCTTTTCTACCTTAGTTAATTTTTTTTCAACTTCGATATCTCATTATCTTGGTGCTTGATTATATATTTATCATGGATAGCCTCTAACATGAGATGATTGTTTGCGCCAAAATTGGTCACAAACACCCAATTGCCATTGAAAGCACCCATTCACAATCACCGATCACAGATAGCAAGTATGTAGAGAATATAAATATGAATAACACTCAAAATTTAAAAGGAAAACAGTAGAAACACAAGATTTATAGTGGTTCGGCGTTGTAGGCTACATCCACTTTGAAGAGTCGCTATTTTTATTGATTATAACTCGCTGGTTACAGAGGTTTGCAACAGTACAATCGAGTTACAACAATGATTCCAGTAGAGTATCAGTGTCAAAGAGCCAAAAGATCCTTTTTTGAAGCTCTTGGATTGCTATTTATAGGTGTAGCTGCAAATATCTTGCTCAAATCTCGAAAGACTCCTTCTCTCACGTGGGTGGGCTCACGTGATCGATCCCCTGACATTTCGACTCGACCCATGATCGATACGTACCAAATTCGTATCGATCCAAAATTGCTCTTTTTGGGTTGGGATCGATCATGGACATTCTTGAGGTTGTACGCAAGCTCCTCTGAAAATTTGGTGGCATTTGGAATTGTAGATTATGAGATATGATCGATGCAAGTTTGGATCTTCAATGTGCAAGCGGGTTCGTATCGCTTCCATTCATGACGCTTCACTTCGTATCGATAGCATGCGTGCGTTGACCAGGTGACGTGGCGCTATCTTTTATGATCGATCCTCCTTTTATGCCGAGTGACCAAGTCTTGCTCTTGAACGTGCTTCTAGTCGTGTCGATCATTTATATTTTCTTCGTGTCATTATAGGACCAACCTCTTCGTGTCGATTGTGACTCACTTGATCTCGTACCGATGCCCATGCTCCTTTTCGCATTGATAGCCAGCTTCTCTGTTCGTATTGATCAAGTGATGAATGGTACGAATCTGGCTTCCTTTCTTCGATGGACACGAACTGGGACAAAACCCTGAATGGATACGAAGGGAACTTCCTGGATGGATGGTTACGTGCTTAATGGTCTTAGGGAGGGTAAAAGACGGATACGAACTCGGTGCTCTCTCCATGGATACGAATGAGATTACGGCTTGGCTATAGTTACGAAATGGATGGACACGAATTGAAGGGCCTTGATGGATACGAACATTGCTATGGTATGGTGATAGATAAGAACTGTTTGGGTACGAACTACACTTGCCTCCCATGAAAATTCATTGATCCGTAACTTGAGCGTACAAACTCCGATTGACTTGAAATTCAAGATGTTGGCTTTCATAGCTTTGCTTGTCGTACCATATCGATTGTAGGTCGATCCGGACTCGGGCAAAATTTGTCAGCATCCATAGCGAACCTGTGTATAACCGATCTTCGAGACTGATTGTCTTCGGTTTCCAGTCACTTCTTTGGTGTCACGGCCTTGCAAAAAGGCAAGATAACGCTTGCCCTCCAAAATATGCCTTGCAATAAGAGGGTGTATTTTGTAGTCCAATAAGCTGGATGTTCGAATCTTGTTAGTGACCTGTAAAAAGGTTGATAATCTTACATGATTGTGAAAAGCGATCGTTCGAGATCGTATGCCATTCGGGGCGATGTATGACCGTTCGAGGTCGGATGTCATTCGAGGCGAATGGTGACCATTCGCAGTCGGGTACCGTTCGAGGTCGGGTGCCCGGGGGGACTTTAATGCCAGATTTCACGTTCGAGTGAGTTTTTGAATCATTCGTTATGGCAGTTCATCGCCATCTCAGAGCATGCTTAAGGACCGTTCACGATCAGTTACATGTGTAAGTGATTTGGCCATTATGGAATCATGAATACCATAATTACATTCAAATGTGTCTTACAATAGAAATGTCCAAATCAATCAAGCTCAAGTGCAAAAAACAAACAACAAAAGCAAAACAGAGACGTCAAAGTGCAAACACCCCTGCTGTCGTAGTTCGTAGACCTCTCAGAGCATGCCTGAGGATCATTCGCGATCCGGTACATGTGTAAGCGACTTAACCACGCCAGTGTTGAGTTTGCGACCCATTCATACATATTTCAATCAATTGATGACAAGCTGATGCCTTGAGCCGTCCCTAGTTGATGCAGATGGCGGTTGCTCCTGTTCCGCCGTCGCTGCTCGCCTTTTCACATACTGTAATAGTAATCCATTTCGGACGTGTCCTTCGATTTCATCCCTCAAATGCTGCAATCATTCATACTATGTCCACTTAGCTCGTGGAATAAGCAGTACTTGTCTGATTTCATTTCATTGTTGGTTGGATCCCTCCTCATTGGCCTTCGATAGGGAACCTGCCCCCTTGTGTCTTGATAGATTCGCTCCAAAGTCTCACTCAACTCCGAATAAGAGGTGAATCTTGGCTCCTTTCACGGCCGCCTTGACTCGTCAAAACTATTCTCTGCCTTTCGTTTTCCTTTGTCCTTATTCGAATCTTTTCTAGGTGGGTCTCCGCCTTTAACTGCATAAGTTTCAACTTCATCTCCTTCCTCTCTCTCAGCCTTTGCATCCTCCTGCCGCAGAAACCTTTCTGCTTTGTGGTAAAACTCTCCCAGATCCATAGGTGGATCCCTTGTAAGTAAATTCTTGAATTCTATGCCATCAGCTATTCCAGACACAGCTGCCATTAAAACCATGGATGGATTTGGGTGATCCACCGATGCTGCTGCTGCGTTAAATCATGTCAAAAAGTTCCTCAGAGACTCCCCTGCTTTCTGTTTTAGCGTTGTTAAACTCATTACATTCTTGGGCCTTGATATATGAACTCTGAACTGCCTCATGAACTTTTCAATCAACTCGGTGAATGTTCCAATCGAACCGCTCCAGTTGCCTGAACCATAATGCTGCTATGTCTCTCAAATATAGCGGGAAGCATCGGGCCATGACTTCCTTTGATGCCCCTAGTACTTCCATATGCCGCATATACCACGTAAGACAAACAACGGGATCTGTCCTTCCATCGTACGTCTTTAGTACTGGTAGCTTGAATTCAAGTGGGTTCCTAGCCTGCCTGATTGCGAGGGTAAAGGGGCTTCTATTCACGTCTTCCATATCTCTATCCACTAGTCCTCCCCTCATGGCTCGTCTGACCATCTCCGCTAATCTATCACTGTCATCAAGTGTGGGTCCTTGTCTGATGCCTCCGATCTGCCCCCAGAGTTCACGAGGGAATTCTGGAATCCGCTCTCCTGGACGAGCATCCATTCCTCTATCAACGCCGTGTTGCACAATTCTTCCTGGTATCCTGCCTGGGATTGGATCAATATGCTCTAGGGGCATGCCCCCTAGCTCGTGGACTACTCCTGATGGTCCTGCTCCATTCTGAATCCTGGTTGTTCCATGCTCCTGATCCCTATTTCCAACGCTCCCTATAGTTGCATTTCCTTGATTTTGCACTCTAGCTTGTCCAATCGGCTGTAGTAGGTTCTGCATCATCTCTTTTTGTCTTTTCAGCATTCCTTCCTACATGGATTCCATCATCATCTCCATCTCGTCTCGATTGATGAAGACCGAGGCCAGATTCGCTCCTGAGGAAGCCTCCTGACTCCCTTCGCTGACTCCTTTCTGCTCTTAGTCTCCTTGCTGATTGCCTCACCATAGCTTCCAGATCCAAGTCTTTAAGCTTTTAAATTCAAAATCCAAGTTGTAGGACTCCTGAGTTCAACTCTCAGTGAAAGCACCAAAATGTTTGCGCCAAAATTGGTCATAAACACCTAATTGCCAATGAAAGCACCCATTCACAATCATCAATCACAGATAGAAAGAATGTAAAGAATATAAATATGAAGAACACTCAAAATTTAAAAGGATAGCGGTGGAAACACAAGATTTATAGTGGTTCGACGTTATAGCCTACATCCACTTTGAAGAGTCGCTATTTTTATTGATTATAACTCGCTAGTTACAGAGGTTTGCAATAGTACAATCGAGTTACAACAATGATTCCGGTAGAGTATCGGTGTCGAAGAGCCAAAAGATACCTTTTTTGAAGCTCTTGGACTGCTATTTATAGGTGTAGGCTGCAAATATCTCACCCAGATCTCGGAAGACTCCTTCTCTCACGTGGGTGGGTCCAAATGATCGATCCCCTGATATTTCGACTCAACCCATGATCGATACGTACCAAATTCATATCGATCAAAAATTGCTCTTTTTGGGTTGGGATCGGTCATGGACATTCTTGAGGTTGTATGCAAGCTCTTATGAAAATTTGGTGGCATTTGGACTTGTAGGTTGTGAGATATGATCGATGCAAGTTTGGATCTTCAATGTGCAAGTGGGTTCGTATCGCTACCATTCGTGTCGCTTCACTTCGTATCGATAGCATGCACGTGTTGACTAGGTGACGTGGCGTTATCTTTTATGATCGATCCTCCTTTTATGATGAGTGACCGAGTCTTGCTCTTGAATGTGCTTTTAGTCGTGTCGATCATTTATATTTTCTTCGTGTCGCTATAGACCCACCCTCTTCGTTTCGATTCTGACTCACTTAATCTCGTATCGATGCCCATGCTACTTTTCGCATCGATAGCTAGCTACTCTGTTCGTATCGATCAAGTGATGATCGATACGAATCTGGCTGCCTTTCTCCGATGGACACGAAATCGGACAAAACCCTGAATGGGTACGAAGGGAATTTCCTGGATGGATGGTTACGTGCTTAATGGTCTAAGGGATGGTAAAGGATGGATACGAACTCGGTGCTCTCTCCATGGATACGAATGAGATTGTGGCTTGGCTACGGTTACGAAATGGATGGACATGAAGTGAAGGGCCTTGACGGATACGAACATTGCTATGGTAAGGTGATGGATATGAATTGTTTGGGTACGAACTACACTTGCCTCCCATGAAACTTCATCGATCCGTAACTTGAGCGTACGAACTCCGATTGACTTCAAATTCGAGATGTTGGCTTTCATAGCTTTGCTTGTCGTACCATATCGATTGTAGGTCGATCCGGACTTGGGCAAAATTTGTAGGCATCCATAGCGAACCTGTGTATAACCGATCTTCGAGACTGAGTGTCTTCGGTTTCCAGTCAAATGTTTGCACTAAAATTGGTCACAAACACCCAATTGTCGATGAAAGCACCCGTTCACAATCACCGGTTACATATAGCAAGTATGTAGAGAATATAAATATGAAGAAGGCTTAAAATTTAAAAGGAAAGCAGTATCTGATCAAGTGATGATCGATACGAATCTGGCTGCCTTTATCTGATGAACACAAACTGGGACAAAACCCTAAATGGATATGAAGGGAACTTCCTGGATGGATGGTTACGTGCTTAATGGTCTGAGGGATGGTAAAGGATGGATACGAACTCGGTGCTCTCTCCATGGATACAAA
The DNA here is from genome assembly GCA_030737815.1 of Allium fistulosum. Lineage (NCBI taxonomy): Eukaryota > Viridiplantae > Streptophyta > Magnoliopsida > Asparagales > Amaryllidaceae > Allium > Allium fistulosum. Next base: position 930,130,581 of record CM060906.1, read on the forward strand.
TTAGATTGCGGCTTGGCTACGGTTACGAAATGGATGGACACGAAGTGAAGGGCCATGATGGATACGAACTGTTTGGGTACGAACTACACTTGCCTCCCATGACACTTCATCGATCTATAACTTGAGCGTATGAACTCCAGTTGACTTGAAATTCAATAAATTGGCTTTCATAGCTTTGCTTCTCGTACCATATCGACTGTAGGTCGATCCGGACTAGGGTAAAAAATTTCAGCATCCATAGCGAACCTGTGTAATCGATCTTCGAGACTGATTGTCTTCGGTTTCCAGTCACTTCTTTGGTGTCACGGCCTTGCAAAAAGGCAAGATAACAATGATCTATTTCATGTTGTCGCTCGATTGACACCTCAGAGACCTTTTTTGCTAAGTGCCGAAATGACTCATGTTGCAGGAAAACGTCGTTAACACATGCGAGAGAGCTTGCTTTGGCGTGCCTCGGGATCATATGAATTGAGGGAAGGAACTTAAGCCCGTGGAAACAGATTTTTGTGAAAGTGGCCTTAAGTGCGACCAATTTCTCTCCCGTGGAAGTATCAGGAGCAGCGGTCAGCAAAGATGGATCGGAAGTGGCAACTGGACGCTTGCTCGATCTGTGGTCAAGAGATTGCCTGGAGCTGGAAGAACCAGAGCACTGCTCGTGTGATATGGCAACTTGAGGTCCCTGGAAGGAAGTCTGATCTCCACTATAAACAGGAAGATTAGGCTGATATTCCTAATGAAATGACAGAGACTGGGACATACGCTTGGAAGAAGAAGATTCCCTTGAACGACGACTTTTTTCCCGATCGTCGTCTCTTTCCCTACGCTTGCCTGATTCTGAGCCGCGGCTAGATCCATAATGCGTTGAAGAGCACCTTAGGCGATCAAAAGCTCAAGATTGAGTCATTGCACCTGCAAAGATCAAATGAAAATGTATAAGTAACCATTATACAAAATATGGATGAAGAGCGTGTAGTGGAGTGCACATGATGATAAGTGTTCCTCCCTAACAGACCAGTAGCCGTAACCTTGCCTATTGGAGTTTTCTCTCCTCTATACATAGGAAGAATGCCATCGCCACTCCTGGCAGGAGAATTGAGCCCCTCGATATTGATGTTTTGGAAGTCATAATTCATAATGTCATTGGGGATCTAGAGATTAGAAAATCCTTTCATCGAACTTTCTAAATGTTGGGAAGATGACTCTTCGTCAACAGAAGTGATAACAAATTTTGGATCCTTAGCAGTTTTTCTTCTGCGATGTTTATATGCTAGTTTCTTCCTTCTCTTAGTTGGCATTTAGGATTGTGTGCCTTGTGACGGTTCAACCACATGCGCCTTGCCTGGGACTGCATCAGTATCGCCAGGCTCATTGGTCTGGGTACCTCCAATTTCGCCTTCTTCAATGTCATCCTGAGTCCCCTCGACTGGGGGCATGACAGGGTTATTGGCATCCCCTTCTTGCTCTACAACGTTTCTTGATAATGCAACACTTTCACGGAGCCCAATGCTACGACCCTCTTCCAACAGCCTGAATAGAGATAACAACTCGTCAGTTATGAGAAGTCTAATGTCCCTGTCTTTGACAGGGATGGCACGAATTGCGGAGATTGCTTTTGAAAAACTACTGCCTTAGGATGTGGGTGGACTCCTGTAGATATTCAGGATGTTAGTTGATTCAAAAAAATGACTTGGATTAATGGATTTAAGAGTGAAGCGAAGTAAACACTTACGTCCTTCCAACCGTCTCCTTGCAAAGCCAGGCAGACACCGAACGTATAACCGCTCGTGTTTGAAAAGAGAAAGTTTATTCCAAGCACCCATTAAGACTTGGCAGTTGGGTGAAAACTCAAGGAAAACATAGAAAGGATTTTTTGACGGTCGTTTAAAGTTATAAATGAACCTTATGTCCTCAAGAATTGGGGGGCAAAACAGAACGATCGTGAACAGTAGAAAAGTTCCATAGAGGAAGGCGTAGCTGTTCGGGTGAAGTTAAGTGGGAGCTATTCCAAGGTATCTTAACATTTTTCGAATTAAAAAATTGAAGGGCGGCACGCATCTAGCCCAGCACATGAATTTCTTGCACACTGTGTACCCTTCCGGGGGCAAGTGAGCCCTGTTATTTATCGAAGGAACTAGGACGTCTTCGAATGGAATTCTATGTATGGAACATAGCCTGCAAAGGGCAGCCTCACCAATTCTGGGGGCCTGAGAATCTGTTGGATTATCTAAAATATAGCACCTTCTATAGCGTCAGGCGCGGACTTATATCTTCCGACGGGAGGATGGGAACATTAGAAAAAAGGTTGGATGATGGGCCAGAAACTTTCGTTTGTTCAGTTTGATGACTAGGAGAAAGCCTGCTAAATATGGTCATGGAACTCGACTCTGCTTCAGGATTGCTATGTTGTGAAGCTAGTCAGGAGGACATTGCAGATAAACGCTCTGAGCATCTGAAGTCCATGTTAACTATACTCAGTAGATAATCGAGATTAGAAAAGTGTACCTATTCCACATGTGCGAAGTGTGAGCTAGTGCGGTGTAGTGTAGTGTGTAACAGAAAGAAACAGCTTTACATAAGAAAACTAAGTTAAGTGACGATACTTTGGATTCCGTCCAGAGTGACTGTCATCGCTGACCGTCTCAACTAGCGAAGAAGTTGATCGGTTGTGAAAGCTTTGGGATCGACTATCGGCATATCAAAGTGTGAAATCTATCATTCAAGTCCATATGCTAAGTTTTAGTTTATGTTGAAAGTTCCAAGGGTTTGATTGTTCAATCTCAAGTTCAATAGTGATTATGCTAGTTTTGTTGTTCATCGTCATCATATGTTCAAGTTCGTAGAGGTGGATTGGTAGTGATTGCTCAAAAAGTAAGTTTGGATTAGGTTTCAAGTTCAATTCAAAAAAATACGTATGTCGATCCCTACAAATGCTTCTAAAAAAAGAAAGAAAAAGGGAGAATAGAGAGTGAGGGATCAGCCATGAACGTGCATGCAAATGAATATGAGCATGATAATTATAAAAAAACAAGAACATACAAAATGCAGAGAAAGTTAGCAAAGACCCGTGAACGTACGAGCATATTTGGGAGCCAACAATAAGAACGCGTATACTAACATACACGTATATGACCTAGAAATTTCTTTTTTTTTGGAATTGACAGGAATGGAAATCAAACCTGATGCCTTCAAGTTCGAAGCTAGACCAAATAACCAAAACTTGTTAGTCTTGTGAGGCTGGACTTACATGTATCATTTGATGAAGTGTAACCCTGGATTTATACTATAGGAAATCGACCAAGCGTCATGACGATCAATGAGAACTTCAACACCTTAGAAAAATAATTCGACAAATAGATAACAACTATTCATGAAACTAGATGGGTTTCTTTCCGACGACTCCAACCTACTTCGATTCAAAGAATGTCATGTTCATCATAAGACGTACTTTGGGGGGCAAGTGTTATCCGACATTCTAGCCCGTTATATTGAACTGATTGCATGAGTTAGATTCGACTGCCATCAAGGCCGATGACTCCAGAGTGATGATTATGGGGCCCATAAGTCAAGTACATATGATCATATGAAGTTAGTATTGAATGGGATTGATAGAAGGGCAAAGTAGAATGTTTGAAGTATGAAATATGGATCAACACATAGGAGGGATCGACATAGATTGGCTTCAACAAGAGGGATCGACATGTTTCAAAGTACAAGAGCATTCTTATGGAAAACAATTAGTATCTTAAGATCTATAAGTCCAATGCCTATGAAATTTGAAGAGCAAGATATAAGGACCCTAGGGAACCTACCATAGGCATCACACATCAAAAGGACAAGGTTGGAGGGATCGGTATATATCCCTTGGAAGGGATCGGTAGAAAGTTGCATATAAGCCATATTGAATCAAAGATCAAGCAATAACTCGAGCTCCAATGATCCAAATTACGTGAAATTTGGAGGCTGAACATATTTTAGCATGAGGAAGCCACCATACAGATTTCTCCCTAAAATTAGACCAAAGATGGGATCAGTACTGATCCTTCCTCTTTGGGAATTGGACCTGGCGATCCCTTTAGTGGGCCCATATGGTTTTGAAGGTCCTTCAGCCGGGATTTCAAAGAGATATTTGGCCATCTTCATCTATAAATACTGGCTTGATGGGTCATTCTGAGGATCTTTGCGCTGCTTGTTACTCTAGACTCCATTGTAATCAAGTGCTAACTTATTTCTACTGTTGCAATCAGATTCATAAGAGAGTAATAAAGAATAATCTTCTAAGTGGACGTGGGCATACAACGCCGAACCACTATAAACTTCTGTGTCTTTAATTACTACTTATTCTTTGTTTCTTACTTATTCATCTACTCAGTTTAGTTTTGCTTTTCTTCACTTACTTCTCAACAAAAACTATTCTTTGGTGGTTGTGACTATTTTAGGTGCAAATAGTTACTATGATGACCCACTCTTCGTAATACCTTAAATGAACGTCAAATGACAATGTTTGACTCCTGAGTGCCACAAAAGACAGCTTGTAGGAGTAAGATTAAAAAAAACAAAACACCAAAAAATGTGCAATGATGGAATATCACAGTGGAATGATAATATCTAATATATTGAATATACATGAACATAACAGAAAAATAATATATAAAAGATTGTACTGATATAAGAAATTGATAAATAAATATCAATACAGAAAGTCAGAATACAATATCTGATATAACAAGTCTCATATATAAATATCATATATGTCATGTACTGCCATAGTGTCAAGTATATACCCAAGTATTAACTTCGCCTCTAAAGTGCCCCAATTGTCCTGGAAGCGTATCCCCAAAAGTATCTAGCTCCCAAACTGCTCGATCGAGTACCCGAGAGTTGTCATGATACAAATAGAAAAAGGCAAAATGTGGGTATGACATAATTCCTGGTGTGAGGGGAACGATCTCAAAATATTGTATATCAAAACCATATACAGATAAATAGAAAATTACTGAAGTACAGCCAATTTCTCCACAAACATGGTTCGGGGATAACCCGAACTGCACATAAACAAGTAAAGTAAACTCAACTCAAAGATAGGGAATCATACCATAACTAGTTCTTCTCGTGTCATCAATAAAGCAACATAGTAATATAGTGTAACTGATACATAACAGCATACTATGATAAAGGTAACCAATATACAAATGCAGGGGTAATATAGATATCACAATTATACAAACAACCGAATGAAGTGACCCACTTCTCTTATCACCTGTTTGCAGTGATTTATATATATATATATATATATATATCACATCTCTTAATTCATTCTCCCAAGATCCACTACCTTACCAATATAATCATATCAGTGTATACTAAATCATGTCATTTATATATATGAAGATATATAAATGGTTCTTTGCTTATCAGAGTAATTAAAATAGCAAAGAAGCTCATTCACACATTGTTTCTCATATTTGAGAGACTTTGTGTCACATAGCAATTTCTATCTATTTCTTTTCTTTTGAACTTGACACCCAAAATTAATTGATATTTTTGTTCAGTTAATATCCTACTTGTTTTATTTCTCAAGTTAATCAGTTCCTAGATTTTTAAACCATACATCAGACCTTTGTAATTTTGTATTTGACACTTATTGTTTTGGATAAGTAAAGGATGCTTTTGAAACAACTTTAGTATATTTGTTTAGCCTGGGGTTCTGCTTTTAAACTCAAGCAATTTTCTTTTTAAGACAAATTCTCAGAATATGGTATGATCACATAGATATCAGGTAAGAAATTAGTTCAAAAACCAGGCAATGAAGATAATATATTCAAAAAAAATGCAGACTCAATCTATCATAACAAATGAAGGCTTAGCATATATTAGAGGACAAGATAATCAAAGCTATTTTACAAACTAAGTTAATACAAAATTCTCAAGTGAACTTATAAAGTAGACAACTGATGTTCTCTTAAGCAACTAGTGGTAGTGACTAAGGTGTTGTGAAGTGATGGTCATGCCTATTACAAACAGGACTATAAGTTACTTTAAACTGCCTCAGGTTGGTCATGACCAAATGCATTCAGACTTGGATCATGTATCTACATAGTAAGATGTGTTAAGCATAATGTTGTGAGACCTACAGGTATATAAAAAATGCATATGGATCTACTACACAAAGCAATGCAAATTTCTACTGTAATTTATATGCCCAAATTAAGAATTATAGGCTTCATTTTAAGCTTGACATATACTTATGTCAATTACAAGTCATGATCATGCTTTTCTGGTTAGCCCGGTCTAGGTTCAACTCAATCTTTAAAAGATTTATTGCATGTTCTTTATATTATTATTTTTTCTTTCTAAAACTATTTCTACTTTACAATTAAAAATTCATCAGATATTGCCAAGGAAGATATGACCACATATCAATTTATATGGCATGATCTCCTATATCATACTTCACCAGAGATTATCCAGATCAGTTTGCTGAAAACAGAAACTCGCCAACACACATATAGTACTAAAGTTTTTACATATTCTTTACACATAAAATAAGCAAATATCAATCTTGGAAATACTTAGAACATAATAAAGTCTTGACTAGCTTATTTATTACAATGAAACCACTGCATTTTCAAAAAACATTTCTAAAAGCAACCAGATCTTCAAACATCCATGTAAGCAAGCTATTCATACATCTTTTCCTGCAACAACATTTTGAGCTGCCTCAATAAAATGAGACACCCCAAATATTGCAAAAGGCAAAAATAGGGTCAGAAATAAATTTCTGGTATAAGTGAAATCACATATTAAATATTTTGTAAATTCTTAAAGCTACATAGAGAACATATCAGTTTAATGATATACTAATTCATACTAAAATTCTGAGCATTGGTAGGCTTATCTATCAATCATACACCCAAACAACCATGCATTCACTTCATTCAGATTTTCATGTACATGCTCCTATGGATTAATTTCCAATTTCCATAGCTTGATTGATCAATCTCATTTCATTTCTTTTTACATTTTTGGTTTGGTCTAACTCCTTGCCATTGAACACCATGTGTGCATTGTAAAGGGGCTCAGTTCTGTTATCCCTTTACATAGAGGCCTACAGGACTTGAGCAAGTCATGCACATACCCATCATCCTCCTGATGATGAGAAGATCAAGGCACTACTCCTAAATTATTCTTATAATTACCATGCTTATTTATCTTCTGAGGATTTTATTATTACTTGAAATGCTTTGCATTCTTTTCTTCCTTTCATGAGTCAAAAGTTATGAAACTCTCTCAGGGGTTTTAGTCAGACATATCAAGCTTCCAGGAAAAATACTAAATCCCACTCCAAGGTTATTTTATTTTAATCATATTTTCTGAAACTTGTATACATATTTATCTATAGAAGTATTCCTATGTCTCACATAAATCTGATGAAGTTATATACCCTATTCATTTATTTTACTGAGAACATAGGACATGATTTTTCTTTGAGAAAAACCCATAAAAACATATTACTTATAATAGGAACAACTCAGCACCTATACATGATACTGCATTATTCATATCATTTTAATATAAACTAGGCATAAGCATAAATCTCAATATTCACACTGCCTACTTATTTTCCTTTGATACCCTATTTCTCAGTAAAACATTCAGTTCATTTCTCACATAAAACTGGATCATAAAATCCACTTCTATGATCTGAATACATGTTTGATTACTTGTATTTTAAAGCAAAAACTGAAACAATCTTATCAAACCAAGACGGATCAAAACTTCAACCAAAAGTTCAATCAAAATATCATCCATGATCAACATGCATTTATTCATAGGATAAAATCAAACAGAAAATTATGATAAAATTTATATATGAAAATAACTTGGCTGCCCTTAGCATGGGTCTTAATGCCTCAAATCCCATAAGTGATCATCACTCACCTTTCTTTGCTCCTCCACGAGAATACTCAAGCCTGAAGACAATGTGAGTTTATTTTATTTTTAATTTTATTTCCTCTATTTTCTCCCCAGAAACTACTGTTGCCCCTCCCTTGATTTAAATCATTTTGCTAGGGTTTTAATGGAGGAAAAACCCATCCTATCCTTACCTTATTCAGAGAATCATATGTGTATAATTTATGGCTAAAAGTACCATTTTCTTTTGGTTTCCATTTCTAGTAAATCAGTTGCCTCATTGCTTTTCTGTGCACATGCTATTTGCATGATTTCCCTGCACATCATTTTTATGTGGCTCAGCCTTATATATATATATATATATATATATATATATATATTCTTATTTCTTTTGTAAGCTTGATTTTTTTTTGCTAACATATTTTTATCATGTGTCTTGATTTATTTCAAAATGCATTCATACTCATAAATATTACTTGACTAGTTTTTATGCATTTTAATTATCAAGAGAAGTTATTTTATTACCCTACATTTTTCTGGCCACATAAATTTATTGTATTCATAAGGTATGTGTATTTAAATCTCATTCATACTTTAGTTATTTTTCTTCTCATTATTATTTATTGAAATAATTATTCCCTTGCTTGTTTCTCTCGTTCCCTTTTTATATTCATTTTCAAATTATTTTATTCTTCAATTATTTTCTATTAACTAATTTAATTTTCTTTTCATTTCAGAATTATTTTTATCTCAAAAATTTTGGGTCTTCACATACTCTCCTCCTAAAAGGAATTGTGTCCCATAATTATAAATAAATATATATTTTTCTTTTCCACTGTGCAAAAGTTTAATCTTAATCTCAGCAATTTAAAAACTTATGCATCCAGAACTAATCAAATAGTATTTAAATTTACTATAATTTCAGGCATACCTTTATGCAGAAAATAGATTAGGATATTTATCCTTCATCCTATCTTCAGCCTCCCAAGTGCAATCATTTCCATCTAGACTCCACTGAATTTTAACCAATTTAATTATTTTGTTTCTTAATTTCTTTTCTTCTCTAGCCACTATGCCCACTGGTTCCTTTTTATAAACCAGATTTTCTTGAATTTCAACATGTGTAGGGGATTCAAGAATAGTTTTCTTATCATGCACCCACTTTCTTAATTGATATACATGAAATACATCATGTATGTTGCTCAATTCCTCTGGCAACTTCAATCTATAAGCCAAAGCCCCTATTCTCTAAACAATTTCATATGGGCCTATATACCTTGGTGATAGTTTTCCTGCTTTGCCAAATCTCAATATTTTCCTCATTGGTGAAACTTTGAGAAATACATGATCCCCCACTTCAAACTCTACTGGCCTCCTCCTTTTATCTGCATATGCTTTCTGTCTTTCTTGTGCCACTCTCATTGTTTGCCTTACTAATTCAATTCTTGCAGAAGTTTCCTTCACATGTTCTGGTCCAAGCAATACTCTTTCACCTACCTCCATCCAACATGCAGGAGATAAGCAAGGCTTTCCATACAAGGCCTCAAATGGAGCCATACCTATGGTGGACTGGTAGCTATTATTATAAGCAAATTCAGCTAAATAAAGATGATCTTCCCAGTTTCCACCAAAATCAAGTATGCATGCTCTAAGTAAGTCTTCTAAAACTTTATTAACAATCTCAGTTTGTCCATCTATTTGTGGATGGTAGGCTGTGCTTAGGCTCAGTTCTGTCCCCATGGCCACTTGAAAGCTACTCCAAAACCTTGAGGTAAACAAGGTGTCTCTATCACTAATGATAGTCTTGGGAATACCATGCAATCTCACTATCTCATTCACAAATAATTGAGCTAGCTTCTGAGCATTTCTGTTTGAACTTATTGGGATGAAGTGTGCTGTTTTTGTGAGCCTATCAACCACTACCCAAATACTATCATTGCCTCTTCTTGTTCTTGGCAAACCATCCACAAAATCCATTGAAATGCTTTCCCACTTCCAGGTAGGCACTTCTAGAGGTTGCAGTAAACCTGAGGGCCTTTGATAATCTGCCTTAACTTGTTGGCATGTTAAACAATTTGCCACATATTTTGCCACTGCTCCTTTCATTCCTGGCCACCAGTAATTCCTCTTGAGACCATGGTACATTTTTGTACCACCTGGGTGTATGGTATATTTTGTTTTGTGATGCTCATCCATAACTTCTTGCTTCAGTTCCTCTATATTTGGTATGCGGAGTTTCCCCTTTTTCCTTAAGTAACCTTTATCATCTACTTCATAATTTTCCACTGTCATGCCTTGAGATATCATGTCCTTCTTCTCCTTTAAATTTGTGTCTTGATCCTGCATTTGTCCTATTTTATCAACCAGAGTTGACCTTAAAGAAATGAGGCTTAGTTTTTCATATTCAATCATATCACTGTGTGCCTTATCTGATACTCCAATTTCTTCTTTTATTTCCACTTCACTGAGGATTGTCAAATCCTTGAATTCAGTCATCATTAAGCTTGCCAATTTTGCCTGATGCCTACTCAATGCATCTGCCACTTTATTAGCTTTTCCAGGGGTATACAATATATCAAGATCATAGGCAGCTAGAAATTCTACCCACCTATGTTGCCTCATGTTCAAGTCTTTTTGGGAAAACAAATATTTAAGTGACTTATGATCTGTAAACAATTCAAACTTAGCACCTAATAAGTAGTGTCTCCATAGCTTCAATGCATATACTACATCAGCTAGTTCCAAGTCATGTGTAGCATACCTAGTTTCATTTGGCTTGAGTTGCCTTGATGCATATGCTATGACTCTACCATGTTGCATGAGCACTGCCCCTAATCCAGATCCACTAGCATCTGTATAAACCACTAACCCTTCATTACCCTCTGGAACTTGTAAAACTGGAGCTTCCATCAGTGCCTTCTTCAGTAATGAAAAAGCTTGTTCACACTTCTCTGTCCACACATACGGTTGCTCCTTTCTAGTTAACTTGGTCAATGGGATGGCTATTCTTACAAAGTCTTTTATAAACCTTCTATAGTAGCCTGCCATTCCCAAAAATGATCTCACCTCAGTCACTGATTTGGGTCTACTCCATGATTGCACAGCTATCACCTTAGTTGGGTCTACACTAACTCCTTGTTGTGATATAATGTGTCCCAAAAATTTTACTTCATTCTGCCAAAATGTACATTTAGAGAATTTGACCTTTAAATCATGTGCTCTTAGTCTAGACAAAACCAGATGCAAGTGTTTTGCATGATCCTCTTCTGATTTTGAATACACTAATATGTCATCAATGAAAACAACTACAAATTTATCTAGAAAGTCTCTAAATGTCCTATTCATTAAGTCTACAAAATAGGATGGTGCATTTGTCAATCCAAAAGGAATTACTAAGAATTCATATAAGCCATACCTTGTGTTGAAAGCAGTGTATTTAATACTCTCCTCTTCAACCTTCATTTGGTGAAATCCAAAGGCTAAGTCTAGCCTTCAGAAAATTCTTGCTCCACTTAATTGATCAAATAAATCATCAATTCTGGGGAGTGGGTATTTGTTTTTGATGGTCACTTTGTTCAATTATCTGTAATCAATACACATTCTTAGCGTACTATCATGTTTCTTTACAAATACAACTAGAGAACCCCAGTTTGAACTACTAGGCCATATAAAGCCTTTCTGTTCCAATTCTTCCAACTGTTGCTTTAATTCTACTAATTCTTTTGGACCCATTCTGGTAGGCTTTTTGATGATAGGACTTGATCCTGGAATTAGCCTTATTTGAAATTCAACTGGTCTATTTTCTGGAACTCCTACAACTTCCCCAAAAACATCTGGATATTCATTTACTACTTTTATGCCTTCTAAAGTCAATTCCTTTTTAGTCATACTCCATATTTGATTAAGGCAATTTATCCTGGCTGCTTCACTCATGACTATGATATTTTTACCATTTTCTGTTTCAAAGAAATTGTAAAATTTTCTAAATTCAAAATTGAGTTGAATTTACTCAACCAATCTACTCCTAGAATAATTCCTATTCCAAGATATTTTAACACAAATAAGTCAGATTTAAACATATTTCCTCCTATGTTTAATTCTACTCCCAAACATTTTAATCCTAGCAGACAAGAGCTACCTAGGGGGCTTTGAATAAACAAGGGTTTTTCAACTGTATTGTATGTGAGAGCTAATTTATCCACTATATCTTGTGAGATTAGAGAATGTGTGGCTCCAGTGTCATATATAACTGTGATTGGGTAATTTTTAATTAGAAGTATACCTTCAAATTGTCCAAAGTTTCCCACTGCATTTGCCTTTGCCTTGGCTTCCAATGCTCCTACCTTTGCTCCTTTCTTGAACTCTGGGCAGTTCCTCTTAATATGACCATCTTTCCCACAGTTATAGCAGCTGAATGGGGCTTTCTTAGCTGCTTGATACCTATTGCTCATGTGTCCTTCCTTGCCACAATTGTAGCAGGTAGCCTTCTTCTTAATTTCCCCAGTGGCTGCTCCTTCAACTTTCTTGTCTACATTCTTCTTGTCATAAGGATGTGCTATATTCTTCGCTTTCTTTTGGTTATTGGCTCTCATGTTCCTGAATTTTTCTCTTGCATTGTCATGTTGTTCAAAAGAAAGAGTAAGATCTATGACTTGATCAAATGTTCTGTCTTTGTATGGTAGCATTGCTCTACTCAAACCATCATTGAGTCCCTGAATGAACCTTGAATTCTTTGATTCCTCATTCCTTATGAGCATAGTTCCATACTTAGACAAACTCTCAAATTTTTGAGTGTATTCAGTCACACTCATTGGTCCTTGCCTCAGCCTTATAAATTCCTCCAGCAGTGTTGCCTTAGCTGTTGATGGGACAAATCTTGCCTCAAGCATCTCCTTAAATTGATCCCATGTTATCTCATTTTCTGGCCTTCCTGTGATGATCACCTCCCACCAATCTAGTGCTGCTCCTTTGAGCCTTCTTGAAGCTATCCGCCTCTTCCTTTGATCATTAATTTGCATGCCTGCAAATATTCTTTCTAAAGTTCTCAACCATGTCTGCACACCCATAACTCCTTCAGCGCCTTCAAAATCCTTGCCTCCTAAGTTTGAAAATGTCTTCAATAGCTTAGCTAATTCCTCATGAGGATTCTCTTCCCTGTGCACTGCTCCTTCCCTAAATGCCCTCACCAAATCTTGCAAATTACCCATTGGTGTTGTATTGGAGGGTCCTGCTCCATGACTTGGTGGTCTTCCTACCATGATTTGCTATACAATTTACATATCTAGTTAGTTTAATTTGTAATTTAATTATTTCGGTAATTTTATTTATACTGAAAATAGTGTTATGTATTAGTCTCATAAGATTTTATTCTTATAAGAGAATTTGATCTTTATTTCTGCTATGTTTAATAACATAGCTCTGATACCAACTGAAGTGACCCACTTCTCTTATCACTTGTTTGCATTGATTTTTTTTAATATATATATAGATCACTTCTCTTAATTCATTCTCCCAAGATCCACTACCTTACCAATATAATCATACTAGTGTATACTAAATCATGTCATTTATATATATAAAGATATATAAATGGTTCTTTGCTTATCAGAGTAATTAAAATAGCAAAGAAACTCATTCACACATTGTTTCTCATATTTGAGAGACTTTGTGTCACATAGAAATTTCTATCTATTTCTTTTCTTTTGAACTTTACACCCAAAATTAATTGATATTTTTGTTCAGTTAATATCCTACTTGTTTTATTTCTCAAGTTAATCAGTTCCTGGATTTTTAAGCCATACATCAGACCTTTGTAATTTTGTATTTGACACTTATTGTTTTGGATAAGTAAAGGATGCTTTTGAAACAACTTTAGTATATTTGTTTAGCCTGGGGTTCTGCTTTTAAACTCAAGCAATTTTCTTTTTAAGACAAATGCTCAGAATATGGTATGATCAGATAGATATCAGGTAAGAAATTAGTTCAAAAACCAAGCAGTGAAGATAATATATTCAAACAAAAAAATGCAGACTCAATCTATCATAACAAATGAAGGCTTAGCATATATTTGAGGACAAGATAATCAAAGCTATTTTACAAACTAAACTAATACAAAATTCTCAAGTGAACTTATAAAGTAGACAACTGATGTTCTCTTAAGCAACTAGTGGTAGTGACTAAGGTGTTGTGAAGTGATGGTCATGCCTATTACAAACAGGACTACAAGTTACTTTAAACTGCCTCAGGTTGGTCATGACCAAATGCATTCAGACTTGGATCATGTATCTAGATAGTAAGATGTGTTAAGCATAGTGTTGTGAGACCTACAGGTATATAAAAAATGCATATGGATCTACTACACAAAGCAATGCAAATTTCTACTGTAATTTATATGCCCAGATTAAGAATTATAGGCTTCATTTTAAGCTTGACATATACTTATATCAATTACAAGTCATGATCATGCTTTTCTGGTTAGCCCGGTCTAGGTTCAACTCAATCTTTAAAAGATTTATTGCATGTTCTTTATATTATTATTTTTTCTTTCTAAAACTATTTCTACTTTACAATTAAAAATTCATCAGACATTGCCAAGGAAGATATGACCACATATCAATTTATATGGCATGATCTCCTATATCATACTTCACCAGAGATTATCCAGATCAGTTTGCTGAAAACAGAAACTCGCCAACACACATATAGTACTAAAGTTTTACATATTCTTTACACAGAAAATAAGCAAATATCAATCTTGGAAATACTTAGAACATAATAAAGTCTTGCCTAGCTTATTTATTACAATGAAACCACTGCATTTCTAAAAACATTTCTAAAAGCAACCAGATCTTCAAACATCCATGCAAGCAAGCTATGCATACATCTTTTCCTGCAATAACATTTTGAGCTGCCTCAATAAAATGAGACACCCCAAATATTGCAAAAGGCAACAAATAGGGTCAGAAATAAATTTCTGGTATGAGTGAAATCACATATTAAATATTTTGTAAATTCTTAAAGCTGCATAGAGAACATATTAGTTTAATGATATACTAATTCATACTAAAATTCTGAGCATTGGTAGGCTTATCTATCAATCATACACCCAAACAACCATGCATTCACTTCATTCAGATTTTCATGTACATGCTCCTATGGATTAATTTCCAATTTCCATAGCTTGATTGATCAATCTCATTTCATTTCTTTTTACATTTTTGGTTTGGTCTAACTCCTTGCCATTGAACACCATATGTGCATTGTAAAGGGGCTCAGTTCTGTTATCCCTTTACACAGAGGCCTACAGGACTTGAGCAAGTCATGCACATAACCATCATCCTCCTGATGATGAGAAGATCAAGGCACTACTCCTAAATTATTCTTATAATTTAGAGACCATGCTTATTTATCTTCTGAGGATTTTATTATTACTTGAAATGCTTTGCATTCTTTTCTTCCTTTCATGAGTCAAAAGTTATGAAACTCTCTCAGGGGTTTTAGTCAGACATATCAAGCTTCCATGCATACTAAATCCCACTCCAAGGTTATTTTATTTTAATCATATTTTCTGAAACTTGTATACATATTTATCTATAGAAGTATTCCTATGTCTCACATAAATCTGATGAAGTTATATACCCTATTCATTTATTTTACTGAGAACACAGGACATGATTTTTCTTTGAGAAAACCCATAAAAACATATTAACTTATAATAGGAACAACTCAGCACCTATACATGATACTGCATTGTTCATATCATTTCAATATAAACTAGGCATAAGCATAAATCTCAATATTCACACTGCCTACTTATTTTCCTTTGATACCCTATTTCTCAGTAACACATTCAGTTCATTTCTCACATAAAATTGGATCATAAAATCCACTTCTATGATCTGAATACATGTTTGATTACTTATATTTTAAAGCAAAAACTGAAACAATCTTATCAAACCAAGACAGATCAAAACTTCAACCAAAAGTTCAATCAAAATATCATCCATGATCAACATGCATTTATTCAGAGGATAAAATCAAACAGAAAATTATGATAAAATTTATATATGAAAATAACTTGGCTGCCCTTAGCATGGGTCTTAATGCCTCAAATCCCATAAGTGATTATCACTCACCTTTCTTTGCTCCTCCCCGAGAATACTCAAGCCTGAAGACAATGTGAGTTTATTTTATTTCTAATTTTATTTCCTCTATTTTCTCCCCAGAAACAACTGTTGCCCCTCCCTTGATTTAAATCATTTTGCTAGGGTTTTAATGGAGGAAAAACCCATCCTATCCTGACCTTATTCAGAGAATCATATGTGTATAATTTATGGCTAAAAGTGCCATTTTCTTTTGGTTTCCATTTCTAGTAAATCAGTTGCCTCATTGCTTTTCTGTGCACATGCTATTTGCATGATTTCCATGCACATCATTTTTATGTGGCTCAGCCTTATATATATATATATATTCTTATTTCTTTTGTAAGCTTGATTTTTTTTAGCTAACATATTTTTATCATCTGTCTTGATTTATTTCAAAATGCATTCATACTCATAAATATTACTTGACTAGTTTTTATGCATTTTAATTATCAAGAGAAGTTATTTTATTACCCTACATTTTTCTGGCCACATAAATTTATTGTATTCATAAGGTATGTGTATTTAAAACTCATTCATACTTTAGTTATTTTTCTTCTCATTATTATTTATTGAAATAATTATTCCCTTGCTTGTTTCTCTCATTCCCTTTTGATATTCATTTTCAAATTATTTTATTCTTCAATTATTTTCTATTAACTAATTTAATTTTCTTTTCATTTCAGAATTATTTTTATCTCAAAAAATTTGGGTCTTCACACCGACTAATATGCTACACTCAACATAACAGTAAATGGAAAATAGAGAATAATTTGATACCCATCATTAGTGATGGGTGGAATCTGCTACATACACCAATGATCCCTATTGAAGCATCTAAAATGCAAAATACATACAACGATATAACAATTCTACTGATGTAGCATCTCCATATCCAAAACTGAAATACAGATATCTATAACTGATACCCATCCTGAATTGCCATTAGCTACCAAAGAGACCTATCGAAAGCAGAACTATACCATGGACTCCCCTAAAAACCAACACCTCAAAAGAAGTCAGCTTGTAGGTCCTGTCATAGCACCCAAGAGTACTACAAAATAGTGTATTATTTACTCTAAACTAGCATCACAGTCTCTCTTCGCTCCTACTCTAGGACCACATCTTCAAGACATGCACCTCAATGGTACAATGGATTCCTTTTACAAAGCTGATATCATCTGATTGTCTATGGATAGACAATCTAGATTCAAGCTACCCAACGTACACCCTTCCCACACTTATATAAAGTATCCCCGTGCGGATTGTTATTCGTTCTTGAAGTTCCTTACCTGGTTACCCCAAGTCAGGCATACCAAACCAATAAATATAAAAATCGCCCAAATCGTGTGTCTATCAATATATATATATATATATATATATATCACTTGAACCACATATTTATATACATGTATACTATATTGCATCCACTATTCAGTAACCCTAAGTCAGCATATCGAACTATACATATACTTAAATTGCGTATTGATAAATCATATCGAATTGCCATTAGCTACCAAAGATACTTATCGAGAGCCATAACTATATTATAGACTCCCCTAAAAACCAACACCTCAAAAGAAGTTAGCCTCTAGGTCCTATCGCAGCATCCAAGAGTACTAAAGAACAGTATATGACATACTCTAAACTGGCATCCCAGTCTCTCTCCGTTCTTGCTTTGAGACCACACTGTAAGAGATATAAATTAAATATGAGTCCAATGATTAATTTACTAATTAAGTATAATTAATTAACTAATCACCTTTGATTCCTCAATCCTTTCTTCTTCCTAAATTTAAAATTCCCTTCTTCACGCATAAACCCACCAAAGTTATAACTTCTCTCCTCCATCTATCCCTCTCCGGTCGACAAAACCACATGCAACCACTTTCAATCTCTACGTTGAACGATGACGAACATTGAGGTGGCTTATATGCCACGTGCGCACCCCCCACAACCTCTAACATTCATGTGCCCTAGGGCACCAAGCACGGATGTATATTTTTATCTCCACCAAAGCTCCTCCGACAAATGACAATGGACACCTCTTCACACCAAACTCACAATGATACCCTTCGTTTCTCCAATCGTGGCCTCAATCTCTGCCACCTCTCCCCGACTTCCATGCAACTAAAATGAGACTCGGCCAATCATGACTGCGCACAACAACGCCACCATGGATGTGAAGCCCTCCTCTCTACGAGACCAATGGATTTGTTCTCATCATCTATCGTGGCTTAGAGCTCTTGATTAAATTGAAGGAGGAGCATACTTTATTTGTTTATAGAGAGGAGGAGATATTATGTGGGAGTGAAAAGATATTAGGTAGGAGAGAATATATATAATAATATTTTTTACTTGATTTCTTAGATAAATCGCCACATTATCGAGCTCGTACGACCACATGGCACATCAGGTCATCAAGAAACTCACCGATGCACATCACCTCATTTTTCCAGCCCTGATGATATAAATTTTAATGATATTCGAGATAACGCTTTGAGACGATAATTTCGTTCATTTCGATGTCTTTTTGGCCATCAAATTTCCCAATTCTAGAAAATTCCTCAACTATACGTCTTATAATGAAGTCTTATCCCAGAAACATAAGCCGTCGATCAGGATCCCAATGGACTTGACTACAGACGTATTTTTATAAAATATGCATAACAATATGTAAATCGTAAAAATACCGTGACTTCAAATATAATAATATCTATACTCATTTTGATTTGCAATGTTGACCAATACTCAATGGAAGTAGTCTCGAGTCCTAATTTGACCATATGTGAAAAATCATATTTTAGACCATTAATTAATTAACGATTCAATATTTAAATATTCATCATTAAAAATGCGAATTTTTACATTCTCTCCTCTTTATAAAATTTCGTCCTCTAAATTCTATGGGTATGACAAAGCAACCTGTTGCCTAATATTTCCAAGCAACCACTTCTGTAAATTTTGGAAGTTCTTTCCCCACGCGATTAGCGTTATGAGAACTCCACTACTAACCCTTAGGATTCTAAAGACCTCTTGTTTTGAAAACATTCAGCAGCATCTCCTTTGAATGGCTAGCTCCAAAAAAATCCTAAAACAATATGTGTGTGTGTGTGTACACACACACCTCATATTTAAGACATCCCATATTTGAGGCATCTAATTTTTTAGGACACACAAGCATATATATCCATACTATTTAACTACAGATCTTACGTACCTCTTTTCAAGCAAGAGCATGCTATTCAGATGCGAATAAGCATCCTAATGGTGCATAGTTGCTTCCATGTACCTAACCATATACTCAAAAAAGATGATTATACACAACTGCAACATTATATTATGAATTTAAACATGCTAAATCATATCTAACAATCGTCTCAAATAAACAAGGTATATTAAACCATGTAACAAGCATCTCAAATAAACATGCAATGTTAAACCATGCAATTAGAATCTCAAATAAATATGTTACAACTAACTATACAACAAACAAATCTAATGTAACAAGCATCCCCAATGCAACAAACATATCCAATAAACATGTTATAAAAAACTATACAATAAGCACATCTAATGTAACAAGTAAAGCAAGCTTTACACTATGCTTTCTTACATATTAACAAAACAAAAAGGTAAACAAAATTTTCCTTAAGTAATTGGAGGCATACCAATACAAAGCTCCAACGAACACAAACAAGCTTCACCCCATCATTCTAAAGCCACATAGCCCTATTTTCAAAAATATGAATTAGCCTTCAAGGTCAAAAGCCACATCCGATCCACATCCACTTTCTCTAATCGACTCATCATGATGATGTCACTAGAATTCTTTTATACAAATAGAATTCACAAAGTACATCATGCACTCCTTCTACGAAAAAGAAAAACTAACATAATACGTTAGCAATAAAAATCAATAACAAGCAGTCAATAAGCAACTAAAATCAATTAATAAAAATAAACAATCAATCAATAATTAAGCAACAATAAGCAATCATGAAGCAACAAATTCGATCAACAAAAACAAAAAATCAATCAATAACCAAGCAACAATAAGCAACCAAGAAGCAACAAAAATAAATAAACAAAAACAATCAATCAATCAATAATCAAGTAACAACAAGCAATTGATAAGCAACAATAAGCAACAAAAATAAATCAACAACGATTACCATAAAAACAATGAATCATTCAAAAGAAGTCTACAATAAAATGCATGGTAACTAATAGTAGTCATATCATGCAAGTCAAGCTGTAAACTCCTATGAGTCGATTCAACATCCAAGATGACCCAAATGCCTAAGTGTTGCAACTCCTTTCATGAATACAATACATGAAAGACTATCACACCTCCCGCTCTAAAAAGGAAAACATAGATAATATGTTGGATTCCCGACCTTCAAAATTGTCAAATAAACCTAACAGTCTAAGTATCAACTTTCCATTCCTTATGAATAGAACTCATTCTCCAAAGGAGAAAATTTTACTAGTTAAATCATCATTAAATGACAATCTACAAATGCTTAGGCTCACTTAGATTTGAACTCACCTCATTGCACAATGATAATAAGGATAATATACTAAGTGTACTATGATGCTTTCCTAGGCAAGTATCATATCGCCACTTAGAAGGTTATCCAAATTGTTACAAAACTAGTCAAGAAGTTCTTTCCTGAAATATCACAAGTTATCATGCCCTTTATAATACCCTGAATCGACGTTGAATGATAATGTATGACTCTCAAATACCGCAAAAGTAAGCTTATCGGGGTAAAATTTAAAAACACCAAACCAAGGCACAATGAAAGAATCTCATAGCAGAATAATAATATATAATATATTAAATATACATGAACATAATAGTAAAAACAAAATATAAGAGACTGTACTGATGGAAATAACTGATAAGTAAATATCAATACAGAAAGTCTGAATACAATATCTGATATAACAAGTCTTATATATAAATATCATATATGCCATGTACTGCTAGTATCAAGTATATATCCAAAATATCGACTTTGCCCAAAGTGCCCCAGTTATTCTAGAGCGTATCCCTAAATGCACCTAACTTTCAAACTACTCAATCGAGTATCCGAGAGTTGCCATGACACAAACGGACAAAGGAAAAATGCGGGTAAGACATAAAACCTGGTATGAGGGGAACTATCTAAAAATACTATATATCAAAACCATATACAAATAATAAGAAACAACTGAAGTACAGCTGGTCCTCTCCACAAACGTGGCTAAGGGATAATCCGGACTACCCATAAATAAGTAAAGTAAACCCAACTCAATAGTAGGGAATCATTCCATAACCCGCTATACTCCTATCATCAAGAATTCAGCACATTGATATGTAATAGTATGTCATGATAAAGGTAACCCAATATAAAAATGCAGGGGTAATACATATATTACAATAATACTAACAACCAACTAGTATGCTTACAGTTGGAGTCCGTTACGAACACCAATCGATTCAATGGTCCCTACTGAAGCATCTAAAATGCAAAAAAATACAGCAATATAACAATGCTACTAACATAGCATACCCAAAACCAAAATACAGATATCTATAATTGATATCCATCCCGAATTGCCATTATCTACTAAAGAGACCTATCGAAATCCACGACTATATTGTGGACTCTCCTGAAAATCGAAACCTCAAAAGAAGTTGGTCTGTAGGTCCTATCGTAGCAACCAAGAGTACCACGGAACAATATATGATCTACTTTAGACTAGTGTCCCGGTCTCTCTCCGCCCCTGCTCCAAGACCACGTCTGGAGGTCGTGCGCCTTAATGGTAAAATGGATTCATTTTACAAAACTGACATTATCCGACTGAATATGGATAGACAATCCAGATTCAAGCAACCCCGTAAACACCCTTCTGACACGTATACAAAAAAACGAAGTATTGTCGTCCTCATGTGGATCGTGATTTGTTCTTGAATTAACTCACACTACTCAGTTTCCTTGAGTTAGGCATACCAACACCTCAAAAGAAGTTGGTCTGTAGGTTTTTTCGTAGCACCCAAGAGTACTACGGAACAGTATATGACCTACTCTAAGATGGCGTCCTAGTCTCTCTCCGCCACTGCTTTGGGGCCGTCTTTGCAAGAGATGTGAATTAAATATGAATCCAATGATTAGTTTACTAATTAACTATAATTAATAAACTAATCACCTTTAATTCCTTAATCCTATCTTCTTCCCCAAATTTAAAATTCCCTCTTGCATGCATAAATCCTCCAAAGCCGTTACTTCTCTTCTCCACCTCTTCCTCTTCGAACGATGAAACTGCGTGCAACCACTTTCTGTTTCTACATTGAGCGACGACGAACATCGCATTATTGTGTGCCCTAGGGCACCAAGCACAGATGTGTTTGCTTGCTCTATTGGAGCTCCTCTGAACAATGCCAATGGATACCTCTTCGCACCAAATTCATAACGGCACCATTCATTTCCCCAATCATGGCCTCAGTCCCATCCACCTCTCCTTGACATCTATGAAAACTAAAATGAGACTAGAACAAGCATGACCGTGCACAACAATGCCACCATGAATGTGAAGCACTCCTCTCCATGAATCCAACGGATTTATTCCCGTAGACTATCGTGGCTTGGAGCTCTTGATTAAATTGAAGGAGGAGGAGGAGCAGCCTTTATTCGTTTATACGGAGGAGGATATATTATTTGGAAGCGAAAAGAAATTAGGTATGAGGGAATATATATAATAACATATATTGCTTGATTTCTTAAATAAATCACCACATGTATCGAGCTTGTATGATCACATGACACATCGAATCGCCATGAAACTCGTTAGTGCACATCACATCATTTTTTCAATCCTTATGGTATAAATTTCTTCGCTATCCGTGACGGCGCTTTGGAATGATAATTTTATGCATTTCAAGGTCGTTTTAGCCAGCTGATCGCCTGATCTAAAAAATTACTCAACTGTACGTCTCATAATGATGTCCTTATCTCAGAAACACAAGTCGATAGTCGAGTGCCTATTGGACTTGACTATCTACGTATTTTTATAAAATACGTATATTACATAAATCATAAGAGTACCGTGACTCCATATATAGTGATATTTATACCAATTTTGATTTGCAACATCAATCAATACTCAACAAAAGTAGTCTTGCATCCTAACTCGACATTACGTGAAAAATAAAATTTTGAACCTTCAATTAATTAACGATTCAATATTTTAATTAATTATTTAAATATCCTATCATTAAAAATGCAGGTTATTACAGTTACATACTCTAGCCTCAAAGGATGTACCGGTATCCTTTCTCAAAACATCTCGACCAAGAATATTTAAAATAAAATGTTAATTTATATTATGATTAATTACTCATGATTGCAACTATTTGCAACTACGATCACATAACATTTCATTTAAGGACTTTTTATTTATACAAGTTAAATTAATTACTTAATTAATTATATAGCTATATGAAAAACAAAATAAAAAAGAAACACCTTTATTATGAACAAAATCGGTCATAAAGTTAGATATTCGTAACAAATTACATAATTTTCCTAGGGCATACCCCTAACTGTATCAATCTCCCACTTGTACTGAGGTCAATTACATTACCTTATTCCCCTTTCTCCAATTAGTTTTCTCAAAACTAATTTATCTAGTCCCTTTGTGGAATAATATGTTACATTATCTTAACAATCTACTTTGTCAATCAACAATCTCTAATGTTGATAAAATGCCTTTATCACATGGAACTCTTTGGAATATGTTCTCTACTTCTAATGAGTTCTAGATTCTCTCTGATATGTATTGCGGCATTTTTATCGCATAACAATGTTAAGTGGTTCTCAAAGTTTGAATCACTCCTAGCTTGGTTATAAATTTATGCATTGTACAGCCTTGTGTTGCGGGGCTATTAAAGCCGATGTACTCAGCCTTTGGGTTAGCCATGACCTTACATTAGGAAAAACTCCAACTTAATGCTTCTTAACTAAGATTGGTCATGAATTCAAGCTTGATATACTAATCGATATCACTTATGAAATTCGAGTCTGAATACTCCTTCATAAGGAGGTAGTTGTTTCTATAAACAATTCTTTGGTTTTTCATACATATTAAGAACACTCTAAGTTATCACTTAGTAATCTTAATTCAGATTTGAAACTTGCAATATGTATCAAATACATAATGGAAATGCGATATTATAGACAACACAACATGCATGATAATTCCTATTTCCATGCATAAGGAATCCACCTTACATGCTCCATATTAAATATTTTAATATGGTGTGTGTGTGTGTGTATCGTTTGGGACATTGCCAACATCCATTTATACTAATTATAAATTACATCTTTTCAAATCCTATACCTAGTATTAAACAACCAAACTAAAATGATCTTAATATGGGTACATCATTAACAATCATAAGTTTGTTGTTTGCTTATAGTTTTAGAAATATTTTAGTACCTATATAGTTCTTTCTTATAGACACACGCTACCTTTGTATTTTGATAGAAATTCAAACTGTTTGATTTTTCTATCATAATATTTTCTGAACTTTGATGCTTGTTAAATGATATTTTCGTACTAGTACTTGAATCCTATCAGACGCCCATAAACATAGTATCACTCTCATTGACTTCGAGAAACTTTGGTTGTTATGTGCAAATAACATATTTTAAATTATTATTTAGAATTTTTATTTCAACATATATGTACCAAAACTCATAATCATATCAAGAAATAATTTTATGAGTAAAATCTTAATAAATTTAAGCATATTGAATGGCAAGTATGTTATTTCAATTTCAACAATTGAAATTTACGATGTTATTCTCATCAATATTGTTTAATATATTCCTACTACATTAGTTTTCCTTTAGAAGACATGCATATGACTGATGGATCATATCCCTTTGTGTACAATCATCAAAATCATATTTTGATAATTGTAACAAACCTGATTTTTATGTCATATAAATAAATAAATTTAATCAAAATAAAATTGTTCGAATTCAATGTTTGATAAATTAGACTTTGAAAATAAATTTTAATTAGTTAAATCGTATTTAATAAAATATTTTTATTTAATAAACTGAATTATATTAATAAATTCTTTTCGGGAAAATTTATTGAATTGAATAAAGTGGTGTAATTTCATATTATATTTTGTAAAATGAAATGTGCATCGATTTGAACTAGATTGAAATTTACTAACAAATATATGAGTTAGTTAAAATGATAGAAAAGATAATGAAATGAAATTAAACTAGCCCAATTACAAATCAAGCTCGAACAAAATAATTAAACCCATGCCCAAAAATTTCCTTTTATTCTATAGTCTTCTACTATTGCTCTAGGGACAAGCCAGAATGCCTCTTGTTATCCCAACTTTTGGCAAAGCCGAGATACCCAAAGATCAACTAAAAATCAATGATTATTAGTCGTGAACATCGATTGTGCATCGCAGGTTCACCATGGATATCGATGAATTTTGTCCGAGTCTGGATCGGGCTGCAATTGATAAGGCATGTCAAGCAAGGCCAGATAGAACAACATTCCAAATCTCGAGTCAATCCGAGTTCGTACGCCCAAGATATCATCGACGCAAGTGAAGGACATAGCCTTGAGTTCGTCTCCCAATGGTTCGAATCCCCTAGGGTCGAATCCATCAAACTAGATCCCAACGAAGTTCCCCTGATGACTTCGAATCCATGAAAGTGCTTTAACCTCCAACGTTCGAATCCATCAGCCACATAGTGATTCGAACCCATCCACAGACCATGCTTCGAATCCATCCCACTGGGCCTCGCTTCGAATCCATCGAAGAAAGGATCCTTCGAATCCATGCAGGTAGAGGAGCTCCGACTCCATTCCAAAGCACCGACATCATCGATTCGAAGGAAGCTAACCTTCGACTCCAGTACCTTCGAAAACTATAATAAGGCAACTTCGAATCGATCCGCGATAGCGCATCTTGATCGATTCGAACAGACCTTCGCTCATTCGATTCGAAGAGGGATATCTTCGAATCCACTACCACGAATCCCCAGTCAAAGCTGCTAAAACCATGGAGTCGACCCAGTCAACTCGGCATAGAAGTCGGATCGATACGAAGGAGGCGCTCCACGTCATCACAGAAGCGCACGCTTGATCGATTCGAAGCAATCGATTCGAACCAGGCTAGTCAACCAGAAATGCAACCTTGAATCGATCACAACTCAAGTTCTACAAGTCCAAACGCCATGAAATTTTCACAGAAGCTTAAACACATGATGAAGAATGTTCACACCAAATTTCAGCTCGATTGGATGATTTCTTGATCGATTCGAACATAGCTTCGAATCGATCCCAAAGTGGGCCCGGATTTCTAGAAAGCGGGCATGTGGGCTCCCTCACGTGCCAGAACTGGTCTCCCCTCAATTCAGGCGAAATATCAGCCTCCTACACCTATAAATAGAGCCCCTGGTCATTCAGAAAAGAGGTCGGACAATTTTGAGAGCTAAAGAGCGCCCAGGTTCTGCCAGATTTACTCCAGATCACCATTGCTGCCTTAGAATCAGACTTAGTTCAGCAAATCAGTTGTAATACAACATACGAAATTGTAATCTTCAAGCATCGAGCAATAAAATCATAAAAACCTTGAAGTGGACGTAGGCCGGAGATAGCCGAACCACTATAAATTGTGTGTCACTGTTCATTATTTCTTGATTGCTGATTGTTACTTGCTTAGATCTGTGATTTGTGTGTGAATACTGTTGATTCGTATTCATACGCTGGTGCTTTCACTACACTTGGGGTTTGTGACCATTTTTGGTGCAAACACTTTGGTGCTTTCACTGAGAAGAACTAGCACCCGCTACACCAGATTCAAAGTTTAGATTTAAGATTTTAAGGATTTAGATTTGACTCTACAATGACTCGACAAACTAGACAAAGAACTGAGAGGAGCCAACAGGCAGGAAGTCAAGAGGCATCCTCTGGCGCTGGAGAAGGACAAGCTTCGATCTACATTACTAGAGATGAGATGGAGGCTATGAATATCCTAATGCAGGAAAGAATGATGAAAAGCCAACAAGAGATGCTGCAGAATTTCTTCGAATAGATGAGAGCTGCAGGAACACAGAACCTTGGACCAGCTACAGCGGCTGTGAATGTGGAACAAGGAGCTAGGGCTATGGAACCAAATGGAGGACAGAATACAGAAACAGAAGGCAATCAACAAGGGCTTGGGGGCAGACCCGCAAGATCCGACGCAGAAGGACCTTTGGAAGGAGCTCAACCGGCTAGGGCCAACACAAATGCTAACGAGCCACCCGAAGAGTACGTACCAGAATTCCCTACAAGACTCGGAGGGCAAGACAGAGACATGACAAGGGGGCAACCCCTAGATGGAGATGAAAAAATGATTGGCCTAGTGAGACGACTCATGAGAGGAGGGTTGTCAGGAGGAGGATTGGAAGAAGTTAGTCGGAGTCCGTTCGCTCCGAATATCAGGAATGCAAGGAACCCTCCAAAGTTCAAACTACCAACGCTGAATCCTTATGACGGAAAGTCAGACCCGACCATGCATATCACCAGATATATCAGACACATGGAAGTGCTGGGAGCATCCGAGGAAGTAATGGCACGATGTTTCCCCTTATTCTTATCAGATTTGGCTGTGCTTTGGTTTAGACAGCTAGAAACAGGATCAATCAGGACATGGGGCGAGCTTGTGGATTGCTTCATGAAGCAGTTTGGGGTTCACGTGACGCGACCTAAGAGCGTGATGACTTTGGCATCAATAAAACAAAGGACCGGAGAGTCCATAAAAGATTTTTTGTTACGATTTAATGCGATGGTGACTTCTGTAGATCGCCCGGACCCATTGATGATTTTGATGGCGGCGGTGGCAGGAGTTGGAGAAGGCACCGAATTCAAAGACTCTTTGACTAAAGATCCACCGCAAGATCTTGGAGAGTTTTTCCATGAAGCGGAAAAATTCATTCGATTAGAGGAATCACGAGCCGAGAGGTAGGAAATAAATGTTGCACAAGGCGAAGGAACTGCCAGGGAACAGTCCAGGGCAGACAAAGGAAAGAGAAAGCAGGATGACGCACATGATGGTCCTGACAAACGGAAGAAATTCCGAGAGCCTAGATTCAGGCAGTACACAGACTTGGTGGCAGGACTGGAACGAATTTACACCAAAACTCGGGGGTTGCTCCCCTATCGAAAGCCACCAAGGAGAGATCCCACGGAGCGGGAACGTAGGACTGGAAAGTACTGCCTATTCCATGAGCTGGATGGGCACACTACTGATGAATGCCGCCACCTGAAAGATGAGGTGGAAGAACATGCCAGGAGTGGTAGATTGCCGCAGTATGTCAGAGAACGTACGACAGCGGTTAGACCCGAACAACTACCGCCTCAACCAAACAGGAATGATCCTGGATCGGGATCACGACTCGTCATCAACTGATTGTGATGGCAAGGGCCAAGTTCAAGATTTGGACTCTAGTCGATTAGTTTTCTTAGATTTGATTTCCAAAATAAAACGGCTATCCCACTTACCCATGTACGGGAACTGGAGAGATCCCTAGGCATGCTCTGAGATGGAAATAAACCGCTCCGCCCGGAGAGGCATTATCTTGTTTTTC
This sequence comes from Allium fistulosum, assembly GCA_030737815.1. Classification (NCBI taxonomy): domain Eukaryota; kingdom Viridiplantae; phylum Streptophyta; class Magnoliopsida; order Asparagales; family Amaryllidaceae; genus Allium; species Allium fistulosum. The sequence goes on from CM060906.1 coordinate 930,159,295, forward strand.
CTGGTGTTTGAGATTGAACATCTAGGATTTGAATTTAATAAAGAAACACTTATTAAAATAAACCTTTGACCGGAGAGTTAAAGGATAAACATTAAATATCAATATAAACATGATCGCTTCATGATCCTACCCGGAGAGGCAGGGTCCGGAGTGCAAGAAGTGAGTTGCTTCGCCGGAGAGCGACAGGATCAACTCACTTAAGCATGGTTTCCTATTCACCGGAGAGTGATTGGATCAGGATCCGATAAGAGCCCGGAGAGGCTATGATCGGCCCATGATTTAGGCCATGACATCGCTTAATGCTCAGATTCACTGAACTGGAGTGCAGGAGGTGAGTCGCTTCGTCGAAGAGCGACAGGATTGACTCACTTAACGTTGTTTCCCCTTCACCAGAGAGTGACAGGATGGGATCCAGCATGAGCCCAGAGAGGCTGTGATCGACCGACGATTCAGGTCACGACATCGCTTAATGTTCAGATACACTGAACCGGAGTGCAGGAGGTGAGTCGCTTCGCCGGAGAGCGACAGGATTGACTCACTTAACGTTGTTTCCCCTTCACCGGAGAGTGACAGGATGGGATCCAGCATGAGCCCGAAAAGGCTACGATCGGTCCAGAATAACCAAGACATCGCTATACGCCCTAGCTGGGGCCAGAGTGCAAGGGATAGAAAGCAACGCCAGAGTGCAATAGGATCTTTCTATTCAATCGCTAAATCTAGAATGGGTTTGGCAAGGGTCCGGAATGACCATCAATAGTGCGGAGAGACCGTAGAATTTCATTCTTAACTTCCACTGGAAAAAATTGATAACAATTCGGCTTCGAACAGCCATGGACTTGATTAAAAATGCTATAAGCTATGAGTAAAACATGAACTCACTGCATCCAACTTAAGACTGATCAAAACACACCTTTTACCAAAAAGGCATGTTTTGGGGGGCAAAATGTTATCCCAACTTTTGGCAAAGCCGAGATACCCAAAGATCAACTGAAAATCAATGATTATTAGTCGTGAACATCGATTGTGCATCGCAGGTTCACCATGGATATCGATGAATTTTGTCTGAGTCCGGATCGGGCTGCAATTGATAAGGCATGTCAAGCAAGGCCAGATAGAACAACATTCCAAATCTCGAGTCAATCCGAGTTCGTACGCCCAAGATATCATCGACGCAAGTGAAGGACATAGCCTTGAGTTCGTCTCCCAATGGTTCGAATCCCCTAGGGTCGAATCCATCAAACTAGATCCCAACGAAGTTCCCCTGATGACTTCGAATCCATGAAAGTGCTTTAACCTCCAACGTTCGAATCCATCAGCCACATAGTGATTCGAACCCATCCACAGACCATGCTTCGAATCCATCCCACTGGGCCTCGCTTCGAATCCATCGAAGAAAGGATCCTTCGAATCCATGCAGGCAGAGGAGCTCCGACTCCATTCCAAAGCACCGACATCTTCGATTCGAAGGAAGCTAACCTTCGACTCCAGTACCTTCGAAAAATATAATAAGGCAACTTCGAATCGATCCGCGATAGCGCATCTTGATCGATTCGAACAGACCTTCGCTCATTCGATTCGAAGAGGGATATCTTCGAATCCACTACCACGAATCCCCAGTCAAAGCTGCTAAAACCATGGAGTCGACCCAGTCAACTCGGCATAGAAGTCGGATCGATACGAAGGAGGCGCTCCACGTCATCACAGAAGCGCACGCTTGATCGATTCGAAGCAATCGATTCGAACTAGATCGATTCGAACCAGGCTAGTCAACCAGAAATGCAACCTTGAATCGATCATAACTCAAGTTCTACAAGTCCAAACGCCATGAAATTTTCCCAGAAGCTTAAACACATGATGAAGAATGTTCACACCAAATTTCAGCTCGATTGGATGATTTCTTGATCGATTCGAACATAGCTTCGAATCGATCCCAAAGTGGGCCCGGATTTCCAAAAAGCGGGCATGTGGGCTCCCTCACGTGCCAGAACTGGTCTCCCCTTAATTTAGGCGAAATATTAGCCTCCTACACCTATAAATAGAGCCCCTGGTCATTCAAAAAAGAGGTCGGACAATTTTGAGAGCTAAAGAGCGCCCAGATTCTGCCAGATTTACTCCAGATCACCATTGCTGCCTTAGATTCAGACTTAGTTTAGCAAATCAGTTGTAATACAACATACGAAATTGTAATCTTCAAGCATCGAGCAATAAAATCATAAAAACCTTGAAGTGGACGTAGGCCGGAGATAGCCGAACCACTATAAATTGTGTGTCACTGTTCATTATTTCTTGATTGCTGATTGTTACTTGCTTAGATCTGTGATTTGTGTGTGAATACTGCTGATTCGTATTCATACGCTGGTGCTTTCACTACACTTGGGGTTTGTGACCATTTTTGGTGCAAACACCTCTATTTGCCCTAATCCTAATCAAATGATCAGGACAGGAAGTATTTTTTGAATCGCGATCGCTTGAGGTCAGGACGATAAAGCTCATGCAACATGAAGCGTTGCGAGGGGTACGATGGCACCATGGTGGCTGCTGATGCCAGGTAGAAGCGTAAACTTCCATGTTGGGAAGGAGGATGGATGCGAGCATTGACGGCGACCTAGAGAAGTGAAGCAATGATGTTGAAGTGCAAGCGACTTGAGAGGCTAGTTGCTATTTGGTCTACTATAACAACCCGCTTTTCGTAATACCCAAAATTCAATGCCTTACATCATCGCATGACTTTCTAATAACACAAATGACAGATCGTTAGGATAAAATTAGATCAAAACACTAAACCAAGACATTGATGAGATCTCAAAACGGAGTGATAATATATAATATACTTAATATACATGAATAGAATAGAATAACAATATATAAGAGACTGCATTAGTAAAAGAAATTGACAAATAAGTATAAGTATAGAAAATCAGAATATATCAACACCCAAGAGCATGGAGTTTCGAATGATATCTGATACAACGGTCTCATACTCAAATAACAGGACTGTCATGTACAAATAAAATAACAAGTATATATACCTCTAAGCATCGATGACACGCTTCCAAAATGCTCCACATACGCACTCTGCTAGCGTATCCCCAAAAGCACCTGACTCCTAAACTACACAATCGAGTACCCGAGAGTTGTCATGACATAAGCAAACAAAGAAAAATGCGGGTTAGACATAAAATCTGGTGGGGGGAACTATCTTAAAATACTATATATTAAAACTATATACAAATAAACATGAATAAAAAATCACAGCCGGCCCTCTCCACAAGCGTGGCTCAGGGGTAATCCGGACTGCCTATAAACAAGTATGGTAAATCCATCTCAAAAGTAAGGGATCATACTAAACCTGCTCTTCCCATATAACAACAAGTCAGCACAATATCTTTCATCACACTACACTAGCTCAAAACTACTAATAATATAGTACAAATATACTATGATCAAAACGTCATCTCAAAACAACGATCACTACTGCTAAGATCGATAAGATACGCCCTAATGCATATGGTCACTGCTGCTAAGACCAAATAGGTATGCCACAACGCATATGGTCACTACAGCTAAGGCCCAAAAAGCGCCACCCATATTATACTACTGCTAAGACCGAATAGGTACGCCACAACGAGTATGGTCACTACTGCTAAGGCCGAATAGATATGCCACAACGCGTATGGTCACTACTGCTAAGACTAATCGTTCGTAAGGTTATGAACGAGGGACCCAAAAATGTACAAATGATCAAAACAAGATAAAGTTATTCACGGTCCCTCTAAGACCATGTCAAGTGTATCATGGCCATCAACAGCACTCTAGGTACACCAGAACAAGGTCCATACCTGAGTAGGTCACATAAGTCCATACCCTTGGTTTTTCATAATAAGTCAAAACCAAAAAGTCAAAATCATAGAGTACGGACTCACTCCGTATATAAAGTATGGAATCTCCATGCATGACTCCAGTCACCATAGCCTAAAAACCCACCGGACAACTTTAACAAAACCCCATACTAACCCAAATTGCATTCCAAATGGAACGCATAACCTAAATGTCATAATACTCTTTCGGTATAATGTAACGATCCGCCTTTTCGACTTTCAGAAGTCGACACTAATACATCCACGATATTCATGCGTCGAACAACAAAGGGCCGGAAAGACAAATGGTTAGGGAAAGAAGAAGAAAGAAGACAAGAAGAAACTAAACAACACAGAATCTTACATCGCAATGAATAATCTATAATATAACAATGATTTTTACAAAAGAAAACTTTTATATACATACATCGATCAGAGTACTAGCCAATCATCTACTTGGACTGTTATAATACTTGTCCTTACAATTTCTGATAAATATAACAAAGCCATGCAGTGGAACATAAAGAAATACGTAGATACGTCTTGGCCTCCACCTTGTCTCCTGAGCTCCAATGCATTCAAAGCTAATCCGAAAAATATGCTCGGTTGACCCGAGCATTATAAGAAAACAACGCCCGGGTCAGTCTGGTAAAACCAGCGTGAGAAACTCAAATCACAAGGAATTTTATTATAACTTACAATATCCTTTTAAATCAAAGGTATCTCATGACCACGCCACACGTAAACAAGGACGGGTTTTTACCTTACGATAATCAAAACATTTTTATTATAAAATCCCTTGATATTATAATAATGCCTAAGGGTTTAAAATAAATATATCAAGTAGTTGTGATGTGTGTACATGACAGCAATAATAGGTGTACAATCAAAAATCGAAGGCACTTATTGGATAATGGATTTACAACAAATGGAAAGGTAAGAGACTACCTTTTGAAAATTTATACACCTTTAGATAAAATGTACAATGAGATCGAAAACCTTTCGACCTCGACACAACAAGACCGGCCTACCCCTTTCTAGATAGTACCGAACATGATCACCCCATAGCTATGGTCAACAACCAAAAATGGACCCCGAAGCATAAATAAACAAATGGACACCGGATCTTGGGATGATCATACCCTTATTGGGGCGACCCACATAGCCTTACGGCCTACCCCATTGTTTCCGTTCCCAGGGTATGAGGCTTTGAGAGGCCACGATTATCTTTTCCTCATAGCAAACCATCTTAGAGTGCTAACACTGGCCTTCAGGTAGAAATGCAAACTGGTTCTTTGGAAGTACGCAACTAAGTGGTAATTTCCTGCTAACTCAAACTGGTTCTTTGGAAGTACGCAACAAGTATTCAAGTCCTCACCGAGGAACTCGAATATACACAACATACTTCTTGAGTTAAAACAGGTCAAGATTCGACAGTCGGTTATTTAACTATTAGATACACAATCAAATAATAATCCAGAGATTTAATTTTCCCATAGCAACCACTAGGCCTCAAAATAAGTTTCATTTATTTAAATCTCTTTTCAAAACGTTTATCAAAATATTCATATATTTATCTCACCGACATAAGCATATTTATAAAACATCTATTAAAGATTTCTTATTCAAAATCATATTAAGAGGATCAACAAATGTTATTTAAATTATAGCTAAGAACAACCCCAAACAATATTCCTTCAGTGTTAAGTATGGAATGAAAGTTCCACACCACCATAATTAAGAAGGTCAATTAAGGGAAACCCAAATCTCAATTTCTTTTTTTGTTATAAATTTCTTCAATAAATCCTTTTAATAAATCATTTCCATTTATAAATCTACTTTGCTTAAATTCTAAATCCTTTTATAAAATTCTTTTATAAATATCCAAAAATCATTCATAAAACTATTTTATAAATATCCAACAATCATTCATAAAACTCTTTTATAAATATCCAAAAATCATTTATAAACTCTTTTATAAATCTTCATTTATAATTCGCTTTTTAAAATATCATTTGCCAATATCATTTGTAAATCTCCTTTAAATAAATCCTTTATAAAATATTATTTACAAAATATTATTTGTAAACACCTTTATCAAAATAATTGGACAACTTACAAAATCATGTAAAACACTTAGAATTAAAGTCAATTTAAAAACCATAACTTTTACAAATTTGAAAGGAGGCTTAGTGACCACAATCGTACCAACTCAAGTTACCATTTTAATTAAATTTTGATTCTAAGTCACATAACAGTTTTTACATACCAACATATATGTAAATAAAATCCATAACAAAATCAAGGAATAACATGTCAGTACAAACCAACAGGCAGATACATGTACAAATAACATTATAGCGGGATGGTGATTTGTCCTACTAAATAGATGTCCAAACAATCTATTAAGTTCAATATAGCAGAACAAGAATTTATTTAGCTAAGAGATGTCCAATAATCTACTAAGTTAAGGTATAGTAGAACGGGGATTTATTCTGCTAACAAATGTCAAAGTTTAGTATAACTTATTCACATTTGTATGGTTACTTAATGGTGTCGACAATAGAATCTCTTATGTTCAAAACTATTCTTTGTAAAAAAAAGTTGCCTTTAAACAAATTGACCCTTGGGAAATAAAGCGATTAAGAACTTAAACATCTTTTTAAATAATTAATTACAAGTTATATCCTTTTTTAAAAACCTAATTAAATCTTAATTAAGTATTAACTTAACTTAATTATTAATTAAGAAATATTAACCTTTAATAAATAATTTGTTTATAAATTAAAACCCTTAATTAATTTATAATTAGAATAATTAAACACTTTCTTAATAATTAATTAATACCTAACCATATACTTAATTAATAATTAATTAAAAATAAATCATATACTTAATTCATAATTAATTGAAAATTAATCTTACTTAATTAAAGATTATTTAAAATTAATCTCGCTTTTAAAAGATAATTAATTAGTAATTAATCTCCACTTAATTATAATTAATAGACCTTATTTAATACTTAATTAGTTATTAATTACCCAACTTAATTAATTATTAATTAATAAATAGACACTTAATTAACTATCTTAAACATCATTATTAAGTTTAGAAAAATATTTCTAAGGTTTACTTATGTATAAAACTCAAGTTTGTAAGAAGTTGAATCCTTTTCGAAGAATTGCATCCATAGTGACTATCGCTATATGAACCATAACTTGAAAAACTTGTCTTGGCTTTCAATTTTGAAACTTAACTCATGGAATCTTACTAACTTTTTCAAACATAAAGCAAGAGTTTTGTAAACCTAAAACAAAGTTTGAAACTTGAAAATTCTTTTGATTTTTGAAAACAAATAACCAAACTATTGACACAAGGATTCCAAGTCACCAAACCATACAAAGGTGCTAACTTTCTTCGCATACTCTTGTTTGTAGCATATAAAATAATATCACAACACATGTAAAGATCTAAATATTACAACCATAATAACACTTTTATACTTTATTTCTAGTCTAAGGCAAATTCATGTACAAACGCATATATAATCACAACCAAACCAAACAACTAGCTAATAATCAAGCAATTACATATGCAAATACTAAACATAAAGCAAAGATATAATTTTTTCCAAAACGATGTGAGTTTTACTCACCAAAGCTATGAAAGCAAACTAAATATTTCCTAGAACTTGAAAAGAGCATAAATCTTAGCTTCCTTTTTTGTAAAAACTTGATTTTTGGACCATGGAGGTGAAAGTTAGGTCTCGGCCCTAACATGAAAGGGCTTGATGATGGTTGTATAGGCTCAGCCTTGGATGGTGGAAGGAAGTACGGGTTTGATTTAGGAAGAGGAGGGTTTTAGAAGTGGAAAGAAGGCATTTTAAAGTGGTTTTAAGAATTAAAAAGATGAAAAGGAGAGATATTTTTTAGAAATATATTGGGAAGCATTAAAGAGGGTTTTGAAAGCTTAAGGAAGAAAAGATAGAAAAAAGTTAAAGATGAAATGAGAATTGAGAGAGAGAAATTAAAAATTAGTTTTATAGATAATGAATTATGAAAACTACCTAAATGCCCCTCAAGTACATACCTTCCACTCCTTAAGTACCACATCATCACCCCATCACCTCCACCTCTTGTTTTACACATTAGTACAAGGGGAAGCTCTTATATTCACTAGGTAATACACTAATGTGTATCTAGGATATGAAATGAAGTGATGTTTCATATTTTCTTTTATTTAAATTAGATTTTTCACTTGAAAATGGTCACATCATCTTACATAAGTATGCACATATATTTACATTTTTAACACACTTAATTAAATACACAATATTTGTATAAGTGTGTGTTTAAATATATTCAGGTGTTTTACAACCTTTTTAACAACATTAAGATCAAAAATCAAGATTCTTGAAAAAGCTTTCCAGTTGTATTTTCCAATGTTCTTTGAACTAAATACTTCCGTAAACAAAATTCAAAAATTAATTTTTCTATCATTAGTTATTAATTAAAGAGGGTTATTTAATTATTAAAACCACTAATTTGAATATTTAAAATTAACTTGATATTCTCAAATCAAATCGATAAAATTCCAGGTCGTTACATTCTTCCACCCTTAAAAGAATTTCATCCTCGAAATTTCACCACATGAACACCTAATATTATTCATAAGTCCGCATGATGTTCATAGATCATCCATATAAAAAATCCGATTAGATCTCCACTCGATTACCTAACTTCACTTATAAGCTAGTATCACTTACCTGATTCACTAGTGTGGACTCCGATCAGGCTTCTTGACTAGAAACCTCTGTTCTTCTTACATAGCCATATACTATGATAGAAAACTTTGATTCCCTATCAAGAACCCTCATCAAGTGCTTTCCATCAAAATTGAGTGATAAATCCTTATTCGAAATGGTGTAAAACACCTCAACTCATGTACCCGAATCTTGGATCGAGAACTATATGAGAAAGGGAAATGATCTACATATAACCTACATACTCATCTAAAGGTTCTTATTTACCTATTTTCCTTCTTACCCTCCCACAAATATTTAAGAAATCATTTCATAAGAATTCCAACTTAGGTTCAAACCTTTTTAAATGATTCAACTGATTTATGAAACCATTCATAAAATCATCTAAATTTAATAACTTGGATAATACCCTCCTACATCCTAAGAGTATATACATAAAAAATCTGATTTTTAATTCTATTCACATTTAACTATTCAGATGTAGGCACAAAAAAATTTTGGGTCTTTAAAACTGAGTCAACCAATTCAACCACTTTACCCATTCGGTCTGCTAAGTAGCTAAGGAGAGTAGGATGTTGGTAACCAAACTCCGTCCTAGTCAACTTTTTCTTGGACACCACTAAGGTAAAGGCGTTTATTAGCTGGTCCAATAACATTAAATACTATTTAACCTCCTGAGTATTAAAATCCAAACAACACTGTTTAATAAAACCAAGTTTATTAAACCTTCTTATTAAATTAATTCAATTTTAAACTTCATTTATTAACCATTCTAAATCAAGATACCTTTACATCCTAGAAACTTAGGAGCCAAATACTCGGGTTTTATTTCAAAAGTCTTTTAACATAATACTATATATTTAATCCATAGAAAATATACATATAGCTCGAGCAACCCTAAAATGATACTAAGGAACTGAGTACTACTAAATAGTATCACACATTCCCTTACCAAAAAGGGTAATACTCAAGAAAAGTGTTTACTATTCGAACACATCTCTTTCCCATTTTAAGTTATTTTTGGACCACTCGAACTAGTTAACTTTAAAATATTTCTTCTATTTCAAAATCCTCCTTTTTGAAAAAATTACTTAACATATTTTCAATAAAATATTTATTACCAACTTGCTTTGGGTTCATTTGGATTTGAACTCGTTTTGATCGTATAATGATAAAGAGAATAATTTACTAAGTGCACTACAACGTTCGCTTAAGTAAATATCATATCATCACATAGAAGATTATTTAGATCGTCATAAAATAAATCGAAACTTGTTGCTTGAACCAATCCAAAGAAAATGCTTCTTACTCAAAATTCCATACCCAAAAATTTCTCTTTTCTTAACAAAAATACATCCAAATAATACTATTATTACTTTCAAAACCTTAAAAACCATTTTTCAAAAGCATCGGAATTTAAATACTTAAGTTTTCTACTTAAAATCTTTTTATTTATAAGTCACATCTTATAAACCAATTTTATATATTCATTTTGTTCTATAAAATCATTTCTAGATATTTTAACTTTTAATAAGCATCATTTATTGTAGTAAATCCTTAGCCCAACATTAACATCGAACGCCTTATAATCAAATTGTGAAACTTAATTCACAAGGTGTTTGTTTCAATGTTTCCCGATTTTTATTTACCCAATCTATGTTTATAAAAAAGGAAGCTACCTATAACACTCAACGACGGTCAATGCTCAAACTGTACGAGCATGACTAAACCAAATCCAAAATGATAATAGTAGAATATTATCATTTCCTATTCAATAACATCTCAAAAATAATATACTATTTTTGAAATCAATTTTGCATGTATAAAATATATTACTAGGTAAAATTATTTCATTTACTGATTCTAAAACAATATTGTATCGGTTGGTCTTGTTCAAGAGTACAGGAACCCCTATCGATAACGTTGGCCAGACGCATCGATTAGAATTTATAAGCCACTTAACAGATCAATTAACACAACGTAAAATATTTTTATATCACTAACAAATGTGCACTCTTATATAATACACATAAACTCATTCTAGGGTGTCACTAACCCTATTTCTAATGAGTTTACCCCACCAAAGCTAAGGTTTTCGCTTAACCTTCAACTCTGATACCATGTGTAACGATCCGCCTTTTCGACCCTCAGAAGTCGACACCGATACATCCACAGTATTCACATGCCAAACAACCAAGTGCCGAAATGAGATGGTTGGGGGACATAAGAAGAAAGAAGACAAGAAAAAACTAAACAACACAGAATCTCACCTCGCAACGAATAATCAATAATATAACAATGATCTTTACAAAAATAAAACTTTCGTATACATACATCCATCAGAGTACCAGCCTATCATCTACCTAGATAGTTATAACACTGTCCCAACAATTTTCGATAAATACAGGAAAGCCATGCAACGGAACATAAAGAAATACTTAGACACGTCTTGGCCTCCACCTCGTCCCTTGAGCTTCAATGCATCCAAAGCTAATCTGGAAAATATGCTCGGTCTAACCCGAGCATTATAAGAAAACAACGCCCTGGTCAGTTTAGTAGAACCAGCATGAGAAACTCAAATCACAAGGAATTTTATTATAACTTACAAAATCCTTTTAAATCAAAAGTATCTCATAAGACCACGTCGCATATAAACACAGACAAGTTTTTACCTTATGATAACCACAACATTTTTATTATAAAATCCTGTGATATTATAATAATGTCTAAGGGTTTAAACTAAATATATCAAGTAGCTGTGATGTGTATACATGACAGCAATAATATATATATACAATCAAAAACCGAAGGCGCTTATTGGAGAATGGATTTCCAACAAATGTCAAGATAAGGGACTACTTTCCATAATCTGTACACCTCTAGATAAAATGTACAGTGAGAAAGAAAACCTTTCGACCTGGGCATGATAAGACCGGCCCACCCCTTACTGGATAGTACTGAATATGATCACCCCTTGGTTGTGATCAACAACCAAAAATGGGCCCCGAAGCATACATAGAGATATCGACACTTGATCTAGGGATGATCATAACCCTAATGGGTGCGACCCACATAGCCTTGCGGCCTACCCTGTTTTTGCCACTCATGGGGTGTGAGGCTTGGGGAGGCCACGATTACCTTTCCCTCATAGCAGACCATCTTGAAATGCTAACACTACCCTCCAGGCAGAAATGCAATGCCAGCATACATCCATACAAGTAGTTCCGAGATTGAACAAACATTTGACATTTATTACATTCCTTTTTGAATCACCCTCATGAAGAATAGTATAATACCATAGCACACTTCATAACGATCCCTCACGAATGTTATCAGTTTGGAGTGGTTCAGATAAATCATACTTATCCAAAACCGATGTCTAACAACTAAGCGGTAATTTCTGCCTAACTCAATTCCGTTTCTTTGGAAGTAGGCAACAAGTATTCGAGTCCTCACCAAGGAACTCGAATATACACAACATACTTCTTGAGTTAAAACAGGTCAAGATTTGGTAGTTAGTTATTTAACTATCAAATACACAATCAAACAATAATCCAAAGATTTAATTTTCCCATAGCAGCCACTAAGCCTCAAAATAAGTTTCATTTATTTAAATCTCTTTTCAAAACTTTTATCAAAATATTCATATATTTATCTCACTAACATAAGCATATTTACAAAACATCTATGAAAGATTCCTTATCTCAAGATCATATTAAGTGGATCAAACAAATGTTATTTAAACGAGTATATATGCACGCCCAGGTGGACGGGCCTGCATTTAGTCACAATGTGTATTCATTTATATTTGCATGTATGGAATTAGATTTGACAACGCCATTGCCATCATAAATTGAACATGAAACAACGATCGAGAAGAGTGAGACAACTAAAGAGCATTTATAGAGCCAATAACTTAAAAGCATTCATAGGTTTAGCATTCGTTTCTTTTATTTTGGTTTATTTTATAATACTGGAAATGGAAATAATACTTGAACTTTTACATGCATATGTTCTTTTAGCTAATGTGGGCTGTGAGCAAAAATGCATTTAAATACATTATCACTTCACAATTATATCAATAGCTAGATCAATGAGCAGGATTTCCACCATGACTTTTTGAAATTTCAAATTTGAAAGCTAACTTTAATATACAACCATGTTTATATTTTGAAATTTGAAAGGTGGTTTCAAATTAATTATTATTATGGTCAGTTTGGGATGATCACTTAAAGATCCCATCAGAGTGCAGTTTTTATGACTGCAAATGTCTATGAAAGATCCAAGTGGTAACTTATGTTGCAATGAAAGTGTTTGTGACTTAATCTGACATTGTTTCCATCATTATTTAACAATCAGTATATATGCACGTCTAGATGGGCCGGCATTTAATCACAATGTGCAAGCATTTACAGTTGCATCCCTTGAAGTAGATTTGACAGTATCATTGCCAGCATAAACTAAACCTAAAGCAGCGTCAGAAAAGGCTGAAACAACTAAAGAACAATTATAGAACCAATTATATTAAGTTTATTTTTGTTTTAGTTTATTTTATACTACTGGAAATGAAATAATACTTATACTGCACATGCACTTTTAGTTAATGTGGGTTGTGAGCAAAAATGTATCTAAATACATCACCACTTCATAACATGGCTTCATCTCTTTTATTTATTAATAGCAAAAATTCATCGAATGGGATTTACAGCGTGGTGTTTTGAAATTACAAAGTTGAAAGATAATCCGAATATACGACCTTGTTTATATTTTTAAATTTGAAAGGTAGCTTCCAATAAATTATTATTATGCCCAGTTTGGGATGCATCACTTAAGAATCCCATCGGAGTCTTGGACAGTTTTTATGACTACAAATGTCTGTGAAAGATCCAAGTGGTAACTTTTGAAACAATGAATTTGTTCGTGACTTAATCTGACATTATTTCCATTAGTATTTATCAATGTATTTTTAGACCGGTAAACAGTCAGATACGGATTCAAATAGTGTCATATCTATATATCTTAAACTATTTTCGAATATCAAATATCAGTATCCATGGATGCGGATGGATATCAGATATTTATCGAATATTTTTTGACCAATTCACAATTCATAAATCTAAACAAATAAATAGACAATTTGATTCATTATAAATCCATTTCAGTATTAAAAATATAAATAATAATAATATAGTAAGAAATATAATTTTAAGCAGGAGATATTGATTTTTATATACATATTAATTTTTTTTACCTAGATAAAATGGTAATTGACGATCATTTTATGTACTAAAATACGCAAAAAAATTACTATAATGTTGATAAACACCGAATAGATAATTATCGCATACGGATATGGCCTGTATCTATTTTTCGGATAACAGATAATATTTTTTATGTCTAATACAAATACGGATGAATTTTGAATTTTTCGATATTCATTGACAACCCTCTTTAACCATGCAAATCAATGATACTGCTTTTATTTTGTTCTAAGTTATTAATCATTAGTGGAATCGTATCGTTCATTTTTTTATTTATTTTTAAGGTTTTGGGTTCATTGTCATGCACTTTATATGATAGATGATTGATAGCACTATAGCAGCAAGTAGATGAGTAAGGGGTGCATAACCATTAATTTGCTAACCATTCAAATTCACTTAGCAGAACGATAATAGCATGTGTAGTGTTGTGATTCTTTTTCTTTCTTCCTTATATTGACTATTTGCATGAAGTACAACTACATATATTATTTTTGTATATTACAACTTCAGTTTCAAAGGATTGTGTTGAGGTTTGTACATCATGAAGATGAATGGTTAGTAATGTTACGATAGGGTATAATATGATTGTAAATTGTTTATAAATTCATGTATAGTTCTATATATCTTTGAAATATTTTCAATTATAAATTAATATTAAAAAAAATTCTTTGACTTTACTGAAAGAAAAAATGTGTTACGATTGACAGTCATCACTAAGACACGTTAGTTTTAAAAATATAATCGCTATATTCGTGCAACATAAATAGCAAAGCTTTATTGTTTATTTTACTTTTTGATGAAAGAGTGGCCCTTATATAGAGCACTCATTATTTATTAAGTAAAAAAATCAAAATCCGCACAATAGTTTATTGGGAAATAACTATTACAAATATTAGGGATCAACTCTATGATGATCAACGGAATATGATAGGTAAAAGTAAAACAAAAAAATAAGTTTACAATTATATGGATTGACACTGATAATACTGCACTATATACATATTGACATTGATAATACCGCACTAACTTTGTGAATGAATATAACATGGGTTGTGCAGCCTGGCTGAAAAGGATAGGCATGAGTTTGTGAAGCCGAGGCAATGAGAGAGCCTTATGAACTGCTGTTGCTGCATGACAGGGAATGAGGAGCTACTGATGCGTGCCAGGTATGGATAAGATGCTGATGTGAGAGGTGAGGCAAGGAGTTGCAAGGGTCGAAAGTGCTGATGTTGCATGCACTGTAACAAATCTAAAGTTGTAAATATGTGTTGAATGATTATGTTCTACCAGGTTGCTGCAATGATAGGCCTGAAGGGATGATACTTCAAGATGTTGTAACAGGTCGGTCTGAAAGATGTGTTGTGTGCATATGATGGTGCTGAAAAATGCTGGGAAGTCTGGACTGAAAGACGTCGATACTGCGAGTTGCAAGCCTGCAAGAGATGGGATGAAGTACTGTAGTGTGCATGCTCGAGTTGCTCAGAGATGCAGGATTATGAGCTTGTGTGCTATTTGAGTGACTTGTTGTATACGCATCTAATAGATCAGGACAGAGAAGATAAAACTATCACAAACAAAATATAAAACTGTTATCAAAATTCAAATTTGTGAATATGTTCCACAAAAAACTTAAATGCAAAAATATGTGAATATGTCATGAGAAGCTTCCTGCATCTTGCATTCTTTGGAGCAGACGCATTTTTTAAACTGTTAGTGATAGTTCCAATTTAAAACAACACGTTAGTGTAAGTTTGTTTGGAACAGTTAGACATATCTATTCTATATCTATCTATCTATTAAATCTATTAATAAAGACTAAAACATGGCCACTGGTCATCCTAATTTTTAAGAATTTTCAGAAATAAATCTTAAATTCTCCTTTAACTCATACCCTTCGCTTTGACATAATTGTTTTATTAACACCAGCAATATAATCCTATACAATAAATAAATTATATACTCAATATGTATGCATGTAAGAATAATAACTAAATAGTAAAAAAGTGCTTGAGTTTAATAACAATACAAAAAGAATGGTGGGCTCACTTCATGGTGGCACGTCGGTACCTGATTCCGCTTTTCATTTGACTTGTTGCATCATCATGTTATACTTTAAATCTAAAAAAAGATGCCAATGTGCCATCATCTTTTAGAACTGTGCAACAAACCTGCAAATATAATGTTTTGAAAATATGTAAAACATGTGCAATTAAAGCATACAAAACTATAAAACAACCCATGAAATATCATCATTTGCAAATGCACATTATATCTAAATCAAGAAGAAGAAGAAAAATCAATATAAAAAAATCCATCCAACTCACTTTGATATCCCTAAATGGGATAAGCAAACTCTTTTCAAGTTTAGATTCTAAGCCCAGAAATCTGGAGTTTCTACTTGTTGCAGCTAGTACATCTAATAATCAAAATATGCAGAGGAACCTTTCAGCATCCGTTTGATCTCTAATTTAACTTGATTTACCTCACAATGTGTTTTCAGTTTTATTCAAGTGCTGGGTAAACCAAGGAACTTTCAAATTTAAGCAAAGTTCTACATATAAATATCAAATCATTCCCAGAACAGAGCATTAGCTTTGTATGCTTGAATTATTTTTATAGAAATATTCATGTTATATTTATCTAATTATACTTATTTTTTAACCATTCTTTTATTACGATGCCACCAATGAGCTCAGCAAAGTAAGTTGTGTCACCATATCGACTATATTTTAGAACAATTATAAAATAAATTCTTATGCTTTAGACAGAAAAATATACCTTAGAAATTTGCATAAGCCAAGTCTTAACTGATCTACTCTTATCGGTTATTGTCTCTGTACCAACTTCCAATCTTCCAATCATTTCTTGAACGATTTCATATTTGTAAAGGAGAGAGGTTACAATAGTCGAACTACAGCAGGTAGAAAATAAGTACGCAACTTTCAGATCATATATGACATCAAAGAATATGGATACAATGAAACTAAATAAATAGAAACTTAAACAACCTTGTTGAAATAACTTCCTTCCCTTATATACAAATTCAATGCAATCTTGTCCCAATCCAATTGTGCACTTTCCCTTGCCTGCTCCACCGCGTGCTTCAACCTCCTACTGCAATACAAATCGACTGATTTAGGATAAAGATAAATCTTTGCTAAATGTGGGTTTCTTTTACTGGGATAAAACCATTTTCATCTATTATTCAAAATAATATAAAGCTACCAATAATTTTGGTTAGGAAAGCTGACAAATGATTAGTTCTATGCTTGGAAAAAACCAATTATTGCATTAGTATTATAGACATAATCTAAACCTGTACTAATGAAAATAATTAGCCTATTTTTTAAAAAAAAATATGCTCTAATATCTACTTTGTGTCACGTAAGTTTAGCTGAAAATTTTGCTAACAATCAATGCTTCCTTCAGTTGGCACATTGACAAACTGGCAGTGAGAGAAAAAGATCGTTTAAATTTATTTACTTCAAAAGCACGTGCATGCTAGTTTTTAATACCTAGTTAACTCTTTTTCGAACATAAATTTAAAGGAAAAGAGGGCATGAACAATGGATTAAGAAAAACTGCCTATTCATGAATTCTTTTGATCTGCTCCTATTCATATATTAAATCTAAAAATTAGTTTCTAACTATATAAAAATCTGGAATCTCAAAAATAGAAAATCGTTCATCATTTTGCTGCACACATTCCAGAAACTAGAAATCAATCAATAGAAAAAAATCTCCCCATGCCGTCGCAAACCCCAGACGTAAACTCGATCGATCTGAAAATCAATTTTCCAAGATCGATAGCTTGAAACAAAGTCGATGTCGGAAATAGCAAAATTGCGAGGAAGAAAGAGCTGCCGAAGACGTCGAAGCAGAGCAACTATCACTGCTATGTCTAGAATCGCGTTGAAGTAGCCTTAGAATGAAGTAGCCTTAGAATCTACGGTTCAATGGACTAACCATCGATCGAATGTTAGAGAAGATGATGGATCTGCAGTCGCGTTGGATCTGAGGTCGTGTCTTGCTTTGCAGGAAGGAAGAAATGAGAGTAAGGGGTTTAATTTGGGGAAGGCTGAAAGAAGCGGAAGTGATAATGGATCGTGAGTCTTTTTAGGTTTTCTAGTTTGGGGGAGGACGAAGTGAGAAGAGTAGAATGTGGCGAGAAGCAGATGCGAAAGAAGACGATCTGATAAGAACAACGTGCGAAAGAAAAGAAATGAAAGGGCATTTTGGGTATTTCAAAAAGATACGGTGTAAATTAGGTCATGGAGTTTTCATTATTAGTACTAAAGATTAGAGATAAGAACAACCCCAAACACTATTCCTTTGGTGTTAAGCATGGAATGAAAGTTCCACACTACCATAATTAAGAAGGTCAATTAAGGGAAACCCAAATATTAATTTCTTTTTTTGTTATAAATTTCTTCAATAAATCATTTCCATTTATAAATCTCCTTTGCTTAAATTATAAATCCATTTATAAAACTCTTCTATAAATATATAAAAATCATTTATAAAACACTTTTATAAATATCCAACAACCATTTATAAAACTCTTTTATAAATATCCAAAAATCATTTATAAACTCTTTTATAAATCTTCATTTATAATTCGCTTTTTAAAATATCATTTGCCAATATCATTTGTAAATCTTCTTTAAATAAATCCTTTATAAAATATTATTTACAAAATATCATTTCTAAACACCTTTATCAAAATAATTGGACAACTTACAAAATCATTTAAAACACATAGAATTAAAGTCAATTTAAAAAACATAACTTTTACAAATTTGAAAGAAGGCTTAGTGACCACAATGGTACCAAATCAAGTTACCATTTTAATTAAATTTTGATTCCAAGTCACATAACAGTTATTTACATAAGAAAAATTTATGTAAATAAAATCCATAACAAAATCAGGGAATAACATGTCGGTACAAACCAACCGATAGATACATGTCCAAATAACATAATAGTAGGATGGTGATTTGCCCTGCTAAATAGATGTCCAAACAATCTATTAAGTTCAATATAGCAGAACGTGGATTTATTTAGCTAAGAGATGTCCAATAATCTACTAAGTTAAGGTATAGTAGAACGGGGATTTACTCTGCTAACAAATGTCAAAGTTTAGTATAACCTATTCACATTTGTATGGTTACTTAATAGTATCGATTAATAATTAATTAATAACTAACCCTACACTCAATTAATACTCTATTAAAAATAAATCATATAATTAATTCATCATTAATTAAAAATTAATCTTACTTAATCAAGGATTATTTAAAATTAATCTCACTTTTAAAAGATAATTAATTAGTAATTAATCTCCACTTAATTATAATTAATAAACCTTATTTAATACTTAATTAATTATTAATTACCCAACTTAATAAATTATTATTTAATAAATAAATACTTGATTAACTATCTTAAACATCATTAGTAAGTTTAGAAAAACATTTCTAAGGTTTACCTATGTATAAAAACTCAAGTTTGTAAGAAGTTGAACCCTTTTCGAAGAATTGCATCCATAACGACTATCGTTATATGAACCATAACATGAAAAACTTGTCTTGGCTTTCAATTTTGAAACATAACTCATGGAATCTTACTAACTTTTTCGAACATAAACTAAGAGTTTTGTAAAACTAAAACAAAGTTTGAAACTTGAAAATTCTTTTGATTTTAGAAAACAAATAACCAAATTGTTGACACAAGGATTCCAAGTCACCAAACCATACAAAGGTGCTAACTTTCTTCGCATACTCTTGTTTGTAGCATATAAAATCATATCACAACCACAAGCACATGTAAAGATCTAAACATTACAACCGTAACAACACTTTTAGACTTTATTTCAAGTCTTAGGCAAATTCATGTACAAACGCATATAATCACAAACAAACCAAACAACTAGCCAATAATCAAGCAATTACACATGAAAATACTAAACATAAAGCAAAGATATAATTTTTTCCAAAAAGATGTGAGTTTTACTCACCAAAGCTATGAAAGAAAACTAAATATTTCCTAGAACTTGAAAAGAGCACAGATTTTTGCTTCCTTTTTGTAAAAACGTGTATAGGCTCGACCTTAGATGGTGGAAGGAAGTACGGGTTTGTTTTAGGAAGAGGAGGGTTTTAGAAGTGGAAAGAAGGCATTTTTAAGCGGTTTTAAGAATTATAAAGATGAAAAGGAGAGATTTTTTTTAGAAATATATTAGGAAGCCATTAAAGAGGGTTTTGAAAGCTTAAGGAGGAAAAGATAGAAATTTGAAAAGTTGAAAATGAAATGAGAATTGAGAGAGAGAAATTAAAAATTACTTTTATAGAAAATGAATTATGAAAATTACGTGAATTCCCCTCAAGTACATACCTTCCACTGCTTAAGTACCACATCATCATCCCATCATCTCCACCTCTTGTTTTACACATTAGTACAAGGGGAAGCCCTTATATCCATTAGGTAATACCTTAATTTGTACTTAGGATGTGATGTTTCATATTTTCTTTAATTTAAATTATATTTTTCACTTGAAAATGGTCACATCGTCTTACATAAGTACACGAATATATTTACATTTTTAACACACTTAAGTAAATACACAATATTTATATAAGTGTGTGTTTAAATATATTAAGGTGTTCTACAACCTTTTTAACAACTTTAAGATAAAAAATCGAGAATTTTGAAAAAAAATTCCGGTCACATTTTCTAATGTTCTTTGAACTAAATACTTTCGTAAACAAAATTCAAAAATGAATTTTTCTATTATTAGTTATTAATTAAAGAAGGTTATTTAATTACTAAAACCTCTAATTTGAATATTTAAAATTAATTAAATATTCTCAAATAAAAGCGATAAAATTCCGGGTCGTTTCATATACCCTTTCGGTCTATCTCAAAATCTACGGTTCTGGAATGTGTGCCGGGGTTGGTCCCACGTGGGCCCCAAAATCAAGGTACTCCAAAACCTAAAAATTTCATAGTATCAACCCTCAACAATGGTCCAAACCTCACCCCAATCTGACTTCGTGTGCGAAAGTTATCACGTTTTGAAGTTTGCACAACACACAACAGGCAGTGGACTGGGGATCCATTCACTCGACTAAACCAGGGCAGAGATGACATGTTTCCTCTCGACTGGAACCGACTAAGTGGACCTATTCAGTCAACTGAACTGACAGTTTCTAGGCAGTCAGTCTGGGCAAGGGTAAATCCCGCCAAACAATTGTTGATTCACGCATCGTTTCCACCGATGCTTCGCCCGATGTGGTGACCCTCACTCTAAAACACATAGATTTATTATTTTGAATTTCTAAACATTCAAGAGGAATTCACTACTAAACCCCATTTCTTTTATATTTGAATATTTATATAATTTCCAAATATTTTTCCCAAGACCGTGGATTTACCAATATAATCATATCAGTGTACAAACAAATTAAGACAATCATATATTTGATGAAACATAATTGTTTTCTCTTTTGCCATTCAGAGCTAACAAATTTGCAAAGAGAGTTTGAATCAAACAGGCAACAAATTCTATTTGTGTTGACAACATAGCCATTTATTTTCTTACTAAGTCTTGTTTTACTGCCAGAGGTACATTTTGGCAAATTATAACACTTATATATATACATATTTGATTTGCAGTGCACAGTACATTTTTTTATGCTATCTAGGCTTTCTGCCTAACTAATTCTATTAACACAAAAATAGTATTTAATTGACCTTTTGATAGTCATCAAGTGTTTACATGAAATTACATATAAATTACACTTGCAGGCATGGATATTGGAACCAATTTCCATTTATCATTTCAGGTTGAACAATTGAAGTCATTTTTGCATTTTTAAATTTAACATGGTGCAGACTTAAATATTTGGTGTTTTACTGGGAATGCTTGGTGTTATTTGAGGGTTGCTTGGTGTTTTCTTTTGTTTTGTCCTGGGAGCACTTACATTTCATTAATTGAAATGAAGTGGTTCCAGGCTCCAAGAGTTTGACCCATGGCCATCTAGGCCGGCCATAGTCCCTCTTTTACCACTTGCAAACCCATATCCCTCATTTTAACAAACTTCTACAAAGTCCTACTCCTAATCCCAAGCATGTTTATGCCTAGTTTAAGTTCTCTGGAAATGCATCCTTATATGTATTCAATCAATTATTCAAAATACAGTGTCTTCCAGGTTTACTTCTCTCATAGTTTTATTTGAAATTTAAATACACAAATACATGTAAATCTCCAGAATTCATGCACATGCCTGTATCACTTACCTGCCATGCACAAATTCATTTCTTTTGAATACCCCTACTCAAATCTTAGGAGTTCATTCCTAAAATCAACCCCCTTAGCTCTTTAATTTCCATAAGTCAAAATATAAATTCAAGCAATAAAAATCAGAGATCATCACATGCACATATCATATTTATATGATATGTCTATCCCTTATTATTATTATTATTATTTTAAATTAGACATTCATGAAATCAGTAATTAACCAAACATCATCAATAGTCTTTCATAGCAGGTTGACTTTAGTACATATTTTTAATCCAAATACTTAGCAATCTCCTTACAAGAAACTTCAGTTACAACATAAATTTGACTAATAAATTCATTACAAAGCAACTACAAATTTTTAAAACTGGTTTCTTTTATTTATACTAGCAGCTAATTGCCATCTTCATCCATCAAGCCAACTTCATCTTCCTGCAAGCAAATCACTGAGCTGCCCCAATTTTAATGAGACACCCAGATGATTGCAAGGGCAACCAAAAGGGTCAGTTTTCACTGGTATGAGCATTCATCAAATTTGTATACATATTCATAAATTTTTTTGTTTGTAATCCTGCAGTGTCTTCCTAGTTTGACAGTTTTTATACTTAGCATGTTTTGGTTAGTACCAAGTGATACAAAGACACATTCATTCATTTAAACAATGCACAGCAAACAGTCAAAATAAATAAATAAATATACAATTCTTGATTCATTTTCTCCATTTCTAGATAAGTAGACTCAGGTTTTATACTCCCAATTTCACTCAGCAATTAATCAATGAACAATATTTATCTTGATTAATTTAACACCATATCTGGATATTTATAACCCAGATTTTTAAACCCCTGTCCCCATTTATTTTATGGTCTTTAACTCCTTGTCTAATGAACACCATGTATGCATTGTGAAGGAAACTCCCAGGTTACTTAATTTATTCCAACACACAAAGGCCTCAGGGTGCAGTTGCACCATGCATATACTTGCTCCCACCTGAAGCAAGCAGATCATTGACTAACTCCCAAATGACCAGTTTAGTTCTTCTTTGATAAATCCCCTCTAGTTTCAGCTTGTTTTATTAAGCTCCTACTTAAGAATTCCATCATAAAAACTCACAGTTCATTCATGTTTCAGAAAGGCTATCTTCTTTAATACTTTCTGGTTCAACTCCATGTTCCCCTATTTATTTTCCTTATTACAGAATATACCCCAGTTTGCTTATAATGAAATTCTTTCCTAAAAATAATTTAAGCATCACTGTCCTACTACCCAGAATTTCTCCTCCAACTTATAATATGAACATTTAGTTTCATGCTTCATTATCCAAGAAATAAACATGAGCTAGATCATTGTCTTGCTGCCTATTCCCTAAATAATCTATATCCATTTTTAATGATGATAAGATAGAACAAAAATGCTCAAACCATTTTAACCCTAAAAGCCCACATACAAATTAAAACTCCAAACAAGAATGCACAAACAAACATCCATATCACACATAACAAATCATTTCAGAGATTTAAATGACTTATAATATTTTAGGCTACCTGCAAGAGGACTTAATGCCATTGCATACAAAGGATAAATACTCACCTAGTGTTTTCTTTTACTGTCTTGCTCCTCTGAACAGCAGATCCTTTCAGTGTTTTAAGCTATTGCTTCTCCTATTATTTTTTTTGTTTTGATCCCGAGAGAGTGATGGATATGGTTATGTGCAGTTATTTATAAAATCATTCTAGGGTTTAAGAAAATGGGTAATTCCCCTGATACCCTTAGATGTTCATGTACATATCACATTCATGTGTGGTCCTAAATTGGAAATGCACACATTAGGTTACTTTAATTGGTTATTTCGGGAATCAAACATTTTAAACACTGCATGCTATTTTCATGTCTCCATTTTATTCATGCCATATGCATGTGACCCTTTGTTCATTTTTTTTAAGTTTAAAGAAACTGAAAATCCCCTTTGTATTTTCTACCTATCTATCATGTAATGTAAAATCATTCACCCATATTATTTGCTTGAAATAAATATAAGATATGGAAATTTTTATTTGATCCTGTATGTATATATATATATATACATATATATCTCTACCTTTTTGTCAAAACAGTAACTCCTCCTATATCTAAAAAAACAAAAATCACATATATTATGCTAATTATTTCTAGCACAAATATAAGACATATAAACCTTTTTATTAAACTTCATTTTATTCTATCTTTAAATAAAACAGAAAACACCTCATATATATTAAATGTATGTATTTATATAATTCTTTGGACATAGAGCTATATTTATTTTGAGTTCCAATTTTTCTTTTAATCACCTTAACTCCTTGCATTTTATCAAATAGAGGCTCCCATGCAATTTTATTTATTGCCAATTTTTTTTTCTGTTTTAATGCAATATATATATATATATACATTTTATAATTTCAGAATTTCTTAATATAAATGTATATTTTTTTCTCATTTTTATTTTTATTTTCTTTTCTTCTAGGGTCATTACATACCCTCCCCCTTAAAGGAATTATGTCCCTATAATTTCTTTCTAATTCTTCAAATGAAAATACTAATGCATAGTCTGTTCAACTCCATGCTCACACTTTTATGACAATAAGCAGTATATATATAAAATTATTCAGAAAGCTTTCATAAAGCTACTTAAAACATACCTCTCCATCAGGAAACAAATTGGGGTATTTAGCCCTCATTTTGTCTTCAACCTCCCATGTACAATCATTGGGATCCAAGGTCCATTGAATTTTTACCAGTTTAATCACCTTTTTTCTCAGCCTCTTTTCTTCCTTAGCAACAATCCCCACTGGCTCATTTGCATAGACCAAGTTTTTATCAATTTGAATTTGAGTAGGTGACTCTAAGATTGCTCCTTCATCATGTATCCACTTTCTCAATTGAGAAACATGAAACACTGGGTGTACACCACTCAATTCTTCTGGTAATTTAAGCTTATAGGCCATGGTACCAATTCTCTGTATGACTTCATATGGTCCTACAAATCTTGGTGAGAGCTTACCAGATTTCCCAAACCTGAACACCTTCTTCATTGGTGATACCTTCAAAAAAACATGCTCTCCTACTTCAAACTCCATTGGCTTTCTCTTTCTATCTGCATAAGACTTTTGTCTTGATTGTGCTGCCTTCATTCTATGCCTAACTAATTCAATCATGTTGGAAGTTTCGTTAACATGGTATGGCCCCAATATTACACCCTCTCCTGCTTCCAACCAACAGGCAGGAGACATGCAGGGTCTCCCATACAAGGCTTCAAAGGGAGCCATTCCTATTGTTGATTGATAGCTATTGTTGTAAGTGAATTCTACCAAATGAATATGATCCTCCCAATTACCCCCAAAATCAAGCACACATGCTCTAAGTAAATCTTCCAATATTTTATTCACTATCTCTGTTTGCCCATCACTTTGAGGATGGTAGGCAGTGCTTAAACAAAGTTGTGTTCCCATTGCTTCTTGGAAGCTCTCCCAAAATCTTGAGGTGAACAAAGTGTCTCTATCACTCACAATGGTCTTTGGTATGCCATGCAATCTCACCACCTCCTTAATGAATAATTGTGCAAGCCTATTTGCATTTCTGTCTGACCTGACAGGAACAAAGTGAGCAAACTTGGTGAGTCTATCACCAATTACCCATATGCTATCATTACCTTTCTTAGTTCTAGGTAAACCATCCACAAAATCCATGGAAATACTTTCCCATTTCCACTGAGGTACCTCCAAAGGTTGCAACATGCCAGAAGGCTTTTGATAGTCTGCCTTGACTTGCTGACAGGTTAAACACTTTGCCACATATTTTGCCACTGCTTGTTTCATTCCTGGCCACCAGTAGCTCCTTTTCAAATCATGATACATTTTGGTACCACCAGGGTGTATGGTGTACTTGGTCTTGTGATGCTCATTCATGATTTCTTCCTTTAATTCTGCAAAGTCTGGTACACAAAGCTTATCATTTTTCCTCAAATAACCCTTGGAATCTATTTTAAAATTCTCTGATTCAATGTTGTTTAATAACATTTCTTTCTTCTCCTTTAGACTTTGATCTTGATCTTGCATGCCACCAATTTTCTCCACCAGATTAGACTTCACTGTGATTATTCCCAGTGTACCATACTCCACCATATCACCATGTTCTTTAAAATTCACTTCATCCGTGCTGTATATATCTGCCTCCCCAAGCACTGCAAGGTTTTTAAATTCATCAATCATCAAACTGGCTAATCTAATATGATTTCTGCTCAAAGCATCTGCCACTCTATTAGCTTTTTCAGGAGTGTACAAAATATCTAAATCATATGCAGCTAGAAACTCCAACCACCTTGCTTGCCTCATATTTAAATCTTTTTGAGAAAATAAATATTTCAATGCTTGATGATCTGTGAATAACTCAAATTTTGCCCCAAGCAAATAATGCCTCCATAGTTTTAATGCAAACACTATTGCAGCTAGTTCTAAATCATGAGTTGCATATTTGGTCTCATTGGGTTTAAGCTGCCTTGATGCATATGCCACCACCTTGCCATGCTGCATGAGCACTGCACCTAACCCAGATCCACTAGCATCAGTGTATACAACCATTCCTTCATTTACCTCTGGGATTTGCAAGACAGGAGCCCCCACCAATGCTTGTTTCAATTTTTCAAAAGCTTGATCACACCGCTCAGTCCACACATATGGTTGGTTCTTCTTGGTTAGTTTGGTCATTGGTGCGGCTATTCTTGAAAAATCCTTGATGAACCTCCTATAGTACCCTGCCAAACCTAAGAATGATCTCACCTCAGTCACTGTCTTGGGTCTACTCCATGGTTGAACTGCAATGACCTTGCTTGGATCTACACTTACTCCCTGCTGTGACACTATGTGTCCTAAGAATTTCACTTCATGCTGCCAAAATATACACTTTGAATACTTGGCTTTTAATTCATGTTCCCTAAGTTTGGATAATACCAAATGTAGATGCATAGCATGATCATTTTCTGACTTTGAATAAATTAGTATGTCATCTATAAATACCAAAACAAATTTATCCAAAAAGTCTCTAAAAATTCTATTCATCAAGTCTACAAAATAGGAGGGAGCATTGGTTAAGCCAAATGGCATTACTAGAAATTCATAAAGGCCATATCTTGTGTTAAAGGCTGTGTACTCAATGCTTTCTTCTGCAACTTTCATTTGGTGAAATCCAGAGGCTAGATCTAACCTTGAAAATATTTTAGCTCCATGCAATTGATCAAATAGGTCATCTATTCTAGGCAGTGGGTACTTATTTTTAATATTCACCTTGTTTAAATCCCTATAGTCTACACACAACCTCATTGTTCCATCATGTTTCTTGACAAATAGCACTGGGGAACCCCAACTAGAACTGCTTGATCTTATGAACCCTTTTTTTCTAACTCTTCTAGTTGGTGTTTTAATTCTACTAACTCTTTTGGACCCATTCTATAAGGCTTCTTAATGATTGGGTTAGTCCTTGGCATTAATTTTATTTTAAATTCAACTGGTCTGTTTTGAGGAATTCCCTTCACTTCTCCAAACACATCTATATATCCATTGACTACTGGGATTTCCTCTATTTTTAATTCCTTTTGGACTTCATTAATACTCCAGATTTTATTAAAACATGTATTCTTTGCTATTTCACTTAAGTTGGTAATTCTTTTGCCTTCATTTGTCTCCAAAGAAATAGTAAGATTTTCTAAATTTAAAATTGCTTTATTTTTCATTAACCAATCCATCCCCAAAATTACTCCAATACCAGGATAATTTAAAGTATATAGATCTGAATTAAATTCATAACCGCCTATAGTTAATTTCAGACTCATACACTTCATCCCTAACATACAATGACTCCCTATGGGACTGTGTACAATTAAGGGCTGATCAATAGAAACACAAGCAAGTGCTAACTTCTTTGTAATTTCCAAAGATATTAGTGAATGTGAGGCACCAGTGTCATATATTACTGATATTGGTTGGGTATGAATAAAAATTATACCTTCAAGTTGCCCAACATTTCCAGTATTGTTGGCTGCCAAAGCTCCTATCCTTGCTGTTCTTTTATTAGTCTCTGGGCAGTCCTTCTTTAGATGACCCACTTTTCCACAATTATAGCAGCCTCCTCTTGGTATTTTAGGGTCAGGGCATTGGTTACTATAATGTCCAGCTTTTCCACAATTAAAACAATGAGTGAGTTTCTTGCTTTCAGGTGCTACTGCTCCTTCCCCCTTCTTAACTCCTTTGTTTGCCTTGTTCTTGTCATAAGGTTGCACTCTGTTCCGACCACCCTTCTTCTTATTGAGCTTCATATTCCTGAATTTCTCCCTTGCAGTGTCATGTTGCTCAAATGAGAGAGTTAGATCAATTACTTGATCAAAGGTTTTGTCCTTGTATGGCAACATTGCCCTTGACAGACTAGGGTTCAAGCCTTGAATGTACCTTGCATTCTTTGCTTCTGCATTCCCTATTAACACCATTCCATACTTGGATAATGCTTCAAACTTCTGAGTGTATTCATTTACACTCATGCCTCCTTGCCTTAACCTAATAAAGTCTTCAAGCAGTGTGGCCTTGGCAGATGCTGGGACAAATCTGGCCTCAAGCATGTCCTTGAAATTATTCCAAGTGATGGTATCCTCTTGTCTTCCTGCTGTCACAACCTCCCACCAATCCAGTGCAACCCCCTTCAATTTCCTTGAAGCTATCTGTCTCTTCCTTTGGTCATTGATTTGCATATCTGTGAAGACCCTCTCCATAGTTCTTATCCAAGTTTGAACACCTATAGCTCCTTCAGTGCCTTCAAAATCCTTTCCTCCCAAATTGGTACATGTCTTAAGCAGTTTGGAGAGTTCCTCATGAGGATTGTCTTGCCTTGGTGCCATTCCATCCCTTAAGGCTCTCACAAAATCCTCCATGCTCATCACAGGTGGCTCACGTGATGATCCTGCACCTGTGTGATGCCTTGGTCCTACCATAATGCTATAAATGTGATTTTTATGTTAGTTTATTTACCCCCATTATTTTTGGTGTCTTTACTTTGTTCATTTCTTTTATTTCTGTGCACATTGTGCATGTATCACATGTACACACATATATATTTATTTTTAGACATAAAACAAAAGCATTCAACACCAATAATTCAAACAATGCATTCAAACATTCACATGCATATAATAATATTTACTATGTTATTCAAAACATAGCTTTGATACCAACTGTGGTGACCCTCACTCTAAAACACATAGATTTTTTTTTTGAATTTCTAAACATTCAAGAGGAATTCACCACTAAACCCCATTTATTTTATATTTGAATATTTATATAATTTCCAAATATTTTTCCCAAGACCCTGGATTTACCAATATAATCATATCAGTGTACAAACAAATTAAGACAATCATATATTTGATGATACATAATTGTTTTCTCTTTTGCCATTCAGAGCTAACAAATTTGCAAAGAGAGTTTGAATCAAACAGGCAACAAATTCTATTTGTGTTGACAACATAGCCATTTATTTCCTTACTAAGTCTTGTTTTACTGCCAGAGGTACATTTTGGCAAATTATAACACTTATATATATACATATTTGATTTTCAGTGCATAGTACATTTTTTTTATCTAGGCTTTCTGCCTAACTAATTCTATTAACACAAAAATAGTATTTAATTGACCTTTTGATAGTCATCAAGTGTTTACATGAAATTACTTATAAATTACACTTGCAGGCATGGATATTGGAACCAATTTCCATTTATCATTTCAGGTTGAACAATTGAAGTCATTTTTGCATTTTTAAATTTAACATGGTGTAGACTTAAATACTTGGTGTTTTACTGGGAATGCTTGGTGTTATTTGAGGGTTGCTTGGTGTTTTCTTTTGTTTTGTCCTAGGAGCACTTACATTCCATTAATTGAAATGAAGTGGTTCCAGGCTCCAAGAGTTTGACCCATGGCCATCTAGGCCGGCCATAGTCCCTCTTTTACCACTTGCAAACCCATATCCCTCATTTTAACAAACTTCTACAAAGTCCTACTCCTAATCCCAAGCATGTTTATGCCTAGTTTAAGTTCTCTGGAAATGCATCCTTATATGTATTCAATCAATTATTCAAAATACAGTGTCTTCCAGGTTTACTTCTCTCATAGTTTTATTTGAAATTTAAATACACAAATACATGTAAATCTCCAGAATTCATGCACATGCCTGTATCACTTACCTGCCATGCACAAATTCATTTCTTTTGAATACCCCTACTCAAATCTTAGGAGTTCATTCCTAAAATCAACCCCCTTAGCTCTTTAATTTCCATAAGTCAAAATATAAATTCAAGCAATAAAAATCAGAGATCATCACATGCACATATCATATTTATATGATATGTCTATCCCTTATTATTATTATTATTATTTTAAATTAGACATTCATGAAATCAGTAATTAACCAAACATCATCAATAGTCTTTCATAGCAGGTTGACTTTAGTACATATTTTTAATCCAAATACTTAGCAATCTCCTTACAAGAAACTTCAGTTACAACATAAAATTTGACTAATAAATTCATTACATAGCAACTACAAATTTTTAAAACTGGTTTCTTTTATTTATACTAGCAGCTAATTGCCATCTTCATCCATCAAGCCAACTTCATCTTCCTGCAAGCAAATCACTGAGCTGCCCCAATTTTAATGAGACACCCAGATGATTGCAAGGGCAACCAAAAGGGTCAGTTTTCACTGGTATGAGCATTCATCAAATTTGTATACATATTCATAAATTTTTTTGTTTGTAATCCTGCAGTGTCTTCCTAGTTTGACAGTTTTTATACTTAGCATGTTTTGGTTAGTACCAAGTGATACAAAGACACATTCATTCATTTAAACAATGCACAGCAAACAGTCAAAATAAATAAATAAATATACAATTCTTGATTCATTTTCTCCATTTCTAGATAAGTAGACTCAGGTTTTATACTCCCAATTTCACTCAGCAATTAATCAATGAACAATATTTATCTTGATTAATTTAACACCATATCTGGATATTTATAACCCAGATTTTTAAACCCCTGTCCCCATTTATTTTATGGTCTTTAACTCCTTGTCTAATGAACACCATGTATGCATTGTGAAGGAAACTCCCAGGTTACTTAATTTATTCCAACACACAAAGGCCTCAGGGTGCAGTTGCACCATGCATATACTTGCTCCCACCTGAAGCAAGCAGATCATTGACTAACTCCCAAATGACCAGTTTAGTTCTTCTTTGATAAATCCCTTCTAGTTTCAGCTTGTTTTATTAAGCTCCTACTTAAGAATTCCATCATAAAAACTCACAGTTCATTCATGTTTCAGAAAGGCTATCTTCTTTAATACTTTCTGGTTCAACCCCATGTTCCCCTATCTGTTTTCCTTATTACAGAATATACCCCAGTTTGCTTATAATGAAATTCTTTCCTAAAAATAGTTTAAGCATCACTGTCCTACTACCCAGAATTTCTCCTCCAACTTATGATATGAACATTTAGTTTCATGCTTCATTATCCAAGAAATAAACATGAGCTAGATCACTATCTTGCTGCCTATTCCCTAAATAATCTATATCCATTTTTAATGATGATAAGATAGAACAAAAATGCTCAAACCATTTTAACCATAAAAGCCCACATACAAATTAAAACTCCAAACAAGAATGCACAAACAAACATCCATATCACACATAACAAATCATTTCAGAGATTTAAATGACTTATAATATTTTAGGCTGCCTGCAAGAGGACTTAATGCCATTGCATACAAAGGATAAATACTCACCTAGTGTTTTATTTTACTGTCTTGCTCCTCTGAACAGCAGATCCTTTCAGTGTTTTAAGCTATTGCTTCTCCTATTATTATTTTTTCTTTTGATCCCGAGAGAGTGATGGATATGGTTATGTGCAGTTATTTATAAAATCATTCTAGGGTTTAAGAAAATGGGTAATTCCCCTGATACCCTTAGATGTTCATGTACATATCACATTCATGTGTGGTCCTAAATTGGAAATGCACACATTAGGTTACTTTAATTGGTTATTTCGGGAATCAAACATTTTAAACACTGCATGCTATTTTCATGTCTCCATTTTATTCATGCCATATGCATGTGACCCTTTGTTCATTTTTTTTTAAGTTTAAAGAAACTGAAAATCCCCTTTGTATTTTCTACCTATCTATCATGTAATGTAAAATCATTCACCCATATTATTTGCTTGAAATAAATATAAGATATGGAAATTTTTATTTGATCCTGTATGTATATATATATATACATATATATCTCTACCTTTTTGTCAAAACAGTAACTCCTCCTATATCTAAAAAACAAAAATCACATATATTATGCTAATTATTTCTAGCACAAATATAAGACATATAAACCTTTTTATTAAACTTCATTTTATTCTATCTTTAAATAAAACAGAAAATACCCCATATATATTAAATGTATGTATTTATATAATTCTTTGGACATAGAGCTATATTTATTTTGAGTTCCAATTTTTCTTTTAATCACCTTAACTCCTTGCATTTTATCAAACAGAGGCTCCCATGCAATTTTATTTATTGCCATTTTTTTTCTTCTGTT
Organism: Allium fistulosum; assembly: GCA_030737815.1. Lineage (NCBI taxonomy): Eukaryota > Viridiplantae > Streptophyta > Magnoliopsida > Asparagales > Amaryllidaceae > Allium > Allium fistulosum. Next base: position 930,192,137 of record CM060906.1, read on the forward strand.
TTAATGCAATATATATATATATATATATATATATATATTTATATACATTTTATAATTTCAGAATTTCTTAATATAAATGTATATTTTTTTCTCATTTTTATTTTTATTCTCTTTTCTTCTAGGGTCATTACACCCGATGAGTCGCCTTGCTTCTAGAGCCTGCCTCCATCTCATCAACCATCTACCAGGGTTCATTTGTTGACGTTTTGGAAGTGAAGTCCATAAGTAATCAAAAACCAGTTTCGATACCAAAATCCATTCTTTGCAGGAGTAAAGTTCTACATGCGATTATAGCGACACGGCTTCCTCTGACACGCCAAAACGACATACCCAACCTTATGCATAGCCCATACGTGTGTCAGTGCACTCATTTGTGCATGATGAAGCACACATGTATACTTAACCATACACATCACAACACAAATACATTCGAGCTTCACCGGGGTGATTAATCGACCCGGTACTTTCCCATGCAACTTAGCGCAACCGATGGTCGCTATGGCTACATGAGATCACTTTTAACACGACCATATACATATATGGACATTCTCATATGCACATATGTACACACACGTATATCCAATAAGCGATTCAACTATTACTCAAAAAAATATTACTTATTTTAGCAATCTTTCTAATATGTGTGAAACATCTCTTTATATCATTTTATAAAATGATAAACCATTTTATAAAATATCCTACTAGCTTATAATCACTTTATAGCCTTTAAAATACTTAATCACTTTATTAAGAAATCTAGTATTCACCATTTTACTATTTTATAAAATCTTATATCTATTTTATAAAATATATACTTCATTTATAAAATCATTAAACCATTATATAAATACTAAATAAGGTTTATAGGGTCTCTAATCACTTTGATGAAGGGTGTAGAATTCCCAAACCCCTAAATTAGCTTACTAACATTTTGTAAATCAATTCTAATGGGTTAATTAATATTTTCTAATGACTTACACATCATTACACTACTTAATCAACCCTAAATCAAACAATAACATCACAACTAATTGCTCAATTAGTCTAAATCAATTCTACGGCTTATTAACTATTTTCAAACATAGTAATTAGGATCGTAAACAATTAATTATTTAAGGGAAACATGTTTATAACATGAGTACAAATCTAAAGCCTAACAAAGAATTCTCCAAATCATTCCATAATACTTCATAATTATAAGTGAATGAATTAAGGAAGTAAAATAAATAAATTTAATAGGAGAATCATCCCACTCAACTTAATTAAACCTAAACCAAGCTCTAATCATTAAAACCTCATTTCTTTCTTGCTTTAAATTTTGAAATGCACACAAATACTCTGATCCATGCCAATTCCTTTGTGGGTTTTGTAAAGAATTGGAAGAGAGGAATTATGGTGATTTTTATTTGATTTTAGGAAATTTAATTAATGGGTTTAGGGTTTGGGGATTAAGAAGGTGATTAAGGGGTGATTAGAAGGCCACTAGAGAAAGAGGAGAAGGAATGAACATGGAATGATAAATAAATGAAGTGATTAGCTAAATATAAGCTAAGTTAGAGGCAAGCTACCGGGCTTAGCCCAATTCTCTTTATCCAGCACTATTCATCTCTGAAATTCATCGACTCCAAATATAGCCAAGTTTATACTCATTTTACTCACGTTGAAAAGCAAACTCAACTGTGGGTGTATCGAGTCCTAACTCGCTCGTTTGTGAAAATCGAGTATAAGAGGCGTTCTGCCGCTTGATGATTAAATATTTAAATTAAAATTTTAAATATTCGATCATTAAAATTATGGGGTGTTGTATTCTCTCCTCCCTGAGAGAATTTTATCCCCGAAATTCACATGAGTATAAGAAAGTAATAGGACTGACCAAACTTTTCGAATCTCAGTTTTGAAAAGTTCCAACAGTACCTTCCCTTGTGCTTTCAGCACTATGGAACTCCTAAATGAAAATGCATCACACACAATGAAATATGCGATCCTATGTCGTCCCACATTTCCCAAAAATTCATATCTCCCTTAAGAAAGCTTCTCACTATTTAAATGTCAATCTAAAAAAATGAGCATTCAAAAGCTATACATCAGCTCTCAAGTACCCAATTTACTATATAAAGATAATTGTGCACTAACATAGAAATCAAACATGTATAACCTCAGTGTAGTAACTGGTACAACTATAGTCATACACGACAATTAATTGGAGAGTAAGCTCAAGTGAGTCGGTATCAAAATATATCATTGACTTCGAGTCACATCAAAAGGCAGTGGACTCGTATAGCTCACATCTTGCCCTATATCGAGCATGGATGATAGGTGATATATTCCAGATAGCTGAGGAATACAAATCGATACCCATTATTACTGTGGGTGGAGTCAACAATGGACACTTATTGCGATCCAACAATTCTAGATAAATAAGGCTACTACACTAACATACTCGGACAATTGTCGCGATTCAATTATAAGTAGAGTTAATACAAAAACGTATCCAGACGTCTATTAGGATCCAATAATAGGCATGACCGCTAATATAAGGCCAATATAATGTATGGTCACTAACATAAGATCACTTCTGTATATGGTCACTAATATAAGACCGATACAATTTATCTAACTATAGGTACCCTATAGTGAACCCTAAAGGTAGGAATTCATTATTACCAGTCAATGATATGTACTTAATTATATCATATAATTAATCTCTAATCAATCAACAACAATCAGCAACAAATAGTAATTAGGCAAGAAGCAATGATCAAATCATAGCAAGCAAAAGAATAAGCAACAATAACTGGCATACAAATTATTAAACATGCAAACAAGCAATCGACAAGAATCCACAAACAATAGGAATCGGCCAATAGCAAAATCAAACAACATCAAACAATAGCAAGCAAACATAAGCACTTGCAACAACAACAAGCAACAAGACAATGAAATATTTAAAAGAGTCTATACCAACATGCCCGGTAACCATCAAGAGCCAAACGTGCCTGTTGAACAATAAGATATGCAGGATCATCGAGTCTCAAAACTTCTCAAATAGATCTAGTAATCAATGCCTAAACTTTTGTTTTCTTCAAAACAAAACACATTCTTTAAAATAGAAAATTATACTAATTAAATCATCATTAAATGAAGATTCGCAATCGCCTGGGCTTGCTTGGGTTTAAACTCACCTTGATTGCACAATGTTAATAAGAATAATATACTAAGTGCACTAGAACACTCGCCTAGGCAAGTACATCTCTCACTTAGGAGATTATCCGAAACCGCCTAAAAATTAATCGAGAATCCTTCCTTGAACTATCCCATGCAATAATAATTATACTATAATAAAATTTTATAATTTCTAAAGATCATTCTAAATGACATAATATCTTGTTCCAACTCTTCGTTTGATCACAAGATTTCATTATTAATTTAGGGTCGGCCACCTGACTCTATCCATGCAAACTCTAATCCGGTTCCATGATCCAACTACAGAAATCTCCTTGCATGACTAAGGCCGTGCTTCGAAAATTTCTCAATCATACCAAGAATCTAACTCAAATGCTCATCTATCAGAATTAAGTGAAAAACCATATCCTAACTGGTGCAAATCACCTAGAAAATCTACGCTCAAACTATAGGTTAAGAACTGGTAAGTGAATGGAGCAATCTTTAGAAAATTTCCCATTTGGCACATGGGATAACCCCAAACACTTGATGTTTACTGACACAAAGGAAAACAATTATAACATGAACGACTCTAGACAAATGCCCATTAGTCATCGGCTTGGCCTCTGCTTATTACTGGACATCCATCGAACCATGCTCGGATATAAATCCAAGTCACACTTCATCGACCAAACCCACTCAACTTGAAAGCTCGTGCATCAAGTTTGAATGGTAACATTTTAGTTGCTTCACCTTGGTTTTGCAACTAAGATGGCTCATACAAGGTTTATCTCTACCAAAAACTTTACCTACTGCGACAGTGTCAAGTTTAGCCTATCTACCGAGTAACTAGCAAAAAATAAAATACACTGCTCAAGTATCGGAAGAAACAGAAGTGAGTTTCCAGAAATAGAGCATACCTCACTACATAAGCTCCTTCCAATTTTCATGAGCCGTAAGCCCGCTAGGACCCGGTAATGCCTGAAAGGCACAAGTCATCATCTTACACACACTTCGAAATGTAGGATAGTCCTTCTTCAAGTGATCAAGCCGATCGCAAACTGAAGCACTTATGCTTCACTTTAGCTGGATGACATCTTATAGTGAAATGCCTTCCATATGCCACAGGAATAACATATTAGGCCTTCTTTTCTTTTTCGAATAAGCTCAATCTTCCCTATAACATAGTCTTTATGCTTCGATTAGAGTTTTGGTTACTTTCCACTTTTATTTCCTAAACGTTATCTCACGAGCATTCTCACGACGGAGAACCATCCCAACGAGATATTTAAAAGTGGACTTGACAGGGAAAAGGCTAAGCAATGAACCCCCAACCAATGCTTAAGACCCAAGGCAAGTCTCTTTGCCCACAACAATGGAGTATGAACCTCCTCAAACCCCAAAAACAAAAGGTTGAACCAGTCAACACTCCTTCACTGATAAGCTATCCTTCTTAGGATGGATGGAATACTCAAGCTACATGCTCTCCTCGATCGTAGAAATGAACTGAGAACTTAAAGCGACGTCTGAACAAATTTCGAATCATAGGTCTGCTTATTGACTGTGACGCCCCACCTCTATGCTCACAATAACAAAGAGTATTAAAAGAAATATTGTCTGTTATTATGAAGAATAAGGCTGGATAGGAGCGGCCATCCGTAGTTGGGCCTTACACTAGTATTGGTTACCTCGATAGGAGTGATATATATTATTATTTTTCATCTCTTATTTATTCACTCCCATCGACATACCCAATTCCAGTATAAAATGAACTACGATGGTTCATAATAGTTTAGGACAATATATATAATAATAACGCAGATACTAAAAATGCGGAACACAGATAACAAAAGTCTCATATATATATAACTGATGTCAGTTACAATACATTTGACACAATACATATGATACAACTACAACTGTCGACTCTGGAAGTTATATATACAAGTACATTATCGATTAATATACATGAATACATATCATCCTATACTAGGACACGACTACTTCAAAAGATATGAAGAGACTTCATAGCTCAAGCAGCAACCCAAAGCAGGATATCTACAACCTGAAATAACTCGGTCTGACCCGAGTATTAAATTCAAAAGAAAATAATACACGGGTCAGTCTAATTCAAACTCAGTTATCAATGCACAGAAGCAATAGTAATTAAATTACAAATAGACGACAGTCACAGAAATCTCGTGTATCCAACTCCTCGATAAGAGAATCGGATAACGGCAGATATAACACTAAACAGTGTTAAACAACAAATCAGCAATTCCAAATCATCAACAAGGATAAATAAAAAGATTATCGATGAAGATAATATGAAAACCCCAGAATTGCCTAAACCGCAATTAACAATAAAATCTAATTATTTAATAAATAATTAGAAACTCAGAATCTAATTATCAAATAGATAATTAGACAATCTCAAATGATCAAATCACCAAATCAAAATATAATTTCAAATGTTGAATTGAACACATAAAACAATTCAAGTAATTGAAATATCTCAAAAATCAATACTGTGTGGCTGCAGTACACGCACGCGTGCACTGCCTCGCCACAACAGCATATGAAATCATCACAACACCAAATGCCAACAATACATCGAAACTGCAGAGGTCAATATAAATGAACCAAAAACAACTGGCACTAACTCAAATCAAAATGAACGAAGTGCACACAAATGCACAATGGAAATTCACAATCAAACACAAGGTCAACCCAAAATACCGGATTCAACTCAAGTGCAATAAAATAATGTCACATTTTCAGAACAAGGTCAATTCCGAGCTACAAGCTGGATTCAACTCAAGTGTATTAGACTGCATACAGAACGAACTGCAGTCACCAATGAATGCAACAAAACAGTAATGAGTCAGGTACAACAACATGAAGGAACCAGACCACAAAGACAATCAAAGTGGTCAGGCAATTTAAACCCAAAGCAATGCTCAGTGCACAACATAAATATGAATCAAACTCATATATATACTGCAATAGTACCAAGGGAAGGGTATGAAAAGTGCACAGCAAGTATGCAACTACCAAACTGGGTCAAGCAAGTGCAACACAGTGACAAGCTACCCAGATTCAAGGATCAAGTGGAAATGAACACATACTAGCAAACATGTCTACCAGTGGACAACTGCAATATCAAAGTGATGATATACATATGCAAACAACTCATAGTGTCCAGACTCAACCAAAAAGACAATACACAAAGACAGTTCCAAGTGAAGTACACAAGTTTAAATGCATTCAAGCCAAAAACCCAGTCGAAGTACATGTACCATCAAGCAACCAAATGCATTCGAGCAAATGCAGACAACAAAGTCACAAATCAGACCAAAGTGCAAAAGTGATGATCAGTGCACATGAAGATCAAATGCCACAATGAAACTACAGTTGCAAACAGGTACAAAGACAAAGACAATGCAGACATGTCAAACTGAACAATGTCATAGACCAGAGAAAAGTAACAGCACGAAGTCGAAGTCAGGCATAACAAAGTCACAATATCAATGTACATGACTCAAATTACAGTATCACTAAAACATGGACAATGGAGTACATAGCTACGTGAAGTCCAACAGAAAATGAACATCAAAAATGAAAACTGCAAACTGAATCAGTATGTACAAACTAGCATCAAAATACAACAAAATAACAGTGACAACAAATGTATTGCAACAACAATGCAGAAACTACTCCAGACGAAGATGTACAGACATAAATGCATATATACATGCAAGCAATCAAGTACAGCAGCCTCGAGAAGGAGCAGTTATAATCAAGTCAAAGTCGAAGCCACAGTTAAAATGTCAAAAACAGTATCAAGCTCGAACTAATCCAAAACCAAAGTCAACAAGCCTGTAAGAATTTCAAACATTGAAGTTCCAGACAATTTCAAGTTCGAACAGGGCCAGAGTCGAGCACAAAGAAAATCAACATCGAAGCCGTGTTTCAAATCAAAGTCAGAGACGTAATGACCAAGAAATCAAAATCAAAACCGTGGTAATCACGGTGACAAACAAGTTCAAAATCAATGTCGTGGAAACCAAGTAATCATCATATATACGCATATGAACAAGTTAGGGAAAATCACAGGCATTCGAAAATAATCGAACGGCAAGCCAAAGAATTATCAGACGAAGTCATAAAATATATACGACGAAAATAAAGCGTTTCGAACCCTATATAAACAGAAACATCATAGGCAACCCACGAATTCAACAACGAAAGTCACGAATTTAATCAACCCAGAAATAATTCAAATTTGAATTAGATGTGAGTATAATACTCACCTTTTTCTCGAAGCAAGGATGAACTCAAACAGAAATTGGGGAAGCCATGGCATCACGAAATCGATCGAAACATTGAAGTTGACGCCTCAATTTGTCAAAGCCCTAATTTGCAAGCAAGGGAGAAGGAACGAACGAAAACAAGAGTCCACTAGAGCCGCCATTTTTCTTTCGTAGGTTTAGCTTTGGGGTTGTGAAAAATGATAGGGAGTAAAGGGGACGGGTTGAATTTATAAGAAAGGAACGTATACACTTTGATAATTATCACAGCAAAAACAACAAATGAAAATATGGACTACCATATTAAATTTTAAAGTCCACATCTCATTCACCAAATCATACAAGAATTTCAACGCGATTAAAATTCCAATATCAATTTGTTAGCAATTTTAATCGTCTAACGATGATAACTAACTTTTACAAAATCTCGGGTTGTTACATTAACCACCAAAAACTCCACATCCTACCCAGCCAAAGTCTCCCTTCCCCAAATTCCAAGAAACAATCTCACTTACGTGAACATTCCCTAGACTTATATCGATGGAAGCCTTCTCATGCATGTGTCCAAGACCATGTCTCAGCAACAGTCTCAAGACCCAGATATGGCTCCCCTCCAAGGCTAAGGAAATTCTCGCACTTCTTCGAACAGTCTAAAGTTGGTGGGGCTAAATATACCGATGCCCAGAGGGCCATACCACTTCTGGTGCTAACCACAATCAGCTGGAAGTGTTCATGGGCGATGAAACATCTTTTGTGGTAGCTAAAGAGTCTTTCAACTAATTAGGCATCTCAAACTGCCTATCCATAGTCGCTTCTGTATTTCACTGCTCATACAGATAGCCTTACGAAAATACCTTAGCAGCTAGTGGTAGAAACAAATCGAGTCCAAAAGACAAGCGGTGTATATAGTATTATATAGTAGAAAAATATAGGTACGCTCTCTCAACATATCTCCTTCTACCAGATTGATTAACTCAAACCAATCTACTTGGTCCGAGTTTTGAGCCTAAGCTCTAATACCAACTGTAACAACCCATCCTTTGTAATACCCAAAAGTCAGCGCCTTACATCATTGCATGACTTTCGAATAATATAGAAGACAGATCGTCGAGGTAAAATTAGAATAAAACACAAAGCTAAGACATCAATGAGATCTCACAATGGAGTAATAACATAAAATATATTGAATATACATGAATGGAATATAATAACAATATGTAATAGACTGCACTAGCATAAGCGACTGACAAATAAGTATTAGTACAGAAAATCAGAATATATCAACATCCAAAAGCACGGAGTTCCGACTGAATATCTGTACAACATTCTTATATACAAATAACATGACCGTCATGTACAAATAAAATAAAAAGTATATATATCTCTAAACATCGATGCCACGCCTCCAGAATGCTCCACCTACACACTCTGTTAGTGTATCCCTAAAAGTACCTGACTCCTGAACTACTCAATCGAGTACCTGAGATTTTTCATGACATAAGCAGACAAAAGAAACGTGGGTCGGGCATAAAGTCAGGTGTGATAGGAACTATCTTAAAATACTATATATTAAAACTATATACAAATAGACAGGAATAGAAAAATCACAGCCGGCCCTCTCCACAAACGTGGCTCGGGGGTAATCTGGACAGCCTATAATCAAGTATAGTAAATCCATCTCAAAAGTAGGGGATCATCCCATAACCTGCTCTTCTCCTGTAATAACAAGTTAGCATAATATCTTCTATTGCACTACGCTAGCCCAAAAATACTAATAATATAGTACAAATATACCATGATCAAACCATGATCCCAAAACAACAATCACTACTACTAAGATCGATAAGATACACCCCAATGCATATGGTCACTACTGCTAAGACCGAGCAGGTATGCTACAATGCATATGGTCACTACTGCTAAGACTGAATAAGTACGACACAATGTGTATGTTCACTACTGCTAAGACCGAATAGGTACGCCATAACACATATGGTCACTACTGCTAAGACTAATCGTTTGTAAGATTACGAATGTAGGACCCAAAAACATCCAAGCGATCACAACAAGATAAAGCTAATAACGGTCCCTCTAAGATTATGTCGAGAATGTCACGGCCATTAACAACACTCTAGGTACACCACAACAAGGTTGATATCTGGGTAGCTCACATAAGTCTATACCCTTGGTGGGTCACAACAAGTGTTCTAAGGTCGAACTCTTAGAGTACGGACTCACTTCATATATAACGTATGGAATCTCCATGTATGGCTTCAATTGCCACAGCCTAAAAACCCACCAGACAACTCTAACAAAACCTCGTACTAACCCAAATTACATTCCAAATGGAATGGATGACCTCAATGTCGTAATACTCATTCGGTATACCCTTCTAGTCTACCTCAAAATCTACGGTTTTGGAATACGTGCCGGGGTGGGTCCCAGGTGGGCCTCGAAATCAAAGTACTCCAAAACATAAAAATTTCACAGGTTGTAGCCCTTAAAAAATGGTGAACAGTGGTCCAAAACTCACCTTGGTTTGACTTTGTATGCTATAGTATCGCATTTTGAAGTTTGTACAATACACAACAGGTCAGTCGACCGGGGATCCATTCAATCGACTGAACCAAGGCAGAGATGACTTGTTTCCTCTTAGCCAGTTGATTGAATGGACCTATTCAGTTGACTAAATTGATAGGTTTCAGGCAGTCATCTTGGGCAAGGGCAAATCCTGCCAAACGATTGTCGATTCGCACGTCGTTTCCTACGACGCTTCGCCCAATGTGTCGCCTTGCTACTAGAGCTTGCCTCCTTCCTATTGGACATCTACCAGGGTTCATTTTTTGACTTTTTGGAAGTGAATTCCACAAGTAATTGAAAACATATTTCGATACCAAAATCCACTCTTCGCACGGGTGGAGTTCTACGGGCAATTATAGCGATCTGTCGTCCTTTAACATGCTGATAAAATATGCTCGGCCTTATTCGCAACCCATACATGTGTCGATGCACTCATTTGTGCATGCCTAAGCACACACATATACTTAACCACAAACATCACAACACAAATACATTCAAGCTTCACCAGGGTGATTAATTGACCCGGTACTTTCCCACACAACTTAGCGCAACCGGTGGTCGCTATGGCTATATGAGATCGCTCTTAACATGACCATATACACATACGAACATTCCCATATGCATATACAATATATTACATGAATATTCACCTCTTACAAACACAACTTTCATCACAACTCTAGCTACAGCACTAAAGTTGTTTCAATCGTCGCTAAACTCTGAATACACGTATACGTATACCCGCTCGTGCATGCGCACACACGTATATCCAGTAGGCAATTCAACTATTACTCAACCAAATATTACTTATTTTAGGAATCTTTCTAATAATAGTTAAACATCTCTTTATATCATTATATAAAATCATAAACCATTTTATAAAATATCATATGAGCTTATAATCACTTTATAGCCTTTAAAATACTTAACCACTTCATTAAAAATCTTGTATCCACCTTTTAACTATTTTATAAAATCTCATATCCATTTTATAAAATATATACTTCATTTATATAATCATAAACCATTTTATAAATACTAATTAAGGCTTATAAGGTCTTTAATCACTTTAATGAGGGGTGTAGAACTCCCAAATCCCTTAATTAGCTTACTAACCTTTTGCATATCAATTCAAATGGGTTAATTAATATTTTATAATGACGTGCACATCATTACACTACTTAACTAATCCCAAATCAAACAATAACATTACAACTAGTTATCCAAGTCCAAATCAATTTTTGGGCTTACTAACCAAACATAGTAAGTAGGGTCATAAACAATTAATTAGCTAATGGTGTTTACAACATGAATACAAGCCTAAATCCTAACATAGAAATCTACAAATCATTCCATAATACTTCATAATTATAAATAAATGAATTAAGGAAGTAAAATACATAAATTTAATATTAAAATCATCTCACTCACCTTAATTAAACCCAAGTCAAGCTCTAATCACCAAAATCTCAGTTCTTGCTTACTTTAAATTTCGAAATGCACACTAATACTCTAGTCCAAGACACTTCCTTCTTTGGTTTTGTAGAGAATTGGAAGAGAGGAATTATAGTGATTTTTATTTGATTTTACAAAAATTATTTAACAGGTTTAGGGTTTGGGGATTAAGGAGGTGATTAAGAAGTGATTAGAAGGCCTTTAAAGACAAAGGAGAAGGAATGAACATAGAATGATAAATGAATGAAGAGATTAGCTTAATATAAGCTAAGTTAGAGGCAAACTAGTGGGCTTAGCCCAATTCTCTTCATCCGGCACTATTCATCCTTGAAATTCATCAACCCCAAACATAGCTAAGTTTATACTCATTGTACTTGTGTCGAACAAGTGAACTCAACTACGGGTGTATCGAGTCATAATTTGATCGTTTGTAAAAATCGAGTATAAGAGGCATTCCGTCGCTCAATGATTAAATATTTAAATTAAATATTTAAATATTTGACCGTTAAAATTATGGGGTGTTACATCTACTTTGTGGCAGCAGGGACGAGCATAATTGGTGATGTGCTGGCAGTTGAGGTGGCTATGAGCATGGAGGACGTTGCTGGAACTGTCGTCAGTGTTTAGTTTAGGTAGAGGCACGGGTTAAAAGTTGTGTTAGCATTTGAATTGAGCTGTGTTTTATCTATAACTCACAACCATATCTATATCACCTTATTTATATAATTATTCCAATTATTGCTTGAATTGTTGGTTGGATGATTGCTCGATATATTGAATTTGTGTATTGTATGGGCATGTGATTGCGATAGTCCATTATTCCGCTTATTGTGAACAAGTATCAAGATTATATATATTCCTAAATTAAAATCCCCCCCCCACACACTCACATATATTGAAAGATAAAATAAATTAAAATAAATGTACATAATAAATATAATTATATATTATATATAAATGTAAATATAAGTTCAATAAATTAATAAAGTGAAATTAATTATATTACTTAAATGTTTTTAATTATCATCTTATAAAAGAGAAATTTTTTAATATATATGTATAATTTGATTTTGGAAATGTATTTATTTTATTATAAAAAAATAAAATTAATTTCAATGTTTATAATTATTTAAAATAACATTTAATCATAATAAATTATGAAGTAATTCTTTTATGTTATATATATAGTTTTATATAATATTTTTTGAATTTAAAGTGAATGAATTGAGTATCAAATGTTATTAGAGAAATTTTAATGATTGATTAATTATATAAAAGATTGGGAAACTATTTATTATTATTTATTTCTAATTTTGTTATAAAAGATATGTATGCAACAATAAATATGATAAATTGATTTAGATGATTTAAAATTATTTATAAATAATATTTGATTATTGAGATTATGAAATAATCAATATTTGCAATGTTTGAGTTTCGTAATCTATTTTGGGTTATCAAATGAAAGAAAAGGGATTCTCTAATGCTATTTTTGAATACTAAATTATTATTTAATTTTATAAAAAAGTTGAGAAATTAGTTAATTATTGTATAGCATATCTTATATTGATATTTGAGTTTAATTAAATATCTGATTAATTCTAGAGTATATACTTATTATTTATTATCCAAATCTAAGTATTAATTTTGTTATATAAAATTATTTGTTGCAATTGATTTATGATTTAATATTGATTTGTTTGTTATATTATTGCATGACATTTTGGTTAATCTATTTTATCTTAATTTTTTTGATTTTACTTCTTTTATTTATTAAATTAAATTATATGAATGATTTACCATTGAACTTGATTTTGTTTGGTGATTTGAGATGATATGGTGATGACATCTTTGATATGATTTCATGATTTTATTCTGTGTGATGAGAAACTAGAATAAACGGATTAGTGATACCATCTGGTATGGGACTTTCGGTAACACTTTTCCGGTTATTCTTTGGACTCGTTATATAGAATAAGGAAGAGCAAGTGTGATGTGTGAGCATTGAATAAATGGACTAGTACACATGGTGGTATGGATGCCATTGTGTTATTTGTTCAGTTATTCTTTACACGTGGATGACACTCATACGGGGATATGTAGTGTGTGACTCACTTAGGTGAGTATATGTAGAGGCTAGATGTAGCCTTTGATTAGATGTATGATATGTGTATGTTTACCTTTTGTTTGGCTCCCTTTTTGTTCCGGAGTGAACTATATTAGCCAGTATCCATCATAGCAGCTTGACCATGGGGTCGCACCTCATATCCGTGACACCATTATTGTTTATGATATTCAATGTGCATCACAAGGTTTGTAGTTGGTTGTCCCTTGTGTCGCATAGGCCAACAATCAGTTACCATAGAGGCACATGTCAATAGTCATGGCCGAACAGGCTACGCGATGTCGAGCCTATGGTGGATCATCGTCATGATACCGAGGGGGAGAGGTAATGGTAACCAATAATTGTAGGAGTCGTGTCGTATAGACCACGTGTGGCTCTTGGAGCAAGCAGACGTGTTGTCAGTCTTCCATTTGGTTCTGGTGTATGTGTATGTATGTGAGTGGTAGATAGAGATATTATGTATAGATGAGATTATACCTGAGACTGTGTCTAGAGTATGGCCAGCCCCGTATTCCTGTTAGGAAGATGGCAATTCTTTATAGGCAGACGACCTACTTATTATTGATTATATTTGGATATTTTTCTAAGCTGGCTCAAATCTTTTTATTGATTTTATTGATTTGATAATGGTACTTTATTATATAAGATTGAGGGAGACTATGGCATTGCTTTATTACTGCCTGACTTCCCTTAAGGATATCTAATTATTGATTATTTTTGGATTTGATGGTGATTTCAGATATGGATGATTCACCTATTTGTTATTGTTTCGATGAGATAATATTTGATGTGAATTTATATGGGTGAGGACATCTTTATATTGGGTATTGTGGTTGTTGATATATTTTTATACTATTGTTTGTATGTCATCACCATTATACCATGCATATTCTATATCTATATATATGTACAACCCTTGATTTAGATATAATCAGACCCATTTATTATTTATATAATACACGGACTAGTCCAAGAGATTTCAGGTACAGGGACATTTTGACTGCTCGTGTTTTGGGCTTAGAGGAGGCTAGTACATAGTATAGTGATTTTTAACTTGTATTATATTGCCTCTTGTATCATGTGATGTGTATTAGATATATACAGTATATTGGATATTATATTTTATTACTACAATTGACTCTGTGAGCTCTCATATTTATTATATAATGTATTGTTCTATCCTAAAGGTACACGTGTTTATTACTTTATGCTGATACTTCATACGCGTATGTGATTTATCTATTCGATTTTTAATATGTAATAGTGTTAGTCCAAGGTAATATTCATATGTGTACCCCATATCACCTTATTCTCCGTATTATCAGATAGTATTACTCTGTAGTACTCTTGGATATTATGAGTATAGAGGTGGGGGTGTTACAGTAATGTACTTGGAGTCTATTCCAAATTTAAACACCGCGTCATACAATAGAGTCTATACTCTTAATCACTTTGTTGTCAACCGAGGAAATTCTATTCTCAACATCGATAAGAAACTCATGGTTTCTCGTTAATGTCCAAGAGTACTTATTAGATATTCTAATGTGTTTAGTCCATTTAGGCTGGGTTAATTTCACTTCTTCCCTCGTATTAATTATTATCTTTGGATCATATCCAAATCCATCTTACTACAAACAGTTTATAAAACGAATTCCTTCATCATGATTTGACGTTTCTTGACACAAAATTTGTCCCTTAGTTCGACGGGATAGGTATTCATTAATATATTATGAACTGCCTTTTTATACGTATAAAACTTATTTAGTTTTTAGTTTACGAAAATTTATGTTCATAACATAAATTGGTCAATCAATGTTGATCTACCCCATACTGCTTTGGAGTGATCCACACAAAATCCATTATAAACGAATATTACGTGCAGCCTCTCAACTTATCCAACATGTAAATCCCTTGTTCTAGGATAAGTAGAAGTTTCTTATAAACTTTTATCTTGTATGATCTCATAAATTATGCTTTGAATGAAATTAATTTTAACCTATGTACTTACTTTTAAGTGCACATCCTAATAAAAATAAGCTAACTCAACTCTACTCATTATCAATCATTCTTTATCCAATCAAAGTTCAATTACTCCTTAGTGATATATCATTATGTATCATTAGAAGGAGTGACGTTTAGAATCTTATTCATTTTAGGTACATTTGGAACTCATTTCCAATGTACCACCTATTTAATCCTATCAAATCATTTTTTTGCATGTTATGTTATTCAATTCCATTTTATATTCTATGAAATTATCATAGACATACTACATACGTATCAAATACACATGTTCATTCTATGATAATTCATCTTTGAATTTAACGAACTAAGTAGAACTGTTTTGGTATCATTAGAGTAATGATTGCATACATCTTTATGTATATATTCAAATACTTCATTGACTCTTATGTCGCTCCCACTAAATGGGTGTTATGCCCTTAATCGTTTGAGAAACAATTCAAAAGTATCATATGATTCATAATCATCAGATCAAATAATTATTTCTCAAAACTATAGTTTAGTTCATAATTCTGAAATAATTGTAAAATTTGTACTTCTGTATTTTCTAATGCGTCGCTTTTTTTGTAAATACCATTATTATAGATTTATTTTATAATGAATACTCACAATATTCATATCAAAATAAAATCATATCTAATTTTAGTCAATTTTAAAATAACTATTATTTCTTGAATTATAATTAGTATATTTAAGAAGACTACTTTCGTAACTTGATGTTACCATTAGAAAGTGTTATATGGTATACTCCCGCTATTTCCGCCATTACTATAATAGTATATGAAATACGAAGCTTCATTTAACCACTTATTATATAGTTTTATTTCATATATTGCAATTACTTATAGTCGAGAGTTTTAGATCAAATATCTTGAACTCGAATATAACTTTCATCGAAAATAATTTTCTAAATGAAAATACATTTAGGATAGAAATAACATTTCTCATTCCATACGAAATATCTTTTAGTACTTTACTTAATTCTTGTTTTCAATGTTTCTTCATGAACCAGAGGTGACCATTCACACTCTATATCCCAACTATGCCTATGTTACATCCACTCTCATACACTCACCTTCCTTTTAAAATGGCTGAACCATCCAAAAGGAAATCCTTACTACAAGATCATAGCGAACTCTTTATAAAAATGCATTTGGTCATCCTTGACATTTAAGTATATTGAATAATTTGCGCTTTACATAAACTGATCAAACAAATATTTCACTGATAGATTTCCTAGGTACATCTTGTAGCTCTTAGTCGAATGTTACATCTAACACAACCAAGTCCTAATTATACTCAGTCATACTGGATATACAATCTCGCATTATGGTTTACTTGCTTATTTTGAACAAACTAATTTCATCGAAGTTTTGTACATTATGAACCGCGGTTGTTCACCACATAACATTTATATGTGATAGAATATGGATTAAATATATATATTCTTATAGTGCTTAAGAGTTCAATATTCATATATGATAATACACTATCTCGTACAAATAAACACTTATGCAACCGAAGAATGGACGTTTTAGTGGTTGTATAAATTGACTTTTGCATAGGTCTAAAGTGATAATATACCATAAGATCTATTGGTAATTTATTTTATATTTCTATGTCAACCTTAATTTAGTTTATTTGGATGTTTAACTAATAAATATTTTATTAATTATGACGGTTGCAAAAATTTATCTAGGCAGATTATTTTAACTTTATATAATATATATTCTTACAATATTAGAAAGGTTAAATGTATTTATTTGTTTTTTCTAATAAGGCTCCTACTAGATTTTTATGTTTCTCAAAACCTTAAGAATTACATAGAAATCTTTTGATTTCTCTAGTGGGCGTTGAGACTTGCTTGTCTTGGGATTCCAACCTTGAGGAATATCAATAAATCATAAGCCCATAAGCAATAGATAACACTTTATCGATTATATCATATATATATATATATATATACATAACTCCTATTCTTTGGTCTTTGTCCTAATCTTGTCTCGACCTTGAGAAATATAAATAGATCAAAAGAGATTATTCACTCGTACTCACCATTTCACGACAGCTTAAGTATAATGCATGTATATTAAGAAATATCAACAAATATGTGCATGTATCTTACCTCCTCTATGCAATATGTTGATAGTACTATACATAACATCCATAGCTTGAGGAATATCAACAACTAAAGAGTATGCAAGTAGTCTATTAATGTATACATGGTAGAGGACAAATTATATATTAAGGATTCAAAATCTCTAATATACATACACACACAGACATTAAGTGATATTGATTTAGGGAACAATGTATTTTATATGAAATACCCTCGTGATTCACGTGTCGAACATACCTAAAATCACGGTTTACATACAATACACATGTACTCATTACTTAAATCCAAGTTGGGTTTCTTATAATTATACTTATGTTTATACACACACACATATGTATGTATATATATGTACGTACGTATATATTATTGTTATATAAGTTTTAATTTATCTATAACTTTTATAATTTAATTAACTTATAGTGTATGTGTGTATCTTATTAATTAAATTATATTTAATTAACTTTAACCTTATTAGTTAAATCATATATATAGAGTTTTAGTTCTTTAATTTAATTAACATTTTAATTAGATATTGTTTTATTCATCTTAAACTATTTAAGAAAAATATTCAGCTATAAGTATTGTAGTTTCACTTTTATATATTAATTAATTATTTAATTAAATATTTAATAAATTTCAAAATTCATTTTGTTTAATTTCTTAGAAATAATTTAAGAAAATCAAAACATTCTAAAACATTTAATTAGTAAAATTATAACTTTTATAGTTTTACTTATTAGAAATATAATTTAGTTAAATAATATTTAATTATTTATTTATCAAATAAATCATTAATACGACTAAACAAATTTGATAAATTTCATATTTTATTTAATTTACCTTATACAATTTAAGGTAAATGTTCAACTATAACTTTTGTAGTTGTATTTACATATATCACTGAATATACGTAAATTTTAATTAATAAACTTTTAATGAATTACTTATTTAATCAATTAAATTAATTAAATATTTGTAAATTTAAAAAATATATTAAATTAATTTCTCAAAATAATTTTGAATTTTTTAGATTTTTATAATATTTATAAAATATCCTTTTATATTTAAAACTTAACATTTAAATTTGAAATATCTTTCAAAATTATAAACCTAATTTTGAAAATTAGCCTAAGGACAAATCAATTTGGGCCTTTATACATGGGCCTACCTTTTGGACTTAGTCCGCCCATTGGGTTAAGCTGGTAGCCAGCGAAGGAAGAAACACTTGGCTATTCATGCCCAAGCCTAGAAACTACTTTTCTGGATGCCTATTGAATACGTGGGCTTAATTAGTTGGCCCTAAAGTTGCTAATTAGACCACATAAACCATTTAGCCTCCGATATAATTGAAGGAACCAGGCCAGTCTGTAGCTAGTGTAATGGGTAGATTTCAATTTTTTTTCTCGTATTTAAATCGTAGTAGGCCTATGTACTATAATGGTTTGAACTAGATCTAATCTAGTTATTAAATAAAATCATATTTTATTTAACATTATTTGTATTTGTTAACTAATCATATTATATACTATAACAAAATATTTATTTGATGTATCATATGCATATCCAACGATATAACAATATAACATATGTAACGTAAACATATTTATATATACATATAGATATTGATATTTGTGTCTTTTGTGTATGTTTATATATATATAAATATGTTTATGTTACATATATTTACTTACATATACATATGACAATTTCATATAAATATCGAGATAATAAATGCCTAAATATATGCATATGTATTAGTATGCTATAATATATGTATATGGTTTGTATAAAGATATTTATAATACTATATATATATATATATTGTTTAGACATATATATATACATATATATTTATTTCATTTCCACTTGTATATATTTAATATGTACACGTTTATAAAACTATGAGAACAAATCAATGTAATAAAATCAAATAATTTCAAAGTGAGAGAATGCTTGATTGGAAATGAATATGGAAATAAAGTTTCACATTGAATCAAGATTTAACCAAATTATAATTGAAAGGAAACAAAATTAGGTGCTATTTTGATTTTCTCTTTTGCAAACACTAATTAATAATAGATTAATGCCATAAAAATTTCATGCTTATTCGCAACAAAATATCCAAACACTAAAATCATAAATTTGAAATGCGCGCATTCCAAACAAAATTATAAATGAAAATTATTGTCACAACTAATATCTTACTTTAATAACATGATTAACTTTTTTCTATACATTTATTCCAAATACTTTTCAAAGTTATACATTTGAATCCCTTTCAATATTTCAATTTTTGAAAACCATTTCAAATTCTTATGTCCCTAACATGGTATCCCAAACCATATCGTCCCTTAGAAATATTTCCAAATATAATTTATAATCCATTACTTAGAAGAATATTTCTATATAAATCATTTCGTAGTTAGAATATTTCCAAAACCATTTAATTCCAATACTTAGGAATATTTCTTCTTATTTCACCAATCTTTGGAATTTTATTACTTTTCCTTTATAATTTCCAAAAATTATCAATTATACTCATTTAATATCCAAATAACAATTTATACTCCTTTAATAAATTTAGATTTAATTTCGAAGTTTCCGAGTCTAACTATTTTCGGAAATTTCCTAAACTTCAAGAAATCTTACTATACTCTTCACTTATATCATCACATCCGTTTAACAAATCTGGTTTACAAATCTCGAGAAAATTTATAAATAAAATTCAAATTTCTACCTTTAAATTATGTGTATAATAATAATAAATTTCAAAGATATAGTTAAATAATTAGCTTAAAGAAAATCAAAGTACATTAAAATAAATATCAATATATAATTTCCATTTATTTATAAAATTCCTAATAAATTTACAGAACTTGTTTATAAACTCAAATTTGCTTCAACAAGGTTTTAAATATTTAAATAACTAACTTTTAAAAATATTTCAGTGTTAAAACAGTTTAATTACATAGTGTAAAAATTAAAATCCTCTTTTGAAAACAAACTTAACTCCTTTTTAAATTCCAATACAACCAATACAATTTATCAATCTCTCTCTCAATTTATAACACATCGATAACGTCCAATTTCATAACCTTCCACATTCTAGAAATAGAATTTACCGTTTCTTTTAGCCCGATTGCTTTATCTCCAATTTATCAACTGATAATTATTGTGATATCCCGGATTTTCGGGCATCAGATAATTGGATAGTTATCTGATTTAAATTTTAAAAAAATACTGATATATAAATTTAACAAATTTAGATGTGATAATCTCCAGTATAAATTATTTAATATTTGACAAATTCTTCTTTTAAAACAAATAATAAAGTGTTGTGATATCAATCAATGCCAAGTATTCAATACTATCACCCATTCATAAGTAATGATTTATAATGATGAATTAATTATTTTATT
The DNA here is from genome assembly GCA_030737815.1 of Allium fistulosum. Classification (NCBI taxonomy): domain Eukaryota; kingdom Viridiplantae; phylum Streptophyta; class Magnoliopsida; order Asparagales; family Amaryllidaceae; genus Allium; species Allium fistulosum. The sequence continues at coordinate 930,213,329 of CM060906.1, forward strand.
TTATTTTAAATTAATTAGGAATGAAGTAATTAATTTAATTTACTTTAAATTAATTAGAAATGGTATAGATCATTATATATGAATGGATAATAATTGCCTTGAATAGATGATATCTCTGATGTGTGATGTTATGTGATATGATATGTTTGGTTTAAACTGGAATAATGTGGGTATCTATCGATGATGAATTACTGTGTAAAGGTGACACCCTGTATTTAAAGTTTGAATTGTATTTCATTTGAGTAACTTGGGTTAAGATGACATTGGATTTCGAAGAGACCGGGGTCGGATATCAGCGATATCCGAAACCACTTCGATTAGTAATCTATAATTCTTTATAGATTTGATATATGAAATCAATAGGTCGGTTTGGAATAATATGGAACATTTAAACTAAGTTGAATACTTAGATATTATTTTGTGAAATGAGTATTGACTATATAAGTTGTTTACTTGTGGTAAAGTACGAGTTACTCCGGGTTTAAATAAGTTCTATGAATTGAAATTCCATGGTAGATAAGTTTACTCATGCTGGTTTCCAGCCTGACCCGGGTGTTACTTTGATGTAATGCTCGGGTCAGACCGAGGATTACAGATTTCAGGTAAGGACGTTCTGGAGCTCAGGAGGCGAGCTGGATGGCAAGAACGTATGGAGTGTTTTCCGCTGTGATATATTATAGTTGTTAGAGACATGTTAATTCTAACTGTCTAGTATATTTGTGAATGTTGTAACTCTGATGTATAAAAATGTAATTAACAAATACAGTTTTCTTTGTATAACTGATATTATTATTTGATATTGTATTTTGATCCGCTGCGAATGTGAGAATCTGTGTCTTGTTCTGTTTCTTTCTTCTATCTCTTTTCTTTTTCTTTTAACTATCTGGAATTTTCGGGTTCGAAAATTCCGGGTCGTTACAGTTGGTATCAGAGCTGAAGGTTAAGCGAGAACCTTGGCTCTGTTGGGATTACTCGTTAAGGATAGGGTCAATGGTACCCTAGAACGAGTTGAGTGTATATATATATATATATGAGAGCGTAATTGTTATTTTCTTATATAAGGATTTTAAATGATTTTATATAATAATATATTTTGATATATAAAATGATATTTCTTTCTAATAAATATTAAGGTAATTGGTTGTTAAATATTGGAATTAAATTAAGTGGTAATAGAAATACAACCAAATTAAAATTGAATGAAGATAAGTTTGGAATGAATCCAAACTGAAATTAATATCTTGAATTTGTAGAAATGTTATCAAGAATAAAGATAATAATGAATTGGTTTCCAAATATGATAATCTTGGTTATTATCATAAATGGTAATTGTGAATGTTGTTAATGATTTAGCAAAATGAAATGTTTAGGGAAGTAAACATTTAAGTGAGTATAACTTATAAATTGGAATTGAAGATAATTTAAAATTGTGAAATTTTAAATCTAAATCCAGAAAACTTGAAATTGTTTTAAAGAAGTTTGTTTTGAATTAAAACCAAAGGTGGTTTAAAAATTTAAAGTATAATTTGGTGTGTAAAGAAAATGTATATATGAGGATATACATAATATCAAAGATGATTTGAAATAAACTCTAAGTGTTGAATTTTAAAATTTTCCTTGGAATGTGATGTGAAACCCAAAGAGAAGTAAGTTTTTAAACTTAAAGGGGAAAGATTTTTAATCTAAAGATTAAATTGTTTTTGAATTCTTATTTGAACTTTGTAATAAGTTAAGTAAAGATAATTTTAAAATGGAATTTTGAAATTTGAATTCAGAATTAAAAGGTTTAAAGATTTAATTTGTTAAAATTAAAAATAAAGGTTGAATTAATTTAAAAGTAAAGGAATTGTGATTTAAGGAATTAAATCAATATTTAAAAATTTTAACTCAAATTTATATAATTCGAGATAGTTTAAAATTGAGATTTAAATTGAATTAGTTCAAACTGAATTTGATTTGAATAAATGGAAAATTTGAATTGAATTAAATTGAAATAAAAATTGAGGATTGAATGAGTTCAAAATTCAAATGGGAATTGGGATTAATTCATATAGAAATTGAAATGATTTGAAATTGAAGTGGATTCAATTTGAAATTAGTTTGAATAATTTGAAATTGTAATTAAAGTTGAATAGGTTTAAAATTCAAATGGAATTTGATTTGAATTAGGAAAGAAATTGAGGATTAATTCAACTTGAATTGAGGTTAAATCAATTTCAATGGAAATTGAAGTTATTTAAATGGGAATTGAGTTAATTTAAATGGAGGTGGAAATTTAAATTGAATTGATGAGAATCAAACAGTTTGGCTCTGGATTATTTTCAAAATAAACTGTTTTAATACAAATATATTTTTCCAAACTATTTACTATACAATCTTTCTTTTTAAACCCCAAACTATCTTATACTTGTTTTACAATTATTTTTGGAACTATTTAACAATTTTTCAACTGTTTTATAAACTAATTACTATTTTTAACTACTTTATAACTAATTACTATTTTACAACTAGTTTGCAATTATCTAACTATTCTATACCTACTTAACTATTTTACAACTATACTACAAACTAACAACTATTTTTCAACTACTTATCTATTTTAAACTTTTTCAAGCTATTTTTAAATTTTAATAGGTCAGAGCTCAAACTGTTTGTAATTGAAGTAATAACTCAATTGGATATGGAAGCAATTGAGAATAAGTGAATGGGATTAAAGGAAATGTGGATAGAAAAGAGAATTGATTTGGCTAATAACCAATAAAGATAAATACGTAGGATATACGTATATTATTCTATTCGCATAGTGATTTGGTCCAGATTCGAACACAGAATTTCGAGATAGTATTATCGATCCAAGTTGGGATTTTTCGCTCGATTTTCGACGGCGAACCTGGGTATGGATTGTTGATTGGTTCTGGATATTCTCTATCATAGTTGTGACTATGCAAGGAGAATGATAGTTTCTAATCAAGAAACCAGATCTGAGTCCGCACTAGGAAGTCGGGTGGACGATACTAGTTCGGAAGTGAAATTGTGTGATCGATTGAGCGATCAGATTGATATTGTGTACGGATGATATGTGTACATCGTATGAATTTGAATGAAATTGATATTGAAGATTTGTGGATAAGAACTGTAAAATAGTTTTTGAAAAGAAATATGGTTAATAACTTTATAAAAGATTTATCAAATGTGAATATTTGATTTAGAATAAAATAAAGTTATATATCCTTGTTATATAAGGTAAATCTTCCCTTGTTGAATCTATTGCTAAAAGAAAAGGGTTTTGAAATATTTGAAGTATAAAAGAGGTTTTATACAAAGTTTGAAATGATCCAAAGATTTTCAAAGTTATATATATCTATATCTATATATATATAAAGGATCTTATGAGAATGATTTTGGAAAAGGTTTTGGGAACCTATGGATTTTGGAAAGGGCTTTTGATTTTTGGGAAAATCAATTTTGGATTTTGGAAAGCCTAGTTTGAGAATTATCGATTTTGGTAATCGATTTTGAGTAAATGAGATTTTGATAAATCATAAAGGATATGATTTGAAGATACTATAAGTGTATAGTACAAAGTGTTTTGAAAATAGCTCTGGGAAAAAAGGCGCTTCCTTGAAATGAACTTCTCAGGAGTGCCACTGGGTGGTACTGCCTTGAACCCCAAAGGGGGGATTCTAAAGTTGATCCTGTGAGGAGTCCGGACAAACTAGTTCCTGAGGATTATTTGTGTAGCGAAAGTCGAGGGGCTGGTGCCCACAGAGGCATTTGGGTTATGCTGTGACGACAGTTTAACTCGATGTCACTACGATCTACTGCAGACCATAGCGAAAGTCATGTGTGCCGCTGAGAGCCAACTGTCTACGTTTGATTTTATATCGGTAGACTGTGACACTATGGTAACATAGCGAAAGTCGTTTGTGCCGCTGAGAGCCAACAGTCTGCGTTTGATTTTATATCGGTAGACTGCGACCTATGTGGGAGAAGTTTCATTATTTGGCAGCGAAATTCGGTGGCGCTGATGCCTACAGTTATATGGGTTTGTGCTGTGATAGCAACGTAAGGCCCGGGTATAACTGCGATCTGTAGCGGGTTCCATGGCGTAATCGAGGAGCGCGGAGACCTACAGTTATCTGTGGATTTTGCCGGGACGGCAACGTAACCATCGGGTTAACTGCGACCATGGATGGGGGTGATGATTTCCAGAGCATTCTCACCGAAAATATTTCCTCTCTTTTCAAAAATGTTTTCTATATTTTAAAGTAAATTATTTTCCAAGTATTTTCACTAGGTGTTGAAAACGGGTCTGCTAAGTACTTATAGATTTTCAGTCTTACGTCTGATCAACGTACGACCGAATTTCTGTGAGAACGAGGATGGACTTGTAAAGACATCGAGTTATAAAGAGTATTTTTATAAAGTCATTTTAATAATATTATGCGGATTTTTCTCAAAGTATTTTAAAATTTCTTAGTAAAAAGGAGTTTATAGTTTAAATTTTTTTTCTGATATTAAGTATTGAATAAATTCTTGCTTCGTTCCTTTTCGAGGACGAAAAGATTTAAAGGGGGGAGGAATGTGATATCCCGGATTTTCGGGCATCAGATAATTGGATAGTTATCTGATTTAAATTTTAAAAAAATACTGATATATAAATTTAACAAATTTAGATGTGATAATCTCCAGTATAAATTATTTAATATTTGACAAATTCTTCTTTTAAAACAAATAATAAAGTGTTGTAATCACGGGTGAATCGAGTGGCATGAGATTTGGGGGAAAGTAGCGTGGATGGTCGGAGAACATGTGGCCGGAGCCTTAGGACTTCCGGTGATCGACGACGTGGATACGAGGTGAGATTTGGGTCGGAGTTCTTGTTCCAGTTTTCTCGAATTCGTTCGATTTTGCTCAGGGGCTCGTGAGTGTGTTTTGAGGGTTGATATTGGTAGAAACGACGATAGGTGACGTGGAGGAAGGTTCGTCAGAGGTTGGAGGCGACTCAGGCGATGTGCATGTGCACGGTGTCTCTGGTGTCAGTTTTTGTTTTGTTAATTTTCCTCGGGTTTTCGTTCGGGGGTAATCGAGTTTATATATATATATATATAACAACACTTTATTATTTGTTTTAAAAGAAGAATTTGTCAAATATTAAATAATTTATACTGGAGATTATCACATCTAAATTTGTTAAATTTATATATCAGTATTTTTTTAAAATTTAAATCAGATAACTATCCAATTATCTGATGCCCGAAAATCCGGGATATCACAATTATTCCACTTTATAAACAATGTTTATAAATCTCCTAATCTCACTTCCAATTTACAGTGATTTCCTTATCACTTGCATTTATAAATCAATTTCTAATTAAAATTCAATTTATAAATTTATTCCTTAAATAACCCAAATTATATTCCCAACCCATCAAATCTCGAATCCTAACCCCCACTTCATATTTTCCAGAATCCTATTTAAACTCCAAAATAACGAATTTCATATTTATTCCCAAATTTCCTTTTATTCCCCAAATCTATTTTAAATTTGATTCAAAAAAAACCTTTTCGTTTAACCAATGTCGCTTAAATTTATCGTTTTAAAAAAAACTTTTATATACATCATTTTAAAATCTCCATTTAAATTATTTCACGAAATAGCTAAGTATAAAATTTAAAAAATCTAATCATTTATTTTACCAAACCAAATCCTTCAAAATTAAATAAAATATCCCACTTCCAAAATTTCCTTTTTATTTTCTTTCCAAATTTAAAATAATATTTATGGTATTTTAAAATACCAAAATTTGGGCCAATGCAACTACAGCATCCAATAAATCAACCAGTATCATAATCTATCACAGATTATTCAGCACAGCATATGTCATGAAACATAAAAATTAAATTCAACATTTTTTAGGAATCCAGTTGGATCTCTTCCACCCGTTTCCCTACATCCACAGATGTTAGATAATTACAAAATAAAACCAATCCCGCTTCGAGGCGGGATATCGCGGTATATAAGGTCATCCGCTATTATACGGGCCGTATAGGGTCTCATCCGCTCCAATCGGCAGGAATATATCCAACTACTAATATATATACTATTATATATATAACATAACATTCAACAGTTAAATATTTATAAATTCAACCAACCATCCAAAAATTATTTTAATTATTTTAAATTTACTCTAGTAATCCTAAAGGAGTGAGATTTACTCACCTTTATTTTTCATTGTCGTTGAAGCATTCTGTTTAAAATTTTAAAGTTAAACAGACGTTTAATTTTAACCAAAATTTCTGCTAGCTCCAATTGGCTCCAATCCAATTACATATCGGAGAATTCATCAATACGAATCCAACGCGACAACCCATGTCTCAATTGGACCTAAAACGAACAGATATGAAGTTTCTACGAATTTAAATTTTTTTAAACAATTTTTATTTAAATAAATTACCTAAGCCCACAAAAATCAAGTTCGGCCCTAAAAGCTTACTTTCCGAACATGCACGCACAGAGAAACCTCCATGCCGATCGTACACGCACGCTCCAGGTTCGCCATGTCTCCACGCCATGACCTGAGACTACCACCATTCTTCCTCTTCCCTTAATCTCCCTCCAACCATACCAAAAACTTCGAGCTCGATCATACCAGGCAAATCGCGATCGGAGCTTCATCGTGCAAGCACTGTAGGATTTTCGCATATCGCAAATAGTGACCGGACTTCACCATTTTTCCCACCGAGATGCGGTCTTCCACGATGAGCTTGGATATAACCTTTGTTTCACTAATCGAAGCCTATAGCTCCAAATAACCCTAGTTTTTGAGACTCCACTACAAAAGCCGCCGCACACCCGAGATCGTCGTCGTGAACTACAATATCACCATTTAGATAAAAATCTCGAGTCTATAATCCCAAAGATTCAAATTTTCTGAGTTTCCATTAATCAAAACCTAAGATTGATTTTTTTTTTAACCGGGTTTATTTTCCTCCTCTCTGGCAACGTGAATGGAACTGGACGGGTATGAGCAGGGAGGCAATGAAATGTGGAGATAGAAAAAAATTTCATCACGAGCTTTGATTTGTTTTTGCTCGGTCCCCATTTTTCAAACTGGAATGCGAAAATGGAATGGAGGGAAGAGGAAAATATATGCTAATGGAACCAATATAGAAAGGAATAGCAGGGATTGCCTTACAAATTTTAGTGCATATATATATATATATATATATATATATATATATATATATATATATTTCTTTTTTTGTCTTTTGGCCTAGAGATCATTTAATACAAGTGAAAACATAGTGTGTACGTAAATCAGGTAGGGTGGCTTGATTTAAAAAACAAGGGTGGCCGATGGAACATTTTTGCGGCTGATGTGAGTGTAGGGTCAAGTCTATATATATATATATATATATATATAATTTAAATTCGTAATTTTCTAGCTATAATTTTCGGGCCCTAATCGAGGTGTGCCTCTAGGCGTTCATAATGTTATACCCCTATATCGAACGCAATGGAACAACTCTCGAGTCCCAATTCGATCGTATGGAGAAGATAGCTTTTTGAATCTGGTTATAATATTAAATTTTCGATATAAATTTTAACGTGTTTCTATTCCGTACGACCAAACGATAACTCCAAGCGTTACGAAATTTGAAATACGATAATAATACACTATTACGGATTCAATGTAACTGTTTTCGTCGAATTCCGAGACTGTGCCTCGGAAGGCTATTTTTATATGTTAATTTTAACGTTTAAATATTTAAAAATTGATTAAATATTCCAATTTCAAATAACCAAAATTCTGGGTCGTTACATTCCTCCCCCCTTAAAAGAATTTCGTCCCTATAATTGCCAAGGTAAGAAGAATGGTCCAAAACCCATTAATTTTCCAAAATAATTTGTTGAAACATTGTTATTGCTTTTTCTAAGTTCCCAGTTTCACCCATAGATTCCAAATAATATTATTCACTTGATCATTTCTAGTTATAATCCAAAATCAAATTTTAGTTATAAAAAATTTTCTAATTCCTTAAATTTTCGAAATTTTTTGCCAGTGCCTCCTTTGCGCGGCTAGATCCGAACAACTTCAAATCGCCACTACGGGGCCCAAATCATCAAAAGAAAACAAAAGCAAAGTGGCTCAATCACAAAACCATCAAATTTAAACAACAATTTTAAACACATTCCTTTTGTTGTGCAATCAAATTCTCTTATGACATCCAAAACATCATTTAGCTCTTACTTGCATCTATCTGTAACTAATTTACTAATGATATCAAATCATATTATTCAAACTCATTTTATTCAACATTTTCAAATTTCTAACATTTATCTCACAAAAACCCGTACGATGTACATTATTATCCATACGCAATACCAAATCTGATCGCTTACTCGATCACATAATTTCACTTCCAAACTAGTATCGTTCACACGAATCTTTAGTGCGGACTCAGATCTGGTTCCTTGATCAGAAACCGTCATTCTCCTTGCATATCCATAGCTATGATAAAGAATTCCAGAATCAATCAAAAATCCATATCTAGGGTTCGCCGTCGAAAATCGAGTGAAAAATCGTAACTCTGATCGATATAAATTATCTCGAAATTCTATGCTCGAATCTAGATCATCGTTATGCAAATAAATAATATACGTACAACTTACGTATTAATTCCAAATGATTCTTAACTACACTCAATTCTCTTATTCACATTTACTTCATTTCCATTCAAATTCAATTTCAATTCTATTTAACTCAATTTATCTCCAAATTTTAAATATTGAATTTTATCAACCATATCCCAAACCATATTTAATTCACCAATTATCTTAATTAGTTCCATCCACTAATTCATTTCAGGTCTCAATTTATTGTATTTCCAAAAATTATTTTATTTAGCCCAACCTAGGCTAAATTTCCAAATCCCATTTTATTTAACTTAATTTTAAGTTAAATTTCATTCCACATTTAAAAAAAAATCTTTTCTTGCATTCATATTCAACACTTTAAACATTGCTTCACAAATTTAATAATTTATCAACTTATTTTCTCATATTTCCAAATAAAACATTTTAAATCAAAATCCTAGAGTTTAAACAATTTGTTCTAAGTATTTCAAATCATTTTTGAAATCGTATATATACACAAAATTCCTTGGTATATCAAATTATCCCTTTGAATTTCAAAACCAAGACCAGTTTTACTAAACAAACTCCAATAGTAAATCTAAGATAGCATAAAACAAACTCCAATAGTAAATCTAAGATAGCAATCCATCACTTAAAAACTCGAAAATGAACACCGATGATGTTACGATCATCATCAGAATTATTTTCCAACGACCAAAGTGAGTTCAGTGCTTTTGTCTTTCTAAAAGCCTTTTTTTAATATTTTTATTCAAAAATACTTCCAAAATGTCTGCGGGCTTGGTCGGGTGGTGGGGTGATACGCCTCCCAGATGAGAGGTTTGAGGTTCGAGTCCCACCTAGGAGGTGTGGGATGAGATACGCCTTTCACATAGGAGGTTTGAGGTTCATTTCCCGCCTCCTGCACCAGGTCAACCTAAAGGTCTGGCTAGCTTGGAATAACGGTTATGGCGGGCCAACCGTCTATTCCTTAGGTTTACTGTTCAGGAATCGCATGTCGGTAGTGATTGAACAGGTTTCCCTAGTTCCAAAAAAAATACTTCCAAAATAATACTATCATTATTATTTTTCCAAACACTTTGAAATACATTTCGAAATTTTCGGGATTTAGATCCAAGATTTCTCAATTTAAATCCATTTTAATTTATAAGTCACACTTATACTTACATAATCCCACTTCCTTAAAACATTTCACAAATGTTTCATCATTGTTAATTTTATAATAAACATCTTTTATTAAGGCACAACAACCAATTAATGGTAATAATCAATATTATCATTCCTAACAACCAAGCACACCATATATAATAATTTCTAAAAATTGTTCCTTTATATATAAAATATAATCAGGGTAAAATTATTTCATTTACCCAATTTCCAAAACAATATTGTCTCAAATTGCTCTCCCAAGTGTTTAAAGATCCCTATCAGTAATGTTAATTACTCGCATTGACCAGAATCCATATGCCACTCAATAGATCAACCAACACAATATAAAACAATTTATATCACTAACAAATACGCGCTCATATATATATATATATACACACACACACACACTTAACTCATTCTAGGGTGCTACTGACCCTATCTCTAATGAGTTACCCCATCAAAGCCAAGGTTCTCTCTTAACCTTCAGCTCTGATACCACTGTAACGAACCGGGATTTTCGACCCTCGAAAATCGACGCTAATACATCCACCGTATCTCATGCTGAGAAATCGAATGCCGGAAAACCTGATTGTTAGGGAAAAAGAAAAAAAGAAGATAGAAGGAGAAACAGAAACAACAATATAGAATCTCACAATCGCAGCGGAACAAAATATAATATATACCAACAGATATTGTACAAAGAAAAACCGTAACTATTAATATACATACCAATCATCAGAGTACAATAGTTAACAAACCAATACTGGACAGTTATAATAACTTGTCCTCACAAGTGCTGAATATACAGCCTACAATACACAATGGAATATAATCAAGAACGTGTAATACGTCCTCGTCATCCAGCTCGTCTCCTGAGCTCCATAGCATCCTAACCTGAATCTATAATACTCAGTTTGACACGAGCACTATAATAAAATAACACCCGAGTCGGTCAGGAAAATCAGCGTGAGAAAACATGCTCAATTTGAATTATTAAAGTTATCAAAATCCTTTGAAAACAAAGGTATCTCGTAAGACCGCGTCACACATAAACACGACGGGTTTTCCCTTACGACAACCAAAACACTTTATAAAAAATCCAATGATATTATAATAGTGTCTAAGTAAAAATACTTATTCAAATAGCGGAAATTGTTACATTAATTAAATTCCAGCATACAAGGCTCTACAATTAAAACCGTAAAGGGTCATATGGGAGAATGGATTACATACAATGACTGTGCTACTGGGGTACCGTCCGTCATAGTACACCTCTAGAAAAATGTACCGAGGACCTCGCCGGGATCCCCTGCTAACACGGGACCGGTTCTACCCCTAATCTGGATAGTACCGAATATGCTATCACCTCGGGTGTTCCCACCCTTATCGAGAGCTCTTTTTTTTCATGCACAACCATATCCATAATTTATAATATATCCGAGGGTATCTAGAAAGGTGATAAATATACCATAATTGGGTGCGACCCACGTAGCCCTGCTGAATCTCCCTTGTTTTAGTCATTCCCGGTTGATGAGGCTCGAGGCTAACGTTTACCTTTTAGAATATCATTCATACTTAGAATGCTAACACTGCCTTCCAAGCAACAATGCAATGATAGCATTCGTCCATACAAGTTGTCCTGGGTCTGGACAAACCGAATCACCATCTTCCCGATATCACCATTCGCAACGGTCAAATTGGATCGAAGTGGTTTTCAGATAATTAATCTGATCCCAGTCTCTTCGAAACGATCAACGAATTTGGCCAGATTTGATAGTCGGTTATTTAGCTATCAAATTACACACATAAACAATCGCTAGGCCCAATAAAATAAATTTTCAAAACATTTATTCCAAATACCTTTCAAAGTTATATCGAATCTCTTTCAATATTTCAATATATGAAAACCATTCCAAATTCTTATATCCCTAACATGGTATCCCAAACCATATCATCCCTTAGAAATATTTCCAATTATAATTTATAATCCATTACTTAGAAGAATATTTCTATATAAATCATTTCGTAGTTAGAATATTTCCAAAACCATTTGATTCCAATACTTAGGAATATTTCTTCTTTATCACCAATCTTTGGAATTTTATTACTTTCCCTTTATAATTTCCAAAAATTATCGATTATACTCATTTAATATCCAATTAACAATTTATACTCCTTTAATAAACTCAGATTTATTTTCGAAGTTTCCGAGTCTAACTGTTTTCAGAAATTTCCTAAACTTCCAGAAATCTCACTATACTCTTCACTTATATCATTACATCCGTTTAATAAATCTGGTTTACAAATCTCGAGAAAATTTATAAATAAAATTCAAATTTCTACCTTTAAATCATGTGTATATTAATAATAAATTTCAAAGATATAGTTAAATAATTATCTTAAAGAAAATCAAAGTACTTTAAAATAAATATCAACATCTAATTTCCATCTATTTATAAAATTCCTAATAAATTTACAGAACTTGTTTATAAACTTAAAATTTACTTCAACGAGGTTTTAAATATTTAAATAACTACCTTTTAAAAATATTTCAGTGTTAAAATGGTTTAAATTACATGGTGTAAAAATTAAAATCCTCTTTTGAAAACAAACTTAACTCCTTTTTAAATTCCCATACAACCAATACAATTTATCAATCTCTGTCTCGATTTATAACACATCGATAACGTCCAATTTCATAACCTTCCATATTTTAGAAATAGAATTTACAATTTCTTTTAGCCCGATTGCTTTATCTCCAATTTATCAACTAATAATTATTCCACTTTATTTATAAACATTGTTTATAAATTTCCTAATCTCACTTCCAGTTTATAGTGATTTCCTTATCACTTGAATCCATTTATAAATCAATTTCTAATTAAAATTCCATTTATAAATTTATACCTTAAATAACCCAAATTATATTCCCAACCCATCAAATCTCGAATCCCAACTCCTACTTCATATTTTCCAAAATCCTATTTAAAATCTAAAATAACAAATTTCATATTTATTCCCAAATTTCCTTTTATTCCCTAAATTCGTTTTAAATTTGATTCAAAAAAAAACTTTTCATTTAACCAATGTCACTTAAATTTATCGTTTTAAAAAAACTTTTATATACATCATTTTCAAATCTCTTTTTAAATTATTTCACAAAACAGCTAAGTATAAAATTTAAAAAATCTAATCATTTATTTTACTAAACCAAATCCTCCAAAATTAAATAAAATATCCCACTTCCAAAATTTCCTTTTTATTTTCTTTCCAAATTTAAAATAATATTTATGGTATTTTAAAATATCAAAATTTGGGCCAATGCTACTATAGCATCCAATAAATCAATCAATATCATAATCCATCACAGATTATTTACCACAGCATATGCCATGGTATATAAAAATTAAATTCAACATTTTAGAGGAATCTAGTTGGATCCCTCCCACCTGTTTCCCTACATGCACAGATGTTAGATAATTACAAAAAAAATACCAATCCCGCTTCGAGATGGGATATCACGGTATATAGGGTCATCCGTTATTATGCGGGGCGCATAGGGTCTCATCTGCTCCAATCGGCGGGAATATATCCAATAACTAATATATATACTATTATATATATATAACATAACATTCAACAGATAAATATTTATAAATTCAACCAAGCATCCAAAAATTATTTTAATTATTTTAAATTTACTCTAGTGATCTAAAAAGAGTGAGATTTACTCACCTTTATTTTTCGTTGTCGCTGAAGCGTTCTATTTAAAAATTTAAAGTTAAACAAACCTTTAATTTTAACTAAAATCTCTACTAGCTCCAATTGACTCCAATCCAATTACATATCGGAGAATTCGTCAATATGAATCTAACGCGACAACCCGTGTCTCGATTGGACCTAAAACGAACGATGTTGGACGTGTTTTCACCAAACCAGAATAAGGAGAGCATTGCCGAACCAACACTCGCTTCACTACCTGCCGAACCGGGCCATCTCCCATCTACCACCGGACCAAGGTCCCACCGAACCAACCATCTACCACCGGACCAAGGTCCCATCGAACCAACCATCTACCACCGGACCAAGGTCCCACCGAACCAACCATTTCCCACCGGACCAAGGTCCCACCGAACCAACCATCTACCACCGGACCAACTACCGGACCGACTACCGGACCAAGCCAACCATCTACTACCGGACCGAAGCACTACCGAACCAAGGCGTTGCCGAGCCAACGTTGCCAGGCCATATCGCATCGCCCAGGCCCACTAGCAGCTATATACATCCAGGACTCCTACTCCCAGCCTCACTCTATAAATAGAGGGGTAGGGGTACAACAATGGGGGACAAGTTTGAGAGCTCAAGCACGGATAGAACTTTCAAACAACTTTCATATACTTGTATCAAAGCTTTGTACTTGTAATCTGAACAGTAAAGGAGAATAACATATAAAGTGGACGTAGGCACATTCTGGCCGAACCACTATAAATCTGTGTGACTTTTACAGTTTAGTCCATGCTTTTCATATATTAGCATAAATCACCCAGATCACTAAAAACAACATAAAATCAACTAAATCATACGACTTGGAGGTGTTTGCCCATTTTTTGTGCAAACATTTTTGGTGCTTTCACTGAGAAGGGAGCTCGAAGCTTCAGCTTCTCCCACTTAACCTTCTTCCTAACAGCGTCGTTCATTGATTGGAAAGCATGCCTCCTAGGCAGAAAAAAGACGTTAACAAAGGAAAAAACATCGCAACCAGCAGTATTCTAGATCCAGTGGTCACAGATCAAGTAAATCGTTCCATTCCAGCAGCAGTACCAAATGAAGGTCGGGCAAATCCGACAACCCCTGCCACAGAACAGCCGCCAGCAATTACTAGGGCAGATCTAAACAGGGTTGTGGCTGAAGTGACTAACCGCTTCACATCCCAGCAGGAAGCCTTGGTGGACCAACTCATGTCACGCTTAAGGGATGCTGAAGAGTCCAACCGCAACACTGAATCATGGGGTGAGTCCCAGTCTGGAGGATCTTAGAGACAACAAAGATCTTCCTTCTTCGAAGGAGCTAACAACAGAAGCGGCCATGGTAGGAGCCGAGACCGAGCTCAGCCCGAAGTTGGACCTGAGGAAACGCTTGGAACTGAACCCAACGGGGGAGGTACCGGGCAGAGGTCAACTGTAGCCGATCCTGTTGTACTGCCTAACCACGGAAACACCAATGAACGGGGCCGAGCTAGAGTCCAGCACGAAGTTGGACCCGAGGAAGTGCTTAGATCAGAACCCAGCAGGGGAAGATCGAGGCAAGGGCCAACTGTAGCCGACCCTAGCATGCTCCCAGAAGACCAAAGACAGCCACTGGAAAATACTATGAATAATAGACGATACCATCCCTACAGGTCATCTGGACGGAATCAATCCCACGGAGAAGAACCGAACTCATTTTTATCTGCTCCAAATTCTAATGAAAGGATGACACGCTTGTTCAGAGAGTGCGTCCAACGGGATCAAAGAGACCGAGGAATAGGCGCTAGGGTAACCAGCCCTTTCGCCCGCAATATCGAAATTTCCATCACCCCCCGAGAATGGAAAATGCCAACAATGGAACCTTACAAAGGAACCTCTGACCCCGTTGTACATTTACAGAGATACACACAGCATATGCTCATGAGTGGAGCAACAGAAGGAGTGTTGTGCAAATGCTTTCCGCTATTCTTAGCAGATCTAGCTACCTCCTGGTTTTGCCATCTACCCCAAGGATCCATCAGCTCATGGGAGATGTTGAAAGAAAAATTCATCAGCCAATTCCGCATTCATGTGGAGCAACCCAAAGACGCTTATTCCTTATCCAGTATCAAACTGAAACCTGGAGAGAAAGTGCAGCAATATGTAACCCGATTCAATGCCACAACGGCCGCAGTCCTAGATGCCGATGAGAAGCTTATCTTAATGGCCCTCTGTAGTGGTGTGCATCCGGATACTAAATTTGCTAGAAGATTGACCAAAGAAAAACCAACTACTTTACCCAATTTCTTCCATGAAGCTGGGAAATATATGAGACTTGAAGACGCTGCCACTGAGAGGCAGACAAGGCAACAAAATAAGGCAGCTCACGGCAACACGCCCGCTGTAGCAAAGGACGTTCGAAGAAATGATTCTAGAGACAACGCTGGGGGCAAGAAGGGAGAGAAGCGTCTATATCGGCCAGGACCGAGATTTGACGCTTACACCCCGTTGAATGAAACGATCGAAAACATCTTCCTGGCCACTCAAGACGAAGTTAAATACAAACACCCCCCGCACAAGAAGGAATCAGATAACGCAATCAAGTCTGGAAAATTCTGCCGCTTCCACGAATCCCATGGGCATGATACCAACGAATGCCATCATCTCCAGGACTTGATTGAAGAACACATCAGAAGAAGAAGACTAGAACGCTATGTAAAAGGCCAGAACAGGACTCTAGTTCCTGCCGATGAGAACCCAAGGCTACCCTCCCCGGAAATGGGCAGAGGAAATCGCAACACCAGCGGCTCCAGTCAAGAGAAGATAGTGGTCCATACCATCTCGGGAGGACCACACATCGCCGACAGAAGCTAGGCAGAGATGGAAAGATATGGGAAGTCACTTAGAAACAATGAAGACTGCGTTAATTCTGTTATAGAAGAACACCACCCGAAGCGGAAAGAGAGTGATGACATCACATTCAGTAGGCGTGACCTAGAGGGAAGGCAGTACCCTCACATGGATCCCATGGTTATCTCTGCCCGGCTCGGTCCAGCCGAAGTTTTCCGAATTCTAGTAGACACTGGAAGCTCAGTAAATATCCAATTCAAGCATGCATTCGACAAAATGAAACTGTCAATAAAGGATGTTTCTCCCTGCAATAAACCACTACACGGTTTCACTGAAGATGCGAAGATGCCCCTCGGGCAACTGGACCTCTTTGTTGAAATTGGAAGTCATCCACGCTCCGTTGTGCGGAAACAAACATTTGTGCTAATAGAAAACCACTCGGCTTACAACGCCTTCTTAGGAAGACCAGCCTTGTCCGATTTCCAAATTGTCTTAGCCCCATGGTCCTTGAAGATGAAATTTCCAACGGACAATGGAATAGGGGAAGTAGAGGGAGACCAGGACATTGCTCGAGATTGCTACGTAACTGAACTTTGCAATAACCACAGGAAGGATAAAGGGAAGAGTGTAGAGATTGCCCTCTACACAAAAAGTTTGGAAGCATAGCAACTAAAGAAAGCCCCTCCTCTTCGATATACCAGCGACCCTTTCAATGAATTAGACCCCAGGGACAAAGAGGAGGAGGCCACCGCCGAGCTTGCAGAGGCTATGGAATTTGTATCTGTAGACAGACATGACTCGAGTAGACTATTGAAAGTCGGGTCCTAACTAAAAGCAGAGTTGAAGGAACAACTCATTGATTTTCTCCACCACAACTTGGATGTATTTGCATGGTCACACGCTGACATGACCGGAATCTCCCCTGACATAGCATGCCACATACTAAACGTTGATCCTACCAAGACGCCAGTAAAACAGAAAAAGAGAAGTATGGGAGCAGAACGATCAGCAGCCCTCGATGAAGAAGTAAAGAACCTACTTGCCAATGACTTCATACAAGAAGCCATCTACCCAGAGTGGATCGCCAACCCGGTGCTGGTAAAGAAGGCTAATGGGAAGTGGCGAACATGCATTGACTTCTCCAACTTAAATGACGCCTGCCCGAAGGATTGCTTCCCACTTCCCCAAATCGATCAGCTTGTAGACAGCACAGCCGGGCATGAACTCTTATCTCTTATGGACGCATACTCAGGATATAACCAAATTCCTGTGCATGCTCCCGATCAAGACCACACTAGTTTCATCACTGACCGGGGATTGTACTGCTACAAGGTAATGCCTTTCGGACTTAAAAACGCAGGAGCCACCTATCAGTGCCTCGTCAACAAGATGTTTGCGGGGCTAATAGGACAAACTATGGAAGTTTATGTGGATGACATGCTGGTGAAGTCAAGGGAAACCGACAATCACGTAAGCCACCTGGATGAAATGTTTCAAGTACTTTGCCAATATGGAATGAAGCTGAATCCTCTAAAGTGCTCCTTCGAAGTATCATCAGGAAAGTTTCTAGGATTCATCGTCCATGCCAAAGGAATCGAAGCAAAGCCCGAACAAGTCCGAGCTCTGAAAGATATCAGGATACCTTCTACCCGAAAGGAAATGCAAAGCCTAAATGGGAAGGTGGCCGCCCTGAGCAGATTCATCTCTAAAGCGACCGACAAATGCATCCCCTTCTTCGAAGCTCTAAAGAAAGAGAAAGGAAAATTCGAATGGACTGACGAATGCTTAACAGCTTTCCTTAACTTAATCGAACACCTCCAGAGACCACCAGTACTCTCAACTCCGAACAAAGGCGAAGAGCTATACATATACCTTGTCGTGTCATCTCATGCTCTAAGCGCCGCATTGGTGAGAGAAGACAAACGCACGCAGCGGCCAGCATACTTTGTAAGCAAGAGGTTTACAGGGGCGGAAGCCAGATATCCTAAACTTGAGAAACTAGCGTACTGTTTACTAATCACATCACGGAAACTGCATCACTATTTCCAGTCCCATTCCATCAGAGTTCTGACCGATCAACCACTAAGGCAGGTACTCCATCGTCCCGACACTTCGGGGCGACTACTTAAATGGTGCATTGAACTAAGTCAATATGATATCACCTACCATCCTCGCACCGCCATCAAGGGACAATCCATGGCCGATTTCATTGCCAAATTCACTACCAACGAAGGTAAGGAGCAATCGGAAATAGCAGAAGACATCAAGTGGAATCTCTTTGTGGATGGTGCGTCAAACGAACAAGGCTCGGGGGCAGATGTGGTAATAATCACTCCTAGGGGAAATAAGCTACACTATGTTATAAGGTTGGAATTCGCTGCCACTAACAACGATGCAGAGTATGAAGCAGTGATAGCTGGATTAGAACTTGCCTTAGAAATCAGAGCCAATTATTTGTGTCTTCATAGCGATTCTCAACTTATTGTAAATCAAATACTAGGAGAATTCCAGGCTCGAGAAGAACGATTCATAGCATATTTAAAGAAGACTAAGTTGCTTCTCAATCGATTGGATCACTATTTAATCAAACACATCCCTCGGGAAGAGAACCAAGAGGTTGATGAATTGGCGAAGCAAGCTAGCATGAGAGGCGGCACTATTTCCGGAGCAGTAGCCATCTCAAAACAACTGACCCCAAGTTTTGAGCAAATGAATCTGATAGCTGCAACCGAAGAAGTAACTTGGATGACTCCCATCCGAGACTACTTACAAAGTGGCACACTGCCCAACGGGCGTAACGAAGTCAAGAAAATCTTGAGGAAAGCTTCCCGCTACACAATACAAGAGGGCACCCTCTATCGGCGCGGCTTCTCTAACCCCTTATTAAGGTGTGTCGCTGGAAGGGAAGCCAAGGAAATCTTATCCAACATCCATCAAGGAAGCTGCGGAGATCATACTGGAGGGCAGACTTTGGCAAAAAAGATACTCCAATATAGATATTTCTGGCCCACCTTAAGCAAGGACGCCTTAGATTTCATCATAAAATGTGACATATGTCAGAAGTTTGTTAAGATTCCGCTGCTACCAACAACTGAGATTACTCAAATGACCAGCCCTTGGCCCTTTACAGTATGGGGAATTGACTTGATTGGCGAACTGCCGATGGGCCGAGGCGAGGCCAAATATGCTATAGTGGCAGTCGACTATTTCACCAAATGGATGGAAGCAGAACCCCTAAATAAAGTATCTTCAGCCAAAGTTATTAACTTCTTGATCAAAAATGTTCTATGCAGGTACGGAGTCCCATTCAAAATCATATCGGATAATGGACTTCAGTTTGACAGCGAGGAGTTTGCCAACTGGTGCCAAGAGCACGGAATTCACAAAAGCTTCTCATCCGTAGCTTACCCCCAGGCAAACGGACAAGTCAAAGCCGTCAACAAAGTTCTCAAAACTCTAATAAAAAAGAAACTCAAAAAGTCAAAAGGCGCTTGGGTGGATGAACTTCCTACGGCACTGTGGGCCTATCGCACATCTTTCAGAACATCAACGGGGCATACTCCTTTCTCTTTGGCGTACGGATCGGAGGCTATGCTCCGAGTTGAAACTATAGTGCCTTCCCACCGTAGGATCCTCTATAACCCAGAAGAGAACGAAGAGCTCCTCCATATGTCTTTGGATCTAATTGAGGAAAGAAGAAATGATGCAGCCCTCAAAGTAGCAGCTCACAAGCAAAAAGTGGCAACGCAATACAACTCCAAAGTCAAGCATCGTAGCTTACAAAAAGGAGATCTTGTCCTCAAGCGAATCTTCCCACGCCCCGGAGCGGTAGATCCAATCTGGGACGGACCATATGTAATTCATAAAGATCTCCACAATGGAGCTTATATTTTGTCA
This sequence comes from Allium fistulosum, assembly GCA_030737815.1. Taxonomy (NCBI): domain Eukaryota; kingdom Viridiplantae; phylum Streptophyta; class Magnoliopsida; order Asparagales; family Amaryllidaceae; genus Allium; species Allium fistulosum. Next base: position 930,233,618 of record CM060906.1, read on the forward strand.
ACAGTGGATGGGGAGGTGTTCCAGAGGGCATGGAACATCCAACACCTTCGTCGATACTTTTCTTAACTTGTACTGCCCATATGAAGTGAATTAACAAAGAGAATCAGTGGACGTAGGCATTTTCGTGCCGAACCACTTTAAAAAACTTGTCTCTTTTTAACTTGTTCCTTTATATCTTGGCTGCTTGTTAACTTTATCCCTTTTTTGTTGAACAAAATCCTGTGTAATGACATTCCCATTCAAGACACATCACAGCGCGACTTCTCCTGGACAAGACCTAACAGGTGCTATGCGAATCTATGCCCTCGCCAATGAGACACTTTTGCTCCGGCATCCCTCTGCTGCAGGTTAACTCGTTGCTCGTGACGGCCCTTAAAGCCAACTGTAATGAGCCGATTATAAGCCACCGAGAAGGCCGACTATAGCCGAGGCAGCTCATTACGGCGTTCGGCTCGCCGGCAGCCGTGAACCTACTTTAAGCCCCAACATAAGGTGTGGCCAGCCAGGGGTAGTTCACGGTTGACGATCGGCACCCACGCTAGCCGGCCACAGTAAATCGAATAATACCCACGATTACGGGCCATAATGGCCCGGGTAGTTACTGTGCGCGATCTCGGCTCCGATGTGTCTTAAGTACGGCCGTGGTAAAAAAGATAAACTCCCTGTGGAGGCGTAAGATGGGTGACAAATTTCCCCAAGACCCACAGCTAGGGAAAGTGACTACAAAACCCGTTTGCCACGAACTTAAGCACATCGAAGGCCTTCCGTGATTGGAAGTTTTACTGTTTCTCATATGTCAATTTTATTTAAAGAACTTTCCTCCTATCCTCTATAACGATCCCTAAAATACAGGACACAGAATAGGAGACACTCTCTAATGGGAATAGGAGCTCACAACTGGACACTCGGCTGCATTCCATACTCCGTCACACAAGACATTCAGTGCTGCCATCTACAACTAAAACACGAAGGGCGGTACTTCCTTCTTTGTGTATAAATACGTAGCTATAATTTATTCACACATCACACTAACATTGCAAGATATGAAATTACGTTTTAAGCAAGAACTTGACATCAAACCCGATAGAATCACAGGCATATGTACAGCTATACTTCTTATGCAACACATCAAAAATAACGAAAGTGTTCAAACATGACAGAATCAGTTTAAGTTAAAAATTACACACCAAGAATAATGTCGTTTATTACAAGTAACATAATTACAACCTAAAAGTTACGTTACTACTCTGAGACTAATGTAGACAGCAATGTCAAGTAAACAAAAAGATATCCAGGTCAAGTTAAGGAGTCGGCTGCATCGGAGCTTCACCCTTGTCCTGCTGGCCCTCCGAAATCTCCTTAGCCACGGAGTGGGAACTTTCAGCATGTTGACCAGAGGTATTTGGTGCTCTAGAGGTCCCGCCTGTCCGATCAAGGAAAAAATTCATTAATAATAAGCAACCAAGTCACGAAAAGCTAAAAGGGGAGACTTACCAGCATCTACTCCTTGATCATCATCCTCCAACTGCACACCAACCTCCTCAGCAGCAAGCAGCCGCATACCTTCTTTCACCGCCACCTTCTCCTCCTTGGTGAATTGAGCCGTAACCACATCCATTGTAAAGACCACGCCAACCTCCTTATCTACATTGGACCTAGCCTCCTCCAGAGCCCGGAGATAAATCCTGGCCATGACTCGGAGATAATCATCCATCCAAGATAAGTTGCCCTGTTTCCAAGTGCGAAAGTATATATCCTGAAGCATCTCATCCATTATCACCTCATTCTCCTCAAACTCCCTTACTCGGTCCTCAGAAGCCAACAACTTTGCAATGGCAGCATCCCTCTCCGATCAGTATCGCGCGTAGTCAGCCTGGAAGGTTTTCCTCATCGCATCCATCTCCTCCTTTAGCCTAGTTTGAGCAAGTTCTGCGGCTTCAAGTTTCCCGGACAACTCCTGTATCTGCTCGAGATCCGCTTTCCGAACCTTATCCACCGTTGCAATCGCCATGTCAATCCGTTCCTTACAGGTAGCTTCCATTTTCCGTAGCTCTGCTAGCCTCTTCCATGATTTTCTTTAGTCGCCTGGAGGCGGCCTCATGCTGGGAGATCTGGATGGCCTGATCAGCGAGCTACTTGGCCTGGTCGGAAACTATTAACCGCAGTCGAATATTAGCACTCCCGATTTCTTCTCCGGCCTTGGCCAGTCAGGCATGATGCCCCATCAGCTTCCTGGCTTCCTCAGCAACCCGGTCGATTTTTGCCTTAGCTTCGTCCCCCAAAGTCGCGACCCGAGTGGTAAGCAAATCAAGGTCCAGGGACTTAGCCTCATCAAGCACCCTTACCATAGGATTACGAGGAAGAAGGTGCTCACCAGTAACCTCATCAAAGGAAATATCGTGAGAACCCGGATCTAGATCCGGATGACCCGCGAACGGATTACGAACCAAACCAGGGTGATCTATCGGGGTAATAGTAGGATTTTCAGATGGGTGCGGGGAAGGAATAAGTTCAGTATTCTCCTCTGTGACATCCTGAAGAGGCTGAGTCGGGGCAGAGGAACAGGTGAAGATTCAAACAAGGAGCGACTCCTCTTCTTCCTTTGAATATCCTCTTCAATAACTTCAAGAAGGGGATGGTAGCCAACTACATCTCCAGGATGGTTAGTCGGAGGCTTTGGTTTAGTAGAAGCCTTGAGGAGTTTGTACTGTTCAAGACGGTGCCGAACATCTGACACCTTGGCCACTTTACCCGCTCCTGTAATAAAAGCCAAGTGTTACGAGCATACATTGAGCTACAATTTAAGAAATAAATCAAGTAAAAAAAAGAGAAAAAAAGGGGGCGCATTTGTTATACAAACCCTGGGGAGGCGTGGGATACTGCAATAAGTCCTGAATCTGATTCCAGGACGGGAGCAGGCCATAAAATATTTCTAAATCCTTATCATAAATGGAGTCGGCAGAAAATTCACCTTGAATCACAGGAATTTCCTTAGCTGAAGTGCTCCTAGAAGAATCAGCACCGATCTCGGCCTTGTCAGCTTTCTTGGGCCTCTCCACTAAAACCGATCCTTCCTCCGACCCTTCAAAAGCTAGATGGAGATCATCATCTATCCACTCCTGGATCACACCCGCCTGCTTAGAAGACAAAGCCCCGACACCATCACCTTCTCCATCGCTTCTGCTCTCCCCCTCACCTCCTTCATCCTCACCTTTTTTCTCCTCCACGTCTCCCTCATCCGGGATGTCTGGACATGTGCTAGGGGAGGGACCATCAGATTTCTTGAGCTTCTTCCCCCCAGCAATCGGATGTTTCAGGAAAGGTGTCCTTTTTACTGCTCTTCACCGTAGCCCCTCCTTTAGCCTTGGCGGCCCTCTCCTCAGCCGTGTCTCTCTGCTTGACCACAGACTGATGTGGCAGAATCAGGTTTTGCCCCAGAAGAGTAGCGTTCCTGATCAAATAAGAAGCCGACCTATCCCTTCCCGTAATGGCTTCTATTTCCTCAGCCATCCGAGCCAAACGATCATTCTCTACAACCGCAAAGCCACCTGTCGCTAGCAAGAAATAAAACACGTAAGGAAGAGTATTGCAGTCAGAACAATAAAATTTAGATGAGATTCAACTTACAGCCAGAGGTGAAGCGGCGGAAAGAAACGGAGTCATCTCTGACGAAAAACCATTCCTTCTTGAACATGCTGAACTTCGAGTATAAATCCAGGACTGGCTTGAAGGACACGGCCGACTCCAAGCTAATATACGGAGACCCCTTCTTGTAGCCTCTTAAGTTGTACAGATACCGGATTTTCCGGTTGGAAGGAGGGCGCCCGTATCTCCTCTGGAAGATGACGAACAGGCTCACCAAGATGGCATAGGAGTTGGGCTGAAGCTGGAAAGGAGCCACCTTCAAATATATGATGAAGCTAACTATCCAAGCATTAATAGGTGGGATGGCACCACACATGCAATGATACCGGCTATAAGCAAAATATCCTTTAGGGGGGTTATACGGCATCACTCCCTCCCCCGGCAACAACATGTGTGCTCTGTCGATCCCAAAAGAGCGAGTGATAACATCAAGCTTCTCATCTTTGAGGGAGCTGGGAAAACAATCAGGTAGTGAGTTCAGGAGCTCTTGAGGACCATACCCGTCTACTAGCGATCTCGGGGTTGGTCCATGTCGTTCTGGTGCTGCCTGAACTAGGGGCACTATGGAGGACTCTCCTTGGTCCTTAGACTTCTTCTTATCAGAACGAGTTTCGACTTTATGAGACATTATCTGCAACAGGAGAAAACATATTAATAGAACAAGGAGTGTAGAAATATGAACAAACAAATACCTAATAGTCTGAAACCTCATCCATGGTTCAAGACATAAAAAGCTCAAAGGCCATCCAGCATTCGAACTCAACCGGTAGTTCAAGCATGAAGCGTCATTCGGTTGTCCAAAGACTTCGAATTCATTCGGTTGACCAAAGACTTCGAATTCATTCGGTTGTCCAAAGGCTTCGAATTCATTCGGTCATCCTAAGACTTCGAAGCTCATTCGGTAGTCCAGATACTTCGAAGTTCATTCGGTACTTAAAATCCCCAAGTTCATTCGGTACTTAAGGTCCACGAGTTCATTCGGTAAGACATGTCTTCGAGCCCATTCGGTACTTAAGGTCCCCGAGTTCACTCGGTAAAACAGGTCTTTGAGTTAATTCGGTACTTGGAATCCTCAAGCTCATTCGGTAATTCAAAGTATAATAGTCATTCGGCGAAAGAAGGCCTCACCTGATCCGGCAAACAAGTCTAATTCGGCACAATAATTGATTCAGTATTTAAGAATTTGGTTCTGCTCTTTCAATCGGTAAGGAATGATGGATGCATGGAGCCCCTATTTATAGAAAAAAGTAAGATAGCCGAACCAACCAATTTGGTTCTCTGGCCAAACAAGGGTGTCCGAATAAACAAAGCGCGACATATGCCGACATATGCCCCGCTTTGGGGGGCAAATATTGGACGTGTTTTCACCAAACCAGAATAAGGAGAGCATTGCCAAACCAACACTCGCTTCACTACTTGCCGAACCGGGCCATCTCCCATCTACCACCAGACCAAGGTCCCACCGAACCAACCATCTACCACCGGACCAAGGTCCTACCGAACCAACCATCTACCACCGGACCAAGGTCCCACCAAACCAACCATCTCCCACCGGACCAAGGTCCCACCGAACTAACCATCTACCACCGGACCAACTACCGGACCAAGCCAACCATCTACTACCGGACCGAAGCACTACCGAACCAAGGCGTTGCCGAGCCAACGTTGCCAGGCCAGATCGCATCAGCCCAGGCCCACCAGCAGCTATATACATCCAGGACCCCTACTCCTAGCCTCACTCTATAAATAGAGGGGTAGGGGTACAACAATGGGGGACAAGTTTGAGAGCTCAAGCACGGATAGAACTTTCAAACAACTTTCATATACTTGTATCAAAGCTTTGTACTTGTAATCTGAACAGGAAAGGAGAATAACATATAAAGTGGACGTAGGCACATTCTAGCCGAACCACTATAAATCTATGTGTCTTTTACAGTTTAGTCTCTGCTTTTCATATATTTACATAAATCACCCAGATCACTAAAAACAACATAAAATCAACTAAATCATACGACTTGGAGGTGTTTGCCCATTTTTTGTGCAAACAAACGAGATATGAAGTTTCTACGAATTAAAATTTTTTAAACAATTTTCATTACTTAATTTTTATTTAAATAAATAACCCAGGCCCACAAAAATCAAATTCGGCCCAAAAAGCTTACTTTCCCAACATGCACGCACAAAGAAACCTCCATGCCGACCGTACACGCACGCCCCAGGTTCGCCATCTCTCCACGCCATGACCCGAGACCACCACCATTCTTTCTCTTCCCTCGATCTCCCTCCAACCATACCAAAAACTTCGAGCTCAATCATACTAGGCAAATCGTGACCGGAGCTTCATCGTGCAAGCACTGTAGGATTTTCGCATATCGCAAATAGTGACCGAAATTCACCATTTTCCTACCGAGATGCGATCTTCCAGGTTGAGCTCAGATATAACCTTCGTTTCACCAATCAAAGCCTATAGCTCCAAATAACCCAAGCCCTAGTTTTTGAGACTCCACTGCAAAAGCTGCCGCACACCCGAGATTGTCGTTGCGAACTACAAAATCACCATCCAGATAAAAATCTTGAGTCTACAATCCCAAAGATCCAAATTTTCTGAATTTCCATTGATTAAAACCTGAGATTGATTTTTTTAACCGGGTTTATTTTCCTCCTCTTTGGCAACGTGAATGGAACTGGACGGGTATGAGCAGGGAGGCAATGAAAAGTGGAGACAGAATATATTTTTTTTCAACACGAGCTTTGATTTGTTTTTGCTCGATCCCCATTTTTCAAACTGGAATGCGAAAATGAAATGGAGGGAAGAGGAAAATATATGCTGATGGAACTAATATAGAAAGGAATAGCAGGGATTGCCTTACAAATTTTAGTGCGCGCGCGCGCACACACACACACACACACACACATATATATATATATATATATATATATATTCTTTTTTTGTCTTTCGGCCTAGAGATCGTTTAATACAATTAAGAACATAGGGTGTACGTAAATCGGGTAGGGTGGCTTGATTTTTAAAAAAAGGATGGCTGATCGAACAATTTTGTGGCTGATGTGAGTGTAGGGTCAAGTGTATGTGTGTGTGTGTGTGTAATTTAAATTCGTAATTATCTAGCTATAATTTTTGTGTCCCAATCGAGGTGTGCCACTAGGCATTCATAATGTTATACCCTTATATCAAACGCAATGGAACAAGTTTCGAGTCCTAATTCGATCGTATGGAGAAGATAGCTTTTTGAACCCAGTTATACTATTAAATTGTTGATATAAATTTTAACGCATTTCTATTCCGTACGACCAAACGATAACTCCAAACGTTACGAAATTTGAAATCCTTTAATAATACACTATTACAGATCCAATGAACTGGTTTCGTCGAATTCCGAGACTGCGCCCTGGAAGGCTATTTTTATATGTTAATTTTAACGTTTAAATATTAAAAATCGATTAAATATTCCAATTTCAAATAATCAAAATTCTGGATGGTTACACCATCTCCACATGATACAGCCAGCCAAAATTACTATTTAATTGAATGAAATTTCCATAAACTTCTTCATGCAATTATCTTTTATTTAAACTTGTTTAAAATTACACGGATATCATATATTGATGCACGTAAATATAACTTTCATACATGCATTCAAATAATCACAAACAACTTTTAAATATCAAATAAATTAAATAATAATCAATATTTCTCAAATATTAATTAATTTAAACATTCTATAAATTAATTAAATCTTATAGTTTTTCAAAAAATTCACAGATACGGTTGTGCGACTCAGAGGTATGAATTCAGCCTTAATTTTGAACAAATTAAATATTAATGTTCATACGCTAGCTTATCTAGCAGTGCGATGGTTTAACCGAATTCATTGCTTACAGACCTTTTAAGTAATTGAATTTCACATTTTCTTAAATGGTACCTTTTAGCAACGATTATTTACACTCAATCTCTTCACAAATAGTATATCACTTTAGAATTTATGGAATTTAGTTTCAGTTAAAATTCCCATATCATCCTTATTCAAACTCAGTTAGTCCATAAACTAAATCCTTGGTTCAATAATAATATCTATTATTAGTCGTACTACTATGACCCGTGTAACATCGTTACTTTGAGATTTCATGTTTAGCATAGTTGTAATTAACGCATGGAAAAATCTCGAGTGAGTCATTTAAGGATGTATCGATATCCTTTCTAGAAACATCTCGACCAAAAATATTTAAGATAAAATGTTATTTTAAATTGTGATTAATTAGTCATGATTGCAACTATTTGCAACTGCAATCACTTAACAATTCATTTAAGGATTTTCTTATTTATATACTTTAAATTAATTACTTAATTAGTTATATCACTATACAACAAAGTATATAATAAAAACCAAATACTTTTATTATGAACAAGATCGATCATAGAGTCAGATATATAACACATTGCATAATTATCCTAGGGCATACTAACTCTACCACCAACAGTGCCACGTTTGTCGTGTATCCATTGTACCAACATGGTAAAATATATCAAAATCCAAACATTTGCTTAACCTCCCCGAAGGCATGTAGAAGGAGAGCTTGTACAGACATTCAAGTATAGTCATCCCCTAATCTAGAGTATGGAGTTGATCAAGATTGGCCACCGCTGCAAGATATCCTAATTTAGTGATCCCATTTTGGTTCAAATTTTGATAATTTTGGATGTTCCGAAAAGCTTAAAACCTATATTTGCTCTGATACCAAGCTGTAACGCCCCACCCCGAGAACCACCTTAGCAAAGAGAATTAATAAGTAATTCTGTCTACTAAAGCGGAAAATAGGGCTGGTTAAGGGCGACCATCTATAATTTTGTCTTAAACATCTATTGGATACGTCGATAAATGTAATATTTTTTTTTGAACTCAAGTGGATCGACATACCCAGTAATGCTTAATCCAAAACTATAGGTGGCTAACGGATCTATCAGAACAAAATACAATAACTGAATGTGAATCACATCACAAAACAGTAACCAACATCATATATATACATATACACTGATACATGTTCAGTACAATACAATATGAATACAATAAAGGTGTATATGTATATATATGATGTTGATTACTATTCTATGATGTGCTTTACATTTAGTTATTGTATTTTGTTTTGATAGATCCGTTAGCCACCTATAGTTTTGGATTAAGCATTTACTGTCTATGTCGATCCATTGAGATAGAAAAGAAAAATCATATTGCATTTATCGACGTATTCAGTAGATGTTTAAGCCAAAGTTATAGATGGTCACCCTTAACCAGCCCTATTCTCCACTTTAGTAGATGGAATTACTCGTTAATTCTCTTTACTAAGGCGAGTCTCGGGGTGGGGCGTTACAGCATGGTATTAAATAAACATAATAGAAAGGCCTTGATGACTGCATCATCGATAGCATCATTGTCCCTATGTTGTGTAATGTGCCATTGAAGGTATGTCAAGTGAACAATACTGGAATTAATCTCTCCATTGTCAAAATGGTGTAGACATATGGTGTATAAAGCAGGAGTCTCGTACTCATCATTAAAAGAAAAAGTGGTGTATAAGCAGGAGTCTCGTACTCATCCTTAAAAGGAAAAGGAATCATATCTAGCCATCCTATCTCAATACAAATCATCATCATATAAAAATCATTGGAGCAATGCCTAACTCCATATCAGTAAAAGGGAACCTATGTGTGGTAGGTCACCACCTCTCAACTAAGGCCAAAATGAGTGAACGATCAGAAGACCGGACATGTCTAATTTATAGGAAATAAGCAAATGGACTGCACTGTAGCCTATTTACTAAAGCAAGAGGGAGTGTATAGCATGTCCAATACACTTGGACCAACTACCCCGACCCGATATATTAGATCTATATAATAAACAATAGTTCATGATTAATTCTTAATTAATAATACTTGAACTATTTAACAAACAGTAATGATACTTAGACTATATAATTAATAATAATGAATACTAATAATTAACATACATATAACATAACATTGATGTACTAACTGACAGTTATTTAATATTTATCTTTTCATACGTTTATGATTTACTACAAGTAAAAAATATAGATATATATATATATATCTTATATATAAAGCGAATACCTGATTGTGTGAAGTCTTTTTCGGATTGCCCATACTACCCCCACTTCAACTTCCAACTACTCAATTCTTCTAAGGCATTTCCGTATTTCACCCACCGCCTCCACCCATGTTCCCCAACTCGCACGACTTTTCAACTTACTCTGCAGTTTTCTTCTCTTCTCTTCTCCCTGTTCATTTTTCACTTTCTCCCCTTATCTTCTCCGCCCAAAACATTGCCACTTCACTATTTCCACTTCTCAAAACGATGGACCTAAGCTGACTACAGCCTATTCTCCCCTTACTCCCATTGCGCTGCTTGCGTAGACGCGCTCTGCCGCGGCGATGATTGTCGGTCATCAGGATACCAAATCAGCGTATAATTCATTTGCTTCCCACCACTAACTTCGCCAGCCATTCAGTGGTCCGCCTATCTTCCTGCAGGTACGCTCTCAACTTTACTACCTACTTTACTGATTTGGTTTGCTATATTAGTATCACTTTATGTTTACTGTTCTATTGTCTACTACTGTTTTTTTCTGTTTCTGTTCCAAATGGTTCAGAGTACCTTCCATAAACGCTCCAATGGTGTTTGGTATATTGCCTAATCTATTATTTTCATTTGCTTTACCTGTTCAATGTTTACTTTGTTTGGTTGGTTTCATCCCAGTAGTTACTTTGCAGGCTCATTTAATTCAAAAACTTAAATCAAAAATGGAACCTATGCAGGATTTAAATATAACAACTCCTACACTTCATTTACCTATGCACAATTATATGTTTGTCTAAACATACCAAAAGTGAGATTAGAGCTTAGTCACTGAAAAAATAAATATGTTCAATAATTTCCAATCAGTTACTTCGTCTCTTTGCATGAATTTTGCAAAAGATTTTAATAATCGGACAATTGAGTTAGTTATGACTGATATATTCTTTACAATATCTGTCTCTAATAAAGTTTTGCTATTTTTAAGTGCATCCGTGCTATGTTGTCGACTGGGTGATTAAATTGAGTTGCTTATGCTTATTGACTGTAAGCTGAAATGTTTAAACTGTGATGTCTAAATACATTGTTTTTTCTCAGTTATTATTCCAACAGATAAAAAAAGAAAGAAAATCAGACATGCATTTTTTCTACTACTGCTTTCAGATGGCTAAGATTAGAGGTGATTTTTTAACCCTATTCATATCTAATCATTTTCTATCACGTAGGTGGTATACTCTTATAGAATATAATTCAATTTCTACTGTGACAAAGGGTTTAGCCTTTGTTTGGTGCTGTTGGTATTCTATACCATGTCTCAGATAACTGCTCCACTTTCACTGTTCTTTTTCTTCCATCTTCCGACCAAAACTGTGGACAAACCTCAATTTGAAAAAACAGATGTGGAAAATGTCTAAAATGTACAAAAAATGGCTTTGCAAAAGGTTTTAATAATCGGACAATTGAGTTAGTTATGACTGATATATTCTTTACTATATTTGTCTACAATAGAGTTTTGTTATTTGTAAGTGCATATGTGCTATGTTGTCGGCTGGGTGATTAAATTGAGTTGCTTATGCTTATCGATAAAGTTTAATTCATGGTTTTCTCCATATTTATGACTTTTTATGCTTCACCATGTGTCAGTACGCCCACTACCAATTTTCCTATTGCCTTATCAATCTCTTTCCCTCAGCATCATGTCTACTCTATAACAGGTTGATTGTACATCAACACCTATTTCGCTCTATTTACTATATCTACTAATATTAAAGTTTAAATGGTACGAACTAGCTTACCATCTACCCCTACTTTTACCCTAGGTTTTAATAGTATTTTATTACTTTTTGATGTCTATGTTTATTGCTTCTGCAAACAGTGCATTTTATTCATATACATGTAATGCCCGTTTATTTGATTTTTCTACTCCTTTGAAAAGAATTCAACAAATAAACTGCTTGCTTTTAGCAACAGCACCTTAAAAAACACACAAAGCAATACAAAATTTTGGTGCCTGTAAGGTGTTGCTATATGTTGTAGTGCATTTAAAAAAAGAGTATTTTAGTGCGTCTATAAAAATATGTAGGAGCAATATGAAAAACAGCTTCTATTTACCATTGTATTTAATTCTTGCATATGCCGAAAAATACTGTACATTATCATGCATAAGAAAAAGAAGACCTCTATATTGCTGCGCCGTGTACTTGAACTTTGAATGCCATGTTATATCATCAGTCAATAGAAAGCTTGGACAATAATAAAAATAATAATACCACAAGATTGGTCTCTTTTATGCCTAGGGTCCGGATCTTTGTTGGTAACTTGATACGCATATTGTTTTAGGTCTCTTTCACTCATTTGGCGGAGCTGTGGATATCGATCCAATAACATGATGGTAGCTATGAATCTTTTCCTTGCATGTAAAGTTTGGTAGTGAAATGGGGAGCAACTGATGATGATTATATAGATAGAAAAAATAAAATGAAAGGTCACATCTCGGTTGAAGGGGTCAATGTTGGAACAGCCTTATGTAATGGAGCTTTCAAATCAGCAACTTAGGCTTGAAGGTATGATGTACTCTTTCTTCTTGATTTCTTTTGATTCATGGAATTTTGTGTATTCATGTTTACTTTATAAGATCTTGAGAATCCGAACTGTTAAACCCTGTGCATACAGATTTTTTTTGGGATATAATTGTATTTTTCCCCTAAAAAATAAAATTACAGTAGTAAACTATAATGGTGTATTACAGAAAGAAAGTAGTGATGCATTAATGACAGGTTACAGCAGTAATGCCAGAGGATGCATGGAAGCATAGGAGCGGGAGTGGGAGCTGGAGCCTACTTCATGGATAGGAATATGCTACAGTGTCTGAACGCGTTTGAGGCAAGGCAAAGCTGAAGAGACATGCACTGGATGGGTGGTACAAGGTGTTGCATGGAAGCTACAGGGTGCTACAAGGTGCTGCATGGAAGTTACAAGGGTTAACACTACAGTTGAAGCTACATTCTTTTGTTCTGTGCACGGAAGTTCCAGATGCTGGAGCAAGATGTTGTAGGATAAATCACGTATGCAGCTGAATCAGAAGCTGAAACCTTCTGAGTAGGATTTGGTGGCCCATGAAGCTAAAGATCATATCCAAAATGAAGCCAATGATTCATGCAGAGGAGATAGATGGCTACAACAAACTGTAAGGAGAGGTGATACAGGCCAGAAGCATGCTGAATGGTAGAGAATAGCGTTGGAGCCTGAACAGTGGGCTTTTGTTCTATCATTGTTTGTTGACATGAAGTAGTAGGTGTATAATAGCTGAACCAACAAACATTTTGAAAAGTTCTTATATAAGAACATTCACTTTGATATGAAAGCACGTATCAGAAATATTATTACAATTACCCATTATGAGAACAACAAATGATAAAACCTTCCATTTTGACTGAGATAACATTAACATTTATATATTTACCATGACGATAAAGGAAGAGCAATGTCTCAATATTTTCAAGGCATGTGCATTTTTATACTTGAATATTAAGAGTGAAAGTGTTGAAACAAAACTGGAATATATCTAGAAGTGTTGAAAGAGCTTTTCCATTTGTGGCTAGCACATAAATTATTATTTTATATCATAATATTTGACAGGTAAACCGAGTTTTTGATTATGTACGTCTAGAAAAAGGAACCTAATCATTGCTTTTCCATTTCAAAGCAGCGTGTACAGTTATAGACAACATGACTTACTTATATTAGGCATACACGGGCTTCAAAATCAAACACAAACTTGGTTTTTGGTTCTAAATATATAGAATGGAAAGCAACTAACAAGCCACTCTTGCAATGTTAAAGACAATTTATATTGTCATTTATCAAATTAACGTTGCACAATTACTGTAACATTGTATTTACTCAAACTTACGAATTTAAACATAGAGCATCGTTATATTTCTTAAACAACTAAATTCAAGCATGGTTATGGAGTAAATTAGCTAGACTAATTAAGCTAAACAACATATGCAACTAATGTTGCAATAGTTAACTAATAGTCTACAAAAATGTCCGCCTGTTTAAATCAATTTAATGATTATTAATTAGAAAAATTACAATAAAAAGATTTCAAACATCTTATAAGTTTGAATCCGTTCATGCTCTCCCTACATTTGATATACATGCAAAACCATTTAAAATAATACACACATCAATAATCATGCTAATTTTCATCAAATAATGTCGAATTACAACTTTGAACTTATGTAAAAAAATAATAATAAACTCTGTCATCCAAACGCGAAGCACGTGTTATTTATTTAATATTTTTTACATTTCTCCGTATATTAATGTAATAGTTGATTGCTTTCTTCACCTATTTAATTATTTCGTAAAATAACTTAATCTCATTCCTGTTTCGACAAACGACTGATTTGTGCATGTACAGAAATAAAAAAACTGTAATATTACTTACACGTCAATGTCATTTCATAAGATAAAAAAACGTTACAAACGGTGTTGTGTAATACCAATTCCTCCTGCGCACGTGCATCGCACGTGCCAAACTACTCGTATATATATATACACACACACACACACACCTCAGTTGTATCCAATGTGGTCCACATGCGATGTGTGTATCCGTTTGGAAGCTCAGAAGATCCGTAACTCGAAAATCATCGTATCATGACTAGGGCCAATGTGAATCAGACTAGTTTGCTTCTCTGTTCGTCTTCAAATGATACGTATTGCGATTTGGTAGCACGTGATGACATTTCAACGTTTTTTCTTGTTAAAACAAAACGAAAAAGTAAAAAATAGAAATTGGCTAGACGCTCTTTTTATACACGTCTGGCCACAACCGTTGTTTAATATGTGCCTATTAAATTAAAGTCTGAAGTTCATACATTTATTAATAAACGCCCTAACATCGTAGCTCTATCAAATATGCGACCTGGATGTTAAATAAGCATCTATTAACATGTTTTACCGTAGGTCATTAAGTTTTTTTTGTTAATAGATATTTATTTAATATCCTCACCAAATTCCAAAAGAAAAAGCAAATATCTTTTTTTTCTCAACCATATAAAACGTCACTTCCTCAAAAATTTTCTGATCCATGCTGTGCTATATCTGCTGCAGTCCCAAAAATAATAATAATACTAAAATAACGATAGAATCAGGAAAAAAATGGAGAGAGGAAAGAGAGCTGAAAAGGATGCTAGCATACTGAAAACGACTCTAGTAGTACTGGGTGGCTTGGCGCTGAGCTGGCTTACAATGGAAACCGCTTTCAAACCCTATTTGGATCGGATCCGAGGCGCCATCGACAAATCTGATCCGGATCATGATTCCGATTCTGACTACGACGATGCTAAAGGCGAACCATCAACCAAAGAGGACAATTAAATATGGATTTTTAAGGTATATTTATTTTATTTTACTTTGAATTAGGGTTTTATCGCCATTGCTTAATTAAATTGAGCGGTTAGCTGCAGTAGTAGTTTTTTATTATGTGTTTATTTGATCATTTGTGTTTAATTTGAGGGAGCTAGGGTTATTGGGATTCGTGACTGTTAGTTTCATCGATAACTAAATATGATCAGAATCGAGTTAAATTTAGCTTATTTAACCATCTTAAATATCCGTTTTTAGTTATTTTATCATGCGCAGTCATTACTTTTTGTGGTCCTTTTTTGATTGTTGAGAGTTTAGACGGAACTATTTTGGTATTGAATTTGACACAGTAGATCAGAGTCAGTGGTATATAGAATATGTTTTTGGCGAACAGGTACAGTGAGCTCTTAGTGTACAGTTATTCAGATATATATATATATATATATATATATATATATATATATATATATATATATATATATATATATATATGGACATGTAGTCTTAAGATGGATTTTAGATTGAGCCGATTTGCTTGTCATCTGGTCAGACTTGTTTAGCAAATATCCCTTTTAAGGACTTGACTGACAATAGGCTGCCAATGAGTCTTCGGAAATCCACAAGTCTATTCGCATCTGTATTTGAGAAAAGAAAAATATCTGGTATTGAGAAAGCAGATACAAACATGGATATGATTGTATTCGCTTTTGAAAAATAATTGTTCTTTTTTTACGAAGATAATAACATATATCACTTGTTTCTTGTGAGACAATTGATTGAGATTTGTGCTGTTCTACTACATTTTAGACACCAATTTACTGCTAAATATTGGTTTTGTTATCATATCTTTTTTTCTTGTAATTTTTAAGAGTAGACACTGATACGACTCTACACGCACGCACGAGTTGTCCACAGATAAACAGAATATTAATATCCACGAATATACGTGTCTGATATCTAAAAATGATTTTAGATGTTGATATAAATACAACATGGTTCAAAATTATGACGGAATTTCAAATATTTTGGTAATTACAATCCAACTCGGGTGATAACGAGACAAATTTTGATCTAAATTCCAGATTTGACTCAAGTGTTGGAAAATTAGCAAAAAAGTATCAAAAAATGAAAAAAAATCACAATAAACATGTACACGATAACAAAATGAACAAATAAAAATGGATAAATAACCAATTAATTTTCGAAAACATTGTGATGCTTTTACCAATTCACACCCGATTCGGATGAAATGACATGGACAAAAGTAAAATTTGGTAATTGAATCAACTTCATATGTATAATATATATATTTTCGTAAATGCAGATTCTAAACGATGTCTATTATATCCTATCTGTTAATGTATAATATATATATTTTTCGTATGGAAAAAAGTATATACTATATGCTAATGCATTTTTATAAAAAAGTGTACCAGATTATAAAACGTAACCGTAATTGAACTTTTCGAAATTTTATATACTATATATTAATGTATTTCTATCTGTTAATGTATTTCTATAAAAAAGTATACCAGATTCTACAACGTAATCTTAATGCAATACCCGATTCATATATATATATATATATATATATATATATATATATATATATATATATAATACTCATATGGAAAAAAGTATCTACTATATGTTAATGTATTTCTATAAAAAAGTGTACCAGATCCTAAAACGTAATCGTAATTGAACTTTTCGAAATTCCCAAAATTACTGAAATTTTGAAAATTGTAAATGGCAAAAATTGGAACTCTGAACCTTCAGATATAGCACTAACTGCATTTGGACCTATGTGCTAATAGGTGTAAACGATGAAAAGCAATGAAAACCTGTATCTTTAAATCTCGTCGCTGTACAGATCAAGGTATGAGGCTTTGATCAGAACCCCGAGATTCTTGTCATCCCAGTTTGGTTCTGACCAGAACCGGAATGGAACTTGGGGAAAAAAATCGGTTTTGGTCATAATCCAAAAATAATATTTTAATTTTAGTTATACATGGTAAGAAACTAGAAAATCAAAAAGAAATTATTATAGATTTCGAAAGCAAACAACAGATAGTTGAAATTTATGAAATAGATGGAAGAAGAAAAATCTTATAATAAAGGTAACCTGTGCCGCAAATAGTTGAAATTGATGTTTGCTCTATTTCCCCCATTTTTAGTTGTTGATTAAAGTGCGGACAGGCTGTAAAAGTAAATCGAGGTGTTGAAGTGATTAGGTGTAAAAAGTCACAAATTGGTTGGAAGTCTTGGAAATAAATGTTGTAATCTAGGCTGGAAATAAGGTCACAAATGGGTTGGAAATATGACATGGCTTGGCAATAAATGTTTTAATCTTGGCTGGAAATAATATGTAGCCGGTTATTTTTGTGCTGAAAATCTGAAACCGAAACTGCGATCGAAACTTTCGAAATTTAGCAAACTTTTGAAAATTCCAAACAGTCGAAACCCAGTCTGAAACCTCAAACATTGCATATTTTCATAAAAATCACAATTTTGTTTTTTGGAAAATGGGGTTTATATACAAATTAATATACTTTCGTAATATACCTCGTCAAAGCCTTACAACCCCCTGATCTAAATGGGTACCTTGTAAGGAAAAAGAGTACATATTATTTTCATTTATTGACTCACAATGTTTAACAATTGATTGATTACATACAGAAGGGACTAGAATTTCAAATAAGAGGAGGAGATATGAAACTCTCAAAACCTCTCATACAAAATACAATCCCTTAAAAACAAACCAGAAACAAAAACAAACTAAAAATGACAACTATCATAAATAAACCTTTTTACCTATAAAAAGTCACTTTGTGTAAGTTTTTGAATAAATACATTAAGCAATCACCATACAAGTATTGCATTAAGAGCGAAATAAAGTCCTTTTATTGTTTTGGAATACAAAGTGGACTCAAATGCACAAATGATTTGACAATTGTTGAGAACCATTCATAAAACTAGTAAATGAATAAGTTTCTACAATACAAATGTGGTGTCCAGTAGGACCTTTGACTGAATAACATTTTTTTTTCTTCATTGACCTATTGCATAGAGGATGTCAATTCTTTGCTATATGATAAATTGCCCATCTATGTTCTTTCATTTTTTTCCCTTAGGAAACTAATTCGAGAACAAAAAACGTTCAAACTCAAATGTGTCCAAACATAAACTATACCCTATCCATGTTCGTTTTGATTTCTTAACAAACTAAACATAAACACATTTGCATTTAGTCCTATCCAATCAATCAACACCCTAATAGTAGGTCATCAGAGTTTGTAAATGTTTTCTTCATGGTCAGATGGTCAACCTGGTAAAAAGAACATTTTTACAAATGCAGTTATTTCTTGGCAATTTTCACCTTTATTATTTTGTTATCTGAAATCTGAAAATTCCACTGATCTTAGTTTAGTCACTTCTTACCTTCAAACAAATCTACAAGTGTAACGTTGTTTTGTAGAAACGTCAATTGAATATTGATTATACCATTCAATCGTATATTTTTTGGTATTTCCAATGAGATACATACTGGTGAGTGGCCCATGCTACGCTTATGGGCAATTGTCAAGTTTATATGACCTTGTGAGTGTGCAGGTTTGTTCAAGGGTGTGCTATTGTTGAATTATTTTATTTGTTCTTCTATTTACCATGCATACAGAGTACATTTGTATTAATTATTTTTTTGCTCTAACTGCTTACTTCTTAACTAATTATAAAGAATGAGTTTGAGAGAGGTCGGATATAGTTTCCATAGGCGATGAATTTAAGTGTTTAGATGCATGTAAAATGAAAACCAAGTTCATTGAACTTACCGCTGTAATGAGCAAAATGCTTTGGAAATACTTGGAATGACGTCAGTAAACATAATTCGACTTGTTGTTTTTGGATCATATAAATCACCAGTAAAAACTTTCTGAGTATTTCTTCTCTCTTTAAGAATAAGAACTGTGATAACTATTGAAGAATATAAAGCGAGGGGAAACAATACTCACCTTTCAGTCAACCTTCGAAAACAATAGTGCAACATATGAGAGTATAGAGTAACTATCAAACTTGGTCTCAATACTGCACTTTAGTTAATGTATGCAGAAATTTGCAACTTGCATTGTCAAAATATCCTCCACAGGTGCTAGAAATATGACTTGGTTAAATATAGTAACACACGCTCGCAATCTCTAATACAAAATTACCTTTCCTGCATGTCCTGCTCACTAAGCTTGCTATATGCCATATGTATTCAAGCTTGCTATGGCCATATGTATTGATTGTTTTGGTCAAACAATAGCGTTCTATATATCATGTAAAGTGAGTGTAAAATGGTCTTACAAATGCAGCAAGCTTTTGAGCTTTTTATGCTTTAGTTTTGCACAGCTTCTATTCCTTCTTAGCTCTTTGTGCTACCCTTTTTTTTCTTTTTTCACAGCAGTCTATGAAGGATATATATATAACATAATACTATTTCTTAGAATTCTACAAGCGACGCATATGCATATGGTATGCTAGTTACTACACCAGAAATAGATACTGGCAGCAAGTGTAAATAATGTATGCATTGGCCTAGTTGTGTGTGTAGTTGCGCGCACGGGCTTGTGTGTACACACACGTGTATATATAATCACAAGTTTAGTTTACTTTGTAACAAAAATTAAATGTATGATTTTACAATTTTGACACCTTTAATGTGCTTACACAAAATCTAAAATTGATTATTTTGATTGTTATTTAACAATGTAAAGTACACTTTGTGAAAATTTAATGTGCTAATCATAATAGAAAACAATGATAATCGTCTAAATAATCAATATTTTTTTTAATGTTAGATGTCAACTATCATTTCTAGTCATTTTTTAACATTTTTCATGTAGTAATCATTTTGATTAGAAATAATTAAATAAATGACAATTTTAGTTTATTAATTATCAGTCAAATGTAATATGTTAAAATACCTGCAGTTTTATATGCTAAGCTACACATCCAGTAAGACTTACCGATACAATTAATAATGTTACATGTTATGTTTTAGTTATATTATAAGTATGTTTTACCGGAAGTTTAAAATATTTATACATCATTGCCTTAGAATCCATTTCTCCCAAAAGCAGTGAATATTTGGTCAATATTTCGTTGTTGATGACCTGTATTTGAATTGTGCATCATTATATCAGTATTTTTCTGTTCTTTTTGCTAATTTTATAACTTTTTGTTGCCTAATATTATATTTTGTTATACTGCATCCAGGTGATAGCTCCAAGAAATAAATTGCTACCATATTCTTGACTTCTTGCCATATTTGGAGTGGCATATGCTAAAATCTCAAGTTGTGCTTATGCATGAAAACTAAATCTAATGTTGCGGTTTATATTAAAGATATCTTAATGTTAAATATATTGGTGATGTGAAGGCTAACAATTTTTTTACTTTGCTGTATACTCTTTCATTGCACTTTTATCTCTATTTTCTATATTTTCATGCGTTAATATTTTGATCAAATAAGATAGTTCAGTTTGTTCAGTGTTATTCGGGTGGAATCCACTTTTTTAAGTCATGGCTCCAAGCTAAGTTTCTATATTTTCTATATTTGCTAAAATGATTGATTTGATTGAAGCATGGCTACTAGTGTTAAAAGATATGTTGCACGATATTTGTTTTATATATTAGTTAATTGATTGGTTAAAATTAACTATCAAAAGTATTAGATCTGATTTAGAAAGAAATATTTATGCATATGTTTCTCTCCTACTTCTTCATTTTTTAAGAAAACAAGTAAATAAATATATGGTTAAATATATTTATTTATTTGACTGATTATGAGAGATATATTAACAAATATACTTATACTTATATTGGTTGTAGTAGCTATAAATATGTATGTTAAGAGAGTTATTTTTACTAATGGGTTTTGGTATTGAGATCGATTCTCGATTTTTTAGGCTTTTCTTGCAATCTTTTGGTAAATTAATAAAGGTTTTGTTTTAAGTATTTTATGTATCAATTTTTTTTTCATCACGTCATATTTCTTCCAAAATTTAATTATGTAGGGATTTTAGGGAAAACCTAAACAGTTATCGGAGTCCGCAACATAATTTTTTTTTGAAAGAGTTAATTATGGAGAGAGTTTGGTTATAGAGAAGATAAGTGTGAAAAAACTTTGAAAGAAATTAAGAGTTATGGAAGGCAAAGACTTCAGATAAGAATACTACGATGGCCATTATGTGTTTTATTGGAGAATTCGGTGTTTCATATTGTTGCTAATGAACATCTAGTTATGCAATATGGAAATTGAAATGAATTCATGCAAAGAATTCTGCAACAAACAAGACTTTTCTTATGAAAAGATTGGTAAATCTGAAGCTTATGAAAGGTGGATCAATTGAAGAACATCTTAATGATTTTCAGACAACTGTGAAACAATGGCTGCCGTAAATTACAGGATGGATGATGACACAAGTTTTGATGTTGATGAGTTCATTACCAGAGAGTTGGGAACGCTTGTGGTTGCATTGAACAACTCGAATTCGGATGGAGTTGTTTCAATGGGGTCAATGGTTAGTACTTTGCTCAATGAGGAGGTGTGAAGGATGAACATAATAGATAAAAGGATAAGGAAGAAAAAGAAATTAGAAATTCGTTTAAAGAAGTCAATCTTGCTAAGAGGGGTAACCGTTCAATTATGGAAAGACGATTGAATAAATTGAACATGTAAAGAGATTTCATCTGCTATTACTGTGAGAAACTCGTTCACCAGCCGAGATTTTGCAACAAGCTTAAAAATGACAAAGAAACGATTTTGGTAGGGATCCTAGGAAAAACCATAATAATAGATAGTTCAATTCAGACGCTCTTGAGGGAAGGAACTAAAACTCCTATAGGTCTTAAATGAAATGATTTTGGTTGTAAATGTAACCAACTCGCTCTGAAGTTACATTAGAAAGTAATAATAAAAATGAGCTTCGGTGTCATGATTTTCAATATGCGGGATGACAAATATTGAATCGAACGTCACGACACGCACCGTGCGCGTGATGATGCCATGCACTTCATGAAATATTTTTATACAAATTATATATGTAGTGTATTCAAAAGAAAATGAGTTGCAAAAATATTTAACATATTTGTACGTTGGGATTATGTATAGTTAATTTTTTATTTTATTTTTAAGTTACGATATCTAATTTTTTTTGTTAGACTAAATTTTATTTAGAAATTTTAAAGGAAGTTTATTTAATACATCATATTTTTAAGTGATATTAAGATTTTCGTAATACTTGTAGAGATGCGTTTTGAATTAATAGATCTTTAAGTGATTTTGAGACTTGATAATATCTGTAAAAAGGGCGCTTTTTATAGTTTATGTTGACACCGAAAAAGTGTTATACAAAAGGTATTACGACTATCAAAGACTAGTGCGAATCTGTGCTACGCACACGGGGTCCTCATAGTTTGTTTAACAAATTTTTTTCAGATTTTTTAAGTTACGAAGATGAAAACGGATGTTTATAGATTTTTTAAGATTATTTTTCTTGAACATTATTGACAAATATTTGTTGATAAATCTATTTATGTAATCTTGAAGCACACAACGTATAACTACATTTTTAAAGCATAAAGACATCATAAACTAAACAATAACATCAACCACTAATTATTCTTAACTTAGTAAGCTATAACACCCCATATTTTGTGAATCCATAATATGAGCAATTAATTTAAATTAAATTGAATTAAATCGAATTAATAATATAAAGACATTATTAGTGATTTACTTGCAAGAATTGCCTAAGGAAAATTTAGTTAATAAGTGAAAGTCGCCTTAAAAAGTTAATTGGATGGACTAAGAATAATTAGAACAATTTTGTTTGGGCTTGATTAAGGAAAGAAGACAATTTAAATTTTAATGAGAATGATTCAAGTAAGGGAAATAAGTTAGTAAGACCCTAATGTAATAACCCCACCGCGATGCCTAGTTTAGCAAAGAACATTACAAGTAATGTCGTCTGCTAATTCGGAGAATACGGTTTGTTAAGGGCGATCGAATGTGAATATATATTTATACTAATACTGACACGTCATTTATACCCTTTTCACTTAATATCTGAACTAAATTTGACGTGTATAGTATTAATACAAAGTAATAGGCACACCGATTCCTCAGAATCAGAAAAATAAATAATAAAAATAACAGTCACAGATCACAGCGAAATAAAATCTCAACTTATACATATACAAATTTTGAGTTTACAAAATGAAACTCTAAATTCAATTAATATACAATGGTTTTCTAATCTTAATTATACATCTCAATTCCAAACAAAATTCCTAAGTGATATGGTTAAATATCAAAGATCCAACTTCTGCTAGCCCAACCATTCATAGGTCTACTCGTCTTGTAACCTGAAAGTCTCGATTTGACTTGAGCAAAATAACACTCTGGTCAGACTATATCTAAATATCCAATATGGTGAGAACAAAATATAACACAAGAATAAACAACATATAAGTAAATACAGATGTTTAGGATATAACGAGTCAGGAATTAATTTAACTTAGAACAAGGTTATAAATTTAAGTCACAAACACGAACTAGTCACTAAACATAGAATAACAGAATTAACTTAACTTAGCATCCATCACAAGACATAAGAATATATATATATTTCACGAACACAAGACACAAGAATATATATTTACGAGCGTTACGGCACGTGCTTCGCGCGTGATGAAAGAGGCTGAATTGTTTTTGTACAAATTATATTATATTTATTTAATACGTTCAAAAGAGGGACAATTTGGCTAAAGTCCCTATTAAGTTTCAAAATACACCAAACATCTTTGCCAAAAAAGTATGTAAATTAGGTCCCTAGAATAAGCTACAGAATAATTGCAGACATTTATACAATTATATCCAAAATTGCAAACATTTTCGCAATTATTCTCTGAATAATTGCGAACATTTGTGCAATTTTTGGATATAATTGCATAAATGTATGCAATTATTCAACAACTTAATTGTAGGGACATAATTTACAATCTTTCTTGGGGGAGGAGTTTTCGTGTATTAAGTTTGATTTTAAGGACCTGAGCCTAATATTCACTCAAAAGAAAATGATTTTCACATGTATTTAGTCATATTTGTGTTGAATCATACGTAGATAATTTGAAATTTTATTTCTAAGTTGCAATATCTAATTTCTTGTGAGTTTAAATTTTGTTAATATTATTATTTAATAAAAAACAAATTTGTAAAGTAGTTTATTTGCTAGATCATATTTTTAAATGATATTAAGACTTAGTAAATAAATATTTGTAGTGGAAAATTTGAATTTGTAAAAGAAGCTTAATTGTCGGGTCCTAATTTTAAGCGATGCAAAATTTTAATAATATTTGTAGAGAGACATTTTTGCCATTTCAGACTGATACCAAAAAAACGTGACAGTAAATATATAAAGATATAAAGGACAATTTTGAAAGTTCGTCCTTTTGAAAGTTCGCGGTCGGACCAAAAGATTGCGTTTACAAACCAACTATTAATAAAGATTTCACTAACACAAGACAGAATAATATTTATTTATTTCACGAACACAAGACCCAAATATATATATATATATATATATTTCACGAACACAGAATAGTCATAGAATCCAAATATCAAGAATCCAAGATATCATACTCAAAACGATCATAATGATCGTACTCAGGCCCGTGGCAAACAAGCAAACAATTTGGTATCACTCGAACCGATTCGATACTGAGGATCGTACTCAGGACGGGAATCACAAGATCACAAGACGATCTCAAGGAAAATCCAGGACGATCAAGATGATCGTAGCAACCATGACTCGAAAATCCGGATTATTTATTATTATTATATTTCTATGTTCGAAAACAAATCCAGAGTAAACTTCTTAAGGATCTAGCAATCACTTACCGCACAACAAAAGAGAGTAAAATCTAAAGTGCCAAATACTATCACTTTCAATAATCATTAGAGCTTAACCAATATGTCTCATACCGTATGGTGAAATCCAAGTATTTACTAAAAGCTAGTAAATATCACTTATTACGGATACCACCGGAAAACCTGAACTACATTCTCTTAAGGATCTAGCAACTGCTTGTCACACACCAGAAGAGAATAAACTCTATAGTGTAAAATACTTTCTAATAGCAACGAATTTAACCAAGGCATCCCATACTACCCGGTGAAATTTGAGTATTTGTTAATGTGCTAGTAAGTTCCACTTAAACATTCTACTCAATGAGTTATACTATATTCAAACGAAGTGCTATTTGAAAGTATTTAAACCAATCAATAACACTAAGTCAATTATTAGTACTCCTCAAGTTATAAAATTAAGGTTCTCAAAAACATCTTTTTGATTTATCACATTTTAAAGTGTTTGTAAATCCAAATTGTTCCAAAATCCTCAATATATATTTTTAAGTATCCCTTTATTTGATAAAAATATATATTTATAGTTGATCAAAACTTATCCCTTCGTATTCTTAGAAATCAGCTTCCAAATATTATATATTTTGCAACAAAGCTTGAATCAATATATATGTTTAACCAGGTTCTAAATACATATGAATATGCATAAGCAAGGCTACTATTTCAAAAGAAAATGTGCTAGGCCATCCATGTATACAACTGCTTAAATAGAGAATAGTAGATATGAACAAGCATGCGTCCCATTTGCATTTAAGAGATGCCAGGCTACTTAAATAAACAAGTGCAAAGCATAGTGCCGGCTACATACGAAAACTGCTATATTGTCAAATACTAATATATATATATATATATATATATATAACTTCCTTAAAAACTTAAAAACCCCTTCTTTTTAAAAATAAAAATAAAATTCATAACCCATGTTATTACTAACGTAAGTTTATTAATTATAAGTTCATTTTTGTTGCCGCACTAGTTGATACTCAACTCCAAACATTGTAAGACACACATATATCAGAGGCTACCAATAAACAAAAGAATCTAACAGGCTAGAAATAATTCACTAAATATTCCAAACTATATTATATCTATAACAACCTAGTAACCGAGCACATCACAAGTCTACGAATCAATATACTATTACGTATATCACACATAACTACAAGGGAATAGAGCACGCAACCTGAAGCAAAGCAACAACAATAAAACTCAACCTTATAGACTTGTAATTGGATTTAGAGATAGTAATTGTGAGAGTGAACTCACCATAGAAATCGAAACCACCTCCAAACCCTCGATCATCTCGATGAACATGCCACGTCCATCCATCTCGACCTCCCCTTGCTACTGCTCCTTCGATCGCCACCATCGTCGCCAGCAATCGCCTCTGTCGCCATCGATTTGCCGCTCACCAAAATCATTGCGCGCCTCCAAGTCACTCTCTTCCTCTTTTTTCACCTCGGCCTCGACGTTGCATCTGCCTCGCC
This sequence comes from Allium fistulosum, assembly GCA_030737815.1. Classification (NCBI taxonomy): domain Eukaryota; kingdom Viridiplantae; phylum Streptophyta; class Magnoliopsida; order Asparagales; family Amaryllidaceae; genus Allium; species Allium fistulosum. The sequence continues at coordinate 930,260,206 of CM060906.1, forward strand.
TCGCACGAGCTCCCGTTCACCTATTAGCTAGGGTTTTTGTTGTTTATTTGTTTTTTTTTCTTTTTAGCCATTGAAAAAAAATTTGTGTGAAGAAAGGAACGTATTTGGGAATTTATTATCAGGAAGAAAAAATAAGCGGTTTAGGAGATAATGAGTATTAGAATGTGTTTTGGTTTGTATTAGCTAGGCCACTAAAATTTAATTAAAAATGTTTTACTTTTCTTTTCTAGTTATTCCTCTCATTTGCTTGTTAATAAATTTCAATTTAATTTAAACTGCTTATTGCTGCATTTTACAATATATAATTCGATAATTGTACAGTTTCGTTCAATCCAGTATTATTCACTCTGTTTGATTACCCATTGAATTGATATAAATAAATTTATACATTTTATTGACATTTTCAAATCAATCACCCGAATACAGATTTAATTCCTTAATTAAATTCCCAAATTACCATTTAAAATTAATTAATCAGGTAATTAAATACAAGTTGTTACACCAAACCCACTAACCCATATCATTTAGCCCCAACCCCTCATTCCATCTTTCATTAGTTTCATTTCACAAACAAAAATTCCTAAAAACTCTGAGCAATGCCTACACTTTACAAAGAAGAAGAAGAGGATTTCAAAAGTTAAAAGATCAAAAGCTCTTAAACTTAAGGACATGGAAGATTTCTTAAGCTAGGTGAGTAAAATCTTTTTATAAAATCATCCTAACATATTTGGTTCGGATTTATCTTTCATATAAATGTTTTGATGATGCTAACACTACAACAAACTACCCATTTCACTAATGGCAATACCAGTTGTAATAATGTAACATCCCGCCTTTTTGTATGCTTTAAGCGGACACACATGTCAACTCAAACCATAAAGAAGGGCGAATTGTTATTGGGTGAATAAGAAAATGCAGAGAAAGAAAATAACAAAACAGAATCTCGCAGTGAAATGACAAAATATAATAATCAAATAACAGTTCATGAAGCTGTATACAAAACATTTGATTAAACTTATACAATACAAAATCAGAGTTACACATATCAGAGATAAATAAATAATGATAATGCAGCGGAACAGTATGATGCAGTGGAATAATATAGTAAATAATAGTAGTACAAATCTTCGTCTTCGTCCTCTAGAAATAAGGTCTTCAAATCCTGAAATGCTCAGGCTGACCCGAGCGATTTGAAAAGACAAAACACTCGAGTCAGAACTAAAAGATCTTATGTGAGTTAAATCAACGGTAAATAAATATGAGTGTAAACGGCGTCGGAGATATTTATGGGGTTTGACATCTCTTATCCAGTGTCTAACGTGAGTGCAGTAACTTAAAAGATGTTCGGGATTCACATCTCCTAAGGATCCGTTAAACTATCTACTATGTAATACAATACGCTATTATAATATGTCTACAGTAATATAAACTATTAAAATAGCGTTAAGGCGTTACATTTTCTCCCTTAACACATTTTTATTTCCCATAGTCTATACAGTACCGTTATCCCGCTCGTACTGGACGTCGTCAGAGGGCACTACATAGGTATGGTACAAACCAAACTCGTAGAAGGCGCGCTAGGGTAGGTGACATGGCACAACTAGGCAATGCCAGGGTAGATATACCAATTACACTTCCGGACCGGTGGTAACGCATAGCAGCTACTACCGCCCACCTCGGAACACACTCCCGAATCTAAAAAATCGAGGGGTGGCCACCAAATAAATCGCAAAGTCAAAATATAGCATCGATGAAATGTGCCCGATCGGAGGAATGACCTCACTTAGCCCGTCAATTGCTCCTGTTTTAGCCACCTTAAGCTAACTCATGGGAGTCAGGTCCACGTATATACCTCATATAGGATCGTCGCCACCATCCTACTTCATTCTGGAATCTCCACCGCGTACACAGTTGTCAAAGTGGTTTTCGGTATCGATAGAGAGTATGCCCATATCTGATCCCGGTCTCTTTAGAAACCAAACGCTTATTTCACACCGGATGGTTCTCTTACATTTCCAAAACCATTTCATAATGGATATCGAAATATCATTTTCAATTCAAATCATATCATTTTCGAAATCATTACTTAATTCCGAAATTATATCACATTGAAATCATAGATCGAAATTATATTTCCATTCAAAAGTCATATTTCCAAAATAGGTTAAACTCTCATTTCAAAATTATCATATTAAACCAAATATGATATTTAGATCCCAACTTAGGTTATAATGTCGCTTAACCACATTCACTTTAAAAATCGAGAATTTGAATATAAACCCATCCATTATACTTAGTTTGGAATTTAGAAGAAAATAGTTATAAATAGTTATAAATAGTTAATATAGATTTTAAAATAGATTAAATAGCTTTAAAATAGATTAATTAGATTTAAATAAGTTAAAACAGGTTAATTAGTTTAAATAAATTATATGGTTTAAAATAGGTTAAAATGATTTAATATAATTAATATAGGTTAAAATAGTTTAATACTTTGAAATCTTAATAATTAGAAATTTTCGAAATAATATATTTTTAAAACAGTTTATATTAAAACATGAATTTGGAATTTATATCAAATTAAACTATTCATTTCATTCCAACACTTTTTGACCATTACAATGTCCCAAAACCCAATTTCGCATTTTCCGATTTAGAATTCTAAATAAATATTAAATTCAATATCGCTTAAATCCATGTTAAAAGATCGATTTAATTACTCCAATTTCAATATATTTCAAAGTTATACTTCAACGATTTTAATAACTCAATTTCGATAAACTTCACTTGTATTTCAAATTCACTGTACATTTCACTTTTTATTCCTTTAACCATTCCTTTAAAACAATTCAATCTTTTTATATAAAAATCGAAATTCGGTAAAAATCAATTTATATAAATCAGATTTTATTTCAAAAATATCATTTAATTCAAAGCAAAAATTAAGGATTCAAAATCATTTAAATTTAACCAATCTGGTGTCCGTATATAATTCTCTACCCTAGGGTCAAGTGATACAGATATTTATCATTTCAATCCGAAATTTAAAATTTTATATTTACGGATATATATCATTTCAATCCGCAATCTCAAAAATATTAAATCCATAAAATCGCTCGAGTCTATCATTCCAACCCATAACGATTTTTCCTTAATCTAAAGATCATTCGAGTATGTATCATTTCAACCCATAGTGAACCTGCAGTTTATAACGATATAAAATACAACATCCATTCATCCAAATCAACAATCAGCATCCATTACAAACATCATCCAAATCAATCAATAAATATCAATACAGAACTGATAATCAATAACAGGTGTTTAACTGGCAATTCATATTCAATAATAAATTAAATAACAATTTAATTCAAATAAATTCAAATTAACTGAGCTGGTGATTTAAAATATACCAAACAGTCATAAATAAATTTCTAATCACATCATAAATTTAATTCAACAAACATAAGAAATTTTAGAAGTTGTGAGTGGGTTAAAACACTCACCTTTGAATTTAAATTGTATTTAAATCCAATTTAAACCCAAAATTCAAACTGCCTCAGAATTCGTCCAAACCAGCGTCAAAGTGTCCGGAATTTCGATATGATCCCGACAAAACAAATTGTGCCCAAATCCGAGTTCGTATGCAAAAGATATAAGCGTTAGAACATTTAAAATTTTAAATTTGAATAATAATAAAATATTTTAAATTTACATACCACGTCAGCTATTCATTTCCCATGCATCGAAACCCTAGGTCGAAAACATTGCGACCTCGTTCCTATCAGCCGCCGTACGTACGAACGCCACCAGCTACCCATCTCGCACGCGAGCATGCCGCCGCTACCACCGAGCCTCACCAACCACTACGCCTCGCCACGCCGACCGAACACCACCTACCTCGACCACGCGTCGTCGCCCAAACGCCCCAAAACAAGCAGCCGCCGCCAACTACCCTAATCGAATTATTGCCACCAATCTAACCGTCCGATCGCCCTCCAACTTGCATGGATGCACTCCCCTCAGTCCTCTCTATAAGACTGTATCATTGATTTGACGATCAGTCGAAGTTGATTGACGATCGACGAACGACCGAGAATAAATCGCCCAATTTCGACCACAAAGAAACCCGAACCGAAAAACAAACTGCGGATTTGATCTGCGCTCGTTGAGAGCTTCAAATCGATATATAATTTGATATATATTGAGGAGTTTGAATTTTCGATTGAAATTTGATTTGAAATTGAATTGGGAATTTGTTTGTCTGCCATTGAGAAGGAGAAGTGGACAGAAGATGTACGTATAGACAAATGACAATAAGGAGTGGCTAGGGTTTATAACAGGCTATTTATAGACAAAGCTGAAAATAGAATGGATGAACAAGATTGAATTGAAAATTTGACGATGAATGACCCGAAAAGCCCGTTTCGTTCCCGAAGCGAAAATGGGTCATCTCATATATCAAAATAGATGTTATTGATATTTTTAAATTCAATGGAATAGGTTTCAAGTTCAAATTCCATTGTATGAAGAAGTTATGTTGAAATCAGCTAATTTCAAATTGATTTCAATTGATTTTAATTAAATTGATTTCTAGGCGTTTCGAGCCTGTACGATCAAATGACAAGTCCGATCGTTATGAAACTTGAAATCCTATAATAATTCACCGTTATGGATCATATGAAACTAGTTTCATCGAAATCCGAGTCAGTGACCAAAATGGCTATTTTCACGTTAATTAAATTAATTAATAATTAAATCAATTAAATCAAATTTTCAATTCTGATTCTATAATTAACAAATTTACACTTTTGGTTACTTAGACATTTATAACAATTTAAAACAATTTTTCAGGTTAATTCAATGTTAATTATTTCAATAATTTCCATCCTTACTTTCAATTTCAATAAATTCAGTAATTATAAATCAAATGTCCAATAATTCCATTTAATTGACCTTTCATCCTATTATTCAATCCATTATTATCAAATGGGTGAAATTAACATTGGTTCATGATTTATTACACTAATATTCTCAAATTTCATCTTAATCTCCATTAACTCAATATTTAAATATTTAATTTTATTTATTTGCAATTAATCCAATTATTATAATTTGAATTCCAATAAATTAATTTTTTTTAATTCTTTTAATTCAACTAATTGTCATAATATGAATAAAATTAACATTATTTCCAAATATTAACTTAATTTACATTAACGTAATATTTAATTATATTTATTGAAATTTATTTCCAATTTAAATTAACAGGCTAAATAGATATGTAACATACAATAGTTTGCCACAGTTAACCTTTAGTGACATTAGTAAGCTTTTATTACTTACAAATCAATGTTATCATTTATTTTCATAATACTAATTTCATTCAATTTCCATTAACTATCTATTATTTCCTTGGTTAATTCAATATTTCATTCATTCACTTATATTCAATTTATAACCAAGTATAACATTTTTATTAATTTCAATTAATTGGAATTTCATTCAATTTATAAAAAATTAATTTTAATTAACATTCTTGCATTTCATTTTAGTATTCATTTCATTATTACATTACAACTTTTTATTTCTTCCAATATTAAATAACAAGATTCATTAAATTATCGAAAATTTACGGGTTGTAACACTCTCCCCCACTTAAAACTTTTCTTCCTCGAAAAGGAAAAAGGAGGGAAAAGAAGGAATTAAGTAGTCAATATATCTTATCCAAAATATTAAATTTATAAACAATTAAATTTACAAAATTTATTTAATTTAAATAAAAGATATCAATTTATAACAATTAAATCCTTTTATATCAAGTAAATAAAAGTTTGGAAAATATTGCACAACACTTTCGAAGTCCAAAATTCGCGAAAAATTTCGGCAGAGTCTCCTTTGTACGAAGAGGTCTGGGAGAAATAATAATATCAATAATAACAATATATATCAAATAATTTCAAAATAATATATTCCAACAGCGGGAAAAACAATATAATATCGCTATATAACACCGTAATCCGAGAACGTACCTATTTGTCGAGCAAACAACGTTTATTTTATGAAACCAATAGCAGTAGCAATTGCTTCCATAAACCTGTATTTCACTTATATAATCCAAAGAGGTTAATAATTACATAAAATGAAATGTTTAACGTTGTTTCAACCACTAACAAACAAATCAATATAAACAACAATCACTTGTAACCACAACATACAATCATCATATGAAATCAATACAAATCAATTATCCATCCATAGCAAACAAACAAATGGTTTGTTCAGGTTCAGAAATTTTTAACCGCCTAGAATGAAAAATAAACTACCAAGTGCATCATTTAATCAACAGTCTTAGATGAACTCAATATATTATTCATACATCTTAAACAATTAGAAGTATCATATCCCAAACAACCCATAAACCAAAACAAACAATAATTTACAATGTACTTGAGTTATTCTTATTAAATTTCTTTCACAACAATTATAGTTTTTATTTTCCTTTTCATTTATACAAGGATTATTTCTTCAACTTACATTTATCTCTTACAAAATTTTATTCCCATTCATTCATTCAGTGTTTATTTCTTTTATTTTTCCTTTATTACTTACAAAAATTCATTTTCATTTATTCATATCATGTCAATTTCTTTTATTGCATTACATTCATTTTATTATTTACTTTAATTATAAATAGTTTCAATATTAACTTAAGTTCAAAATCCTTTACTTACAGTACTCATTTTCTATTTCATTTAATTAGTAGTATTACAATTTTAACTCAAGTTTATAACTATTTTCATATCAAATTTCTTATTTACAAAAGTAAATTTCATTGAACACTTCCATTGCATAAGTTTTACTTGCAAAAATTTCCATTACATATACTTTTAACATTTCCACTTTTATAATTGGTAAGTTATATACATGTCTTTAAGAATGCAATAGAAAGTTACACAAGTTTGGCTTACTTATTCTAATTAACTTAAGGTTCAATAGTGATCATTCCTTATTTTCATATTCTTTTCGTTTACAAGTAAAAATTTCAAATTCCTTGTATATTTCAGTTATAACTTAGCATATAATTTCTTATTTTCATTTAGAAGTTTCAATTATTAAATAGTTAAAATTTTATTCCATTACAATAATTGAAATCTCTAATTTATAGCAATTTAAGAACTAAATGCCGGATTCCATTTCAAATCATTTAAAATAATACATACATACATATATATATATATTCATAACTTTTATCCAATCATATTTAACCTTAAATTTTTTATTGGTTTATCAAAATAGATCTGTAGTAAAACTAATACAATGACCTTCCCACTTTGAAACTCGAAAACGAATGTCGATGATGCATGCACTCATCACCGAAATTATTTTCCAGCGACAGAGAAGGGAGTACAGAACTTATTTCTTTCCAAAATTTCATTAAAACAATTCTTTCAAATTATAGTGAAATATTAATATCAGAAAATACTTCTAAATAATATTATTATTGTATTCCAAAGTCATTCGAAAGAAATTTTCAAAACCCCCGGAACTTAAGTTCTAAATTTCCAATTTACATTTATTTTATTTTCAAATCTTATTTCCAGCCTATATTTATAAATTTCACTACCTAACAACCAATATATTACAACCAAATATATAATTTATAAAATTTATTATTTTATATACAGAAAATATATAATGGGCAAGATTATTTCATTTACCTATATTTCAAAACAAATATTGTGTTGGTCTGTCCTATTAAGTGTTTAGAAATCCCTATCGATGTCATAGCGTCCTATGCATCTACCAGAATTTATAAATACAAAACGGAACAAATTAACACAATATAAAACATTTTATAACACTAACAAATACGCTCTCTCATATATATATATATATACACACTTAACGACTCAACACAGGGTATTACCACCTTATTTAATATGAGTCAGACCCCACAAAGCTAAGGTTATCGCTAAACCAAAACTCTGATACCAACTGTAACATCCCGTCTTTTTGTACACTTTAAGCAGACACACATGTCGACTCAAACCATACAGAAGGGCGGATTGTTATTGGGTGAATAAGAAAAAGCAGAGAAAGAAAAAAAACAAAACAGAATCTCGCAGCGGAATGAGAAAATATAATAATCAAATAACTGTTCATGAAGTTGTATACAAAACATTTGATTATACTTATACAATACAAAATAAGAGTTACACATATCAGAGATAAATAAATAATGATAATGCAGCAGAACAGTATGATGTATAATGCACTGGAATAATATAGTAAATAATAGTAGTACAAACCTTCATCTTCGTCCTCCAGAAATAAGGTCTTCAAATCCTGAAATGCTCAAGCTAACCCGAGCGATTTGAAAAGACAAAACACACGAGTCAGAACTAAAAGATCTTATGTGAGTTAAATCAAAGGTAAATAAATATGAGTGTAAACGGCGTCGGAGATGTTTACGGGGTTTGACATCTCTTATCCAGTGTCTAACGTGAGTGCAGTAACTTAAGAGATGTTCGGGATTCACATTTCCTATGGATCCGTTAAACTATCTACTATGTAATACAATACGCTATTATAATATGTCTACAGTAATATAAACTATTAAAATAGCGTTAAGGCGTTACATTTTCTCCCTTAACATATTTTTATTTCCCATAGTCTATACAGTACCGTAATCCCGCCCGTACTGGACGTCATCAGAGGGCACTCCATAGGTATGGTACAAACCAAACTCGTAGAAGACGCGCTAGGGCAGGTGACATGACACAACTAGGCAATGCCAAGGTAGATATACCAATTACACTTCTGGACCGGTGATAACGCATAGCAGCTACTATCGGCCACCTCGGAACACACTCCCGAATCAAAAAAATCGAGGGGTGGCCACCAAATAAATCACAAAGTCAAAATATAGTATCGATGGAATGTGCCCGATCGGAGGAATGACCTCACTTAGCCCCTCAATTGCTCCTGTTTTAGCTACCTTAAGCTAACTCATGGGCGTCAGGTCCACGTATATACCTCATATAGGATCGTCGCCACCATCCTACTTCATTCTGGAATCTCCACCGCGCACACAGTTGTCAAAGTGGTTTTTGGTATCGACAGAGAGTATGCACATATCCGATCCCAGTCTCTTTAACAACCAAACGCTTATTTCACACCGGATGGTTCTTTTACATTTCCAAAACCATTTCATAATTGATATCAAAATATCATATTCAATTCAAATCATATCATTTTCGAAATCATTACTTACTTCCGAAATTATATCACATTGAAATCATAGTTTGAAATTATATCACATTGAAATCATAGTTCGAAATTATATTTCCTTTCAAAAGTCATATTTCCAAAATAGGTTAAACTCTCATTTCAAAATTATCATATTAAACCAAATATGCTATTTAGATCCCAACTTAGGTTATAATGTCACTTAACCACATTCACTTTAAAAATCGAGAATTTGAATATAAATCCATCCATTTTACTTGGTCTGGAATTTAGAAGAAAATAGTTTAAATAATTATAAATAGTTAATATAGATTTTAAAATAGATTAAATAGCTTTAAAATAGATTAATTAGATTTAAAATAAGTTAAAACAGGTTAATTAGTTTAAATAAATTATATGGTTTAAAATAGGTTAAAATGATTTAATATAATTAATATAGGTTAAAATAGTTTAATACTTTGAAATCTTAATAATTAGAACATTTTGAAATAATATATTTTTAAAACAGTTTTTATTAAAATATGAATTTGGAATTTATATCAAATTAAACTATTCATTTCATTCCAACACATTTTGACCATTACATTGTCCCAAAATCAAATTTCGCATTTTCCGATTCAGATTCTAAATAAATATTAAATTCAATATCGCTTAAATCCATGTTAAAACATCGATTTAATTACTCCAATTTCAATATATTTCAAAGTAATACTTCAACGATTTTAATAACTCAATTTTGATAAACTTCACTTGTATTTCCAATTCACTATACATTTCACTTTTTATTCCTTTAACCATTCCTTTAAAACAATTCAATCTTTTTATATAAAACATTCAATTTATATAAATCGGATTTTATTTCAAAAATATCATTTAATTCAAAGCAAAATTGAAGGATTCAAAATCAATTAAATTTAACCAATCCGGTGTCCGTATATAATTCTCTACCCTAGGGTCAACTGATACGGATATTTATCATTTCAATCCGAAATTTAAAATTTTATATTTACGGATATATATCATTCCAATTCGCAATCCCGAAAATATTAAATCCATAAAATCGCTCGAGTCTATCATTTCAACCCATAATGATTTTTCCTTAATCTAAAGATCATTCGAGTATGTATCATTTCTACCCATAGTGAACTTGCAGTTTATAACGAAATAAAATACAACATCCATTCATCCAATATCAACAATCAACATCCATTACAAACATCGTTCAAATCAATCAATAAATATCAATACAGAACTGATAATCAATAATAGGTATTTAACTGGCAATTTATATTCAATAATAAATTAAATAACAATTTAATTCAAATAAATTCAAATTAACTGAGATGATGATTTAAAATATACCAAACAGTCATAAATAAATTTCTAATCACATCATAAATTTAATTTAACAAATATAAGAAATTTTAGAAGTTGTGAGTGGGTTAAAACACCCACCTTTGAATTTAAATCCAATTTAAGCCCAAAATTCAAACGACCTCAGAATTTGTCCAAACAAGCGTCAAAGTGTCCGGAATTTCGATATGATCCCGGCAAAATAAACCGTGCCCAAATCCGAGTTCGTATGCAAAAGATATAAGCGTTAGAACATTTAAATTTTTAAATTTGAATAATAAAAAAATATTTTAAATTTACATACCACGTCAGCTATTCGTTTCCCACGCATCGAAACCCTAGGCCGAAAACATTGAGACCTCATTCCTATCTACCGCCGTACATACGAACTCCACCAGCTACCCCTCTCGCACGCAAGCACGCCGCCGCTACAACCGAGCCTCACCGACCACTACGCCTCGCCGCGCCGACCGAACGCCACCTACCTCGACCATGCGTCATCACCCAAACGCCCCAAAACAAGCAACCGCCGCCAACTACCCTAATCGAATTATTTCCATCAATCTAACCGTCCGATCGCCCTCCAACTTGCATGGATGCACTCCCCTCAGTCCTCTCTACAAGACTGTATCATTGATTTGACGATCCGTTGAAGTTGATCGACGATCGACGAACGGTCGAGAATAAATCACCCAATTCCGGCCACATAGAAGCCCGAATCGAAAAACGAACTTCGGATTTACCTACACTCGTCGAGAGCTTCAAATCGATATATAATTTGATATATATTGAGGAGTTTGAATTTTCGATTGAAATTTGATTTGAAATTGAATTGGGAATTTGTTTGTCTACCATTAAGAAGGAGAAGTGGACAGAAGATGTACGTACAGACAAATGACAATAAGAAGTGGCTAGGGTTTATAATGGGCTATTTATAGACAAAGCTGAAAATAGAATGGATGAACAAGATTGAATTGAAAATTTGACGATGAATGACCCGAAAAGCTTGTTTCGTTCCCGAAGCGGAAATGGGTCATCTCATATATCAAAATAGATGTTATCGATATTTTAAATTCAGTGGAATAGGTTTCAAGTTCAAATTCCATTGTATGAAGAAGTTATGTTGAAATCAGTTTATTTCAAATTAATTTCAATTGATTTTAATTAAATTGATTTCTTGGCGTTTCGAGCCCGTACGATCAAACGACAAGTCCGATCGTTATGAAACTTAAAATCCTATAATAATTCACCGTTACGGATCTGATGAAACTAGTTTCGTCGAAATCCGAGTCAGTGGCCAAAATGGCTATTTTCACGTTAATTAAATTAATTAATAATTAAATCACATTTTCAATTCTGATTCTATAATTAACAAATTTATCACTTTTGGTTACTTAGACATTTATAACAATTTAAAACAATTTTTCAGGTTAATTCAATGTTAATTATTTCAATAATTTCCATCCTTACTTCCAATTTCAATAAATTTAGTAATTATAAATCAAATGTCCAATAATTCCATTTAATTGACCTTTCATCCTATTATTCAATCCATTATTATCAAATGGGTGAAATTAACATTGGTTCATGATTTATTACACTAATATTCTCAAATTTCATCTTAATCTCCATTAACTCAATATTTAAATATTTAATTTCATTTATTTGCAATTAATCCAATTATTATAATTTGAATTCCAATAAATTAATTTTTTTTATTCTTTTAATTCAACTAATTGTCATAATATGAATAAAATTAACATTATTTCCAAATATTAACTTAATTTACATTAACGTAATATTTAATTATATTTATTGAAATTTATTTCCAATTTAAATTAACAGGCTAAATAGATATGTAACATACAATAGTTTGCCACAGTTAACCTTTAGTCACATTAATAAGCTTTTATTACTTACAAATCAATGTTACCATTTATTTTCATAATACTAATTTCATTCAATTTCCATTAACTATCTATTATTTCCTTGGTTAATCCAATATTTCATTCATTCACTTATATTCAATTTAAAACCAAGTATAGCATTTTTATTATTTCAATTAATTGGAATTTCATTCAGTTTATCAAAAAATTATTTTAATTAACATTGTTACATTTCATTTTAGTATTCATTTCATTATTACATTACAACTTTTTATTTCTTCCAATATTAAATAACAAGATTCATTAAATTAACAGATTAAATTATCGAAAATTTACGGGTTGTTACAAATAAGCTTATTACAAATGACAGCTGCCAGTTTTAATATGCGAAGTTGTAATAGAGTTATTACATTTTATAACTGTTTATGACAGTTGCAAGTGACCATTGCAGTAAAAAAAATTTACAAGGTTAAAACCAGTTGCAATATATTCTTTACAACTGTAAATGTCAATTGTAAATCTGTAACATTTATTTAAAAAGTATGACGCTGCAACTATTAAAGACAGTTGTAGTAAACTTTGGTATAACTATCTAAAATCGTTGTAATATGATTCAAACATAACTGTTTAAAACAGTTGTCATCTAATCTTTTGCAACTGTTTTTGATAGTTGCAAAACAAATGCAAAAATGAAAAAAAAACAATTAGCTGTAGCTTATATATCATAATACACCTATAACGGTATTTAATAATTTAATGACAAAAACACACAATTCAAAAGGCTAAATAAAATGACAATCTCAAATTTCTTACATTCCAAAATGCTAGAAAAGGTTACATTCATAAAGTTCGAACGTAGTACAACACATAATCCATAAATACATATCCAAGCGACAGTTCCAAAATATATTACAGCAATGAACTCCACTAAATGAACCCAATGCCAAGATGCGCGCTTGGATGATTGGTTTTGTTTTGCGGATACATACAACAATATTTGTACTTGTTATAAAAAGAATTGTCTACTTTCTAGTGAAATATCATGTTAAAGTGTGAATACAGTTTCTTAAATCAAGTATAATAAATTGAAACTTAGGCTATGCTTGGTTTACCGTTTTTAGTTTTGAGTTTTCGTCCATACAAAAATATGAACAACGCATGTGTATTATGAAAAATGGTCATTTTAGAAAACGAATTTAACACACAAAATAGAAAACAACTTTTTTTCATTTTTGGTGTTTTGAGAAAAACGGAAGCACGAGCAACAATTCATCCTTCCGTCGTTCCTCCATCCACTTCGTGGTCCCCTCCAATCTTCCGTTCATCTCTTTCAACCTCCTTTCATTCTTCTCATATTTTGTAATTAATGTTGAAAACTCAAAACATAAAATACAAAATAAACCAAACGACCCCTTATCAGATAAAATGTCTAGTGTTCATTTTTATTAAACTTAGTCTGTCCTAATTGTGATACCGGACTTAACATCCAATATTCATTTTTATTAAACTTAGTCTTCACGAGGTAAGATTTATAATTGAAATTGTGATATATTTGGTTTGATCTGGTAAATTTTGGCAATAAGAATTAAAAGACGAGAGAAAAAAGTTTGTTAAAATAAACAAGGAAGCTCAAATCTAATATCCCAATATCTTGAGGTGTTAAGTAAAAATACTTTCTCAAAACAGTCTAACATATACTGCAACTGCAAAACGTACAAGGGAACAAATAATATCAAATACAGTAATATGTAACCAAAAATCGATGACACAATCCTTCAGAAAGTTGGAAAATAATACATTCAACATACCTTACCATGTTTTGCCTTTGCCTCCACAATCTTCCAAAAGCAATATTCACTACATTAAGATACAAATTTAACACATTAATATTGTCAAGATGCACAGTTCTTTCATAAACTACTTCTTCTCTGATTGCTAGTCCTTTTATACCAACACAATAGTGTCAAATAATTATAAAACCAATAATACGTGGAAGATAAAAAAAGAATGATCATAAACAAAGGGCAAACCTAAAACTCATGTGTATACATACATAAATATTATTATATGCGTGAACTTGATTCTGAAATTTTAGGAATATTACGAAAATATATTAAATCATTATAACACAGTAGAAACAATCAGCTAATTCCAATGCATGTAAATAGTAATAATCTTCATATTTGTACTTCAATAATGAACAAAATAAACGTAGCATTGGCCTTTTATAACATGTTGGTTATATTTCCAAATGAAGTGGAAAAACTAGAAAGAAAAAAATTGCAGCTGTTGACATTTCTATGAAGGAAAGAGAAATACATAAATTGTCAAATTTTCCCATAGACAGAAGAAAATAGAGAAAAATATATAAGTAAATTGAATATTTCAAGGTCCATAATCTAGAAAAAACACTTTTAATGATTCGAGGGAAGAAAATCTAAAAAGGTTAATTTGATCCATTCTTTGTCTCATGTTCGTCTAAATAATTAAGTAAGAGCAATTTTATTACATAGATATGCATGCATGCATGCATGCATATGTGTGTGCATGCATATGTGTGTGTATCTTAGTAGCCGTTTGGTAACTTCTACCAATTATACTTTTAAGTGAAAGCAGCTAAAGTACTTGAAAGTAGCTGATTTCACAAATTGTGATGCAGCAGCGGATAATGAAAATGTATGACCTGTGAAAGTAGCAATCGACGGATTGAAGAATACCAAATGTCCAACTCTGTTGATCCAAAGATGCCGGAATCTAGCTATCCCAAACACGTTGATCGCGCACGATACCGTGTTTAAAGATCTACGATTCTTCGTACGTTGATCTAGCACATTAGATACCGTGAATCGGCTTCATCAGTCGTTGAATCGAGCGCACTCGATTACCGAAAGTGGAGATAAGAGATCACACTCAACTACCAATTTAATGAAAGCACAAAGCTAACAAACAAAAGTTTTATTCAAAATCAACTAAACTGTTACAAATGATACAACCCGTCTATTTATAGGCTTACAACTCACACGGTTCAACATTGACAACACTTAGGTCGTGAACGACCTACGACCTAAAATAATGCGACCTAAAAACCAGCGATTTACAACTCAACGACATAAGAACAACACACGACTTACAATATTTACATCTCAACACATTACAAACCATCACGACTTACGACCTAACATATGAGCGACCTAAAAATGTAAGGCAACGACTTAACTTCTCAGCGCATAAGGTCGAGCGACCTAAGGTGGATGCGGCTTAACCTTCAGCGACTTAAGAAATCAGCTTCTGGGATTCTTCACGCGACCTAACTTAGGTCGTAACTCGTTCACGCGACCTATCGTAGGTCGTAGCTCGCCTGAAAAAGAAAGCGGCATGTGAGAGTTAGGTCGCTCGCGACCTAAACTTGACTTGTTTCCATTGCTATATCGTAGCTCGCTTGAGCGACCTATCACGTTATCTCACGCGAGTGTCTTCCTGCTTAGCCCGTTAACTCGCCACAGACCTTCGTTATGTCGCGAGTCTCCACTAGGTCGCATCCGACCTAAAACACGTTGCTTGTTAGCTCACAAACAATCTTCACTAGGTCGTAATTCCTTATTATGCGACTCGTTAGGTCGCTCTTGACTCAAGATCTTGTTAGGTCGCTCGCGACCTAACACCTCATCAATCTGGGTCTCATTCTGGGCTGCATCATCCTTCCCTGGTTGGGAAAAATTCGTCCTCGAATTTACGCCCTCCTCTTCCACAACAAGCTCATCCCCATGATATGGTATAAGATGTTTAACATTAAACACGTCAGAAGTGTACACATCCTCCGGCAGCTTCAATTTATAAGCGTTTTCATTGATCCGTTTCACAATCGTTACAGGACCAATCTTTCGAGCTTTAAGTTTATTGTATGTTCCTACTGGAAAACGATCCTTCGTTAGTACAGCATATACGAAATCACCTTTATTAAATTCAACACTCTGTTGCTTTAGATCCGCAGATCGTTTATACTTTTCATTCGCCTTCTCCAATCGTTCCTGAACGATTTTATGGCATTCTGTCAATCTGTCAACAAAATCAACAGCCCGCTTAACTGTTCCCTTTGGTTGTGGTATTATCGTCAAATCCAACGACCCCTTTGGTAAGCTGGAATATACAATCTGAAATGGACTGAAACCCGTACTACGGTTTATAACATGATTATGAGCAAACTCCGCTTGACGTAACTTCATATCCCAACTCTTCAGATTATCCTTCACCAGGCACCGCAACAAATTTCCCAAAGATCTGTTAACAACTTCAGTCTGACCATCGGACTGCGGATGGTAAGCACTACTGAAATTTAGCTTTGTTCCCACCATTTTCCACAAACTCAGCCAAAAATGACTCAGAAATCTGGTATCCCGATCAGAAACAATGGATTCTGGTAAACCATGTAAGCGATGCACTTCTTTAAAGAATAATTCGGCAACACGGACGGCATCAGCTGTCTTCTTACAATTGATGAAATGTGCCATCTTCGAAAACCTGTCCACTACAACATATATCGAATCATTCCCCCTCTGAGTTCTCGGTAATCCCAAAACAAAATCCATACTGATATCAACCCATGGTCTAACCAGCACGGGTAACGGCATATACAATCCCGCATTCGTCGCTGTCCCTTTGGAAATTTGGCAAATATGACATCTCTCCACAAACCTTCCAACTTCCCGTTTCAACGAAGGCCAATAATAAGATTGAGAAATCAATTGCAAAGTACGATCTTGGCCCACATGACCTTCCTCATGCAACTCCTTTACAATCTTCATACGTAAGCTGCACTCTGGTATGCACAATCGATTCCCTTTAAAAAGAAAACCATCCACCATTACAAACTCATCCGTCTTCTCCTCCTTGACTTCATCTACAAACTTCGCAAAGTAAGGATCACCAACCAATAACATCAAACCCTGTCACTTCAACCTTCATTGTAGTCAACAAATGATTCCTTCGACTCAATGCATCTGCCACTCGATTCGTAATTCCCGACTTATGCTTCACCACAAATGTAAATTGTTGTAAGTACACAATCCACGAAGCATGCCTTGCTGCAATCTTGTCCTGTCCCTGCATATGCTTCAACGCCTCATGATCTGTATATAAAACAAATTCTTTATGAAACAAATAATGCCTCCAGTGTTTCACAGCTTGCACAATAGCATAAAATTCGACATCATAAGTATTATATCTCATCTTTGCTCCCATTAGCTTCTCAATGAAATATGCAATAGGACGTCCTTTCTGACTCAACACCCCTCCAATTCTAACTTTAGATGCATCAGTATGTAGTTCAAACAACAACTGAAAATCTGGTAATACTAGAATGGGTGCTGTCGTCAAAAGCTTCTTGATCCACTCAAAAGCAACCCCTGCTTCCTCTGACCATAAAAATTGTTTCCCCTTCATACAATCAGTCACCGGTGCCATCACGCTACTGAAGTGTGGAATGAACCTTCGGTAGAATGACGCTAAACCATGAAAACTTCTAACTTCGGTTATCGTCCTGGGTTGTGGTCAATTTCTGATTGCTTCAACTTTATTCTGATCCACCCGTATACCTCCTCCTGATATAACATACCCCAAAAATAAAACACTATGCGTCATGAACACGCATTTCTTCGTTGCAGCATAAAATTGTTCCTATCGCAGTACCATCAACACTTCTCTCAGGTGTTGCAAGTGTTCTTCTGGACTTCCACTATATATCAGTATATCATCAAAATACACCACCACAAACTTCCCAATAAAAGGTCTAAAGATTTGATTCATCACCCGCATAAATGTACTCGGTGCATTCGAAAGACCAAACGGCATAACCAGCCATTCGTACAACCCTTCTCTCGTCTTGAATGATGTTTTCCATTCATCCCCTGGTCTGATTCGAATTTGATGATAACCACTCTTCAAATCAATCTTCGAAAAGATAGTAGCTCCACTAAGTTGATCCAACAAATCATCCAATCTTGGCATATGGAATCTATATCTCACAGTAATCTTATTCAACGCCCGACTATCAGTGCACATCCTCCACGTCCCATCCTTCTTCGGTACTAACAATGCTGGTACAACACATGGACTTAAACTTTCCTGCACACGCCCCTGTTCAAGCAATTCTTCCACTTGCCTTCTCAACTCCTCATGTTATTTTGGACTCGTTCTGTAGTGTGGTCTATGTGGCAACACAGCTCCTGGAACAAGATCAATTTGATGTTGAATGTCTCTCAACGGCGGTAACTCCGTTGGTAGCTCCTCAGGAAATACATCGTCAAACTCTCCCAGCACTGGTTTCACTTCTTCAGGAATCTCAACCACTTCATGACTCTCCCGTCCAATCAACAAGAACACTTCAGGCTCCTCCTCTACTTCCTTAACAAACTCCTTCAATGATAACAAAGTTTTCAACTCTTCAATCTCCTCCAACTTGCTTTCTTCATGTTGTCGCTTCTTAGGAATTAAAGTAATCTTTGTACCCTCAAACATGAAACTGTAATTGTTAGCATGTCCATCATGTTGCACAGCCCTATCATACTGCCATGGTCTCCCCAACAACAGATGGCATACATCCATGTCTACAACATCACACCAAATTTCATCCTTGTATTTCTTCCCAATTGAAAAATTAA
This sequence comes from Allium fistulosum, assembly GCA_030737815.1. NCBI lineage: Eukaryota > Viridiplantae > Streptophyta > Magnoliopsida > Asparagales > Amaryllidaceae > Allium > Allium fistulosum. The sequence continues at coordinate 930,279,353 of CM060906.1, forward strand.
CACAAGCTCTTCGTCCAACTTTCACCTCCCCACCTTTCCTCAACCAAGCTAACTTGTAAGGTTTTAGATGCTTCTCTGTCTTCAATGATAATTTCTTCACAGCCTCTGTAGAGATAATGTTGTCACAACTTCCTGCATCAATAACAAACTTGCAAACCCTTCCCAAGATCGATAGTACATGTTGATTGAAAGATGTTACTCCTCAACCAACTAGTTTCCTCCTCCTGTTTTGGTGTTAAACACGACCTCTTCATCATCAATGAACACCCTTCATCTCCCGACACATTCTCTTCCTCCTCATCATGTAGTGAATTAGAACAATCAGCTTCTACCTCATCTTCCTCTACCTCAGCAATCATCGTTCGCTTCTTTGGCTTCGTACATTCATTGCTTTTGTGACCCACCTCTTGACAATTGAAACATTTGATACCACTATTGATTCTGGTCTTAGCAACTTCATTAACAACCGGTTTTGCAACAGCCTTCGAAACATTCACATTGTTACTATCCCCTTTCATTGGATTGTTGGAATTTGTAAACACACCACCCCCTCTCCTGCCTTGCTTCTCCCAAGCTAGAGCCTTTTGATGTGCATCAGCCACAGATCTGGGATCAAACATATTCACCATATCTTGTATCTGCATTCTCAACCCTCCAACAAATCTAGCTGTCAACTGCTCCTCCGTCTCCATGATGTCATTCCTTGCAATTAGCTGATAGAACTCATCCGCATAATCGTTCACAGACTTTGTCCCCTGTCTCAGATTCTGCAATCGTTGATACATAAGGGACTGATAATTGTAAGGTAAGAAAGTAGCTTTCATCAACTTCTTCATCTTATCCCAAGGTTCAATCTTTGACTTTCCCATCCTTTTCCGCGTAAGTTTAGTTTGCTGCCACTATGCCATAGCTCTTCCTTTCAAACGTGTAGCAACTAACTTTACCCTTCGATGCTCAGGAACCTCCTTAAAGTCAAAAATTTCTTCCACATTAGACAACCAATCCAAAAACTCCTCAGCCACCATTCCTCCCTTGAATTCTAGAATTTCAGTTTTCATCCCCGATTCCCATCGACGATCATCCTCAACATCCCGATATGCATTTCATCCTTGGTCTCGATCTCGATAATGATTATTGCTTCTATCACTCTCTTCATCATATTCACGTGTATTTCGATATCGATCTCGACCATCAACATCCCTATGATCTCGCATATCTCTTCTACTTTGTCTGTCATCATCACGGTATGGTTCATGTTCAAACTCACGTGGAGTTCTTCTCTCTTCATCTCTATACTCGTGATGTTCTCTCCTCATCGAAACTGATGATTCTCTTCGACCTCGATCAGATTGTGGCGATACCCTTCTCGCTTCCGTAACCGATGGCGAAACCCTGTTTCCTCCATGGTTCGAGATTGGTGACCTCCTTCTTTGACCTTGATTCATATCATTCATCAATTTCTCTAATCTTCCAATACCTTCATCTAACTTCTCATTGAATTTGTTACTTATGCGTTGTTCAATTTGTTCGGCATCTTCCCTCTTGTACAAATCTTCAATATTTTGATGTCGATTAGCTCTTCTTGGCGGCATTGTCAAATGAAACAAACTTCAACTCTCGGCTTGAATAACAAATATAATACCAAAAGATGCACGACCTTCAACTTCAAATTGAACTTCACACTTCAACTCAACTCTTGGCCTTGATAAAGTGATGCACGGCTTCTCTAGCTCTCGGCTCTAAACTTCAAAACTCTTCAATAGAATTGGCTCCAAGACTCGGCTTAGCTATGATTGGCTAAGTCTAGCTCCGATACCAAATGATGCAGCAGTGGATAACGAAAATGTATGATCTGTGAAAGTAGCAATCGACGGATTGAAGAATACCAAATGCCCAACTCCGTTGATCCAAAGATGCTGGAATCTAGCTATCCCAAACACGTTGATCGCGCACGATATCGTGTTTAAAGATATACGATTCTTCGTACGTTGATCTAGCGCACTAGATACCGTGAATCAGCTTCAGCAGTCGTTGAATCGAGCGCACTCGATTTCCGAAAGTGGAGATAGGAGATCACACTCAACTACCAATTTAATGAAAGCACAAAGCTAACAAACAAAAGTTTTATTCAAAATCAACTAAACTGTTACAAATGATACAACCCGCCTATTTATAGGCTTACAACTCACACGGTTCAACATTGACAACACTTAGGTCGTGAACGACCTACGACCTAAAATAATGCGACCTAAAAACCAGCGATTTACAACTCAATGACATAAGAACAACACACGACTTACAATATTTACATCTCAACACATTACAAACCATCACGACTTACGACCTAACGTATGAGCGACCTAAAAATGTAAGGCAGCGACTTAACTTCTCAGCGCATAAGGTCGAATGACCTAAGGTGGATGCGGCTTAACCTTCAGCGACTTAAGAAATCAGCTTCTGGGATTCTTCATGTGACCTAAATCTCCCCGCGACCTAACTTAGGTCGTAACTCGTTCACGCGACCTATCGTAGGTCGTAGCTTGCCTGAAAAAGAAAGCGGCATGTGAGAGTTAGGTCGCTCGCGACCTAAACTTGACTTGTTTCCATTGCTATATCGTAGCTCGCTTGAGCGACCTATCACGTTATCTCGCGCGAGTGTCTTCCTGCTTAGCCCGTTAACTCGCCAGCGACCTTCGTTATGTCACGAGTCTCCACTAGGTCGCATCCGACCTAAAACACGTTGCTTGTTAGCTCGCAAACAATCTTCACTAGTCGTAATTCCTTATCATGCGACTCTTTAGGTCGCTCTTGACTCAAGATTTTGTTAGGTCGCTCGTGACCTAACACCTCATCAATCTGGGTCTCATTCTGGGCTGCATCATCCTTCCCTGGTTGGGAAAAATTCGTCCTCGAATTTGCGCCCTCCTCTTCCACAACAAGCTCATCCCCATGATATGGTATAAGATGTTTAACATTAAACACGTCAGAAGTGTACACATCCTCCGGCAGCTTCAATTTATAAGCGATTTCATTGATCCGTTTCACAATCGTTACAGGACCAATCTTTCGAGCTTTAAGTTTATTGTATGTTCCTACTGGAAAACGATCCTTCGTTAGTACAGCATATACGAAATCACCTTTATTAAATTCAACACTCCGTCGCTTTAGATCCGCAGATCGTTTATACTTTTCATTCGCCTTCTCCAATCATTCCTGAACGATTTTATGGCATTCTGTCAATCTGTCAACATAATACCCCATACAATGTTGATTAATTGATTATATATTCACGACAAGATTAATGGTTTACAATTTTTTAGTTCTAGCAGGGGCCCCTAATGCTATTTATAATTGAATGATATGTTGTGTAGTCACCAAAGGCATCCTGTTTCCTATTATCGTATGGTGACTAATGACAATTTTAAGCAGTTACCAAATGTTTCAGATGGAGCCTTTACAGAAATAAATGACATTAAGACATGCTTACTAGATAGACTGGAGTGCAATGGACATAGCCTATGTTTCTTAAAAGAAAATCTAACTAATAATAATCACATTTAAATTTCAAAGGTGATTAAGAATATACATAACTTATGAAGCAGACTCAAAATCAACCTATCATTATGCTAAAAAGTGTAGCTTCTACAATGATTTTTTGACTGTAAGAATACACAAAAAGATTCGAATGATTAACTCCATTAAGAAAAAGTGAAAAATTTAAAACTACACAAAAGCCTATATAATAGTATAACATATTATTATGGATAAATTTTCTATTTAGGCCACTTTTGCAAACTTATTACACATTTAGACCAGTTGCAAAACTTATTACAAAACTATGCCAGTTTTGCCTACATAAGCTGCCACATATACTAGCGGCATGACATTTCAAATACCGCCAATACACGTTTTAATGGAAAACAATCTGGCGGCATTTGAGATGCCGCTAGTGTGCAGCATTTGATATGCCGCCAGTTTGCGGCATTTCAAATGCTCCCATGTTGTTTGCCTGTTGTTTAAGACAGTCTTCTCTTTCATTCATCACTCCATCCTCAAACTCAAAAAATCTCAAATCCTATCCCCCAATTCTTCCAAAATCAATATTCTCACTCAAAAACTTGTTAAAGTAGGCTAGAAATTGAAGAATGACTTTCTCATCTTCTCAAGTACCTCATATAGGTTTGTATTCTTCCATTTGTATCTCAAATTTAGAATTTTTGATTTTAGGGTTAAAAAAAAGTTAGTTTTGTAGGTATAAATCTTTATTTCTATGCTACAATGAAGTAGTTTGTGCACGTAGAACATTTGTTTGATTGGCTGTTGATTATATATAAGGATCGTTTAGGTTATAAATTTGATTTGGTTATGTTATTGTGGTAGAATATGAAGAAATGACACCCGGACTGATTGATGATAGCGTTCTTTACTTACAAGCTCAACACCGCACAAACAATAACGATTTGATGGAGGTGCATATTGATATAATTTTCTTGCATTTTGCAATCTGTTAGTAAATGACATAATAGCTTGCATTTTGTTTTAATTCTTGACAGGCGATTGAGCCGAACGGCTTCATTGACCATTCTTCGACTTTAAAGCTTGTCACGTCAGTTCATCCTGGTGTGTTGGAACTTTTAGATAGGGCTGAATTCGGTGTTATTCATAAGTTGGGATGCACATAGCTCGATCGTAATCTTCTGATGGCGTTCATCGATAGATGGAGACCTGAGATGTCTACATTTCACCTCAGAGTAGGTGAATGACCATCACATTAAAAGATGTAGTTGTGTTGTTTGGATTTTCGATTAGCGAGGATCCCATTGTAAAACCCAATTTCCCAAGAAATTATATAGATTTGTGTGAGCCCTGGCTTGGCCTATCTCCTTCAGAAGACGTGAGATGGGGGAATGAGTCGATAGTGGCCACTTGGTTTAGGAAGTAGTTGGCCGATGATATTCCCCATCATGCCTCTCCAGTGCAGATAGCCCAGCGCGCCTGTGCTATTATTTTGCACATAATCACTAAACGTCTTTTTTGCGATTGATCGAAGGTTCGAGCGGCCCTTTAATGGCTCCCGCTCTTAGAAAACTTCGATTCTTGTCGGCAGTATTCATAGGGAAGTGTGGTGCTAGCTTTCACTTATACAGAGCTTACTGTGGCGTTGGTACAATAGTCTATTGGTGGTTGTATGATTCTAGTTCAGGCACGGTCGTAGTTATTCATTAATTCATATTTGCACATGTCGTAAACATTAATGAAATACAACTTATACTCTAGCAGTTATGGTCTTGGACTTATCTTCCGGTCGGTCGTATAACTATGAAGAGACCAATAATTGGCAATTCGAAACCATACGGATCGAGTTAAAATATTGTTGGTTATACGGTTGTATCAACTTATACACTTTGAATAGTTTGTATAAATTGTTTCTATTTTAGGTGGATTGGACCGAAGAATACCAAAATGGCTCCCATATAGAATTTGGCGTCCTACCGGAACGAGTTTGATGTCTTGTACTATAACAAAGTTGCATGGACTCCATACACTAAGGTAGAGCTTGATGCTCTTCCGGCTCTGTGCACCGAGGCAAGGTAGTTATGGCGGGCAAAACTGATGATATTTTTCTTTGGCGATCTAGCATACCATCTTCCAGATAAAGTGATGAGGTAGTTTGGTCTTCGCCAACATTTACCGTATCCTGCTCCATATTATACTCTTCCATATGGTGAAGATGAGTTTGAAACGATGATAGAGTTATGGAATAACCGCTTCTTAGTTGCGAAAGATGAGCAAGAGATCACGCTGACTGATGAGGAGTACAATAGTTAGTATTGGAATATCACTCGGCGTTATGTGTTAAGAAGACGAGAGGAAGTGCCTGAGTAAGATGTTGCTCCATACACTACAAGAGCTCCGCGTGAACGGAATGTGGTACGTATTTAAATTGACAATTTTTAAGGTAGCTATAAAATCAATAATGGTATATGTTATATGCATGCGGATGGTATGTATCGTATGTTGGACATAGTCGATGAGCTTGTGGAGGAGATTCCTGAAAAAAGCAAGACGAAATGCTTCTCGCTCAAACAAATTCTACGATCATGTTTGTTGAATAATAAGATGTGACGCCCCACCTCTATGCTCACAATAACAAAGAGTATTAAAAGAAATACTGTCTGTTATTACGAAGAATAAGGCTGGATAGGAGCGACCATCTGTAGTTGGCCTTACACTAGTATTGGTTACCTCGATAGGAGTGGTATATATTTTTCATTTTTCGTCTCTTATTTATTTACTCCCATCGACATACCCAATTCTAGTATAAAACGAACTACGACGGTTCATAATAGTTTAGGACAATGTATATAATAATAACACAGATAATAAAATGCGGAACACAGATAACAAAAATCTCATATATATATAACTGATGTCAGTTACAATACATTTAACACAATACATATGATACAACTACAACTGTCGACTCTGGAAGTTATATATACAAATACATTATCAACTAATGTACATGAACACATATCAACCTAAATCAGTACACTGACTACTACAAAAAGATGCAGACCACTTCAAAAGATATAAAAAGTCTTCGTAGCTCAAACAGCAGCCCAAAGCAAGATATCTACAACCTGAAATAACTCGGGTCTAACCCGAGTATTAAATTCAAAAGAAAATAATACACGGGTCAGTCTAATTCAAACTCAGTTATTAAAGCACAGAAGCAATAATAATCAAATATCAAATAGACGACAGTCACATAAATCTCGTATATCCAACTACTCGATAAGAGAATCGGATAACGGCAGATATAACACTAAACAGTGTTAAACAACATATCAGCAGATCCAAATCATCAATAAAGATAGATAAAAAGATTATCAATGAATATAATTTTAGAAAACAACAGAATTGCTTAAACAGCAATTAACAACCAAATCTAATTATTAAATAAATAATTAGAAAATCTCAAAGTGGTTAAATAAAACCAAACTCTGTGTGGCTGCAGTACACGCACGCGTGCACTGCCTCGCCACTACAGTACGTGAAATCATCACAATAGTGAATACTAACAGTAATCAAAACTGCAGAGATCAAAGTGAAACCCAAGCCAACAATACCGCGTAAACAACAAAAATCTAATTATCAGTATGATAATTAGAAAACACATAATCTAACTTATCTAAAAGATAATTAGAAATCAAAAAAAATCATTAGATTAAACCAAATCAAAATACAACTTCAAAATATTGAATTGAACCAACGAAACAATTCAACAATCGAAATATCAATTAAAACTGTCACTTTTGCTAGGGCTGCAGGACACGCACGCGTGTACTGCCTCGCCACTACAATAATGCTAGTGAAACACAAACCAAAAGAGTGACATACACAAAGATATAACAAGTATGCACTGTAAAACTGGATAGTGCACCAAAGACAAGGTAGCACAGCAAGCATCTACCAAAATTTGTTGCAACAAGATGCAATAGTAAAATGAAACAACTCAACAATGCTCGAGACCAAGACAAAGTACACAATAGTGCACAAAGTACAAACTGCAACTAAAACCAGTAAATGTCATCATGACTCGAAATGTAAATGAAGGTCTGTAACCACTGCCTTGATAGTCCTAGTGACATCACAGACTCAATCAAATCTACATATGCAGCATAAAGCAACAGTGTATATAAAAGTGTTGCAAGACCAGTACGACCAAGTAGGAAGTGAATCAAATCAAAGAGTAAAATATGAACCAGCATGGTACACTACTAGTGCAACAGTAGTATCAAAATGATCAAGACCAATACCACTGGTTCAAGTGAAATCAAGACAAGTCAGTGACAAAATGAAGTGCTCCAACTAGAAAGTAAAATTGGAACAATCACAAACAATATCTATTGCACTGCCTCAACAATCAAAGTATCATCGATAAAGTGAAACTACATGTACACATGAATGACCAGTCAGTGCTAACATAAAGTTAACAAGTATGCAATAGTAGCGAACATGTATATGGTCAAGTTCAATATTACTGCAACACAAATCAATGAAGAAAACAAGACTGGCAACAAAATGCTCCAATGAACAACAAAAGTGAAAGAGAGGTAGCAACAAGTATCAGGAACAAAGGCAAATACCACATGAATGCTACAGAACTCAAGGCAACAACTCAATGAAGTACCCAAACCAGGATCAACATTAAATACAAATATATATGTGTATATGTATATATATATATATATATATATATGTACACACATACATACCTATATCAAACGAAACAGGACCAGCAATTGACCAGACAGATATGTAAATATATGCAATGCGTAGCAATTGTCAGATCATAAGAAAGTGACAATGATCAAGTCAGAATCAAGCTAGAAGTTCAACCAAGACAAGGTACAGTTCAAACCTTGACAACCAAGTAAACGAAACAGGTTAGTAAAGGTTTATTGAAGCCAGAAGCAACAGGGTAGCCAAACTCGAAGTCAAGCGATAAAACAAGTCTCAGTCTTCAAATTTTAACAAAATCAAGTGGCCGAAGACGATAGAGGGCCAAAGTCGAACAAAACACATCATCAAACTCAATTTCGAAAATCAACAAAGCCGTGGGTAACCCAAAATCGAACCAAACATGAAAATGTAGACAACTACAAAATCAACATCGTTCAAACGAGATCAAAGGACCGAAGTCAAGTGAAACCGAGGTGACCACGAAAACCAACAATTCCAGAAAACCCAAACAAGCAAGGAGTCGAACCATATCGCAGTTTAAAATTGCATAAAAACAGAGAAACCAACAACATTCAAATGATTGAATTGAATTAGATGTGAGTGATGGACACTCACCTTTGTCGAAACGAAGACGAGCATGGCTAATCGGAAGGAGACGCGAACGATACTATCAATCGACGAAAGAAAGTGGAGCTACGGCCAGCAGCGCCTTCGAATTCCTGAAGCCCCAATTTTTTAAAAAGGGGGCGAACGAATGAACGCCATTTTTCTTTCTTTGTTTAGACTTAGGGTTTTCTTTTTTTTTCACGAAAATGAAATGGGCACCGGTTAAAAAACGAACGAGAATATATAAAAGGGGGATCGGTTATAAGCTTTTGATGATCAAGTCAGCCCTAAGCAAAGATACGGGGACCAAAATACAATCGAAAGCCCGAATAACCGCTTAACCATTGATTAATACAAAGGATTTTAACCTGAATTTAAAAATTCCAACAGCAATTAACAACCCAATTTAATCGTCTAACAACGATAATCAATTGATACGAAACCCCGAGTTGTTACAGACTCCCCTCCTTATAAAAATTGCGTCCCCGCAATTTTCATAATTACAGGGGTCAATAACAATTATCTTTCTAACATAAACTTGTTAAGCTAGAAAAATAAATGTCGAGAACACAAACGCCAAAGAAATCTTCTAATTCCATAAAGGAAATTCGCAAATCCTCAACAAAATCTAATTATCAATAGATAATCAGAAAACAGCAAAACTGGATAAATACAATTATCAGCAATATTCAATTATCAACTAGATAATTAAAATACAGAAAATCACAGAGCAGCAATATCTAATTATCGATACGATAATTTAGAAAACAACAAAATCTAATCATCAACAAAGATAATTAGAAAACAAAATTCGCAAATCGCAAAACTGCAAATATCTAGTTATCCAACAGATAAATAGAAAACACGAACTTCATAATCAGCAAACTATAACTATCAACAGAGATAGATAGAAAACAGCAATTCAATAAAATCAACATAATCTAGACTCAATTAGAGACTAGAAAATCTCATATCAGCAAAACTAGCACATATCCGATTATCAAAAACGATAATCAGAAAACACAACTATGTAATTAACAAAACGACAATTAGAAATCTCAAATCAACAAATATCCAATTATCAAAAACGATAATCATAAATCTCAAATCAACAAATATCTAATTATCACAATTTGATAATCAAATTTCAAATATCTAATTATCACAAGCGATAATCAGAAACAACTAATATCTAATTATCAAAAACGATAATCAGAAATCAACAAATATTCAATTATCAAAAACGATAATCAAATTTCAAATCAACAAATATTTAATTATCAAAACGATAATCAAATCTCAAATATCTAATTATCTCAAGCGATAATCAGAAATAACAAATATCCGATTATCAAAAATGATAATCAGAATCTCAAACAGAAATCTCAAATCAACAAATATTTAATTACCTATACGATAATTAAATCTCATAACAGTAAATATTTAATTTATCGATATGATAATCAAATCTCAAATCGACAAATATTTAATTATCAAAACGATAATCAAATCTCAAATCAACAAATATTTAATTACCACAAACGGTAATCAAATTTCAAATCAACAAATATTTAAATATCAAAACGATAATCAAATCTCAAATATCTAATTATCTCAAGCGATAATCAGAAACAACAAATATCTGATTATCTAAAACGATAATCAAAAACAACAAATATCCGATTATCAAAAACGGTAATCAGAATCTCAAACAGAAATGTCAAATCAACAAATATTTAATTACCTATACGATAATTAAATCTCATAACAGTAAATATTTAATTATCGATACGATAATCAAATCTCAAATCGACAAATATTTAATTATCAAAACGATAATCAAATCTCAAATCAACAAATATTTAATTACCACAAACGGTAATCAAATTTCAAATCAACAAATATTAATTACCACAAACGGTAATCAAATTTCAAATCAACAAATATTTAATTACCACAAACGGTAATCAAATTTCAAATCAACAAATATTTAGTTACCACAAACAGTAATCAAATTTCAAATTAACAAATATTTAATTACCACAAACGGTAATCAAATTTCAAATCAACAAATATTTAATTACCACAAACGGTAATCAAATTTCAAATCAACAAATATTTAATTACCACAAACGGTAATCAAATTTCAAATTAACAAATATTTAATTACCACAAACGGTAATCAAATTTCAAATCAACAAATATTTAATTACCACAACCAATAATCAAATTTCAAATCAACAAATATTTAATTACCACAAACGGTAATCAAATTTCAAATCAACAAATATTTAATTACCACAAACGGTAATCAAATTTCAAATCAACAAATATTTAATTACCACAAACAGTAATCAAATTTCAGATCAACAAATATTTAATTACCACAAACAGTAATCAAATTTCAAATCAACAAATATTAAATTATCAAAAACGATAATCAAATCTCAATTCCACAAATATTTAATTACCACAAATGATAATCAAATCTCAAATATCTAATTATCACAAGCGATAATCAGAAACAATAATTATTTAATTATCACAATCGATAATTAAATCTCAAATATCTAATTATCACAAGCGATAATCAGAAACAACAAATATCCGATTATCAAAAACGATAATCAGAAACAATAAATATCTGATTATCAAAAACGATAACCAGAAACAACAAATATTTAATTATCACAATCGATAATTAAATCTCATAACAGCAAATATTTAATTACCGATACAATAATTAAATCCCATAACATCAGATATCTAATTACCTGCAGATAATTAGAAACAACAAATATCTAGAAATCAATTAAGAAGACTAGAAAATCAACATAAAAGCTTGGATCGATCCCATCAGATGGCGAGTTTTTAGTTCGCCGCATGTGCATCTCTAGAGTGGCCGAAGCCTACCAAGTACTCAACATAATTTTGGCGCCCATCAGATGACCCGAAGGTCCGCAGAGTGACCCGAAGGTCTAGTACTGGTATTTGACCCAAAGGTCCATCAGAGTGACCTGAAAGCCCAACAAATGACCCCGAAGGTCCAACAAATGACCCGAAGGTCCAACATAGTGGCTCGAAAGCACACAAAACATCAGAATCATCAAAACATCAAATATTTCAATTAACGAGTCTGGAATTAACCGAATTAGCAAACACACATGTCCCATACCACGTGTTTTACTAAATCGTTGATTCTCTTCATCGTTTCCTTGAAAGTGCAAAATTGTGTATTTTTGTAAAAATACATTTTACATTCTCAAACGGACAAGTCCGGAATTAAGCGAATCAGTAAAAGAAAGGGGTCATAGTCCTCGATTTTGCTGAAACGTTTAAATCGCTTCCTCATTCTTTTGAAAGCGCAAAATATAAAATTCCTGAAAACAATTTTATTTATTTTATAAAAATAACAATTCACATTCTCAACTGGACAAGTCCGGAGTTAAGCGAATCAGTAAAAGAAAGGGGTCATAGTCCTCGATTTTGCTGAAACGTTTAAGTCACTTCCTCATTCTTTTGAAAGCGCAAACTGTTAAAATTTTTATAAAACAATTTTCATTTTAAAACAATTTTCAGAACACGTGATTAAAACAGCAAATCAGTAACAATTTCGATAAGGAAATTGTACTTCTCAAAATACCGTAAAAATGGGTCACAAATCAGCATTGCGGTATAACCGCTTGAAAATCCACTTTTAAACTTTGACGGTTACTGAAGTCAAAGCGACAATAATTTTTAAACGTCAAAATCTCATCAAAATAATTCACATCAAAATGTAACAACAGTGAATTTTCATTCATTAAAATTGTCAATAAAACACCGTGCTTCAAAAATATAGCACTGGTGTAAAAATCCCGTTATAAAAATAACGGCAACAAAATACGTTTCATAACCAAGCATCGGTTCAACGTAAAATTAATGCAGTAACGTGAAATTCATATTTGCACGCACACTACAATATAAACAAAGAAATTACTCTATTATCTTCAATGAAAATAATTCAAAACAGCTAAATCTAATCAATATATCATTAGCATAAAAGAAAACCAGCAAAGATCTCAACAAAAATCACATAACTGCAATCGTTTAGAATCCTCAATTCGGATTCGAAATTCTCAAGGAAACAAAATAAACACAGCTATGTAAACAACAAATGAAATTTATTTCAATTTCATATTTCGATTTTTAAATCAAAAAGATTATCAGTTGTACTCAGCGAAGACAGTTTCACTGTTTCCCCTGCGCACTTTGATAAACAGAACACAATTTAATCAAATCAACAAAACACAGTTTCACTTTTATTTTTAATTAAAGATATTTAAAATTTTCATCATAATTTCAAAACTTTAGTTTTGACTCAAAGCACAAATAAAACATCAACCAATAGTTGTAACATATGTTCCATCTAAGTTATGTTTTATATTATGTCCATATTCCCCAAGCTCTTATACCAACTGTGACGCCCCACATCTATGCTCACAATAACAAAGAGTATTAAAAGAAATACTGTCTGTTATTATGAAGAATAAGGCTGGATAGGAGCGAGCATCCATAGTTGGCCTTACACTAGTATTGGTTACCTCGATAGGAGTGGTATATATTTTTCATTTTTCATCTCTTATTTATTTACTCCCATCGACATACCCAATTCTAGTATAAAACGAACTACGACGGTTCATAATAGTTTAGGACAATGTATATAATAATAACACAGATAATAAAATGCGGAACACAGATAACAAAAATCTCATATATATATATATATAACTGATGCCAGTTACAATACATTTGACACAATACATATGATACAACTACAACTGTCGACTCTGGAAGTTATATATACAAATACATTATCAACTAATGTACATGAATACATATAAACCTAAATCAGTACACTGACTACTACAAAAAGATGCAGACCACTTCAAAAGATATAAAAAGTCTTCGTAGCTCAAATAGCAACCCAAAGCAAGATATCTACAACCTGAAATAACTCGGGTCTGACCCGAGTATTAAATTCAAAAGAAAATAATACACGGGTCAGTCTAATTCAAACTCAGTTATTAATGCACAGAAGCAATAATAATCAAATATCAAATAGACGACAGTCACAGAAATCTCGTATATCCAACTCCTCGATAAGAGAATCGGATAACGGCAGATATAACACTAAACAGTGTTAAACAACATATCAGCAGATCCAAATCATCAATAAAGATAGATAAAAAGTTTATCAATGAAGATAATTTTAGAAAACAACAGAATTGCTTAAATAGCAATTAACAACCAAATCTAATTATTAAATAAATAATTAGAAAATCTCAAAGTGGTTAAATTTAACCAAACTCTGTGTGGCTGCAGTACACGCACGCGTGCACTGCCTCGCCACTACAGTACGTGAAATCATCACAACAGTGAATACTAACAGCAATCAAAACTACAGAGATCAAAGTGAAACCGAAGCCAACAAAACCGCGTAAACAACAAAAATCTAATTATCAGTACGTGATGGAAAAAAGAAGGCCAAAAAACTTCGGAGACCAGATTGATGATAATTAGAAAACACATAATCTAACTTATCTAAAAAATAATTAGATATCAATCAAAATCATCAGATTAAACCAAATCAAAATACAACTTCAAAATATTGAATTGAACCAACGAAACAATTCAACAATCGAAATATCAATTAAAACTGTCACTTTTGCTAGGGCTGCAGGACACGCACGCGTGTACTGCCTCGCCACTACAATAATGCTAGTGAAACACAAACCAAAAGAGTGACATACACAAAGATATAACAAGTATGCACTATAAAACTGGATAGTGCACCAAAGACAAGGTAGCACAGCAAGCATCTACCAAAATTTGTTGCAACAAGATGCAATAGTAAAATGAAACAACTCAGCAATGCTCGAGACCAAGACAAAGTACACAATAGTGCACAAAGTACAAACTGCAACTAAAACCAGTAAATGTCATCATGACTCGAAATGTAAATGAAGGTCTGTAACCACTGCCTTGATAGTCCTAGTGACATCACAGACTCAATCAAATCTACATATGCAGCATAAAGCAACAGTGTATATAAAAGTGTTGCAAGACCAGTACGACCAAGTAGGAAGTGAATCAAATCAAAGAGTAAAATATGAACCAGCATGGTACACTACTAGTGCAACAGTAGTATCAAAATGATCAAGACCAATACCACTGGTTCAAGTGAAATCAAGACAAGTCAGTGACAAAATGAAGTGCTCCAACTAGAAAGTAAAATTGGAACAATCACAAACAATATCTATTGCACTGCCTCAACAATCAAAGTATCATCGATAAAGTGAAACTACATGTACACATGAATGACCAGTCAGTGCTAACATAAAGTTAACAAGTATGCAATAGTAGCGAACATGTATATGGTCAAGTTCAATATTACTGCAACACAAATCAATGAAGAAAACAAGACTGGCAACAAAATGCTCCAATGAACAACAAAAGTGAAAGAGAGGTAGCAACAAGTATCAGGAACAAAGGCAAATACCACATGAATGCTACAGAACTCAAGGCAACAACTCAATGAAGTACCCAAACCAGGATCAACATTAAATACAAATATATATGTGTATATGTATATATATATATATGTACACACATACATACCTATATCAAACGAAACAGGACCAGCAATTGACCAGACAGATATGTAAATATATGCAATGCGTAGCAATTGTCAGATCATAAGAAAGTGACAATGATCAAGTCAGAATCAAGCTAGAAGTTCAACCAAGACAAGGTACAGTTCAAACCTTGACAACCAAGTAAACGAAACAGGTCAGTAAAGGTTTATTGAAGCCAGAAGCAACAGGGTAGCCAAACTCGAAGTCAAGCAATAAAATCAAGTCTCAGTCTATAAATTTTAACAAAATCAAGTGGCCGAAGACGATAGAGGGCCAAAGTCGAACAAAACACATCGTCAAACTCGATTTCGAAAATCAACAAAGCCGTGGGTAACCCAAAATCGAACCAAACATGAAAATGCAGACAACTACAAAATCGACATCTTCAAACGAGATCAAAGGACCGAAGTTAAGTGAAACCAAGGTGACCACGAAAACCAACAGTGCCAGAAAACCCAAACAAGAAAGGAGTCGAACCATATCGCATTTTAAAATCGCATAAAAACAGAGAAACCAACAACATTCAAATGATTGAATTGAATTAGATGTGAGTGATGGACACTCACCTTTGTCGAAACGAAGACGAGCACGGCTAATCGAAAGGAGACGCGAACGATACTATCAATCGACGAAAGAAAGTGGAGCTACGGCCAGCAGCGCCTTCGAATTCCTGAAGCCCTAATTTTTAAAAAGGGGGCGAACGAATGAACGCCATTTTTCTTTCTTTGTTTAGACTTAGGGTTTTCTTTTTTTTTTCACGAAAATGAAATGGGCACCAGTTAAAAAATGAACGAGAAAATATAAAAGGGGGATCGGTTATAAGCTTTTGATGATCATCTCATCCCTAAGCAAAGATACGTGGGCCAAAATACAATTGAAAGCCCGAATAACCGCTTAACCATTGATTAATACAAAGGATTTTAACCTGATTTTAAAAATTCCAACAGCAATTAACAACCCGATTTAATCGTCTAACAACGATAATCAATTGATACGAAACCCCGGGTTGTTACACAAGGTCTCAAGACCAATCCCCCCTCCTCCTCCCCATCCTCCTGCAGTGCCACCACTTATTGAGGACATTGCGCCTTCCTCATCATTTTAAGGATTGCATCCTCCCCACCGGCCCCCGAATCGAAGAGAAAGTATCAAAGACGAATGAAAGGTGTGGGCGAAAGCTTCGAGGCGATAACTTCCCAACATACACATCCGGTTGGGCCGTCTCAACCCTCTATGGAAGGAACACAAGAGGAGGGCAGTGAAGAAGTTTCGTCTGTAGAGGAGGAATTCATGCTGAAGCCAAGAAAATCAAAAAAGAAAACTCCTCGTGAACTAAGAAATTTGAGAGGGCAGTGTACCTTGGATTGTCCTTAGTAGTGATTGTATTGTTTTTATGTGTGCATTGAAGATTGGATTGAAAACTACTTTTGATCGTAGTATTGTTTTTCATTGTGAATTAGTTCGTATTGAATGTAGTTGTGATTCTTACGTAAATGTTTACCATGTAATTATGTAGTATGTATACAGGGCTGCTGATGCTATGCAGTGTGTAACTAGCAGAACAACATTTGAAATGCCGCTCATGTGCGACATTTCAAATGCCTCCCATTGTGTAAGTAACAGGGCAACATTTGAAATGCCACTCTCATGCGTCATCTAAAATGGCGCATGAAGGCGTCATTTCAAATGCCGCTCCGACATTTTCTCTACATTGCAATAGCTACTCCTACTTACCCCACCCTTACTTTACCAAAACTCCTTCATCAAAAACCAAACTTTCTGAGTTCTCTCAATTTTCAATTTATCTCAAATTGTAATTTATATCAACAAGGCGTCTATAAGGTAAGTATGATATTAATCTCTATTAATTTCTTTCAAATTCTAATTTCTCTTACTTTGTAATCCAAAAACTCCTTTATCAAAAACCAAACTTTCTGTTTTTGTGTTGTATATTTTGCTTTTATTCATAGATTGATAATGGAAAATTGGGAGATTGATGATGAAACAATGATGAAGATTTACGATGAATTTGAGCAAAAGAAAGGTATTGGGATGGAAAGTGGCACCAACCTTGATGTGGATTTTGTGCCAGAGACATAAGTTGAAGAATTGCCGCCGGCTGTAGATAATGGAACATCAACAATAGATGTCGCGAATGAAAGACTGGAGCAACAATCATTCCATGGACGTCTTTTAGGCGCCCTTGGTCGTCAAAATCCCAATCGTGCTAGTTCAAGCACGCAACCTCCATGTGTACTTTGTTACTGTGGAGATGAATGTGACGTAATTGTTTGTAGAAATGAGAGGAATGCTGGACGTCGTTTCTGCTGGTCTGGTAGGTACAACGATCATAAGATATGGTCTCATCATGTTGACTGCTGCAATTTTTTTGAGTGGCTAGATAGGGGTTGAATACGCTTTAGAGATGAAAGCAGAAAATAGTCGTTTGGAGAAGTTGAACCTTGAATATGCAAACGAACCGTTGGTCTATGGATACAAGTATTCGGCGTTATGGACATGTAGATCATTGAAGGAAAAGTAAACTTTAACTACGTTATACGAACGATGTCTACGTGTTATCTATGTAGTGCGAACGATGTCTACTGTAATGTAATGTTATTCGAATCTTGTGGTATTTTGATATTCGAAGTTATGCTATTGTAATGTAATGTTATTCAAATTAATTTAGGTACATTTGAACTATGTACATTCGAATTTACGCTAATGTACTGTAATGTGTTGGTATATGCTTGTCGAATTTGACTGCTGCTGGATATGCAACAAGGTAACAACGGAGCCACATTTGAAATGCTGCCCCGTGCACGGCATTTCAAATGTCGCCCACTAAAACACAGTTGGCGGCATTTGAAATGCCACTCAAGGGGTGGCATTTCAAATGCTGCTCTGCTATTACCTTGCTGCATATCCACCAGCTTTATTTCATTTAGCCAAATAATATAACCATGAAATTGTCAAAATAAAACTAATAATACAACTTTCCAAATACAACCAAACTAAAATGTCGAAATTAGATAACATAAACAATTTTCTTTGAATATATTCGATTGCAATCGATCTAAAAATACAACCAACCTCAAATGAAAACATTACGTTGCCATAGTGCAAAGATTTTTCTTATGACCCACAACACCACATTTGCTGCACATGTTTCCTTTAGGAGTCTGCATCTCGTCCATCATACTTTTAAGTTTCGTAGAACGTGGACGTCCTGGTTGTCTTTTAGCTACAAGAGGTAGGAAAAACTGATTATCGCTTAAACTCCAATAGCGTTTATCGCGGTCAGGATGAAATTCGGAGGTGTAAGCGGCCAAGTATGCTCAACCGAATACTATGTTGAAGCGAAGTCATGATGGGATCAGTTAGCTCCATTGGAAACTATTGAGCAAACGGCCATAACACGCGTACAACGTAAGTGCTCTAATAGAGGTATGATGCACGTACATGAGCAACTGTTACCGGTGATCAATACTTAGAATTCATCATCGAAATAGTGCACAACTTGCCATTTAGCTTGACTAAAGCGAATTATTCTTGTATGCCTTGCTTCGTTAGCTCTATCGGCAATCTTTGCTTCCTACTTCGGAGTAAGACAGCTTGTAAGTTTTCCTGCCGCTTCTCTTCTTTGATAAAAATAATCAACCGACCTAAAAACGGTGCATGCAACCAAAGCTTTAACAGGTAAAGACCGAGCTCCTTTAAGTACATCGTTGAAAATTTCTACGTAGTTAGTGGTCATGACATGAAATCGACCGCCATCATCTTTACACAATGCCCAATTTTCCTCTTTCCCTCCCAAACTCCTTTCCCTCCCAAACTCCTTTCCCTCCCAAACTCCTTTCTATCCAATTGTGAGCCCTACTGCTTGTAGTTTTGATTTCTTCTCGAATTTTGTTGTACTCGGCTTCCTCTGCAGCACATGCTGTAGCATAAAAAAGGCCCATAAGTCGTTTTTCTCTAAATCCTACAGCTTGAAAATTGGCATTCAAATGTCTAGCACAGAAGCGGTGCTTATGAGGCAAACCCCATTTCGTTTCCAATGTTGTCGGTATTCCTTTTATTCGATTGGAAATGAGGTAATTCGTCGATTGTTAACACTATGAATGAACCGTCGTAAGAAAGCAAAAAACCACTCCCAACTATCACCAGATTCTGACTCTACGCATAGGTTGAAGGGTATAGATGGTCATCCGCATCAACAGCAGTGGCTACAAGTAATGTCCCTTTGTATTTCCTGTACAAATGTGTGCCATCAATACATACAACGGGCGACAATGAACAAAACCTTCAATACAAGGGCCAAAGGCCCAAAAAGCTCGATCAATCACTCCATATTCATCCGTAGTAATATATCCAACGCTTCACAGGTTCGTTCTAGCAATTTCAGCAAAATATTGTCTTAGAGTGGTATATGATTCTGCCCAATCACCATAAATCTTTCCACCGCCTTACTCAAAGCTCTCCATGCCTTCATATAACTAACTTTCATGAACAATTGTTCTTCCATCAATACTTGCACTGTCCCGGCTGTTATATTTAGTTCGGCTTTCACGAAAGGTAAGATCTTTGATACTAGAAAATTAGAAGTCGCTTGCTTGTGAGTGGAGTTCACTATTGGGTTAACACAGTTGTGATCGCTCAGATATTTCCTTATAATCCACCAGTTCTGCTCGGATTTTTTTGACACAATAGCATGAATTCTCCATGGATAGTTGGCATCTATATTACAAACGGCAGTGTATTTGGTTTTATTTGATTTTATAGCTTTAAAAGACACGACATGTATAATTGACCATTCGCTCAACTGTTGTAACAATTTATCTTTCGTCTCGAAAATCATACGAACTTTAAAGCCACTCTGAATGCTAACGGTTGAAAATAATTCATTGTTGAACTCAAGATTTGCAACAATAACCTAGCCATTATTTGTGCATTGCACAGATCATCATCCAAAGGTACCTGCATTTCCATCTCATCATTGTCTTCGGGAATATTGTCTTCGACTGAAAAATCATAGGTCAAAGCATTATTTTTCACTTGCGTACTACCGATCTACGAGACGTCATTCTCCGCCATATTCACTGCATCCATACTATTTACAGGGGGATCGTCATGTACATCTTCACCTACAACCATGCCCATTTCAACATTAACATCTGCTTCGTTTGCAGTAACGTTCACATTCTCCACTTCGACATTAGATTGTGTCGCAATATCATGTGCGGGAAATATGTAATTCACAAATAAGTATTACTTTAAACACCATATCAGAAATAATAGCTAACGAAGTTAGCTTATTCTAAACAAATACCTCTGACTTATATCGTATAACTCAGATGGAGTTGGATACATATAAGGAGACATATGACAGTTTGATGGTCCGGTGGTACTTGGCGGTTTCGATCGATAAGGAAGATAACTGCATATAGAACAACAAAAATTTCAACTATTGCATAACTTACATTGTAATACGACATAAAAATAATAAATAAACGTTTCACCTTCCATGCAAATGTGAAAAGATGCCTTGACTTGGATATGGATAGTTATACTGAATGCCTTGTTGATAACTCATAAACGACGGATATCCAAATAGGGATTGTTGTTGACCATTAATCACTGTCATAGGTGGATTACTAAAACTCGGAGATGCAGTTCCATGCTGTCTCAGCCATTCTACGGTAGTCTTCAGTTACATTGTTAACTACTTGTTCTCGTACAGGTTCTTCTTCTTGTAACCACCTACTTTTCCCAACAAACAGCTCTATTAATTTTGATGTTGCTGTAAACATTAGCTCCACATCGTCATCATCAACTATTTTAATGGCTTTCGATCCTGAATTCGTAGTCCAGCTACACACTAACTCTATGTCAAATTCATCAGATTTTATCTTAGTCATTTTATAAATCGGTTCTTTTATCTGCGCCAAATTACAACCTTTAATACTTTCGATGGTTTACACGACCCAAACACATATTTGCCACAATAAGTTCGTCTATAGCAAGTTCACCATCATAATAACAAATCGTTGGTACACACTTGGGAGCCATTCTACATGTCAATTAATTAACTTTTTTTACTACTTCCATAAATTACCAAACGACATATGATAAAAAAACACAAAAAAAACTAGGGTTTGCAAAATAACATACCAAAATTGTTCAAGAGGAAGAAATAGATGTTGCTCCTTGACTATAGCTACTTTCAATCAAGATTTAACTATACTTTGGGAATTTTTTTGAGATTTTGGTTATTAGATTTTTTAAAGATTTGATTTTTTTAAGGGAGGAGTGATAAATGAAAGAGGGGGCAGGCTTCAAAAGCAGGCACAACAGGATGACATACCAAATGCCACAAACTGGCAGCATTTCAAATGCCGCCAGTTTGTTTCTGCACTAAAACGTCAACTGGCTGCATTTAAAATGCCGCCGGTACACGTGGCAGCTTATGTGGTTAAAACTAGCCTATTTTTTAATAAGTTTTGCAACTGGCCTAAATTTGTAACAAGTTTGCAAAAGTGGCCTAAGTAGAAAATTTATCTTATTATTATAGTTTACTTTTTGATGAAAAGGTGTGTATATATATTCCTTACATATACATATACATATACATACGTACATATATATATGTTTACACACACATATATATGCATGTGTGTGTGTATATGCATGTGTGTGTGTGTGAAGACATACACACACTCTACTTTAGAGAGGTTTCATAATTGCTTACGTTTTGTTGTTGAAACAAACGATTAATTTTGGTAAATTTTTTGTCTTACAACACTCAAACTGATGATGAACTAATTATCGTACTAATTACCTCAATGATTTTTAATTAGCAAAGTTAAGTAATATTCAATTTGCCATTAAGTAGTAATTATGTCGCTAGATGCTTACGCAATTAGGTAGTTGCACTTTAACTGTTTGTTAAAATGTCAGTACACTAACATTTAATTCTAATACAAATAAGGAATGATTCGATATAGAAAACCAGATGGGTGAATAAAAAAATGAAGGAGATAGTAAAGAACACAAGAAATTTACGTGGTTCGGATGTTAAGGAATCCTACGTCCATGGAGAAATTTCTCTTTCTTCCTTTATATTTTATGGTATAGATTTCAATGGCAGATAGTACGATAATTTCTTCTTTTTAAACCATAAAAGTATCGAAAAGTGGAAAAGGTTCTTTTCTTGCTACAGTGCCTTTTCTATTTATAGTATGGAGATCCACCTGGATCGCTACATTCCTTTTGTGCCATTGTGTTTCAGCCCTTGGATCCTGCTAGGTGTCATTTATCCACGTTGTCTGCTTGATAAACCTACATTGGTGACGTGTCTTTGGCGGGAATTTTGAGATGAAGGCAAGAACTCCTAAAAATTGAAGTAGAAATATCTAAAATTGGAGCGGGAATATTTTAAATTATGGCGGAAGACCTCAAATTTGAATTGGTGTTGCATGTGAGTCCTTGGGAGGACAATAAGAGTTACTCGTTGGTCTTGACGTACCATCGACATATTTGGAGTGAGGCTATACTGATGGATGTGCGTTACTTGCATGATGCTGCCACTTTGGGCTTCAAGATGTGTGATTTGCTTAACACATGAGTTAGTTCAATACATGTGCGAACATGGTAAGCTGACTACAATATGAGCTGATGTGATCTGAGTTGCCCCTGATGTTGATATGCACGAGTTATTGACAATGGAGATTTATATCTTTGCTGCCTACTTGTAAGTATAGATCTGTATTGGAACGTTATTTGAGTGGCCCTATGTGCAGCCATTTGGAATGATTTGCTAACTCCGTGTAGCACTGCTCAAGTAAACCTCAGCATGTGTGGTGCAGTTCGCTTCCGAAGGTGTTAACAAAGTACAAGTTTTAGGAATTTTGATAGCACAGTTCGATTGTCGATGCATTTTGGTTTGTGTGCAGCTTTTTGATCGAGACGTGTCGTACTTTGACATCTCCAAAGCAGCTTCTAACGTGGCTGCATAGTACTTGGGCCTTTCTTTGGTCCTGTGTAATATAATTGTGGATTGTTTCCCGCTCCCTGTAATTATGTCAAATTTTGGGTTCAGTATAATATAATATTGAATTAAGGGATAGGCACAAATCTGATATCATTATGGCTCGTCTTATGAGCGCAACATTTTATTCCATTGTAGCTTCCTACTTTTTGGCCGTAGTTTTTTTGATTGGACCGCAGGCTGGAGTTGGATCGCTTTGACTTCATCTCTTTTCATCTTAACTTTTATTCAGAGGGAAGCTCTCTCAGCTCTGTACCTTATTTAATTCTCCTTTAACATAGTTTGAGAAATACGGGTGTAACATTTACCTCCCAAGTCTACATCGATCGCAGGTTGATGTAGACCTATCTTCACTCATACATAGTCTTTGCATCCCATGAGTTATTTTCTAGACGTTGACTTTTATGTAAGTTTTGCGTGCTTGGCATGGCCTGCCTTGCTGTTCTAGGACAGGCTTTTGTCGTTCATATGCTACATGATCGACACAAACATTGAACGAGAATGGTGACTGTAAAGAGTCGTTTGTTTTTAGTTTAGCATCACCATTCTTATTTATGAGATTGTCGTTGTTGTTCATATGTTATGTTGTCAATACAACTATCGAACGACAGTGCTGAGTTGTGAAAAGTTGTTTGTTTTTACTTTAGCAACACCGTTCTTATTTCTATGATTGTTGTTGTCGGTCATATGACGTGTTGTCGGTACAACTATCAAACAACGATGGTGAGCTATGAAAAGTCGTTCGTTCGTTCGAACAGCCCGCACCTCACTTAACGCAGATATTGTCCCCAACTTAGTCACCTCCGCCCCATGGGCCAAGCCAAGGTGTGAGGTTTTGTTCCTCAAAAGGCCTCGACGTTGTTATGAGGTGAAGACTTTGGTATATAAGCACCCACTTCATAGTGTTTTTCCACGATGTGGGACTATTATTCCCATTTTGAAGGGGTGTTACAATCTCCCCTCTTTTAGAGCCCAACGCCATCGTTGGATCATGAACACAACACCACTCAGGCGTCGTGGCTGTAATATGTACAGACTGGCATGATTTTCCTCACTATTTAAGGGAGGATTTAAGTTTGCTGTGAAGTCAAATCGCGTATTTGGTGCCTTTTAAATCATGCACACGGTTTTTTGTACAGGTTCTAGCTGTCTAGTATCCATACGTTCAGTGTTCTATGTTAACAGAATTAACATAGAGGGGTTTTATACTAGTTTAGGTTATTCAATATCCCTACGTCCAATTAGATGGCTAAGGAAGTCGAGCTACGTTATTAGCAGCTCTTTTTTGATTACTGGTTCAAGCAATTTAATATCCCTACATCCAGCATGATTAATTAGCTATGCTAGAAAAATATTAACATAGAGAGATTTTTGTACTGGTTTGGACCGTCTAATATCCCTACGTTTAGTTTATTGCATTATTACTTTATATTAATAGTTACATTGAACATTGAATAAGCAATGTAGGTCATACATGTAAGGTCTAAGGTGCTCTGAGTTTCGAGTCCTTGGAACTAGGTTGCCATCAGGTCTTAATAGTCGA
This sequence comes from Allium fistulosum, assembly GCA_030737815.1. Classification (NCBI taxonomy): domain Eukaryota; kingdom Viridiplantae; phylum Streptophyta; class Magnoliopsida; order Asparagales; family Amaryllidaceae; genus Allium; species Allium fistulosum. Next base: position 930,304,476 of record CM060906.1, read on the forward strand.
TATTCCCTATTCGCTAAAACATCTGCTATGACTGACGGACCTTCCCAATTCGGACACAATGCTCCATCTACTGTATCTTTTATGTTGGCCATTACTCTTCACATTTAAATCCCCTTTGCAGAAGTTTCTTTTTTGAGCCTGGCGTTATAACTCTTGTCATCCTTTGCCGATATGCGACCGATACTACCACTGCCTCATCCTTTCTTTTTTGAATGAGATCTAAGGTAGTTCCTTCAATTTCTTATTATTTTCTGCTATATATGACATTTTTCTATATGATGGGACCTCTACTCCGATAGGAAGCATGGCCTTATATCCATAGGTTAGCAAAAAAGGAGTATGTCCTATTGGAGATCTGGTTGAAGTTCGGTAGGCCTATGGTACTAAAGATAGCTTTCTTACCACTTTCCTTTAGCTTTCTACAACCTTTTCTTAAGCAGCTTCTTGATGGTTTTGTCTCCAGCTTCGACCTACTCATTTGTTTAGGGTGAGCGACTGGAGTGAAAGTTTTTATTATGTCATTCTTCTCATAAAGCTCTGTAACCTCTTTAATTTCAAATTAGGTACCATTGTCAGAAATGATTTTGTGGAGGATCCCATATCTAGTGATTATGTTCCTCACTACGAAAGTGACTTTCTTCTTCGCAGTGATCGTGGCTAGGAGTTTTGACTCTGCCCACTTGGTGAAGTAGCCTATCGCCACTATAGCATATTTATCTCCTCCTTTTGACATTGGAAGTAGCCCTATCAGATCTATGCCCCATATGTCGAACATCCATGAGCTTGAAAGTGGGATGAGCTCATGGGATGGCTGTCGAGGGATACTTGCAATTTGTTGACATCTATCACACCTCTTTACAAATTCCTTTTGCATCCTGAAATGCTGTAAGCCTACAGTAACCATGCCTTAGTACTTTCTTTGCTAATTTGTTTCCTTCTGAGTGATCTTCGCATTGGCCCTCATGTACTTCCTTCATGATCCGTACCACCTCTTATTTGAAAATGCGCCTAAGATAAGGGATTGAATACACTTTCTTGTATAATGTGCAATTAAAGGAGTAGTAAGGAGCCTATTTTGGGCTTTATTCTTGTTCGAGGGTAGGGTTCCATTTAGTAGGAATTGCTTGATGGGAGTCATCCAGTTATTCTCCTTAGTTTGCTAAGGTTCGGGTTCAATTGAAGGCTATTCTCAATTTTTTGCTCTTTCCTGACCTTCTGTGCCTTGTATGGTGGACCGCTGGGCTCGAGTTAGGACCAGTATTTTATTTTATTTTAGCTCTGCTTGATTCTCAATTGGTACTGCCTTCATTTCATTAGCCACTTTGGTACTTGCAAGTTTTGCTAAGGAATCTGCAGATGAGCTGTTTTCACATGGGATTTTTTCTATCCCAAACCGTTCGAACTGCTCTAGTAACTTCTTAGACAGTTCTGCATATGTAGCTAAGATTGGTTCCTTTGCTTGGTAATTGTCGTGCACATGGTTCACAACTAATTGTGAATCACCGTAAATTTTAATGTGAGCTACCTTCATTATCTAGGCCATTTTTAGACCTACGAGGAGAGCTTTATATTTCGGCACACTGTTGGTGGCTTTGAAACCGAGCTACACTTCTCCAAATAAAATTTTCATATTTGGAGTAACCAGTACTACCCGATTCCTGCCCCTTGTTCATCCGATAGTCCATCTATGAACAGCTTCCAGAACTGCAGGGTGTTTGCTTCTTCATCTGATTGGGGTTCAACTTATAGGGTGCACTCTATGATGAAATCTGTAAGTGCCTTGCCTTTGACTGTCTATCTAGGACAATAGGTGATGTCGAACTGACTAAGCTCCATCGCCCATTTTAATAAGCGGCCTGATGTCTCTAGCTTCTGCAGTATCTGCTTGAGGGTTTGTCTATGAGGACTGTCATATGATGTGCCTTGAAATAGAGCCGCAGCTTCCTTGCTGTAAGAAACAGGTTGTAGGCCAACATTTCAATGACTAAGTAGTTTAGCTCTGCTACTAACAACCACTTGCTTATGATGTAGATGGGTCTTTGGGTCCCCTCATCTTCTCATACCACTACAACACTAACAGCTTTATCAGTTACTGCTAAATAAATATACAAGTTCTCACCTGCCATTGGTTTTGATAATATAGAGGTATTGACTAGATGATCCTTTAGGTTTTGAAATGCAGCTTTACACTCCTCTGTTAATTCGAAGTTTGGCCCTTTCTTCATCGGGTTGAAGAATGGGATGCACTTGCTGTTGCTTTGGATATAAATCTATTTACTGCCGCTACCTTGCCATTTAGACTCATTGGATCCTTAGGATTCTTCGGGATTTCCATTCCTCGTATGGCCTTAATCTTCTCAAGATTTTCTTTATTGCCACGTGTGCTTACTATATACCCTAGGAACTTGCCAAACTGGGTGGCGAAGGTGCACTTTAGAGGGTTCAACTTCATATTATATTGCCTTAGGACTTCAAATGTCTAATCTAAGTCTTAGATGTAACTTGATGTCGTCTTGGATTTAACCAACATGTCATTTACATATACCATAAAGTTCTTTCCAATCTATTCTGTAAACATCATATAGCCTCTGGTAGGTTGCCCCTGTGTTTTTGAGCCCAAATGGCATTACCTTATATTGGTATAATCCTTTATCTGTCAAAAAACTAGCATGTTCCTTATCTGGCTTAAATATTGTTATATGATTATACCCTAAATATGCGTCCATGAATGAGAGCAGTTCGTGCCCACTGGTCGCGTCTATTAACTAATTAATATTAAGCAAGGGAAAACTATACTTTGGGCAAGCCTTGTTCAGGTTGGTGAAGTCTATGCAAGTTCCCCATTTCTCGTTAGGCTTCCTTACAAGTACTTGGTTGGCAATCCACTTCAGGTAGTATACCTCCCTAATGAATCCATTCTCCATCAACTTCTTAATTTTCTCATGCAGAGCGTTGTACCTTTCTTGGTCTGATTTCTGCGCTTTTGTCTGACCGGATGGGCATCGAGGTTAATGTTGAGTGAATGATAGATAATGGCTGGATCTACTCCTACCATGCCCGAGTGTGTTTAGGAAAATACATTTGCTGATTTCTTCAAAAAGTCTATTAGTTCTGTATGCGCATCTGCACTAAGATTTTTTTTTAATTTTGAGAATCTTCATGGAGTTTTCTGGATCTATTTATACGTCCTCTAGATCATCTATCGGCTCTAGCTCTTTTTTGATGCTCCTAATTTCGGGTCTATCTCACTCTCTGTTTTCTCTTCTGGTGGTGAGTTTACTGAGGATGCCTATCTTTAGGATTCTTCGAGGAAGTACCATGCATAAACTGAATTATATTCATTAATGTCAATCATGTGCGTATTTGTTCTTTTCTTTTTTTCTCATGTTCTAGGGCCCAAATTACTTGCTTCAGCATTAGTTTGGGTATCTAGTACCAGCGCAGTTTTATGAACAGGTTTATCTTATTTTTCATTATTATCATTGCAAATATTAGAAGAGACACCCGAATAATTTCAAATAATTTTATTGTCGGAAGTAAGGTTTACATTGTATAACTTTCTAGCAAAAAATTATTTGCCTTGTATTAACTTTATTTTCTGTAGGAGTGTTGTACTTTATAAGCAGGTCTTTTTGAGTGGCAATTGCTTGCATGTCTACCAAAGCAGGTCTTCCCAGGAAGGCATTATACGGTGAGGGTTGGTTAATGACTAAGAAGATTACATAGAATGACTTGTGAAGTGAGGTAGTTCCAACGGTATTAAGCAAGCGCGTTAATCCTACTAGGACATTAGCAATGTTGTTGAAGCCAAAGATCGATTTAGGACTTAGTTTTAGGATTTCTGGTGGAAGCCTCATCAGGTCATAGAAGATAACATTGATCGAGCTTCTAGAATCAATGAAAACTTTCTTCATAGTGCAGTTTGATATCTGCACTATAATAATGAGTGGGTCTTGGTGAAGGAAGACAACTCCTGCCACATCAGCTGTTGTGAACGTAATCTCTAGAGCAGGCTTTTATTTGACATGGAAGATTGACTTCTGCTGGACTTTCGCCTCTTGCACGTACCTCTCTTGTATCTTTTTACTTACACCTGATGGGTGTGGCCTCCCATGGACTGATGCTATTAGGTTAGAGGGGTTCCCAACTTGGTTCTCATTCGGGTCAGGAGTCAGATTTCATATTTTGCCTTCATCATTATTCTTCTGAAACTTGCTTAGGTATCCTTCTGGATTAGCCTCTCTATTTCATTCTTTAGATGTCATCAGTTGTCGGTATGATGGTCATTAGCTCGGTGGAAGCAATAGTATGCCCCCTTGGTTCTATTCTGGTTTCTTCCCTTAGTTGGGCAAGTTGTATGCAAGTTCTACCCTGGTCATCTCGTATATCTGACTAGGAGTGTGAGTAAGGGGGGTTTCTGCTAGGATGCTAAATTCCCTATGTCTCTTTGCTAATGAGTGACATCCTTCTGCCCTCCTTTTCTTATCATAGTTGTGGGCAAAAGATTTATGAATCTCCATAGTGGAAATAGTTTCTTCCATCCTAATGTAGCTATTGGCTCTTTCGTAGAAAGCTTTCATGCTGTGACATGGCTTTTTGCTGTTCTTTTTCCATATTGAGGTCATCCTTCTGACCCCGACATGGGCCACCATCAGTAATGCTCCTTCATCGCTTACTCCAATCCTAAGGGCCTCAAACTCAAAACACTTAATAAAATTGTACAGACTCTCATTCTTGCCCTGCTTAACGTAGGACATCATGTTTACATCAAGGGAAGCTTCTCTTCCTGAATTGAACTGCTCAGAAAATCAGTAGATAACTGTCGCCAGGAACGGACCTCTCCTGATCCAAACCTCCTAAAGCATCTAGCTGCAACTCTGGCTTAGTAAAATGGGAAAAGTTTACATCTAGCCATCCTTCCTACTTTCAGAATGTCCATATGGCACTCAAATGTACAAAGGTGATCGTCTGGATTTATAGTCCCATCGAATTTGTCAATCAATGAGGCCTTGAGGTTGTTAGAGAAGTCTACTTCAATGATAATCTCACCGAATGGGGAAGATCCTTCCTACCTAATCTTCTCCCCAGTTCCCTTTGGGTAAAGTTTAGCCAACTGCTCTATACGGGCCCTTAATTGGCAAATTTCATCTTCTTTGGGTTTTGACTGTGACGATTCATCCTAGAACAATGAGGTGGCATCATCCTCTTCTAGAAAAGATTGAAATTGTTTCCTAAGCAGTAAAGGGTTAATATTGGCTGCTTTTGTCTTGATTTGTGGATTTGCTTGGATCTTGCTTTTCAACTTGGTATTGGTTATTAGGTCAGTGTCACCATTCCCATCTCTGGAAGTGATGTTATCATTCCTCTATTGAATATTCAGCATAGTAAGTGAACAAAAGCGGTGAGCTATGGACCAAGGCGGAAAGGATGGTCTTAGGATATCATGTTGAGCCATAATTTACTTTAGTCCTTCCATACGTCGGTTAATTTGGTTTGTGAAGGATTGGAATGTGACCAGGAGAGGGTTTGGAGGGACTTTAGTCGAAGCTCCCACTTAACTTTGGGCTTTCGAAGTTATGAGTGACTCGTTGGCAGTCTTCAAAACCAAGTGTAAATGCTCTTGAATAGGAGGGACAAGTGAATTGGTGGGATTCATGGTGTATAAAGGAAACTCAAATTTGCTGGAAATTAGGAAAGGGAAATGGAGGTTCACGCCCTCTTTCTAGCACCAAAGATGTTGGCAAGATTTTTCGTCTTACAACACTTAAATCAACGATGAAGTAATTATCTTACTAATTACCTTAATGATTTTGAATTAGCAAAGTTAAGTAGTATTGAATTTGTCGTTAAATAGTAGTTATGTCATTGGATGCTTACACAGTTAGGTAGTTGCATTTTAATTATATATTAAAATGTCAAATCCTCTAATATTTAATTCCAATTTAAATATGGCAAGATTCGATATAGAAAACTAGGTAGGTAAATAACAATAAATGCAGGAAATAGCAAAGAACACGATGAATTTACGTGGTTCAGATGTTAAGGAATCGTACATCCACGGGGAATTTCTCTTTCTTCCTATATATTTTCTAATATAGATTTCAACACAGAGAGTACAATAATTTCTTTTTAAACCTTAAAAGCATCAAAAAGGGAAAAGCCCCCTTCTTGCTACAGTGCTTTTTCTATTTATAGTATGTAGATGCACATAGATCGCTACAATCCTTCTTTTGTCCTTATGCTTCTGCCCTTGGATCCTGCCAAGTGTTATCTATCTACATCGTCTGTTTGATTCATCTGGATTGCTAGCGTGTCTCTGGTGGGAAGTCTGAGATGAAGGCAGAAACTCCTGAAATTGAAGCGGGAATATCTAAAAATGGAGCGAGAATATTTGAAATTGTGACCGAAGACCTCAAATTTGAATTGGCTTTGCATGTGAGTCTTTGGAAGTACAATAAGAGTTAGTCGTAGGTTTTGAGGTATTACCGACATATTTGGAGTGAGGTTGTACTGATGGATGTGCGTTACTTGCATGATGTTGTGATGCTTGCCTAATACTTAGATGTGATGATCGTGAGCTGCTTTAGGCTTTAAGGTGTGTAATTTTCTTAAACCTGGAGTTAGTTCAGTACAAGTGCGAACGTAGCCTAAGCTGATTGCAATCTTAGGTGATTGTGATCTGAGTTGCCCCTGATGTTGATATGTTCGATTTATTAATAATGGTGATTTATATCTTTTTTTTCTACTTGTAAGCGTGGATCTATGTTGGATCGTTATTTGAGTGGCCTTTTGTGTAGCCCTTTGGAATGCTATTTTGACTCCATGTCATACTGCTTAGGTAGCCCTCAGCATGTGCTATGCAAGTTCACTTCTAATGGGGTTAACAAAGTATAAATTTGAGGATTTTGATAGCACAATTTGATTGTCCATGTATTTTGGTTTATACGTGGCTTTTTGATTAGGATGTGTTGTACTTTGACATATCCAAAGCAGCTTCTAACATCGCTGCACAGTACATGTGCCTTGCTTTGGTCATGTGTATTATAACTGTGGATTGTTCCCACTCCTTGTGACTATGTCAAATTTTGGGTTCAGTATGATACAATATTGAAATTAAGGGATGGGTGCAAATTTGATATCTTTATGGCTTTTCTTATGAGCGTAGTATTTTTTTCGTTGTAACTTCCTGCCGTTTGGCTATAGTTTTTTGGTTGGATCAAGCATTGTGACCACAGAATGGTTCTTTGTGCCGTATTAGTTGGATCGCTTCGACTTCTTCTCTTTTCATCTTAACTTTTATTGTAAGGGCAGCTGTCTCGACTCTGTACCTTATTAAATTCTCTATTAACATAGTTTAAGAAATACAGGTTTAACAATGAAAGTAAGAAAGTTCACCTTTATATTCACTTTTCTTCCAATGAGTAGTAACACCACGATATGTTCCATATCGTTTCCTATCGCAAAATTGTATGTCCATTATCGGGCAAGATAAATATCATATCGTGATCAAAATAGCCTAAGAAACCGTCATATGTTATATGCTCGAGAGTGCAATATGCAAGAGTATCGAACAATTTCAAGGATTATAGGCTTAAGAAAACTTAAGAAATAATGTCAAAATGTGTTATGTAAGGTAAGGACAAAAATTGGATTAAAAATGGAGGTAAGCATCACTTCATGGATGATGTACCTCAACTTGAATCAGCTAAAATACAATGATGTGTTGGATTGGCTTCAAGTTAAATCCATAGCTTTAGGAATAATAATTTTCTTTCAATAAACAAAAAGAAGGGTCCATATATAAAAGGTAAATTATTAAACAGTAAAATTATTGAACAATGGTAAAACAATACTAACACTATATCCTGAAGATGAATGATTTTTATAAAAGATAAAACATGACCATAAATATACATATATAGGCACAACTTATAGTTGTGTAAGAATGTGTAAAACCAATTATAGATACACATATATAGGCACTACTCATAGTTGCATAAGAATGTGTAAAAATAGCGCACTACTCAAAGTTGCTCATTATCCTGTTAGTTATAAAAATACTAAGCCGACTGCTGATTAGGTCAAACTACACTATTGTGATGATAAATTTGCAAACCAATACCATTATTTTACTAAAAGTTATTTTGAAGTGGTATATTTTAACACTATGTCCTAATAATATACAATAGTCGGATATTTTTAAATGCAGATAACCGAATATTGAAAGTAGATACTATGATTTAAACATTTGCATGAGGTTTGAAATTCTTTAGCAATTTGAGTTAAAAACTACAAAGTTAATTAATTGTCTCAGCTTCAATACCAGTTTCAGCTAGTCTTTGCTTTATATCTCTAGCAAACGAATGGAAAACCTCCTCAACATTGAGATTTGTCTCTGCACTCTGTTGTATGATATTGAACCAATTATGTCAATGAAACGATTTACCAATTGATCATAGTTAAAAGGAGAAATAAAATTATTATAAATTTAGGAAAAGGAAACACTTACAGCCTCAAGGAATATGATTCCACATTCAACAGCAAGTGCTAGCCCTTTTAAAGTTGGCAGACACGAGAAGATGCATATTATCAAATATAAAAGTATCTTGTTAGAGCATCTCCAACAGAGCGAGAATTCTCAAATCCGCACCCAAAATCGTCCCCAACAGAGTGCGAGAAATTGTAATAGTGCAGATTGGGGGGCCTTCGGGCTGAGAATCGCAGATGCGTTGAGGCGCTTGTTGAACAGGCGCCTGTTGCCAGGCGCCTGTTTAACAGGCACCTACTATCTTCAACGGCTCTTTCCCAACGGTCGTTTTTCCTCTTTAAATAACACTCCCTCCCTCTTCGTTCATTTCAAACCAATTTTCATTTTTGCAATTTTTTTCTGCCACCGATCTCAACTGAAAATGTACTCCGATTTCGACGATGTAGCTGCAAGGGCCAGTTTTGACGAATACGACTTGCAAGACGCTACGATTCCTATTGGGGGGGAAGTAACTAATGCAAGTTGGAGCGCTACGGAAGACTACGATCTTTGCTACATTTACTGTGCACTATCAGTCGATCCTATTCGAGGGACCGATCAAAGTGGTGAATCTTTTTGGGGCAAAATTACTAATTGCTACAATCGGAAGAACATTAATCGAAAAAGAACGCTATCTTCAGTCAAAGGTCATTATGGAAAAATAAATCGTCAAACGCAAACGTTCGATTCTCAAATGTTCAAATTGAAGCAAACGAATCCTAGTGGCTTTGGGAATGAAACGCATTTAGTAAGCTTCAATGTAATTTCATTGTATTTTTTTTATCTTAGTTCCTTAAGTTTACCATTTTTTTTTGAACAGAGAATGGCCGCAAACAAGTTGTTCAAACAAATCTATAAACCTGATAGTAAACAAGCACCACATTTTTATCAGTTCATGCACGTGTATGACATGTTGGTCGAGCATGTTAAATGGAAATCATCGCTTCAGAAGACCGTTCAACAAGTTCAATCAAACAGCTGTAGGGGTAAAACGCCTAGAGTTGGAGAAACCTCCAGTCCTATGGAATCCCAAGGAAGCTTCGGTTTAGGATCAGAAGAAGGCCCATCCCCAAATGAAGATCATTTTGTTAGGCCACAGGGAGCAAAAGCGGCCAAAAAGAAGCAGACTGCGGCAGCGGATCAAGATGAAATTAAAAAACTCATGCTTGAATCTGAGGAAAGATTTAACCGGGCAATGGACACTCGAGCACTGCAACACCAAGAAAAGTTATCAAGAATGGATCAACTTATTGCTGGAAACCGCCAAAGAGATGAAGATGCAATCATGTTTATGGATACGTCACATATGTCTGCAGAACAGCTGCAGTATACGGAGCAAAGAAGGAGAGAAATTATGAGGCGTAGACTTGAAGAGGATCATTAAATGAATTACCGTTTCTACAACCATTGTATCTTTAAGTACCGTTATTTGTATTGTGTTCTTAATGCAAGCAATTAGTAATATAAGTTTTTCATTCAAATTGCATTACACTAAAAAATGATTTTAACAACCTTAGCTTAATTATACAGAAACAGATTACAATAACCTTAATACGAAACAACATAAACAGTAGTAGAAAACGTAAGAATACAAATAGAGTTTCACTGATTTCCAGAAAACCCCCAAAGATGATCTATGAGATCATTTTGTAGTCTTCGATGAAGTTGAGCACTACGGTATGACATTTGACTTTGTACATGAAACTCGAGTTCAAGTGCGCTTCCAATCATATCGTTGCGCCAAACAGGCGGTGGTGTAGGAGCACCCTCGTACACGTAATCTTCTTCCATGTCTTTTTCATCCTCTATAATCATATTATGTAAAATAATACAAGTGTATATTATTTTTGTCATTTTAACTGGTGACCAAAGTCTGCATGGATTACTGACTATGGCAAATCTAGACTGAAGAACCCCAAATGCTCTTTCAACATCCTTCCTCTGGCCTTCTTGCATCGCTGCAAACTTTGCTTGTTTATTGTTTTGTGGGTTAGAAATTGTCTTGACAATGGTACTCCATTTCGGATATATACCATCACCTAGATAATATCCATGATCGTACGTGTTACCTCCCAAAGTAAATGTACAAGGAGTAGATCTTCCGTTTGCTAAATCATTGAACAACGTAGATCGTTCGACTACGTTAAGATCATTGTTCGAACCTGGCATTCCAAAAAATGCATGCTATATCCATAAGTCATAAGACGCTACAGCTTCAAGAATAATAGAGGACCTATGAGATTTACCCTGATAAGCTCCAGCATACGCCTTTGGACAATTCTTCCACTCCCAATGCATGCAGTCTATACTGCCTAACATTCTGGGCCAACCTCTACTACCATGCATATTTAATAAGTTAATTATATCGGCCTCGTTCGGTCGGCGTAAGTATTGATCACCGTAAATGTCCACGATAGCTTGACAGAAATGTTCCAAACACTCTAATACCGTGCTTTCCGCCACTTTCAAATTTTCGTCAAGTGCGTCCGCCGGTCCTGCATATGCAAGCATTCTGAGTGCAGCTGTCATTTTTTGAATTCCTGTCAAACCCATTGTACGAGATGCATTGGGTTTGAAGATAAAGTATTTGTCATGCTGCTTGATACATTGGAGGATTCTAAGAAATAGAGGACGCCGCATGCGGAATCTTCTTCTAAAATCGGCATCTGTGTAAGTAGGATTCAGAACAAAGTAGTCTTCCATCAGTCTGTCGTTGTGCCATGAATGTCTACGATTTTTATACCGACGACCAACAACTGATCCACCGTGTTGCCTGCTCGATTGACCAACCTGTAGCACAGCCATACTTAGTAGTTCCTTTTCGCGGCGAAAATGATCTTCCACCATTTCATCAAATTCGTCGTCGCTATCATCAAAAAATATATAATCTTCGGCCGCCATTTGTTATATTTGAAATTGTATGAAATAAGACTGAGCAATAATACTTCTCAACATCTAGCAAGCCTTTTATAGCTTAATTCCCGGTACTGTTCCCATCCCATCATACAACTGTAGCCATCCCAGCATACAACTGTAGCCATCCCATCAAACAACTGTAGCCATCCCATGTTTAAGCAACTACTGTATGTAGGAGCAGTGTTGAATGGTTCTTATCGTACAACTGTAGCAATATTACTTTATCTTATCATACAACTGTAGCCATCCCATCAAACAACTGTATCATCACATCATTCAACTGTAGCCATTTTCTTAACGCAATAATACAGAAAGAAACAAGCCAATGTTACTGAAACAGCCAACAGTAATACAACCAACCAAAAAAAACCACTACAACCAACAAGTAACAAACTCAACGAGAATACACTCAACTTAAGGATATCCAAATCGTTCTAGCCAATTTTGACGTACGATATAAGCCTCATGTCCAGTGAACGTGCTGTGATATTTGAGAAAGTAACGACCTTCAAAGGTGGAACGGGTTGGTTCGAATACATTTTCAAATATAACTTCATTGATAACTGTACTGTACCGCATACAGGCGTTGCAGAAGTTCCCATACGTAGTCCTCAACTCTACCTTCGTACGTCTGGTTCTACACTCAACATTGTTATTGTATAGTTCAGCAATGGTGTCCCAAAACTGAGTTGCCATTATCTCTTCATCGTCGCACATCTGATCAGTTTGTATAAAAACATTTACTAAATGTTTCAATTCAGTAGCCGAAAATATTATGTTACTCATTGATTGAATTTACCGAACTTTTAAATGCTGTGATATATGAGTACAAAACTTTCTCTTAAATAAACAAGTCGTGATCCGCGTACAATAAAATGAAGCATGAGATTAAAGACCACGTGTCAAACATCCATAAACTGATTGACAAACAAACACAAATGTGTTTGTTACATCAACATCTTCACAATTCTAGTACATATAAGCTTAATAATAACCAAGCATAAATTAGCATCATCACCACCATATATACAGTCACATAATAACACAGTCTAAAACATCTAAATGGAGCACATCAGTCTATGTGATCAGAACCGCTATCAATCTCCTCATCGTCGTCACTATCGTCGTTGACGTCATCAAAGTCTTGCGGCTGAGGTCCCGCATGGAGCTGCTCCTGAAGCTGCTGAATCTAGGTCTGTAATCCCTGTATCTGCGCATCATATTGAGTCTGCTGTTGTTGGACCGCGGTCTGGTAACTCTGATACATCATCCCTGTATAATCGAGCGTCATACGCTCAAATGCAGCAATCATCCGTCTATCATAATCCATGTACTGAGAAAACTGATATGCACACAAGAAAAATTATACACAAGTGGATAATATAATGACAAGTAAATTAAGAAAAATTAAAAACTAATACAGACCTGATGAGGCTGGTACAATCCGGCGGATGGTATACCCGTAATAGCGTCGTCTGTAGGATACTGCAAGGGATACTCCACAACCTGACCGTGTACATCATACGCTCTAAACGAATGGGGTGGTGGGTCGAAAGTAGGAGGCTGTGTGTACTGAGATGATGTAGGCTCAAAGGTGGCAGGCGGTAGTGGAACTCTACCAGAAGAGGTACGCGGCCCAATATGATCGGAGTTCAAACCCCGAATATAATCAGGTAAAGCGTAAGCACGTGGGGCTACTCGAGCCCAATATGAATCAAAGTCTCCCAAAACTGTAAATGGCTCACCATCCACCCAACCCGCACCCCTCATCGCATGAATATAAGCTGGTCCAACCCGAATATCACCTTACATATCATCCCATGGTAGCGGATCTGATGGAATGCGAACCATACCATACAACTGTAGCCAACACCGATCCCCTAAATACCATATGAAAGGACATGTAGCAACCTGAAAGCAGATCCTACGTCGCGACATGGATACATGAAAAGTGAGTGGATGGTCAGGACCGGGCTCTAGGAACTGTAAGTACTGATCCCATGGACGAATGATAATGTTACCACGCCGCCTCATATCCATCTGCTGTCTAGCCTCCATCAACTCATTGTGCACCCCTTGTGCAACACGGGACAAATGCATAGGAGGACCCCAACGACGCAATCTGGGAAAGTAAATATAAGGTGTGGCATTCGCCTCTACAATAAGTCGGGGGGTGCATATTGGCAGTATACTCGTAGTACCAAAATGGAAGAATGTACCAAAAGCCATACATCTGTCTGGACTGCTGAAGCGCATATGTATCTAATGCTACGTACAAATAACCAATAATAGCAGTACCATAATCATATATATGGAGTCCATCCACATCTACTAACCCAGCCAGAAAACCAAGTCTAATAGTACCCTTATTGTTACTAAAAAATGTAGACCCAAAAAGGTATAGTATGAATGCACGGATAACGGGAGTGTGCATATCCTCAACGACCATGTACTCTACTATATAACGCTGCAAACAAGGTAGAGTAACAGCTCCTCCTCTAACCTCCTCATCGGCCATAGTCGGTAAATAAGCTGAATATGACTCGAACTCCTCAAATGAACTATCAAATGGAACAGGGAGACGGTCCGGTCGACCAACCTCTATGCCAGTGAGCATATAAAAATCTAGGGGAGTCAGTCCTAACTCAAAATCAGGAAAATGAAATGTGTGAGTGGTCGGCCACCATCTCTCGGTAAGGGCCTCTACTAGACAACGATCTACATGTGCAAATCTAGGTAAAGCAAGAAATTCACCAAAAGGTGATGCATGTAGCCTATCCAAAATCGGCTCCGGTAACTGATCAAAATATTCAGACATACACCTATACCAACTACCTCGCATCGCTACGTGACAAACCTAAATATATGATTATTTAATGTTAAGGTAAATAAGGAATTATTATACATTTATATTTACATGGTCGTTTATTAAGCAATAAATAAATAACGTATACCTGTGGCGTCGCTATAGCTGCAGTAAGTCGATGCGAAACAGTAGGAGGCAAGTCGTGCAAAGATCGAAGATCGGCTGGAGTCACGGTAGCATCGGGAGGGATATGAGCAGGTCCGATATTGGCATCAGTCGTATATCGAACGGTGCGTCTACCGGTTTTGACCGGACGGGGCGGCATTTGGACGTGAAGTTGGTTTGAAAATGGGGGTTGAGAAGAGGGAGGAATGAGAGGAAATGGGGGAAAATGCGCCTGATATAGGCGCATTAACCAGGCGCCTGTTGAACAGGCGCCTGATGTCCAGGCGCCTGTTCAACAGGCGCCCGCCCTCATTTCTGTTGTAGAAATGAGGGCTCCAACATTTTGGAGTGCGGAAAATCGAATTTCCGCACTCCAAACTTTTGGAGATGCTCTTACATAAATGAGATGAGCATAAAAATATGGTTCGAAACCATTATTTACCATCCTTTAGATTGTATCAAACTCCTTATAATCAACCAAAACACCAACATTGTTTAGCACCTTATGCACGTGAGTATTTCATATTTCATATCAGGCGTTGTGACTGGATTGCACATAAAACTTAAAATTAAAAGCGAAGCAGTTAGCACCAACTTATGAAACACATCAGTCATCAGAGCAAGATAAGCATCGAGCATAGCGAATCCAAAAGTACATCAAAGTAGGTGATGGAGATGGAAAGTAGGTGGCTCAAGTTGTAGATGAAAATAGCAGAGTAGGCATCAAGATCCATGGGATTTGAGATAAGCTAACTGATTTAGGGAAGTGAGGCGATTTTTGAGTTAAGCGATGTGACTTAAGGATTTATGAATTTGAGTTATTTTGGGGTCAGCTGTTCTTGGTATAAAAATGTTATGCATATAGGTTGAAATTTTGCTTTGGAGCCAAAATTTTGGTCTGGATATAAAATTTTGAGTTTAGAGACAAAATAAAATTGTTTATATATAAAAGAAATTTTTAAATGTGTATGAAAGTATACTTTATATCATAGGTATTTATAAAATTTTTTTTAAAAATTTCAAAATTGTCACTACAAGACACATAGTGTATTCCAACGGAGCCTTCCAACGGCCTCCAACGTCCTTGACCAACGGCTTCCAACGTCTTCTAACGTCCAGTGTTTTCTTGTATAATTTATTAGTTAAAAACTGCAGGACGTTGGTAGACGTTGGAAGCAGCCGTTGGCGGCCGTTGAAGGACTTGCAAAACCGCGAGCAAAACAGAAAACCTACTTCTTCTTCTCCCATTCGACTGAACCCCTATTTCCCCCCAAAATTCCCAATTTCCCTCCAATTCCGCCCCCCAAGCTGCTATGACGATCAACGGCCTCTCCGACGACTCCAAGCCTCCCTCTTGTCCTCTCTAACTCCCTAATCTCTCAAGAAAAGGTATAAACCCTAATTCCTATATTTAATTAAATTTGTTAAATTAGTGTATTAAATGTTTGTATTGCTTTATTGTATGTATAATCTAGTTTATTGAGGCATAATTTATGTTATTAACTTATGTATTGCAAGATTATATATATTTAAGTTTGTGTTAACAATAGAATAATGTGCATACAATTAGTTTTAGGTTTGTTTGGAAACGTTAGTTGTTAGGGAGCATACAATTAGTTTATGTATTTTAGAAAATTTAAAAAACTATATTTTATATTCATGAAACCCTTAGAGTGTCTTTCGGCCACGTCTGATAAGTATTGTATATGATCGTTATGTGGATATTCATTTTTTAACAGAACGGACATCTATATTCACCGTATACAATATTTGTTGGATTTGTCCCTGTATTGGACAAGTTACGAACACAATAACGTAATTAAATCTCGTAAAACATTTCATTTTAAATGGTTCATAGAATTTCGACAGCGCTTCTTTTATGTTCCCTGTGTACACGCAAATGTGTACTGTTCAGGGAACTAAAGCGAAGTGCTGCCGAAATTTTGTTGAATCGTTTAAATTGAAATGATTTACGCGATTTAATTACGTTATTGTATTTGTAATGGGAGGTAAGATGACCCATCGACAAAGTGTCAATTCACCAATAATATTGTTTTAATAAAATGTCAATTTTTTAAATTTATATCGTACTTTTTAATTATATACGTAGGTAAATGGACAATTATTTTACTGATCGAAGCTGGATGTACAAAAAAAGAAGGATCGAAAATGGAGGCTCAATAAGTGAATAGTTTAATAACGGTGTTTGCATATTTATTGATTTCGCTTTGAGTAATAACAGAAACGACGAAGAAATCCGTTGTCCATGTACTAAATGCAAAATGTTAAAGCATTTGATACCAGAAATGGTTAGAGTTCATTTGCGTCAATACGGTTTCGTGCCGAACTATTTGGTTTGGGATCGTCATGGAGAACCGTTAGCATCTACTCATGTACAAGCTGAGGAGGCAGTGTGTACTGAAATTGATACGACGAATCTTGTAGAACATATGTTTGAAGATGCTGCACGGTCAATGTTTCCTGTTCCTCAATTAATTGATGGCGATGGTAATGCTGAAGAAGAACCAAAACATATGGTCTCCCTCTTCCTCACAGAGAGGGCACGCTCGTCCGAACGGTGGTGATGGCGGTGGTCCATCACAGGAGCTACGACGTCCTGTGGTGTGGCTAAAGCCAAAAGCAGATCAAAGGTAAGTATTAAATTTCATTTTTGTACAATCTATTCTGAAAATATATAGTAATCATGAAATATTAAAAAAAAATCTCTGTTTAAACACAGTGGTTTCTCTTTGGAGCCGACTCAAGTAGTTCTATCTATATCTCGACGGGCGTACATGAGTCGTATGACCGAAAGTTGGCCTAAGTGGACATTGATTCCAGATAATGTTAAAGAGACTATTTGGCAGGATTTTTTGGTATGTCACTTTAATATACTAGGAACATGTTATATCAATTCATGTTTACATTATATATAAAAGCTGTATAACTCTTATTTTGTCAAATGTGCAGGCGGAAGTGGATCTTCAGGACGCTGATATTTCAGTCGTATATCGCCACTGGTGCAGCAAAGTCGCAAAGAACTACCGGGAAACAGTAAACAGCTTAAAAACAGCGGGAAAGAAGCCTCAGTGGATGAGCGCAGCTGTGTGGGATGATTTTGTGACATGGTGGGGAAACGAGGAGTTTCAGGTAAATTTATCATATGTTTAATTTAAATTCTTCTATGCAAATACTAACTAGAAATGTTAAACAATTTTTGTTTTTAAATTAAATTTACAGAGGCAGTCGAAGAGGAACTCAGCCAATTGGAGCAAGAACCCTGTCACACATCGTGGTGGTTCCAAGTCATTTCAGCATCACCGAGAGGACTTGGTATATTTATTAATTACGATAATAATTTAAAGATTTTAAGTTCTAAGTTGTGATAACGTAAACATATATATATATATATATAATATATGTATATGGACATATTTCAGGAGAGACAGCGTGGTGGTGCTTCTGTGAGTTACTGGGATGTTTTCACGCATACTCATGCGTTGAGTCAGGTCGACGAAGCAGGCACCGTTTCATACTCCTGGGATTGCCAAAGCGCAGTCCGCATATGTAAGTAACATAATGACTTAACACTTATATAAGTTAATTAAAATAATGTTATCTAAATTCAACTTATTTTGCATAACAGCAAAAGTTTCAGTAAGCACGGACTTCCATTCTCGAGGGCTCTGGGCGCGATGAGTTGACCGCCGATGAGGAGGACGCTATTTTTGAGTCTGTCATGGATCCAGCGGCACATGGCAGACGCTATGGTTTTGGGAATCAATCGGTAATAACTTTAACTTAAATTTTAAAATAATTATTCTGAACCAACTGTTGCACATTGTGATGGATTATAGTAAACAGGAATTACAGTTATTAAACACTGATAATTTAAATTTTATTTACAGGCTAAGACGGCTCAGATTGAGTATCAGAGGGCTCAAGATAAGGAGGAGATTGCACAGCTCAGAGCCCATGTCGCCGCGCTCGAGGAACGCAATATCCGCACCGAAGCCAAGACGGAGGAGCTGAACAGGCGTCTTACGGAGTTTATGGAGCAATACGGTCGGTTTTCGTCTTCTGGTGGTTCTGGAGGAGAGTGATTTCAGGTATGATTTGATTTTTTTTGCTATGGACATGTATATTTGGAGAGTGTGAGGATTTGATACATTCTGATGTTTTGGATGTTGGTTTGGATGTGATTTTTGAGATGTTGACGTAGTAATTTGGTTATGGTTGGATGTTGATGTTTTGTTGGATGTTGATGTTGGATTGGATGTTTTGTTGGATGTTGATGTTGGATGGTTCTTGTTGTTTTTATTGATTTGTATTGTGTATATTGATTAGTATATATGCTTATTACTTGGATTTACTATTATGATTGATTATATGTGAGATATGCTGTTGTATATGTGCTCGAAATTGAGCTTTTATGAGATATACGATGTTGGAGGTGGCTGGAAGCATGCATTGTTGGTTCTGTTTAAAAAAAACACCCAGATTTCCAACGTCCACCAACGGCTTATTGGCACATTTATTCCAACATCTTTCAACGTCTTCCATCGGAATTTCCAACGTCTTCCAACGTCTCTCCAACGTCCAATTTGGTCAACATCTTCTACCACGTGGACAAATTGAACGTTGGAAGACGTTGGTATAAGCGCGTTGGCTCCGTTGGTGAACGTTGGTCGCCGTTGAAATGTATACCAACGGCTTTTCCAATGTCTACCAACGGCTTTCCAACGGCCGCCAACGGCTTGCCGCCGTTGGAATCCATTGTGTTTCTTGTAGTGTGTATTTATTTTAAAATATTAAATATAATTATTAATTATAAACAAAATATTAAATACTTAATGTTACTTCTTAATTATTAATATTGCTTATTAATATGAATTAATAAATATCTATCTTAATTATTGATTATTATTTTTTAACAGTCATTATTAATTGATAATTATTTAAAATTAACTATTAAATACTATATATCACTTCATAATTATTAAATTTTATCATTAATTATTAAATATTATTATTAATTATTGTATAATTATTAATAATTAATTATTTAATAGTAATCATTAATTAGTGATTATTAAATATTAAATATTACTTCTTAATTATTAAATATTACTTATTAATTAATAATTATTAAATATTAATCTTGATCATTAATTATTAATCATTATTTTTAATTATTAATTATAGTTAATTATCTAATATTGATTATTAAATATTAGTCTTAATTATTAATTATAATTAATTATTAAATATGTGAAATTGTGAATTGTTTGAATTTTTTTTCATCTTACAAGTTGTCTTAAATCAGGAAAAAACGTTTTCAACCTTAAAACCATTAGTTGCTATGATATAAGGACAAAAAGGTAAAATCGGAAGATTGAAAAAAAAGGTTCAAGGTTTTATTCTAAGAGCTTGCGCATATCAATAAAACCTTGCATTTCGAGAAAGGATGACGAGAGCCTCCTAGTCGCAATCCGGTCGGAAGATTCCAAAATAAGGTTTAAGGTTTTGAAATTTTAGAAAATTTCTAAATTTTACGATTTTTTTTAAATTTATTTAGAAAATTTTAATTTTTTTGAAATACTTAATATTATTATTAATTATACTTCTTCAATACCAAATACCAAATAATATTATTACTTCTTAATTATTAAACATTAAATAGTTATTAATTATTAGCTACTAATTTTAGTCTTAGTTATTATTAATTATTAATTATTTAATAGAAATTACAAAAAATCAATTATTAAAAATTACTTATTTATTAATTATTAATTATTAAAATTTAATTATCAATTATTTAATAGTAATTATTTAATATTAACTATTAGTTATTAATTATATTTATTAATTATTAAATGTAATTAATAAATATTCACTATAATTTACTTATTTTTAATAATTAACTATAATAAATTATTAAAAATAAAAAATAATTATTGATTATTGATAATAATTAGTAATTATAAATTATTTATTAATAGTTATAAATTATTTATTAATAATTATTAATTATAATAACTTATAAATAATGACATATATAAGTTTTCATTTATATTGTTAATTGTAAATTAATATTTGCAAATTATTAAGTAAGTATTAATTATTTGTTATTAATTAAAATATTTAAGCGGAAACATTTGTGTTCACTCAAATTTTTATTTGTAATTAACAATATTTACTTGAAAGTGGTTATACCATCACTTAAAACTTATGATTATGACAATGGGTATAAATAAATATTTACAATGGTCAAAATTAATTAATTGTTATAGATTTCTATTGCAAACGGCTATACCAAACAGTTGTTAAAAATACGTTTATCACAACTGTAGGAAAACTCAGTTATTAAAAATACATTTATTACAACTAGCAGGAAAATTCAGTTATTAAAAATATATTTATTGCAACTGTTAGGAAAAATCGTTGTTAAAAACCTTTTATTACAAGTGTCACTAAATACCAATTGTTAAAAACCCTTTATTACAACTGTTATCCCGCGCTTGTTGTAAATAACTAGTTGTAATATGGTTATTTTCTTGTAGTGTAAACATGTTTGGATGTTTTAATATTATTTTAATTATGATTTAAAATTTAACTAAAATGATTTAGTTCATATTCTAGAGCAAAACATGGTCTAGTTACATCGAAAACTACGAAATTTTGATATGATATGCTTAATGACAAAATAGAGATGGGCTTTCAATTTCATAATTTTTTGAATTAATGACAATATTTTACGAATTTCCTAAGTTGGGAAAGATTGTTAATTTTAGGTTAATTAACTAAAAATATTAATAAAATTTATTGTTTTTGTCTGAAATTTTTACAGGAGTTAAAATATGATGAAAAAGATTTTTTGGTGAATTTTTGGGATTTTTCCCACTAGTTTACTATTTTATACGAATTGTTTAGTGAAGGAGAATACTAAATAATTAAGGGAAATTAAATCAATTAATTTGAGTGATTAGCATTTTCTGAAATAAAACTGTAATGATAGGAAAATTATCCTTGGCAACAAAATTGATTAAGTAAATAGTTGTTGCTTAATGGGGGCAGTAAACTAGATTTTAATTTAATTACAAAACCGCCACTGAGCCATTTTTGACTAAGTAAAACCAATCAACCAAGACTAAGCGTTATGTTTGATAATAAAAAAGTATGTCTTAAAGATAGAATAGGAATAGTGGGTACCACATGGGGACCCAACATTTCAATTCATATGGCCAAAATAAACTTTCAGCGATGGCTTGATTATTCTTCACGACAGTACACAAAAGATTCAAGGTGACGGCTCATATCAATTGTTCATGATGGCTCATACTAGAACTCCTAGCGACGGCAGCAAGTAAACAACATTACAATGTAATTAGTGGAGAAGGTTTAGAGACGACAACACGAAACAAATATTTTATTTTTATCTCGCAATAATTAATTACTCGTAAAAACACACAAATATATATATATATATATATAACAACTCGTGACAATTAACTTCATGCGACAGCAACTCAAGACGATAACTTTTGATGACTCGTGACAGGTATACTATTGAACGGGATGGGTATAATTAATAGCACATGCAAGAAGAAAATTGAAACACGACAGCTAATAGTTTCTATAACCAGCTTTTGTACACACGGAAGTAAAAATATTAACAAGCACATGAAGCTATGCACATGGAAATAGGCTATAATATATTAATTAATATGAGTGTCACAGCACGCGCTTCGCGTGTGTTGGTTGAACGCGCTTCGTGCGTGAATTATATTTCTACAAAATTGTATGCATTTAGCACGTTTAAAGGAAAATGTTTCGCATAAATATTTAGTTATATTTTTGCATTGAAATCATGTATAGTTAGTTTGGAAATTCTAAGTTGTAACATCTAATTTTCATATTAGTTTGAATTTTTATTTGTTAGATCCTATTTTTATGTGATATTATGATTTGATAATATTTGAGGATAAGCACTTTAAATTTGTAAAAAAGTTTATTCATTGGATCCTATTTTTAAGTAATATTAAAATTTAATAATATCAGTAGAGGGACGTTTTTGTTAGTCCATGTTGACACCAAAAAAGTGTGACACCAAGGTATTACAACTATTATTAAAGATTTTTAAGTAACATTAAAATTTGATAATATCCGTAGATGAGCGTTTTTGGTAGTTCACACTGACACCACAAAAGTGTGACATCAAGATATTACAACTATTATTAAAGATATGAAACCAAATTGTGCACAACAACTTGCATGTTGTTAACCTGCTTTTTAGCAAAGCATATTTCGACTGGACTTAGAAAATAAAAACAAGAAATAAACGATTCACGAACTTGGAAACACACTGAAAAGGACTAAAGAAACAACTTGGAGAAGTTTTAACCAAAATGAAGCTAAGTACATAGCTCGATGCCGAGCTATCATAAGTCGGTACTAACCTATAAATCTTCCCCGTTTCACTTCCCAAACTCCATACACCTCTTGTGCTTCTCTTTTAACTCATGGTCAAGTAATTTTCCAATGATTTTGACGAGCAATTCTAAGGATTAACAAGAAGAAAGCAAGGAAAGAAGCTATCAGAAAGATCGCAGGAATCAACTCAAAGCCGAAGGAAAAAGACTTAGAACAACTCGAGTAGATGAGTGAAAGGCAAAACAAGTGGAAGACTTCAACTTCCACCAAAAAGTATAGCTAGGTATTGACCTATAGTTTTAAGACGTGTGGCCCCAATTTTCCTTGTGCAACTTCGAGCCGCCTTTTGGACTTCATTGCAAGTGGGCTTCTGACACTAAACTTCGTTTCTCTATAAATACAAGCCTATCCGCAACCAAAACAGGATCTAATTTCTCTGTCATTGGAGATTCCTTCTTCTTCACTCCTATCCTCTATACTATAGAAACTTCATTGTAAATCCGAGATCCACTAGATTATGGTCAGATCCAATATAACTCAATATAATCTAGAGAGAAAACAACGAATAAAAAACTATAAAGTGGATGTAGGTCGAAGATTATGCCGAACCACTATAAAAAATTTTGTGTCTCCTTTTGCTTTTTCCTTTACTTTTAATAGAACTAGCGCTTTCATCTGATTTTGGGGTGTTGATCCATTTTTTGGCTTAACATTTTGGTGTTTTCACTAAGAAGAATGCTAGATTTCACAACCTAAAGCTTGGATATGATATTTAGAGAAGATGAAGAGATCTTACACTAGATCTAAGTTTGAAGCGAGCCAACCAAAGCATAAGGCACCTAGGAGATGTTCCCAAATTCACATCAATCCATCTACGTGACCAAAGAAGAGATGGAGAAAATGATAAAGGAGATGCAGGATGGATTAATGACTCTACAACAGGAAATGCTTGAAGGATTTTTCCAAAGGATGGGACAATAAGGAATAGCTAGAGCTGCTGGAATTCAGAGCCAAGGACATGGAGCTAATGCAGGAACCATTGAAGTTGGAGCAGAGCAAATGGAATGATGCCCCTACAATCAGAATAACTTGGTACCGACCCAAATGAACTCAGTACTGAGAGAACTACACTAGGGGCAATATTGGTATGATTACTAGTATGTCGGAAATGGATAATGCTGGAGCTAAGAACACAAATCAAAATGTGAATGAGCAACGATCGGAAGAGTATGTACTAGAGCTTCCCCATAGGAACGGAGGTTAGAATGAAACCAGAGGAGCAGGTCAGAATGCTAATGTGCAGTCAGAGGAGTACATGCCAAAGTATGTGTTGGAATTCCATACAGGAGCAAGGGGCCGAATATCGCTTTTGGTCAAAGACAATCATTGGATAGTGAAAACCGAATTGCCGAATTAATAGGATAATAGTTAGAGGGGAACCCCTAGATCAGAGTTTAGAGGATGTAATCAGGAATCTATTCACTTCTAATATCTAAAATGCGAGAAATTCTCCCGATTTCAAGCTTGCAACGTTGGAAATGTACGACGGAAAGTCAGATCCGACAGTTAATCTGATGAGATACATTCAACATATAGAGGTGTTGGGTGCTTTTGAGGAGGTAATGGGGCGATGCTTCCCATTGTACTTAACAGACTTGGCGGCGATGTGGTTTGGACAATTAGAGAACTGGTCCAGATTTGGTGAATAAGTTCTTAAGACAGTTCATAGTCCATGTCACACGATCGAAGAATGTGATGACACTATAAATCGTGAAAAAAAGCCTTGGAGAAACCTTTAGAAGCTATTTGACAAGATTAAATGCAGCAGCAGCTGCAGTTGATAAGCCGGATCCATCAACAATCTTAATGGCGACAGTATCTGGAGTCGCGAGAAAGACTGACTTCAAATTTGCACTGGATAGGGATCCACCGATGGATCTTGCAGAACTCTACTATGAAACTAAGAGATGTTTGCATCAGGAAGACGCCAAAGCCGTGGATGCTGAAATTAATGCTGTAGATGACAGAGGATTGTCCAGAGCAGGAAACGAATAGGATGAAGAAAAGAGAAGAGTTGATGATGACTTCAGAGAACTAAAATAGCAAACGAGGGAACCAAAGTTCTCTTCAAACACTGAACTAACGGAAACCCCTAAGAGGATATATCTGGACACTAGAGGCAGATCCCCTATTGGAAGCTAGCAAGGAGAGAGCCTACTGATCAGGAGAAAAGATCTGAAAAATTCTACATTTTTCATGAGCTAGATGGACATGAAATGAACGAGTTCCGACACATTTGTGATTTGATAGAAGAACTAGTTCGGAGAAACCAGTTGCAATAGTATGTGAGGAACTGAACTATAATAGTGCAACTGGAGCAAAAACCATCTGCAGCGAACACATCAAGAAACAACCAGGGATCTAGTCAGAGACTTGAAATCCCATGATCGGGATGGCCGAGAGTCAGATTCGACTCCTTTGCTTTGTTTTTTATTGCATTGAATAATTAGGACAATAATAATAAACTCAGACCACTTACACTGTATGAGGCCTTGATTGGTCTCTAAGCACATTCTGAGTCGGATGTCTGGGATGAATATTTAGGACAATAATAACCTCGGGTCGCTTACACGTGTACGGGACCTAGATTGGTTCTTAGGCACGCTCTGAGTCAGACATATGGGATGGATAATTAGGACTTCCACTTGCTTTCTTTGATTTGGATATTTGACTTTTGAAAAATCAACATTGAATGTGATGACAAATATTGTTCGCTTTAAGTCTCGTGCGGACAGACGAAACTGGAGTGCAAGGTGCAAGTCCCCTCGCCCGAGAGTGAGCGGATGGACTTGTACGATATTGATCATTTTAAGTCCCATCCGGAGAGATAGGACCAGAGTACATGGTGCAAGCTCTCTTGTCAAAGAGCGAGTGGATGGGCTTGTACGAAAAATAAGTCCGCTCACCGGAGAGTGAGAAGATGGGCTTACTTGGTCATTAGGTTCCTTTGCCGGAGAGCAAGCGAATTCAACAAGGATTCGGAGAGATCAAAACTTAGATAGGGCAATAAATGATCCAAAGAGATCGAATCTTAGATTGGAAGTTAAACAGTCTGAAGAGATCGAATCCTAGATTGGAATATGAACGATTCGGAGAGATCGCACATTAAATTATATATAAAATGATCCAGAGAGATCAAACCATAGGACTGAAACAAATTTAATAAAAAGGTTTAATAAAAGGATTTGAACGCCTTTTTATTAGAGTAAAACAAATAAATCCTGGATGAACATGGGACGGTTTTTATATGTGATTTGATTACTCCAATTGAAATCGGGATGATAAGGATGTAAGAACAACACATAGGCAAGAGCTAGAGAGCTGCAACAGGTTTGGAACGACCTCTGATTTGCTAGAGAATCCAAAGGAACTGGATGATTCACCAAGATTGAAACAGCTTAAGAGCTCAATTATCGAAAAATGATTGGTTATGGAACTTGTTCTTGAGCAAAGCACACCCTACATTCGAATGACGTACTTTTGGGAGCAAGTGTTAACCCGCTCAAAGCAAATTTCAACTAGACTTAGAAGACCAAAACAAGAACTAAATGATTCACAAACTTGGAAACACATCGAGAAGGACTAGAGAAATAACTCGAAGAAGTTTTAACCAAAATGGAGCTAAGTATATAGCTCGGTGCCGAGCTATCAGAGGTCGGTACCGACCTATAAATCTTTCCCATTTCACTTTCCAAACTCCATACACCTCTTGTGCTACTCCAGTAACTCGTGGTCAAGTGATTTTTCAATGATTTTTGATGAGCAGTTTCAAGGATTAACGAGAATAAAGCGAGGAAAGCAGCTATCGAAAAGATCGCAAGAATCAACTCAAAGTCGAAGGAAGAGAACCTACAAAAACTTGAGTAGATGAGAGAAAGGCTAAACAAGTGGATGACTTCAACTTCCACCAAAAAGTGTAGCTTGGCACTAACCTATAGTTTTAGGTCACGTGACCCCTATTTTCCTCGTGCAAATTTGGGCCGCCTTCCGGACTTCATTACAAGCGGGCTTCTGACTCCATACCTCTGTTTCTCTATAAATACCAGCCTACTTACTACCAAAACAGGATTCGATTTCTCTACCATTGGAGACTCCTTCTTATTCTTCACTCCTATCCTCTACGTCTAAAAACACTCTAGAAACTTCGGTGTAAATCTGAGATCCACTAGATTATGGTCAGATTTGTTATAACTTATTATAATCCGAGAGAAGACAACGAATAACAAACTATAAAGTGGACGTAGGCCGAAGATTACGTCGAACCACTATAAAAATTCTTATGACTCCTTTTACCTTTTCTTCTTTTTTCCTTTACTTTCAATAGAACCAGTGCTTTCATCTGGTTTCAAGATTTTGATCTATTTTTTGGGTTAACACATACAAATAGATAATATATTGTTTGCGCCAAAAATGGTCACAAACCCCGAATGTTGTGAAAGCACCAGTGTATGAATACAAATCAGTAATATTCAAACACAAATCTTAGATCTAAACAAACAACAAACATCAATCCAGAAATAATGAACAAAAACACGAGATTTATAGTGGTTTGGCTATCTCCGGCCTACGTCCACTCCAAAGTTTTTATCTTTTATTGATCGATGCTTGAAGATTACAATTTCCTATCGCATAGTACAACGGATTTTATGATTATAATCTGAATCTAAGGCAGCAATGGTGATCTGGAGTAAATCTGGCAGAGTCCGGGCGCTCTTTAGCTCTCAAAATTGTCCGACCCCTTTTCTGAATGACCAGGGGCTCTATTTATAGGTGTAGGAGGCTGATATTTCGTCTAAACTGAAGGGAGACCAGTTCTGGTACGTCAGGGGGCCCACATGCCCGCTTTATGGAAATCCGGGCCCACACCGGGATCGATTCGACCCTTGCTTCGAATCGATCAAGATTTGTTCCGATTGAGATGAAATTTGGCATGAACATTCCTTAGGTTTTCAGTAAGCTACTGTGAAAATATTATAGCATTTGGACTTATAGATCTCAAGTTATGATCGAGTTAAGATTGCATCCCTGGCTGACACGCTTGCTTCGACTCGATTCGTTCGAATCGATAGGCTTGACTCGGTAGCCTCACACGCCTTTGCGATGACGTGGTGTGCCTTTCCTGGGTCAATCCACTTTTTACTCCGAGTTGAATGGGTCGACTCCATCTTTTCCGCTGCTTTGACTTAGTGGATTCCAGAGAATGGATTCGAAGGTGTGCTCGTTCGAATCGATCATGTTATGCTACAGCCAATCGATTCGAAGTCATTATTGGATTCAAAGGTATTTATTTCGATGGAATCGAAGGACACCGGCCTGTAACTTTATGGTTTCGAAGCGACTCATCCCTTGATCGATTCGAGTGAATGTTGGTCTGGTGGATGCGAACTAAGTGGAGTCGAACCGATGGATTCGAGCAGAATGCTTTCCGGTGGATACAAAGTGGATGGAGTTAACCTTGATGGAGTCGAAGCTAAAGGACTTCTCATCGATTCGAAGCTGGTGGTGCGAAGTCCATGGATTCGAACTGAGGCGTGGGTATGGAAATGATGGATTCGAACAGAGCATTCTTCCTACCTTGTATCGATCGTATCTCCTCCGTACAAACTCCGATTAACCTGAAACTTGAAACGTAGCCTCTCCTAGTCCTCATCATCATCTCCAATCGATTCCATCCTGATCGGAGCCCGGTCAAATTTTGATGACATCGATCACAACCCTGTCTCTAATCGACTTCCAATCCTGATACCCATCCTTTCTTGTCGATTAGTTTGATATTCCGGCTTTGAACAAAAAGCGGGATAACATTTGCCCCCCAAAACATGCCTTATGATAATAAGGCGTGTTTTGAATAGTTTGCAAATCCAATGTCCAAAGTCCGTAGCCAATTCCATGCCCATCCAAACTCGAAGGCTGAGTTATTAGTCCATCCTTATCCAACAACCGAATCCAAGACCTCTCCGGGTCGGTATCCGAATCCATAACCTCTCTGGGCTCTTGCCAAGCGCAATCCATACCTGACGACCGTGGTCCAGTGTCCCTGGACGTTGAGCTAACCTCTCCGGGTTCTTGCCAAGCGCAATCCACACCTGACGACCGTGGCCCAGTGTCCCTGGGCGTAAGTAATGTCGTGGCTTAAGTCCTAAGCCGAATCCTGGTCACTCCGGACCCTTGCCGAGCATAGTCCATACTCGACGATCATGGTCCAGTGTCCCTGGACGTAAGTAATGCCATGGCTTAAGTCCTAAGCCGAATCCTGGTCGCTCCGGACCCTTGTTGAGCACAGTCCATACTCAACGACCTGAGACAATAATCAATAATAGGGGGCCTAAGTCCTAGGCCGAATCCTGGTCACTCCGGACCCTTGCCGAGCATAGTCCATACTCGACGACCTGAGACAATAATCAATAATAAGGGGCCTAAGTCCTAGGCCGATTCCTGGTCACTCCGGACCCTTGCCGAGCATAGTCCATACTCGACGACCTGAATGAGTCACTTTACCGTGTTCGGGCAGAACGACTCACCCCTTGCCAGGCATAATCCATACCTGACGACTGTTTATCAAAAACCAAAAAGAATCCAATCAAGATGCAATCCAAAATCCAAATCAAATCGGAAAACCAGAAATCCATATCAAAAATCGAAACCATCATCCAAAACGGAGAACAATCATCCGAATGAATGCCAAAACCAGAAAAACAAGCAAAATCAGGAGTTCAATCCAAACTCCAAAAACCAAACCAGAAAACTAAGTGTCCAATCCAAAAACAAAAGACAGATTTCGCAAACCATGGCTTTGCGGTTTATCATCACTCAGAGCATGCCTAGGGGCTATCTCCGTCCCCATACATGTGTAAATGACTCGGTTGCTCGCCAATGGTTTGTTACTTATTTCATATTATCCTGATCAATTGATGACCAATCGACCATTATTCCTGTGCCTCATATCCTCATGGTTTGAGGTAGACGGTGGTTGCTCCTGCTCCATCGCTGCATTCCGAGCCCCAACATACTGCCTCAACTGTCCATTCCTCACATGCTCCTCAATTATGTCCTTTAGGTGCCTACAGCTATTGGTATCATGCCCATCCAAATCGTGGAAGAGACAATGCTTTCCTGATGCCCTCTCCCGCTCGGATGGTTCTCTCCTAGCCGGCCTCCGGTAAGGAAGGCGATTCCGAGTTTCCATGTATATCCGCTCTAGTGTCTCGTTTAATTCTGTGTATGTGGAAAACCTTGGATCCTTCCATCGTTTCCTAGCTTTTTCAGAGTTTTCGTCCAGCTTCCTTTTTCCTTTATCTTTATCCGAGCTTTCGTCGGATGGTCCTCCACCCCCGGTCACATTCACCTCCTTTAGCTTTAAATCCATACATGCGTCTTCTTGCCGAAGAAATCTTTCAGCTTCATGAAAGAATTCCCCGAGATCCAGTGGTGGGTCTCGTACTAAAGATACCTTAAAATCTGAATCCTCTCTGACTCCCGACACTGCCGCCATCAAAACCATCGATGGATCTGGCCGATCCACCGAAGAAACCGCCGCATTAAATCGAGTTAAAAATGCTCTAAGCGATTCATCCGTTCTTTGCTTTACCGATGTTAACATCATCACGTTCTTAGGTCTTTTGATATGAACCCGAAACTGTCCCAAAAACCTGTCCACCAATTCCCTCCAATTCCTGATAGATCCTTCCTCCAGCTGCCTAAACCACATTGCCGCTAGGTCTGTCAAGTATAAAGGGAAACATCTGGCCATTACTTCCTCCGATGCCCCCAGCACTTCCATGTGTCTAGTGTATCTCATCAAGTGATCAGTCGGGTCAGCCTTTCCATTATATACTTCCACGCTAGGTAACTTGAACTTAGGTGGATTCTGAGCCATCCTGATTTCCCGAGCGAACGGACTCCTGTTCACTCCTTCCAAGTCTCTATTGGTCGAACCTCCACGCATAGTCTTCCTAATGATTTCCATTAATCCAGCATTGCCTGTTAGGTGTTGCCCCCCATGCTCCCGAGGGAACTCCGGCACATATTCTTCATGTGGCTCATTAGCTGCAACGTTGGCTCTAGCCTGCTGAACTCCTTCCAAAGGTCCTTCTGCGTTGGATCCTGTGGGCCTGCCCCCAAGCCCTTGTTGATTGCCTTCCGGTTCTGTATTCTGTCCTCCATTGGGTTCCGCAACCCTAGTTCCTTGTTCCACATTTGCAGTCGCTGTAGTTGGTCCAAGGTTCTGTGTTCCTGCAGCTCTCATCTGCTCGAAGAAAGTCTGCATCATATCCTGTTGACTCTTCAGCAACCTCTCATGCAATGAATTTGCCATAGCTTCCATTTTGTCTCTCGTAATGTAAATCGAAGCTTGTCCTTCTCCAGCTCCGGAGGATGCCTCTTGACTTCCTCCCTGTTGGCTTCTCTCAGCTCTTTGTCTTGTTTGTCGAGTCATTGCCGAGTCAATCTGAATCCTTCAAACTTTCAAATCTAAACTTCAATCCGATGTAGCGGGTGCTAGTCCCTCTCAATGAAAGCACCAAAGTGTTTGCGCCAAAAATGGTCACAAACCCCGAATGTTGTGAAAGCACCAGTGTATGAATACAAATCAGCAATATTCAAACACAAATCTCAGATCTAAACAAACAACAAACAGCAATCCAGAAATAATGAACAAAAACACGAGATTTATAGTGGTTCGGCTATCTCCGGCCTACGTCCACTCCAAAGTTTTTATCTTTTATTGATCGATGCTTGAAGATTACAATTTCCTATCGCATAGTACAACAGATTTTATGATTATAATCTGAATCTAAGGCAGCAATGGTGATCTGGAGTAAATCGGGCAGAGTCCGGGCACTCTTTAGCTCTCAAAATTGTCCGACCCCTTTTCTGAATGACCAGGGGCTCTATTTATAGGTGTAGGAGGCTGATATTTCGCCTAAACTGAAGGGAGACCAGTTCTGGTACGTCAGGGGGCCCACATGCCCGCTTTATGGAAATCCGGGCCCACACCGGGATCGATTCGACCCTTGCTTCGAATCGATCAAGATTTGTTCCGATTGAGATGAAATTTGGCATGAACATTCCTTAGGTTGTCAGTAAGCTACTGTGAAAATTTTATAGCATTTGGACTTATAGATCTCAAGTTATGATCGAGTCAAGATTGCATCCCTGGCTGACACGCTTGTTTCGACTCGATTCGTTCGAATCGATAGGCTCGACTCGGTAGCCTCACGCGCCTTTGCGATGACGTGGTGCGCCTTTCCTGGGTCAATCCACTTTTTACTCCGAGTTGAATGGGTCGACTCCATCTTTTCCGCTGCTTTGACTTAGTGGATTCCAGAGAATGGATTCGAAGGTGTGCTCGTTCGAATCGATCATGTTATGCTACAGCCAATCGATTCGAAGTCATTATTGGATTCAAAGGTATTTATTTCGATGGAATCGAAGGACACCGGCCTGTAACTTTATGGTTTCGAAGCGACTCATCCCTTGATCGATTCGAGTGAATGTTGATCTGGTGGATGCGAACTAAGTGGAGTCGAACCGATGGATTCGAGCAGAATGCTTTCCGGTGGATACGAAGTGGATGGAGTTAACCTTGATGGAGTCGAAGCTAAAGGACTTCTCATCGATTCGAAGCTGGTGGTGCGAAGTCCATGGATTCGAACTGAGGCGTGGGTATGGAAATGATGGATTCGAACAGAGCATTCTTCCTACCTTGTATCGATCGTATCTCCTCCGTACAAACTCCGATTAACCTGAAACTTGAAACGTAGCCTCTCCTAGTCCTCATCATCATCTCTAATCGATTCCATCCTGATCGGAGCCCGGTCAAATTTTGATGACATCGACCACAACCCTGTCTCTAATCGACTTCCAATCCTGATACCCATCCTTTCTTGTCGATTAGTTTGATATTGCGGCTTTGACCAAAAGGCGGGATAACATATATGGCCAAATTATATATGGTAGCCTACATGTTAATAATGTTAATACGTTAAAGGATGTATATGTGTAAGAAAAAAAATTCAAAGAAGAATATATGTAAGTAACAGCTTATATGTTTGGAAAAATTAATAAAATATATTACATAGAGGCAAAATCATGTGCCTGTATGCATGCAAAAGATGTTATTAAATGTGAGGGTATATGTGTGCTCACAATATGGCACACATTGAATAAAATGTAAATATATAGGCACGTATTTCGCAAAGGCATAATTAGCCACGTCGTATGAGCATGAAGTGACAAAAGTCCTTTCTGAGTTTCCATATGCTCACTGTTTATAGAGAATTCGCCTAATGAAGTCGACAGGTCTCGAAATACCAAGTCTAACTCCAAACCTAAGAATGCAAGAGGGAAGACGAAGTCCCCTGACCAATAAAAGCATCCTGGTATCAATCAAAAGTGATTGGTACCGATTTGATTTTTCAAATAGTTGTGCTATCTTCTTCTATATTGTCTTCTTGCTTCATCCATCAAATTTCGAGCACCTTTGCCTTAGAAATCATGTTGTTACCGAGTTTTGATATTTCTACTACTTGTTCTTTTCTTCAGAGCTCTTTGGAGTTGTCTACCTATTCCTTCAGAAATGGGCCCTAGGACGACCCCTTTAGCTAACCATTTATAGACCGTAGCTTCACAATCCACAAGGGTGCCTAGAATTATGTCGGTGTCGACCTAAAAAGAGGTCGGTACCGATCACTCCCTTAGCATATTTTTGTGCACTAACTCCTTGGTGCTGCTTCCATCTTCCTTCCCAGCATGCCTCCAAGTCCATGAACCACTTCATCTTTATCACGATGTTCATTTTCATTTGAAAGCTACTTGCTCTAAAAGAGGGATAATAGTAACAGTCCAAAAATTTAAGTATTTAATATTAATTAATTATCAATAGTCATTAAATTTGATGGGGAGATAAAAGAAAATTTTGAGCAAAAATTCTTTTTTGAAAATTTTGACATTTCCATTGCGTTAAAAATATCTGAGAAATTGTTTTTGTTGTATAATATTTATGGTTTGGGTATGTTGATCGAATTAGGTATTTTTGAGTCTAGAACTACTTTAGACTAAAAGCAGGAATACTTGCAATAAATATGAGTTTATCTTAACTTTAGCCATCATGAGATCTAATGCTTCTCCTAAACCTGAAATGCTCCATAATTTCGTTTTAGCAGACAATTTTCTTTAATTACAAATAATTTCATAAATTCATAGTGTCCAAATCTTTACGTACTATATATCAATTGTCCGTCTTGATGTTTTTTGCTTACTAATTATATGCCTGGCTGATATTTGCATGACTAATATTTTCCTAGTAAATATTTGGATAAATTCATGGCTCATATTTGAATGGAAAATATTTTTCGAGTGTTGGCATGGTTAAAATTTTGATTTGTTAAGATTTTGACAAAGCATATATTTTTTAAAGATTAATATTTCAGTATGTCATTTGGTTTTTATGATCCATCAGTGGAAAAATACCATCTAATATTTGTGCGGTAAATTTTTGTTTGTTAAATTTTTGACATGCTTTGGATCCGTTAATTACTAGCTAATATTAAAATATAATTTGTCTTTAGCATTTACCCCCCAAAACTAATACCGGTTAATGTTATCATGGTAAATATGTTCATACTTTTTATTTGAAGTTTTTAAGTTTTATATTATAGGATTCATGTTTTTAATTTATACAAGTATATTTTACAATCTAATTTTTGAATGGAAAATATCCATCTAATATATTATTACATGTTAAACATTTTCCTAACAATCTTTTTTTCCAAGCAAATATTTGACAGGCAAAAATTTTCTTCATAAATTGTTACCATTGTCAGGTCTATTTATACAGTCTATCTCTAAAGTTAATATTATTTTGTATGATAAAACTATGATCAAATATCGTTATTCAAACTTGCAATCCACTAAAATTTAACATAATATTAAACAAAATTTGTAGAGAAAGAGTCAAGGACCATTAGCTTAAGTGACTAGGTGTAAGAACCCGTACCTCCATGGGCCAAAATTTCGATAAAAATCGAAACCCAAGTCCACCAAAGAATAGATCATTGGATTTGGTACCTGCAAATAAGCATAGCATTATCAGAGATTGATAAAAATCTGAACTCACAGTAAAAACAGTAATAGGATAAAAATGCTAACTATGACTATACCTTGGAATTAATGGTATTCCTTGGACAGTAGATTGTCACATCAGCATCGAGCATGAGAGAAAGAAGACTTCTCCAAAAACAAAGCACATCCAGCTCCAGTGACTTGTTCCTCAAAATTCTATCCTGTGGGTTGTAATTAGGAGGGGGTCAGAACAACGTTCTGGTGATTGGAAAATATTAACTGTCCATAACATAAACTTATACCGATTTGTTTTCATTTAGTTGTTATGTCCATTAAGGTTAGCAATTCTAATCTCACCTTGCATTGCACACATGATTACTTACCTACCCCTTCCCAAGGTATAAAATACTATTGAAGCCTTATCAACCACCCAATATTTTCAAACCCATTTGCCACTAAATACTTCTAAATATGAAGCGGGCTTCTATAATACTTTTAAAAGGAGAAATAGGCAGACTCTGCCATTCAAGAACTTAATCAAGGTAGACCTCGTCATTTAAGACCAATTCCCTAGGTGGTTTCCTAACAATGTTGTTAATGGTCGGTGAGTCCTAGCTACGAAGATCTCTAACCACTATTTAATACTTTCGACATTTGATGTCCAACTATTATCGTATCTATCGCCGATAAAATCGTAGCCATGTAATAAACAGTACCCAAGCCACTTAATAATTTTTATTGAAAAATAGGCAGACTGGTTATTTAGGACCTTAAGGCAGACCCCATCATTTAAGACCTATCCCAAGGCATGCTCCTAAATGGTACTATTGTTATTATGGCCATAGCGATATGAGTGACTGTACCCAAGCCACTAAATGCCTTTTATTGGAAAATAGGCAGATTCTGATCATTTAAGACCTTAATTAAAGCAGATCCTATAATTTAAGACCTATTCTCAAGGCGGACTCCTCACTGGTACTATCTAACAGACATTGCTTGGAAGTCTCATAGGGCTACTTAATTCTTCTTTTATAGGAAAGAGGTGAACCCTTCCGTCACTTAAGACCCTAAACCTGAAGCGAACCCTTCCCTAGATATCCACTATCACTCTTTAATTGTAAATATGGTATCTCATTAGGTTACTTCTTTCGGTAAGAAGGTAGACCCTACAACCACTTTAGACCTCAACGCTGAAGTAAACCCTTCTTAGAAACATCCTTATTTATTTATTTGGAATCTCATTAGGTTACTTAATACTTCCATTTAGGAGAGATGCGGACCCTACAGCCATTTAAGACCTAAAACCAGAAGCGAATCCCTATGGAAATATCCCTCATTGCTCCTAATTCCAAATTTGGACCATTTAATACTTTCCACTTAAGAAAGAAGGCCCAATCTCTCACGTCGTCATAGATCCTACGATTATTGATATCTCACATCAGAAGTAAGTACACCAAACTGATGTTAGCCTCAAAGTTAAGGGCAGTCTTTCGTCGAGTGACTCAACTGACCTCGCATCACTAACCTACTAAGTCCAATTAACCATCCCAAGTCTTTACTTATATTATCTTAGGTAGACATTGGACTTAGCTCACTAACTCCCTTTTTATTTAAGGCGATAATATTTACCTTAAATATTTATCTACCCATAGATTCCATTTAATGCTCATAAATGTCAATTTGTCCACAAAATCCTAATGGGCATTTCCTAAGACATTTATGTATGATTACTAATTTCAAATTAGTAACCTTTTATCTATTCCATTTTTATCAGCCCTATTAATCCATTTATCCTATCAAAATATTGCAACTCCCATATTTATTACCATTTATTGGAGTTACAACCTTTTAAATTCTTTTCCCATTAGTTAGTTATCCTAAACGCGAAAATTACGTGCAAGTGTCGTTATTAGCTTTTTATTTAGTTATTATAATCGTAGTAAATTACGTACAAATGTTTACTTTTATCAAATATGTTCTAGTTATATATCTTCATTAGAATATTCTTTTCGATGTTAAATTATTAGAACCATATCTAAAAAAATTATCCTCTATAATTTCCATAAATTAGCCAAAAACAAAAGATTTAACTTAAAAGATTACATTGTTTGAAATTTAGGAATGGTCATTTCTTTCGAAATAGACAGTGTAAACTAGAATGAATTCATTTTTTACACATCATTTTCTCTTTCTATTTGCATCTATTCCTTGTTAGATCAAACGCTGTATTTTATTAAAAGGGAAAGAAATCAAACTAATTTACAAATATTAAGGGGGCCTAAATTCCAACAATTCTAAACATAGAAAAGTCTACATTCCAACAAGATTAGGGTAATAATCCAAATTTATAACATTATTATATAACCTATTTCAGATCTGGAATAAACTTCATTCAAATCAATATTCTAAACTCATACTTTTGGACCGGATTTCCAAATCAGGTTGTAAACATGTCTAAATCAATTCATAGACAAGAACATGTAGGTAATATTTATTATATTCAGATCATATTCAATTCATTTCCTACAACTCATATACAATTATCCAATTAGGCATAAAAATCAAATAAACAACAATGGGATAATTTTCATATTATAATAATCTATAAAATTTTCCACTCACTTTTAAAAGCGATCCAAATATCCAGATCTGAAGTAGCACATTTGATTCATCTCCAAATCCTTTTTAATCCAAAGATATGTATAAAAGGGTATATACATACATTAGAATTACAGATCCGAGAAGAGATTTGGTATTGCGAGAGAAAATAGATACAAATAAATACAAATATATAAATTATCTCAAATACCCATATGGTTGATTCTCTTTTCTTCTCCTTTTAATTAGATTTCTACTCTTCTCTAATTTGTATGAATATAGATACAAATATCTTATCTTTATAATTTAGAAAGAAAGTGGAGAAAAAGAAACGGCAGAGCTTTGCTATTACCTCCATAAAAATATGAGACGAGAAGGGGGGCTATACCTGAATTTATATGTGCTATAATCAATGAAAACCGTACAATTTGAAATATTAAATTTAGGCCGTTATGGCCTAGGCTAACCCAAGCCGCCTAAGGGTGGCCGGTCGACCGCCCATGGAGGAACGGTCGCTCGCTAAGGGTTGATCGGTCCCAATGACAAGTCGACCTGTGGGCACCAGACGCTTAATTATAAACATTAATTTTTTTTCTTATTTAGTTATTTTCATTCTGAATTCATTTTTCATTTGTAAATTCTTCGCTTGGACTCCAATCGCAAAACTCCAAATATTAAAGTTGCTTAGAATTTCGCCACGAACGCAATGATGCAAGTTTCATGGTCAAATTTCATCGTTAGCACAAATCCCATTTTCGAAACCTAATTAACTAACTAATTAAATAACTAACGCAAAATTATGGGGTGTTAAATTCTCCCCCCTTTAAAAGGAGTTTCGTCCTCGAAATTTCACTAATGACTAAGTCATGGTTTTGGCTCTAAACTACACAACCAATGAGTGTACAACAAATTTGGCAACCAAAAGTGCATAAGTGCATAGTGTATTACTGTATCACCATACAGAAAATATGTATGCAAAATGATTCTAAATCAACTCCTCCTATATGAATGCATTTCTTTTGAAAACATGTTTGGAAACATGATGCAAACATGATGCAAACAACCTACATATATACTAGCAGTTCTATATGTATGAAGCCTTTGAAAAATCTTTTCAACAAAAACCCCTATACTTCTACAAATAGAAGCACGAAGCAATCAATTTTTGCATCCACATCCTACCATCCAATAATCTAACGCATTGAAAAATCGCTTCCTAAACTTTACTCCTATGCCAGAAAAAGGAATTTTGATGGAGAATTTAACATTCTTACCACATTATAGTCTTCCTATACCCCTAGTACAGTGGAAATTTCTTTATTGCCCCGGATTTACTCTAAATTTTCCTTGTACAAAAGGCATAAGGAAGCTTATTTTCAAGCTCTACAACAGAACTAAGTCTGAGAACAGACTTTCATGCGTCGTCGACAAGGTATGGAAATTGAAATTCCAAGGTTAAAATAGCTTTTCTCTTGTTATCGCTTGCATTTATCGCATCGTTAAACCTAATGCACTACTAAATTCGTAAATTCTAATCTGTTTGCCTTCCCTATGCCTAACATATGGCCTTCAAAATCAAAGTTTCCACAAAAATATTTTTCACTTTTCAAATTTATACGTCAATGAAAAAGAAAATCCCAAAATATTTAGACGCATATTTTCCCTTGAAATCAAATTTTGAATAGAAACTCTGAAAAAATTTAAGAGTAAAAATTAACTAAAACATAATTTTTTTTTAAAAGGGAACTATTCAAATCAAGGAAAAAAAATCAAAATATTTTTCCTTCTAAAAAATTTTGATAAATCAAGCCACAATTTCAGTTAGTCGGAAGTCGGTTATGCGCTAAATGCATAAACCAAATTTCAAAATTCTACAACTAACCTTTATCCAATAATTTGACATTTTATTTAAAAATGTCAACACGTCCATTTTTCAAAAAATTTAGCTTTTAAGAAATATGAGCACTGACCCGTGATATCAAAATAACTTTATCATGTCATTCACTAAAATTTCCAACTATTCTAAACTTCCAGCCTTATATTGCTTTTACTGTTAGTTAAGTGTCTTTATGAGATTCCCATATTTATATTGTTTCTCTACTATGCATATATATAGGAGCGGTTTGCATATCCAGAAATAATAACATAGAAAATAAATAGAAACCCATAATATCATGCGTGCCTTTTATAAGAGACAACTAATTGTTTTATAATCCCACAACATAAAGGAAAGAAAAAATGCTGGAAATAAAAAATACAACAATCCTAAATAAAACACTAGGGCTGTTATGGTAACGGTAAATTTACCATTACCATACCATTACCAGTCAATCGGTTAGCATTTTAAAGTAAAGTCAGTATACCAGTATAATCGGTATGGTAACGGTAAATTTACCATTTTTTACGGTAAAACATCGGTAATATTTTTTCAAAACCAGCGGTAACGGTAATTTACCAGTCCATTTATAATACATTAATATTCATATATGATGTTGTATTACGGGCATTTAGAAGCAAGAAAATACGTCAATTTATTTCAGTAATTCAACTCAAATGATGATAAATACACTTCTTTTCTATTTCCTTTATTAAGTGACCCAGTGAGATATATAATGAAGCATCGTTCGGTGTAAAAATATATCAACTTGTTATTCTTCTAGACAAATGGTAATTTACCATTACCAGTGAAACGGTTACCAGTTTATCGGTATACCAGTCATCGGTATACCGGTCAATCGGTAACGGTAAAGGTAAACAATTTTAGTTTACCAGTAAAAACGATACGGTAACGGTATTTGCAAAATGGTAACGGTAACCATTACCATAACAACTCTATAAAACACCCATACAAACTGTGAGAAGGTATCGCTACGCGACTGGAGCTTGAGCCATTGCCGCGATTGCAGAATGGTCATAGCATGGAGACTATGCACCTAATCTCATGCCTCTGGCGCTGTTGCTCCATCCTAATCTCTCGGAGCTCTGTCTGAACCCGACGGATAGCAACAAGCTCAGGACTCAAATATCCCTCGGCACCCTGCGCTATCCCCTTCTACTGGTGCTGCTACTCTGGTGCTGGTACAGGTGGTGGGACAGGCAGTAAGGGAATATTCATCCTTTTAATGGTTGTCTGGTCGATAATGGCAGGGACCTTCCTCACTACTGGATCCCCGCTCAAATTTACCTTGTAATGCCTAAATACTCAAGTGAGAAAGTGGCAAAATGGAAAGTGAGTCCTAGGGGTACCAACTACCTGATCGACCATATAGAGCATTAAAATATGAGCCTAATTTATGACCGTGCCTCTAATTATAGCATAGGCGGTTCTCCGCACCGAGGCATAGATCTGGTCGAGGCTTCCTGCCTTTAAAGTGATGTTACGATGAATTATGCGCATGATGAGATGGGCAACCGTTCGCAAATTGTTGGTCCTCCAAACTCCGAACATTTCCAGAAAAGATCCACCGTAGAATCTCAGGATCAGTCATTTCTATATCATCCAAATCTTTGCCTACTACAGATATCTTCAAAATCCCAACGAGATCATCATCTGTCATCTCGATCCGAGCTACCTTCACATCAGACTCAATATGGTTGTGGCCATCATCAAAATTCTGTGTCATCCTTACATCAAAAAGACGAACGCAACGCGGGTACTATTCTCGCTCATAAGTCTCGAAGTGGAGGATTGGTGCTAATCCTACCACGACGAAAAGCTCTTTGAGCCCAAGAGCAATGAAATTTTCAAATTTCACCGATTTCCTGTGGAGAAAATCAAAGTCCGTCGTTCCAAGATAAATGGTGATATTTCGCTCACTCCGGTCAAGCCAAGCAGCTTCTTTTGGAGTGAGGTTGGGATGACGAGAGGAAGAGCCGTCAGTGCATGGCAGTGCCATGGGCTGAGAGGCGGTTAGAAAAAGGGAGAAAAGGGTTTAGATCAGGAGTAATGGTGGGGCAAGATCTGATGCGTAAAGATTTTGGCATCGCTTGTTAGAGGAATGGAGGAGGGAGGCTTTAGTTAAGTTGAGGAAGGGGGTGGTGGAAATGGGGTTCGTTTGAAAATGGTGAGGAGGAAGAGAGTGAGGGGGGTGTGGCGGTTGATGATTTGGACGTGACTTATAGTCATGTTCCAAGTTCAGGTTCGACCTGAATCCACCTAGCGGTTGACCGCTATTAGGTCAACCGGTCAACTGCTTCGTCGACCGCTAGCCTAGATTTGGGCGCGAGCTGAACCTAGACCCAATTGGGTCGGTTAAATTACTTAATATTCTAATGACCGTTCCACACACCATCTTCAAATAACCCATCCAAAAAAATATACCTTCCACACTATGGTATCCACTTTACCGTGTAGTCCCTTCCTTGATAAGATTGCGATAGCCTCAACAAAACAGTTGCGACCAACAACACTTCCAAAATCCTAAAAATATTCCAACTGCTATTTCATGCATACTTCGCACAGAAATATTTCTTCCAGTAGCGGGTAGGTACAACAACACTTCAAACTACATAACCCAATTAAATTGAATGTCATTCCTATTTTCTTTGTATCTTAAAGAGAGAAAATATAAAAACCTCGATTTTATAAATCGAAAAATCACTTAGCTAAATATATGCTCCTTTATACATGTTTCTAAATAATAGAAACCATTTCATACCGAAACTTCCCTTAAAAGTCAAACTTATAAGTATAAATATTTCAGGGTTTCCAAAAATCTTTTTGAAACACAAATTTCCCAAATTGGAACTTGTCAAAAATCAATATCAAGCCTTTACTAATATATACATATAAATATTTAAGGATTTAAAGAATTAATCTTTTATAAACCAAAAATTTCTTAACACGACCAACTTAGTGGTATACGCGTTTCTTTGAAAATTAAAATTTCAAAACTTTCTTGAAACAAAATTTACAAAATAAATCTTTGAGAAAAGAAGTCCTTTGAAAACCCCTGTTCCCAAATCTAAGGCATTTGCAAAATATACTTTATAAAAATTCTCTCACAGGTTTTAGACTAAGGAATTGACATTAATTCAAATAAAAATCTGGTTTTCCTTCTAAGAGGTGATCAATGAATGCACCCTAGTACAAACTTGCTTCCGGACAATTGCGACATACAGACTCTAATTTCCCGCCCATATGGAATAAATGTGTATCACTGACTATAACTCAAAATCCAAAATCATAAGGTAGCTAGAATCTCAACCATCAAGTCAAACACCTATAGTCTCCTAGATTCAACCATATGTCGTACTCATGCTCTTCATGAAGAACGCTTTATGCATTACCAGCACTTCTTGGGTACTTCGGAGTTAGCGTGAAAATCTTAACTCTATGATATTTCCAACCATAGTTGCTTTGCCCATTCCTTCGGAGTGGAACTACAACTACTTCTATAGTCGAAACTCTTAGAATCTAGTGTTAGAATATAATATTACTAGATAGTAAAATACGAATACGTTCTCTTAATTTATCATAATTCCTTTGATCTGCTAATCTAGGCTCTGATACCAAATGCAACAACCCGTACCTCCATGGGCCTAAATTGTATAAAAATCGAAACCCAAGTTCATCAAAGCACCGATTATTGGATTTGGTACCTGCAAATAAGCATGAGAATTATCAGAGATTAATAGAAATCTAAACTCACAGCAGAAACAATAATTGTAACATCCCGTATATAGAGGACAAAAGCTAAGCGCTATGGATGCTGCAGACTGCAGTCATCCACAGTATTAACTTCTGGTGATGAAATACAGCAGTGTTAATGGTATCTATAATATCAGAAGCACTTGAATATGAACAAAATCACAGATTTCAAAAAAAAAATAATTTCAGTGATTATATTTCAAATAAATCATATCCAAGTTACAAAAATTCCAAACGTAATCCCTGGCATTAATCAAATATAATTTACAACAATACGCCAAGAGCGACATATAAAGATGCCCCCTTAGATGATCAAAGCAATATAGACATAATTGTCTTAATACATAGCGGAAACAATTTTGAAACAAAATCTATAAATTAGCTATCCGTCAGCCACTTGCTTGTCTTCAGATGCTTTATTCTCCAAAATCTGCTAAAACCTGAAAACCTAAACCCTCAGCCTACTCGAATCAAATTTTGAGCACCCGAGAGTTTAAGGGGAAACTAAAACTTTGAGTTAGACTTAA
The DNA here is from genome assembly GCA_030737815.1 of Allium fistulosum. Taxonomy (NCBI): domain Eukaryota; kingdom Viridiplantae; phylum Streptophyta; class Magnoliopsida; order Asparagales; family Amaryllidaceae; genus Allium; species Allium fistulosum. Next base: position 930,348,218 of record CM060906.1, read on the forward strand.
AGCCTGGTATGAATAATTTATATTACATCTCAGTTTACTGATAAATAGTGAGACCACGCCGCTTAGCGGAACGAGTTTCCCCTTACTAATATCTCTTTTCAAAACATATATTTTGCAAATCCTTTCCTGCAACCAAAATGGTTAATCAACTAATTATAATAATAATATAGCAATATCCATTATGCTAAACAGGACATGAAAGAGACTATCTGTCTAAAATCTGAACTATCTGTTCTAAATTTTGAGCTATCTGCTCTTTGCTGGACTATCTGTCCTAAAATGGATTATAGCAATATCTTTTATGCTAGATAATGGGCTATTTTATGCTAGATAATGGGCTATCTGTCCAAAACAGGTAAAAAGGGTGGACTAACTGTCCTTAAAAATTTAGCAAGGTCCGTTATGCTAATAAATGAACTATCTGTTCATATCAGAGTTGACTGCTCTTCCTGGACTAACTGTCCTCTGGGATGACTACCCTCAAAATGGACTAACTGTTAGAATTTAAAATGAGCTGACTGCCCGAATTTTCTTTTGGGTTATCTACCCTTCAAATATCTATGCTAACTGCTCTACAAAATATTTGAGCTAACTGCTCTTTAAATTTTCCTTGAAACCTTTTCAGAATGATTTAATCTGTCAGATCATATATATATAAGGAAAATATATCTTTAGCTTTACTCTAAGTTATTTTTGCCATGTTATATATACTTTACTCAAAATAATGTTGATGATGTTCAATAAGGATTATCTATCCTTTATAATAAGTTAATGTCCTTTATAACTTAAAACACTTAGGTTATCTGCCTAGTTCTTATATTCGAAACCTTTGTTTAAAACCTTTAAACAACCTTTCGAAAACATAAAAGGTAACTCCTTCAAAACCATTTACAAAACCCTTCGATAGTATTGAAGGTAACTCCTTCATATCCTTTAATAAACCTTTCATAATCATTGAAGGTAACTCCATTTAAAACTTTTAAAATATTTCCTTTTACAAGCTTTAAAACATATGACATCCGCCTTTAAAATCCTTTAAACCTTAACCTTTTGAAAACATTGCAAAACCATACCTTTCGACCTTATCGGAAGGTCTTACCTTTCAACCTTGTCGGAAGGTTTCTTTTTGACCTAGTCGAAAGGTTTCACCTTTCAACTTTGTCGAAAGCCTGGGGTACCTCCCCTAAATAATAAACCTTTCGAAAGAAATGTGATTCAAAACCTTTCAAAGACATTGGGTTTAATCTAAAATAGGTGGAAAACCTTTGGAAACCAATCAAAGTTAACTACTTTGAAACCTTTAAAACGTTTTGACTTAAAACATTTGGATTATGCAAAAGGATCAGAAAAACATTGGAGTCGAAAGCAATTTCTTCGAAAACTTTATAAAACCTTTCGAAGACATTTGAAACAATGAAGTGTTAGTGTTGGAACCAACCCTTCGAAATCAATTGAGAGAGGTGGCAAGTTTTAGGAAACAAAAGATAACCTTTGACTCCATCTGTGTCAAAAGGTTAGGAAGCGGCGATAATGCTTTCGGCCTTGTCGAAAGCTAAACCTTTTGACCTTGTCGGAAGGTTTCATTTAAAACAAGAAAGCAAACCAACTGAAACCTTTTTGACAATTTCGAAAGCTCTTTGTCGAAAGTTAGCAGTCTATTTTCTTTAAACCAGAACAAAACTTCATCTCTTTCGAAAGCTATAACCTTTTGTCCCTAAACCTTTCAACCCCATCCAATCCACTACGTACCAGTTTCCTGATACCTTGTGCATTGGTATTTGACCTAGCCAAAAGGTATGATACCTTTCGACTTTGTTGGAAGGTCTAGAATGAAGGCGGAAGCTCTGCCGAAAGGGTTGAAATAGTAGAAAAACTATTTATTTGTACTTTAAAACAGATCTATTGTACCCCACCTGCCTTGTTTGTCTAAATTTGATTGGTTGCCAGAATTTTATATTCAAAAGTGCTCCCGACTGTCCTTATTTGAAAATTTGAATAATTTTGAAAAAGCCCATTTCTTCTTTATAATTATATAAAACATTTAAGTCGCATATCTTAAATAATTTTATATAACTATTAAACACCTTGAAAATTTTTGGAAAAATTCCAGAAAAACAAATAATATGTTCTCTTCAGTATAAAATTTTCGAATCCAAACTATAATTATTTTTCCCGCAAATAATTGTATAATCCAAATTAACCTTTCTTCCTTAGAAAATTCATAACAATTCCACAAAAATTCAGAAAATTCTGAAAATCAAAACCCATCTCTAAAATAACTTTTTAGATCATCATAAAAATTTGCAAGGCTAACGGATGTCATTTAATAGGTTTTTCGCTCAAAACATGTCATAAAATCTATATGGACATATATAAATTATCAATATGTATATATAATCCTTTTATCATTCAAACACATGGTAAATCTTCGCAAAATCATTTGGAGTTAACCTTAAAACCAAAACCAAAATTATTTAGAGATGTAAACATTATTCACCTTTTGCTTTAATGATTAAGGAGCCTGAGATTTGATTGAGTCTGATTTGAATTTGCTTTACTTAAGCTTCTGTTTTGTTTCCTATTCTTTTTCCTTCGTTAATGGTGGCCGGCCAAGCTTTTAAATATTTGAAAGTGAGAATGAACGTGTGTTTTGAAATACACGGCCTAAGGAAGACAATATAGGAATGGCCTCTTTCCCATACCCCTTCTCTAATTCATTTTAACCTTTCTTTTAATGTATTAGTAAAACGGCATGGCTACTTTAATTAAATCATATCTCAATCCCCTTATCAACACATTATTTTATTTAGTTTATCTAACTAAATCTCCAAAATAATGTTATCAAAAATCTAGTGTGTTACAATAATAGTATAAGAATACTGACTATGACTATACCTTGGAATTAATGGTATCCCTTGGACAGTAGATTGTCACATCAGCATCGAGCATGAGAGAAAGAAGACTTCTCCAACAACAAACCACATCCAGCTTCAGTGGCCTATTCCTCTCAATTCTATCATGTGTATAATGAGGAGGGTGTCAGAACAACGTTCCAGTGACTGGTAAATATAAACTGTCCATAACATAAACTTATACCAATTTGTTTTCATTTATTTGTTATGTCCATTAAGGTTAGCAATTCTAATCAAACCTTGCATTGCACACATAATTACTTAAGTACCCCTTTCCAAGGTATAAAATACTAATGAAGCCTTATCAACCACCCAATAATTTCAAACCCATTTTCCACTTAATACTTCTAAATATGAAGCGGGCTTCTATAATACTTTTAAAGGAGAAATAGGCAGACTCTGCCATTCAACACCTTAATCAAGGTAGACCTCGTCATTTAAGACCAATTCTCAAGGTGGTTTCCTAACAATGTTGCTAATGGTTGGTGAATCCTAGCTACAAAGACCTCTAACCACTATTTAAGACTTTCGACATTTGATGTCCAACTATTACCGTATCTATTGCCGATAAAATCGTAGCCATGTAATAAACAGTACTCAAGCCACTTGATACTTTTTATTGGAAAATAGGATGGCTTTAGTTATTAAGACCTATATTAAGGCAGACCCTATCATTTAAGACCTATCACCAATGTGTGCTCCTAAATGGTACTATAGTTATTATGGCCATAGCAATGTGAGAGACTGTACCCAAGCCACCAAATTCCTTTTATTGGAAAATAGGTAGACTCTGGACATTTAAGACCTTAATTAAAGTAGACCCTATCATTTAAGACCTATTCTTAAGGCGGACTCCTCACTGGTACTATCAAATTGACATTGCTTGGAAATCTCATTGGGCTACTTAATACTTCTTTTATAGGAAAGAGGCTAACCCTTCAGTCACTTAAGACCCCAAACACAAAGCAAACCGTTCTTGAGATATCCACCATCACTCTTTAATTATAAATATGACATCTCATTAGTTTACTTCTTTCGGTAGGGAAACAGACCCTACAGCCACTTAATACCTCAACACTAAAGTAAACACTTTTTAGAGACATCCTTATTTATTTATTTGGAATCTTGCTAGGTTACTTAATACTTCCATTAGGAGAGAGACGGACCCTACAACCACTTAAGACCTCAAGCCAAAAACAAATCTCTATGGAGATATCCCTCACCGCTCATAATTCCAAATTTGGACCATTTAATAATTTCTAATTAAGAAAGCAGGCCCAATCTCTCATCTCATCATGGATCCTAGGATTAATGATATCTCACATTAGTAGTAAGTACATCCGACTGCTGGTAGCATTAAAGTGAAGGGCAATCTTCCATCGAGTGACACTACTGACCTCGCATCACTTACCTACTAAATCCAATTAACCATCCTAAGTCTTTACTTATATTATCTTAGGTAGACATTGGACTTAGCTCACTAATTTACTTTTTATTTAAGACAATAAGATCTACCTTAAATATTTATCTACCCATAAGTCCCCATTTAATGCTCATAAATAATTTGTCCATAAAATCCTAACAGATATTTCCTAAGACATTTATGTATGATTACTGATTTCAAATTAGTAACCTTTTATATCTATTCCATTTTTATCGGTCTCATTAATCCATTTAACCTATCTAAATTTTCAACTCTCATATTTATTACCATTTATTAGAGTTACAACCTTTTAAATTCTTTTCCAGTTAGTTAATTATCCTAAACACGAAAATTACGTGCAAGCATCGTTATTAGCTTTTTATTTAGTTATTATAAGCGTAATAAATTACGCACAATTATTTGCTTTAATTAAATATGCACTAGTTATATATCTTTGTTAGAATATTCTTTTCCATGTTAAATTATTAGAATCATATCTAAAAAGATTATCCGCTATATTCATAAATTTGTCCAAAACAAAAGATTTAACTTTAAAAGATTACATTGTTTGAAATTACAAGGAATAATCATTTCTTTTTATTATCGAAATAGATAGTGTAAAATACAATGAATTCATACTTTACACATCACTTTCTCTTTCTTTTTTTATATATTCCTTGTTAGATCAAATGCTGTATCTTTTTAAAAGGAAAAGAAATAAAACTAATTTACAAATACTAAATGGATTTAAATTCCAACAATTCCAAATATAGAAAAGTTTATATTCTAATAGGATTAGGGTAATAATCCAAATTTATAACATTATTATACAACCTATTTAAGATCTGGAATAAATTTCATTTGAATCAATATTCTAAATTCATACTTTTGGGACTAATTTCCAAATCGGGTTGTACAATGCTAAATTAATTCGTAAACAAGAATATGTAGGCGATATTTATTGTATTCAGATCCTATTCAATTCATTGCCTAAAACTCGTATACAATTTTCCAATTAGGCATAAAAATCAAATAAACACCAAAGGGATAAGTTTCATATCATAACAATTTATAAAAATTCCCACTCACCTTTTAAAAGCGTTCCAAATCTCCAGATTTAAAGTAGAACCTTTGATTCATCTCTAAATGGTTTTTAATCCAAGAGATATGTATAAAAGGGTATATACATACATTAAAATTACAGATCTAAGAAGAGATTTGGTATTAGGAGAGAAAATAGATATAAATATAAATATATATATATATTACTTCAAATACGCATATGGTTGATTCTCTTTTCTTCTCCTTTTAATTAGATTTCTACTCTTCTCCGATTTGTATGAATATAAATACAAATATCTTATCTTTATAATTTAGAAAGAAAGTGGAGAAGAAGAAATGGCAGGGCTTTGCTATTGCCTCCATAAAAATATGAGAAGAAAATGGATGGCTAGGTCTGAATTTATAGGCGCTAGAATAAACTAGAACCGTACAATTTGAAATATTAAATCCAGGTCATTGTGGCCTAGACTAACCCTAGCCACCTGAAGGTGACTGGTCGACCGCCCATGGAGCACCGGTCGACCGCTAGGGGTCGATCGGTCCCAATGATAGGTCGGCCTGTGGGCCTCGGATGATTAATTATAAACGTTAATTTTTCTTATTTTACTATTTTCATTCCAAATTCATTTTTCTTCTGTAACTTCTTCATTTGGACTCCGATCGTAAAACTCCAAATGATAAAGTTGCTCATAATTTCGCCACGAGCACAATGGTGCAAGTTTTATGGTCAAATTCCATTGTTTCCACAAATTCTATTTTTGGAGCCTAATTAATTAACTAACTAATTAAATAACTAATGCCAAATTACTGGGTGTTACACTAGTGGTGTGTGTTTGTGCCAAAATTAGCCACAAACACCCAATTGAAGATGAAAACACCAACTCACAACCACAGATCACAGATAGACAATATGTAGAGAATATATATGTGAAGAACGCTCAAAATTTTAAAAAGTAAGCAATGGGAAGACAAGATTTATAGTGGTTCGGCGTTGTAGCCTACATCCACTCTGAAGATTCACTGTTTTATTGACGATTCTCCATTAGTTTACAATGGTACAAGTGATAGTATTCAAGTTATAATGGAGTTCCAACAAAATAACAGTGCAGAGGAGCTAGAAGATCCTTTTTCTATTGGCATTGGAGTGCTATTTATAGGTGCAGTCTGGAAATATTTGGCTTAGATCATGGAATATTCCTTCTCTCATATGGGTGGGCCCACCAAATCGATCCAGGCTTGTTTGGGATCAATCCTTGATCGATCCCAATGCATTTTGTATCGATCCAAAAGTGATCCAATAGTGATAAGATAGATCATGAGCGTTCCCCTGGTGGTATGCAAGCTGTGGTGAAAATTTGAAGGTGTTTGGACTTACAGATCTCGAGTTATGATCGATCCAAAATGGAATTTGTAAGCTGACTAAATTGTTCGTATTGATCTGTATCGATCATATGCGTATCGATCAAGAGCTCTGCATCCATCACTCTTCGTATCCATGCCATTCGTATCGATCAGGGTGATGTGGCGCGTTGTTCCAGGAGCGATCCACTTTCCATGCCGAGCGATTTTTTCATTCTCTTGACTATGTTCCTTCGTATCGTTCCAATGCAACCTGATTTGTTGCTTTGCACTCCACTTCGTATCGATTCCTGCTTATACCTTTCGTATCGATGTTTGACTAACTTTCGTATCGATCATTTGTAGCCGCTTCGAATCAATACGAACTTATGTTTTTCGTATCAATGATTTAGAGGCTATTTCGTATCGATCGTTGTATTCGTTCTTCGTATCGATCACTTTAGTGGTGTGTTTTGTATCGATCGTTGGCCAATCGATACGAAGCGCATGTGAATGGAATCGATATGAAACGTTACATGTTGATGGATACGAATGGGATTGAGAATGATTGATACGAAGAGGAACTGGCTTTGATGGATATGAACCGAGGCTTTCTTCATGATTCTTGATCGATCCATGACCCTGACTCGAAGTAGCCGCCTCCTTGACCCGAAGTAGACCCTCCAGTGATTCGAAGCAAGTGTTGTGGTGACTTGAAGCAGCTTGTAAATGTGCTAATCCATCAAAGACTCGAAGCAAGCTCTTCTTTGACCCGAAGTAAGCTGCCTGGAAACCCGAAGCAAACATGAAGGCGACCCGGAGCAGACTCCAAGCAACTTGAAGAGACTTGATCTTTGTCGAAACCATATTTTAGACATCTTGCGCTGTTTGTTCGTCGACTGTGCTATGTTTTGTTCAGTTGTTTAGGTTAAATCCACCTGTATATTGCCTTGCCAAAAGGCGGGTTAACACTTTGTCCCCTAAAACATGCCTTGTGATAGGAAGGTGTGTTTTGTACTTCCATAAGCTGGATGTTCGCATCCTGTTAATGACCTGTAAAGAGATTGACAATCTTACCTAAATATGAATAGTGATCGTTCGAGATCGTATGCCGTTCGAGGCGAATGGTGACCGTTCGCGGTCGGTTGCCGTTCGTGGCGAATTGTGACCATTTGAGGTCGGGTGTCGTTCGAGGCGAATTGTGACCGTTCATGGTAAATTTTAAAATTACAAACATTAGAATTACATTCAAATGAGTCTTACAATAAAATGTCCAACTAAATCAAGTTCAGATGCAAAAAATAGAAAACAAAAGCAAAACATAGACGTCAAAGTGCAAACACCTACACTGATGCGGTTGATAGTCGTCTCAGAACATGCCTGAGGACAGTTCGTGATCCCGTACGTGTGTAAGCGACTTAACCGTGTTAGCGTGGAATTTGCTACTTATTCGTCATTATTCCAATTAGTTGACGACAAGCTGACGCATCGATCTGGAGCCGTCCTCATTTGATGCAGATGGTGGTCACTCCTGTTCCACCGTCGTTGCTCGCCTTTTCACGTACTGTAGCAGCATAGCATTTCGGATATGCCCTCCTATCTCATCCCTCAAGTGCCTGCAATCATTCGTACTATGACCGTTTAGCTCGTGGAGTAACCAGTACTTGTCTAATTTCTTTTCATTATGGGTCGGATCCCTCCTCATTGACTTCCAATAGGGAACCTGCCCCCTTGTGTCTTGATATATTCGCTCTAAAGTCTCGCTCAGCTCCAAATAAGAGGTAAATCTTGGCTCCTTTCGCGGTCGCCTCAACTCGTCAAAGCTATTCTCTGCCTTCCACTTCCCTTTTTTTGAATCTTTTCCGGACGGATCCCCGCCTTTGACGCATAAACATCAACTTCATCTCCTTCCTCTCTTTTAGCCTTTGCATCCTCCTATCGCATGAACCTTTCTACCTCATGGTAAAATTCTCCAAGATCCATACGTGGATCCCTTATCAATGAATTCTTGAATTCTATGCCATCAATTATGCCAGATACAGCTGCCATCAGAACCATGGATGGATCTAGCCGATCCACCGATGTCGCCGCTGCATTGAATGGCGTTAGAAAACTCCTCAAAGATTCCCCGGTTCTCTGCTTCAGTGTTTTCAAACTCATCACGTTCTTGGGCCTCGGGATGTGAACTATGAACTGCCTCATAAACTTTTCAATCAACTTGGTCCACGTTCGAATCGAATCGCTTTCCAATTGTTTGAACCACAGTGCTGCTATGTCCGTCAAATACAATGGGAAGCACCGGGCCATGACCTCTTCTGATGCCCCCAGTACTTCCATGTGCCTCATATACCTTATCAGATGAACAGCAGGACCTGTCCTTCCATCGTTCGTCTCCAGTGTCGGTAGCTTGAATTCTGGTGGATTCCTAGCCTGCCTAATTGCGGGAGCGAAGGGGCTCCTGTTCACATCTTCCATATCTCTATTCGTTAGTCCTCCTCTCATGGCCCGTCTGACCATTCTTGCCAATCTATCACTGTCTCCAAGCGGTAGTCCTGGTCCGTTGCCTCCGATCTAACCCCCAAGTTCACGAGGGAATCCTAGAATCTGCTCTCCTGAACGAGAATCCATTCCTCTATCAATGCCATGTTGCACAATTTCGCCTTGTATCCTGCTTGAGATTGGATCAACATGCTCCGAGGGAGTGTCCCCTAGCTCAGGGGCTGCTCCTGATGGTTCTGCTCTGTTTTGAATCCTGGGGGCTCCATGTCCCTGACTCTGATTCTAGGCTCCCTCTATTCCTGCTGCTATGTTCTCTTGATTCTGCGCTCCAGCTTGTCCAATCTATCAGATTAGGTTCTGCATCATTTCCCTTTGCCTTTTTAGCATCCCTTCCTGCATAGCCTCCATCATCATCTCATCTCTGGTGATGAAAACTGAAGCCTGATTAGCTCCTAAGGATGCTTTCTGGCTTCCTTCATGCTGAATCCTTTCTACTCTTTGTCTCCTTGTTGATTGCTTCATCCTAGCTTTCTAGATCCAAGTTCCTAATCCTTCAAATCCAGAATCCAAGATTCAGAATCCCTAAGGGCTAGCGTTCTCAGTGAAAGCACTAAAATGTTTAAGCCAAAATTGGTCACAAACACCCAATTGTAGATTAAAGCACCAACTCACAATCACATATCATAGATAGATAATATGTAGAGAATATAAATGTGAAGAACACTCGAAATTTAAAAAAGTAAGCAATGGGAAGACAAGATTTATAGTGGTTTGGTGTTATAGCCTACATCCACTTTGAAGATTCACTGTTTTATTAATGATTCTCGATTGGTTTACAATAGTACAAGTGATAGTATTCAAGTTACAATGGAGTTCCAACAGAGTAACAGTGCAGAGGAGTCAGAAGATCCTTTTTCTATTGGCATTGGAGTGCTATTTATATGTGCAATTTGGAAATATTCTGCTTAGATCTCGGAATACTCCTTCTATCACGTGGGTGGGCCTACCAGATCGATCTGGGCTTGTTTGGGATCGATCCCCATGCATTTCGTATCGATCCAAAAGTGATCCAATAGTGATGGGATCGATCATGAACGTTCCCCTAGTGGTATGCAAGCTGTGGTGAAAATTTGAAGGGTTTGGACTTGCAGATCATGAGTTTTGATTGATCCAAAATGGAATTTGTAAGCTAGCTGAATTGTTCGTATCGATAGCTTGGTTCGATTTGTATCGACCGATCAAGAGCTCTACATCCATCAATCTTCTGCCATTCGTATCGATCAGGGTGATGTGGCACGTTGTTCCAGGAGTGATCCACTTTCCATGCCGAGCGACTGTTTCTTTCTCTTGACTATATTCCTTCGTATCGTTCCAATGCAACCTCATTCGTTGCTTTGCACTCCACTTTGTATCGATCCCTGCTTATACCTATCATATCGATAGTTGACTGACTTTCGTATCGATCCTTTGTAGCCGCTTCGTATCAATACGAACTTATGTTTTTCGTATCGATGATTTAGAGGCTATTTTCTATCGATCATTGTATGCATTCTTCGTATCGATTATTTTAGTGGTGTGTTTCGTATCGATCGTTGGCCAATCGATACGAACTGTGTTGAGGGGAGATCGATACGAAGCACATGTGAATGGAATCGATACGAAACGTTAACTGTTGATGGATACGAATGGGATTGAGAATGATGGATACGAACCGAGGCTTTCTTCATGATTCTTGATCGATCCATGACCCTGACTCGAAGTAGCCGCCTCCTTGATCCGAAGTAGACCCTCTAGTGACTCGAAGCAAGTGCTGTGGTGACTCGAAGCAGCTTGTAAATGTGCTAATTCATCAAAGACTCGAAGTAAGCCCTTCTCTGACCCGAAGTAAGCTTCCTGGAAACCTAAAGCAAACATGAAGGCGACTATGAGCATACTCCAAGCAACTTGAAGCGACTCGATCTTTGTCGAAATCATATTTTAGAAATCTTGCGTTGTTTGTTCATCGACGATGCTATGTTTTGTGCAGTTGTTTAGGTTAAATCCGCCCGTATATTGCCTTGCCATATGGCGGGTTAACAGCGTGACTTTTAGGCGATGTGCTAGAGGTCATGGGTTCAAACCTCTAAGACATCAAAATGAGTACGTTGCTTAACTAAAATAGCACTCTTATTCTAAAAAAATGCAGAAAGTAATATTTTATTTGCACTTTTTCTGGTTTTGTACTCTCATTTTAATTTTTACTTTGTACTATTGTGTGTTGATGCAATATTCTCCATCTGCACTATTTTACTGCAAGCTTTGTCATTTTGTGTGAATTTGCAAGTGCTTTCCATTGTTATAATTAGAATTTTGGTATTCTTCTAGTTAGATTTTTTAATTCATCATCGATTGTTTTTAACATGTTAGATGCGGTCGAAATCGATTTAGGTTTTCGAGAACTAGATTTGGATAATTATCTTGTATGAAATGCATTTTTAGAATTTGGGTGGTTATTTTATTGCGATGAAAAAATGTATTGGTCAGTGGCAAAGATGGAAATTTAAAAATAGGAAAATGACATAGAAGACAAATTTCCTCCTTTTTTGTCTTTAGGAAACGTTCTTTATTTTTTTTAGCGAAAAGAAAAATAATTTATGAAAACATAGCAGACATCAAAAAATTGTTTCAAGACCATGTTGAATTAGGGTTTCCATCTTTTCACATGACTAATCTAAACGATTGAGGAGTGAGTTTCGTCGGTGGTGTAGCAGCTCTCGATAATGGTGGAAGAGTCAATTTGATGACAAACGATGATGTAGACAGGCATGACGAGTTTGATTATGATGAAAAGAGGAGATAGTAATAAGACCAACATAAAGATGATTGAAGCATCAACGTGTTAAAGCAGCAATGGAGGAGTGGTGTTTTGTATTAATAGAGTTGGAGGTGTTGAAGAAGCAGCATGGAATTTGGGAAGAGATGATAATAATCGATAATGATATTGTAAACTATCATTTAAAAAAATTGGTTATTTATATTTTTGCACCTAATGTTATTTGTAGTATCATTTATTTATAAAAAATATAAATTTTAGGTCATAATGTTATTTAGTTGTATAATTTTATGAATTATAGTAGTTGTTTATAAATTGTAATAACATTTTTTGAACAACTATAAAAATTTATAGGTGAAATGTGTATTTAGCTTACGATATTTTATAGTAGCATTTTATGAATTGTAGTATCAGTATCTGAGTTGTAGTAGCATATTTTAAATTGTAATAGAGGTTTACAATCAATTGTAGCATTTATTTAGATGCGTGTAGTAATGCTAATATACGGTATAATTTTTTATTATTTCCTTAACTAAATATAATTATGTTAACGATATTTTACTAGTATTTTATGAATTATGGTAGCAATTTCTGAATTATAGTAGTATTTTATAAATTGTAGTAGCAGTTCATGAACAAATGTAGGATCTTTTAGATGTGTGCAGCAATGTTATTTTGTAGTATCATTTTTTTCATCTTTTAATAAATATACTTATGTATATTTCTATTCATAGTCCTATTTATAATAGTATTTTATGAACTGTTGTAAGTTTCTGAATTGTAGTATTCTTCCTTAAATTATATGGTAGTTAATAAACAATTTTAGCATCTTTTTAGATCTATGTGAAGAAACCAGGTCAGCCCACGGTGGAGTTAAAGGGTAAACTTATGAAAAATCATTTATTGGATCTTTTATAGGTCTATGAAGTCTAATCTACTTAGAACTTTTTTAAATGTTCTTTTAAACAAATTCAGTATTTTATTCAACTTTATAAATGAAGTTTTAGTTTATATTGTTTTGTATAATATTTTGGATATATGTATCATATACACATATGTGTGCACATGCAACAAAATGATGCATACATTATTTAACATGCATATGTATAGATGTTATGATTTATACCGCAGCGGACATGTTATCCCCTCTTGCATTTGATTTGCTATCTGAACATGTATATATATTTGCATCACTTTGCATACATATCTATATGCATTTATGTATAAGTAAACAAGTTTACAAAAACTTATATTCACTTTTACATAAGTGTAAAATTTTTGTAAAACGTTTATAAAATATGTTTATACATATATGCAAATATATATATATAAATATATAGCATAAATAAGCTCTAAAGAGCACTTTGAAAAATGAAAAGGAAATATCTTTTGAAGGAAGGAGAATGAGTGTGTGATTAATATCCTTGTATATAAGAATGCCTTTTCATTTTAAAACGACACTTCATTATAAGTTAGATGTATATAAAGCATTTTGAAAATTAAAAGGCAATGTTTTATTAAAGGAGGAGAACAAATGTGTAATTAATATCCTTGTAATTAAGACTGCCTTTTCATTTCGAAGTTAAAATAGATGTAAATAATAAAGGACCAAGTGATCGTCAGCACTAATATGTGATTAATACCAGCCATTCATTTCAAAGTTAATAGTAGATGTGAATAATAACAATGGTAAATTTTATATTTAAATACATACTTACTTATGCTCTCGACCCAAATAATAATGTTAATTTTTTAGTTTCTAGAATTAAGACATATGTATTAATCATTTAATTCTGTACATAATTGATGATAAATATAAAAGAAATATTTTAAGTTCAGAAATGCATAATATAATTTCAAGTTAAATTGATTATATAAATGAATGTATGAACAATGAATTATGTACTAATATTGTTACCCAGCATTGTAGCCTGCTATATTGAATTGGCTGCACGAGTTAAATCCGATTGTCATCAAGGCCGATGATTCCAGAATGATGATTGTGGGGCCCAAAGGTCAAGTACTGATGATTATATGAGGTCAGAATTGAATGGATTTGATGGTACAATATAGGATGCTCAAAGCATGAAATATGGCTCAATGAATGGAAGGGTTCAACATAGCATTGGCAAGTTAGCGGGGATCGACATGATTGATGGAAAGGGGTCGGTAGGCTACATTGAAGAGGGATCGGCATATATCCAAGTTTAAGTGCATTCATACATTCAACAATTAATATCTCGAGATCTACAGGTCTAAAGCATATGAGATTTGGAGAGAAAAGTATATGGACCCTAGAGGGTAAAGACTAGGGATCACATAACAATAGGGTAAAATGAGAGGGATCGGCAAGTACCCCTTGAAGGGATTGGCAGAGAGCGGTGCGCAAGCTATATATAAACCAAAGATCTACCAATAACTCGAGTTCCAGTGGTTCAAATGACATGAAAATTGGAGCACAAACATATTTTAGCATGGAGAAGCCATCATTGGGATCGCTGCCCAAAAATTGACCAATGAAGGGATCGTTACCTATCTCTCCTCATTGGGAATTGGGACTAGAGACCCCTTTGGTGGGCCCATGTGGACTAGAAGCCTTTCAGCCGAAGTTTCAGAGAGATTAGTGGTCATCTTCACCTATAAATACTAGCCTAATGGGTCATTCTGAGGATTTTTATGCTGCTTGTTACTTTAGACTCTACTGTAATCAAGTGTTCTCTATTCCCTACTGCTGTAATCAGATTTAGAAGTGATCAATAAAGATAATATTCAAAGTGGACGTAGGCATACAATGTCGAACTACTATAAATCTTTATGTTCTTATTTACTGCTTTTTATTTGCATTAGCTTAATCATTTCCTCGGTTTAATTTTATTTTCTTCACTTGCTTCTCTACAAAAATATGTTCTTGGGTGCTTGTGACCAATTTAGTTGTAAACAAATATAATAAATATATATGTATATATATTAAATAAAATAATATATTTTTTGTTGAATGTATGTTTCACATATATTTATGAAATTTTAAAACATGAAGTATATGGTTACAATGCTTAGAAATAATTACAAGTTTACCAAAATCAGTAATTGTATTTTATTGCGAAAGGAAATAATAATATTTTTTGTTTTTCTGGTCGTGAGCATTAGCATAACAAACATTGATAAAATGAATTTTTTATTGTTATTATAGATACAACTATATACACAACTTACAAACTTGTAACAACATTTCAATATACAAGATTTGTAATATATAATAATATATCATGTAAATATGAAATAATACAATTAAAACATAGTTTTACCTTTGACCAAAGCCTTTGCATATACCTTGAAATGTTGAATTAATCTCCACGAATCACTTCATAAATCAGTTGATCACTCGCTAGATCAATCCCAAGACCCTGGGGAAATCAATCAATTTAGGAGAGTGTGATCCGACTGCTCTCCGAAATAACTCTAAGTCCCCAGAGCGTGGACTAGAGTATAAACATAAATCGGGTGTGAATCAAGCACCCGCAAAATAACTCTTAGTCCCTAGAGTGCGGACTATAGTATAAACATAGATTGGATGTGATTCGACCACCCATCCACTAACTCTTATCCCCAGAGTGCGGATATGATCATAAAAGAATAGATGACTGGAGTTCGACCATTCACTATTCCATGAACTCCGGCCTGAAACTGACAGGAGTAGTTTAAACTCGCTAAGGATGGAGTTCGACCATCCAGCATCTAACCCTGCTAACCTAAGACTAGGGTCAGGAGTATAGTTGCTCAAAACCATTGAATTCGATGGCGTAACACTAAGGCACGAGCCTAGTGTTTGATACGATTCAAGGCCACGACCACATGGAGGCCTTGGGATAGAACTGGTGGATTGTTACCAGAATTAATGAACAACGGATTACAAGTACATTGAATGGAAAGTAATAGTTCAACTACTTAAATAGCAATTCATATGAAAGCTCAACTAAAAACAAATTTTTTTATTCACATGACAGGTTTTAAGATTGTAGCACTAGTTATTTCAAAAAACCGAGACTCATACCCATACAACCATAGCTAATGGTAGAAACAACAAACAAACGATTATGCAAACTATATACACATTGAGAAAAAGTGATGGCTATTTCTTTGACCTCCTCTCTTTTTTGGATTTTTTGGGAGTGGTGCCACTTGAGCTCCTGATGCTTCTTTTTCTAGAACCTTTGCCATTTTTTGCAGGAGAGCTTACAAAGGTAAGAGGGAGTTCACTGGGAATTGAACCGCCAGGTGGAATAACTTGTAGTGGCACAAGGTTTGGATCATCGATGTGCACCTCGTCGGGCTCAGCTTTAGCCTTTTTCTTCAGCAACTCCTTCTTTTCAATCCGCTCTTTCAAGCTAATCTCATCGGTGCGTTCGGAGGCGTCGGTAATCACAACATCGTCAGACTCATCTGCTAGGAGTGGATCTTCAATCTTATCATCGTCAAGAGCTCCAATGACTTAAGCATCGGGCCTCGGTACATCAGTAGCTTTTGGAATCTCTATTGGTTTCTCTTGTTGCTGCATAACAACATCGCTTTTAGGAGTTTAACCGGGACCTGGAAGACCTGCAAAATTTGTTAAAACAGGGAGATAACTTTAAAAGCATTAGGCGTGAAGAACAAAACCTTTCATAAATTGGAAAGCAAAGTGCAATACCCGTATCAAGTTGGCTCTCGGTGGTCGTTGGGGTACCTCCTTCCCAAATAAGGAACAACAGTCTAGATTAATAGTCGGGATTATCTGGATCATAGCCCAAGTCCTGCTCCATTCCGAAGGAGACCGATGCTCCAACTGCTTAGGATGAAGAGCGATCCTTAGGATCAGCCTTTGAGGATTTGACAATATGTTCCCCTTTGTTAGAAGGCAGGGAAACGTTAGAATACTGGAGTCTCGCGACAGCCAGTTCTAGGGGTTCGTTTCCACGAAGGATCTCCTGCACTAATTTTTCTTCATCAAATTCAGTTCCGCTCAACTCCCTCTTTTCATTTCAACGATATGTTCCTAGGTTTCAACAAGTGATTCGAGATAACCTTTGCCAAGAAAGCTCAAGTCACGGTGGATGAGGACTTTGGCGTTGTATTCAATGATCAATGGATCAAACAAGTCATTGATTTCATTCCTGCCGGATTCTTTAGCATCTTCTATTTGGGTTTCAATTTGTTCCATCACCTCTTTATAGCCTTCCTCTCGAGCCTCCTCTTTAAGAGCCTTAATTTTAGCAAACTGCTCATCAAGCTTAATTTTCAGGCTCCTGGCTTCGAAAGCCTTTTCATAGTACTTTTGCGATTCTTCCTGAGCCTCAATTTTCTCCTCCTTTTCTTTTTTGAGAAGCACTTCAAGTTCCTCGACACGGAAGGCCAAAACATCTTTTTCCTTTTGCAAGGAATCTTTTTCCAAAGCAAGTGCCCCACTGCAATTGGGAGCAGCATCGAGTTCTTTTCTATAAGAAGCTTCTAAACGGCTTACGACCTCTGCTATTTCCTTGGCACTTTTCTCCGCTTCGGCAAGTTTTGTTGTCAATTTCGATAGTTCGACATCTTGGTGTTTGATTATGTCTTTATTATGTATCGCCTCTAGCTTGAGATGATCTATTTCATGTTGTTGTTCAATTGACACTTCAGAAATTTCTTCCGCCAAGTGTTTAAACGATTCATGTTGCACGAACACGCCATGGACACATGCAAGAGAACTCGCTTTGGCGTGCCTCGGAATCATATGTACCATAGGAAGGAATTTAAGCCCATCAAAGTAGATTTTCGGGAAAGTGGCCTTAAGCTTGGCCAATTTCTCCACTGTAGAAATGTTAGGAGCAGCGACCGCAAGGACAGATCAGAATGGCAATTGGATGTTTGCCTTATCTACGGTCGCGAGACTGCTTAGAACCCGAAGAGCCGGAATGTTTCTCATGTGATGTGGCGATTTGAGGGTCGCGGTAAGGAGGCTGTTCTTCGCTATAAGCAGAAAAATTAGGTTGATCACCCTGGTGAGATGTCTGGGACTAGGACTTGCGCTTAGAAGAGGAGGATTCCCTTAAATGATAGCTTTTTCCTCATCCATCCTCATTCTCCCTGCGCCGGCTAGGCTCCGAATCATGGCTAGATCGATGATATGTCAAAGAACCTCTTAAGCGATCGAAGTCCTGGAACTGAGTCATTGAACCTACAAAGACCAAGTGAAAACATATGAGTAACTATCATGCAAAGGATTAATGAAGAGCGTGTAGTGAAGTGCACGTGGTTGAGAGTGTCCTAGTGTTCCCCACGATAGAACGGTGGCTGTAACCTTGCTTATCGGTGTTCTCTCTCCTTTATCAGAAGGATGAATGCCTTCATCGCTCCTAGTAGGAGAATTGGGCCCTTCAACGTTGATATTTGGAAAGTCGTAGGTCATAATATCATTTGGAATTTGGAGATTTGAAAATCCCTTTAGTGAACTTTCTAAGTGTTGGGAAAATGATTCTTCTTCAATAAAAGTAATGATGAATTCTGGATCTGCGGTAGTTTTTCTTTTACGAATTTTGTATGCCAGCCACTTCTTTCTCTTGGCGGGTGTTTAAGATTGTGCGCCTTGCGACGGTTCAACCACAGACACCTTGCCTGGGCCCGCATCGTCGAGTTTGTTGGCCTGGGAATCCCTAATCTCACCTTCTTCAATATCATCCCGAGTCCTCTCAACTGGGGGCACAACGGGATTGATGGTATCCCCTTCTTGCTCTATGATATTTCTTGGCAATGCTGCACTTTCGGAGAGCCCGATGCTATGACCCTCCTCCAATAGCCCGAATAAAGATAGTAACTCATCAGTTACAAGGAGTTTGATGTCCCTGTCTTCGATGGGGGTAGCGTGAATGGCGGCGACTGCTCTTGAAAAGTTAACACCTTCAGGACGTGGAAGGACACCTAAAGGAATCTCGGATGTTAGTAGATTCAAAAATATGACTTGGATTAACAGACTTGAGAACGAAATGAAAATAACACTTAAGTCCTTCCCACCATCGCCTCACAAAGCTTGGGTGGACATCGAACATAGAACCACTTGTTCTTGAATAGAGTAAGTTTATTCCAAGCACCTGTCAAGACTTGGCAGTTCGGCAAAGATTTAAGAGAAACTTAGGAAGGACTTCCTGACCACCGTTTGAAGTTGTAAATAAATCTTATGTCTTCGGGAATTGGCGGACACAACTGTTTGGATGGAGTTGAGTGGGAGCTATTCCAAGATATCTCAGCATCTCTTGAATAAATGAATAAAAGGACGATACGTATCCGGCCCATCACATAAATTTGTTACACGCCGTGTACCCCACTGGGGGCAAGTGAGGCTTGTTGTTTATTGAAGGAACCAAGACATCTACAAATGGAATTCCATGTATAGAACACAGCTGGCGAAGGCCAGCCTCACCAATTCGGGAGGCTTGAGAATCTATTGAGTTATTTAGAAGAATGTAACCCTCTATTACATCGGGAGCAGGGCTTATATCCTCCGCTGGGAGGACCAAAACATCTAAGAAAAGGTCGATCGGTAGGCCAGAAACTTCTATCTATTCTGCTTGATGACTGCGAGAAAGCCTGCAGGATATAGTCACAGAACTTGATTTTGCTTCAGGATCGATGTATTGCATGGCCGTTTCGAAAGACATACCAACTAAACGCTCTAAGCATCTAGAGTCCATATTAGCTATCCTTAGTAGATAATTAAGGTTAGAAAAGTTTACATGTTCCCCCTGTGTTAAGTGTAAGTTGTGCAGTGTAGTGAAGTGTATGGCAGATATAAACAGTGTAAAATCAGAGTAAAAAACAAAGTAAGATGACGAGACTTGGGATTTCGACTAAAGTAACCGTCATCGCTTACCGTCACAACTAGCAAGAAAATTGATCTATTGCGAAAGCTTTGGGATCGTCTATCGGCATGTCAAAGTGTAAAGTTTGTCGTTCAAGTCCATATGCAAGTTTAGGTATATGTTGAAAGTTCCATAGATTTGATTGTTCAATCTCGAGTTTAATAGTGAGTATGCAAGTTTTACTGTTCATCATCATTGTATATCCAAGTTTGCTAAGGTTAGTTAGTGATGATTGTCTAAGCAAACAAGGTTGGATTAGATTGCAAGTTTAAAAGTTTCCTTATGCCGATTCCTATTTTAATATTGATCCCTATGTCCAGCCGAGCCTTACGTTTAGGCGATCCCTATGGATAAGCCGATACCTTTTCCAAAACCTCATAACTGAACCCTCTCTTCAACCTAAGTAATCGATCCCTTCTACTTCGTCCTCAACACGTCTAGCCTCTACTTCGTGGTATCGACATCGAATGAAGCATCCAAAACCAATCCCTCCTCCATCCTATCGACATCGAATGAAGCATCCAAAACCAATCCCTCCTCCATCCTGTCGATTCGTCCATCTTTTCTTTCCTTCTCTTTATTTATATATCGAACCCCATATTTACACTAATTGGCATGGGTCCAGAACCTAAAAACCAATCCCTTTTCCACTCCATCTTCTTCTTCCTTCCTCGTCCTTCACCCTACCGAACTCCTCCAAATCCAGTATTTCACCTATCCTAAATCGGTTCAACTTCCACACCATTGTTTGGCCAAGCTTTGGAATCCCCTATCTCAGAATATAACCCAAAATTTGGAAGAAAAGAAGGCTTACCTATATGATGATTTTAGGTGTAATGTGAGCAAGTTTTCGAGGATGTACGAAATGGAAGGAGGAATGAGTTCGTGAGGTATGCGAGATGACAAATGAATTTCAAGCCGAGGATTAAAGGGTTTGGGTTCGCGAGTGAAAAGGGAGGGTTTGGTGTAGATATAGAATTTAGAAAAATTGGACAAGTGAAACGAGGATGGTAAAGGCATGGCATACACACACACACACACGAAAGGGGAGAAGGGTTCGAAATGGTATGAAAAGAGCTGGGTTCGGCCCTTGTATTTGTGTTTAAAGACAGAGAGGGATCAACAATGAGTATGTCGATCCCTGTAGTAGTGATAATTAGAAAGAAGGGATGGGCATAGTGCATGCCGACCCCTGCAAATGTTCCTTAAAAAAGAAGAGAGAAGAGAAGGAAAAAGGAATGAGATGGATCGGCTAAGCATATGCCGATCCTTATGCAAAAAATGAAATGAATAAAAAAAATGGTTATAAGGGCTTGGCTATGAGCATGAACATACAAAATACTATGAAAATTGGCAATGACTCGTGAATATTCGAAAACGTCCGGGAGCCAACAACGAAATCGTGTATAAGATTGTGCACGTGAATGACCAAAAAGTTCACTTTTTGAAATCAGCAAAAACTGACGTCAAACCTGAAATCTTTGAGTTCAAGGATGTACCAAATAACAAAAACCTATTAGTCTTGCAGAACTGGATTTATATATATCAGTCGATGGGATATGGTGTTGGATTTATATTATTGGAAATCGACCAAATATCAGGGCAATCAATGGAGAATTTGATGCCTTGGAAAAATGATTCAATAAATGAATAGCAATTGTTCAGAAATCTAAATGGATCTCATTCTCAACGATTCAAAGCATGTCATGTTAACCACAAGACATACTTTGGAGGGCAAGTGTTACCCGACATTCTAGCCCGGCTATAATGAACTAGTTGCACGAGTTAGATCCAATTACCATCAAGGCTGATGATTCTAGAATGATGATTGTGGGGACCGAAGGTCGAGTATAAATGATTATATGAAGTCAGAATTGAATGGATTTGATGTATGTACAATGTAGGATGCTTAAAGCATGGAATATGGCTCAATAAATGGAAGGGTTCGGCATAGCATGGCAAGTTAGCAAGGATCAGCATGATTGATGGAGAGGGGTCGACAAGCTACATTGAAGAGGGATCGACATATATCCAAGTTCAAGTGCATTTATACATTCAATAATTTATATCTCGAGATCTATAGGTCTAAAACATATGAGATATGGAGAGCAAAGTATATGGACCCTAGAGGGCCTACCCTAGGGATCGCATAACAATACGGTAAAATAAGAGGGATCGACAAGTACCCCTTGGAAGGGATCGGCAAAGAGTAGTGCGCAAGCTATATTAAACCAAAGATCTAGAAATAACTCGAGTTCCAGTGGTTCAAATGACATGAAAATTGGATCACAAACATATTTCAGCATAGAGAAGCCATCATAGGGATCGCTGCCCAAAAATACCAATGAAGGGATCGGTACCGATCCCTCCTCATTGGGAATTGGGTCTAGCGACCCCTCTAGTGGGCCCATGTGGATTAGAAGGCCTTTCAGCCGAAGTTTTAGAGAGATTGGTGGTCATCTTCGCCTATAAATACTGGCCTAATGGGTCATTCAGAGGATCCTTGCGCTGCTTGTTACTTTAGACTCTATTGTAATCAAGTGTTCTCTATTCCCTACTGCTGTAATCAGATTTAGAAGTGATCAATAAAGATAATCTTCAAAGTGGACGTAGGCATACAACGCTGAACCACTATAAATCTCTGTGTTTCTGATTACTGCTTTTTATTTGTTATTAGCTTAATCATTTCCTCAGTTTAATTTTATTTTCTTCACTTGCTTCTCTACAAAAATTTGTTCTTGGGTGTTTGTGACCAATTTAGTTGCAAACAAATATAAAAAATATATATGTATATATATTAAATAAAATAATATATTTTTTGTTGAATATATGTTTCATATAAATGAATTTTATGAAATTTTAAAACATGTAGTATATGGTTTACAATGCTTAGAAATAATTCAAGTTTACCAAAATCAATAATAATATTTTATTGCGAAAGGAAATAATAATTTATTTTGTTTTTCTAGTCATGAGCATTAGCATAGCAAACATTCATAAAATGAATTATTATTATTATTATAGATGCAACTATATACACAACTAACCAACTTGTAACAGCATTTCAATATACGAGATTTGTAATATATAATCATAAAACATGTAAATATGAAATAAAAAATTAAAACACGGTTTTACCTTTGACCAAAGCCTTTGCATACACCTTGAAATGTTGAATTGATCTCCTCGAATCACTTCATAAACCAGAATGAGCTACCTCCCGAATTATTTAACACCGACTATCGAATAGTGATGAATTTGATGTAATATGAACTTGAAAATATTTTGTATTATTTTAGGAAGCCATGGCCAAAATTTATAATGTCAAAATGTAGTTTTTAGAGAGAAATGATAATTATGAAATGAAGAGGCGATGTTTTATCAAAGGAATAGGACTAATATATGATTAACGTGGTCATTAATCTCCTTTAATACTTGCCTTTTCATTTCAAATTCAAAAAAAACTCCCTTTTTTTCTTATGCCCTGGCAGCAACACTAAGCCAATAAATAGCTGACTGTGTGTGCTTGCTAATGGACTTTAAACACATTAAAGTTTATACAAAAATTCTCGCATTTAAATCCAATTTAATTGCGCACGGATATCGTATATCATTCAGTATATTTATACTATTACAAAGATAGTTTAATCATATTCAATACATCAAACAAAATTTTATAATTAAAATTCCATAAATATTAATTAATTTACACCGAAAATAAATTAATTAAATCAGGTGGTCAAAAGAATATTCAACATTTCGGTTGTGTGACTCTTAAGTGTTGATTTGGTCAGCGATTGATATCGAACAATTTAAATATTAATGCTCATATGTTACTTAGCAAGTGGCATGACATTTTAACCAAATTTATCGCTTACTTTGTTTCATTAAAATCTAATTTTACTTTATTAAACGTCACTCGGTAGTGTCGACTATTTACACCAATTCTCTTCATCAAAACTATATCGCTTTGAACTTATGGAATTTGGTTATGGTCAAAATCTAGTATCGTTTATATTCAACTCTATAGTCCAAACACAAAAACCTTTGTTCAATAATAACAATATTATTAAACGAACTGCTCTGCCTGGAGATTTTGACTTTGAGTTGACCATGGTACTAACCCCATATAACTAAAAAGACGAATCCTCTCTTGAATAGTGTTTCAGTTCCAATACTTCCACTCGACCCAACTATAGTCGTTCAATAGATGTTGTGCCATAATTTAACTATAATCAAAATAGAGCTTTCATATTGAAGGTTAACATTATTCTCAAGTCAAGAGAACTATGTAAATTAGTCACTTCAATATTTTCTATTTGACCTTAGTTATATTAACCAACATATGTCAAGTGATCCATTACATAGTTATCCACTATCAGTACATAAACCATTGGTGACCCAGCAGTCATGAGGAATTCACTGCTCAACATTTAGAGAGCATTATGTACTCTAGTTTCAACGGATACAATGGTATCCAATCTTAATACATCTTGATTAGGAATATTTAAAATGATATGTTTACTTTTATTATGGTAAATTACTCATGGTCATAAGATTTTGTAACTACTATCATAAAGCATACTATTTGTAGATTTTCTATTAAATACATATTAAGTTAAATTAATTAGTTAATATAACACATTATATCAAGTATAATAGAAAAAAATACCTTTTATTTCAAACAAGATTGGTTATCGAGTTAGATATATGAAACAAATTATATAATTGACCCTAGGGCATACCCCTAACTCTATCGATCTCCCACTTACACTCGGGGTAAATTATGGAATCTTATTCTAACTTATCCAATCAGGTTAGCTCCTCGGTGAATGGATATGCTATTATGTTTCAGTTATCTACTATGTCAATCAACTCTCTCCGATGTTGATAAACTATCTTCATCATGTGGAGCAATTCGAAGTATGTCTCTTGACTTCCAATGAGCTCTACATTTTGTTACAAATTATATCACAACATTGTTATTATATAACAACATTATGAGATTCTTAGTGTTCGGAATCACCTTCCGCGCAGTTTTAAATTTGTGCATTTATTTTTATTTTTTGGTAATTAAGCAGGATTTTTAAAGAGGACCCTTACCTCATTTTATTATAAATAAAAATACAAAGGGCATTTATTATGTATATACATTTCTTATATTGTAGCGTTATTAAAGGCAGTGTACTTAGCCTTTTATTGAATCAGCCACAATCTCTCACTTGGAACATTTACAACTTAAAGCTTCTTAACCAAACTTTGAATATGAATTTTATATTGGCATCCCATACTCAATATCACATATGAATATGAAGTCTTAGTGTGAATGCTCCTTCATAAGGAGTTTATTGTTTTTATAACTATTCTCTTATGTTTCATATATATATATATATATATATATCTGTGTGTGTGTGTATAAGAACACTTTAAACTACCAATTAGTGACCTTAATTTGGATATGATATTTGCTTCATGTACCAAATATATAAACAAATCACGATATCGTAGACAACATACTGTGTATGATAATTCTTATTGCTAATGCATAAGGAATCCATCTTACGTGTTTCTTATTAAAAATTTTAATAAGGTGTTTCTGCATGTTGTTTGGAACATTCCCATTGTTTATTTATACTCACTATAAAAGACATAATTTGCAAATCCAACGTCGAGTATTAGAACAATTAAAAATCGATTTTATCGCAAGTACATTGTTTATAATCAACAGTGTGTTGTTTTCTTATATTTAGAAGTATCAATGTACGTTCAACGTTCTTTCTTATGGACATGCGCTTTCTCTGCATTTCGACTAAAATCAAACTATTTGGTATTTCAATTAAAACACTTGTTCAATTTTGATGCTTGTCGAATCGTAACCGTTCTTGGATCATATTCAAAATCCATAAAATTTATATTGCTTCCACTAACTTTGGAACACTTTGGTTGCTATGGGCAAATAGTCTAGTTAAATCTTTATCTACACTTTCATGTTTTAATTCATATGTACCAAAACTTAATGTTATACTCAATGATAATTTTATGAGAAAATCTGAATCGACTTGAGAACATCAAATGGTGAATTTGTTGCGCTAATTTCAACAACTGAAATTCATGATGTTATCCTTATCAATGTGGTTCACTATATTCCAACTGCATTTGTCTTTCTCTTAAAGATACATTTGTGACCGATGGATCATATCTCTTTGGATACAACTATGAAAATCATATTTGATAATTTACTTACAATCTATTTTGGATTTGTACGCTGCACCATATCTTAGAGGCGGTACTCGGTTTAATTAAACAACCGAGTATTACTTATTCTTGACATTGACAAGAAACTCGTATTTTTTCTGTGACGTGCAAGAATACTTATTAGATATTCCAATATGTTCATTTAATTTTGGTTAATTTCATTTCTGTCGAAACTGGGCCAGCCTACAGTGGAAGTTATGGGTGAACTTTAATAAAATTTCCTTTATTAGATCTACATTGGGGCTATGAAATGTAATTTATTTATAACATTTCTAAATTTTATTTAAATAAAAATCTTATTTTATTTAAATTTACAAATTGTATAGTTTTATTTAATTTATATTTTAATACATATAAATATACATATATGTATTATATACCTATATGTATGTGTATGCATGTGTAACATGTAAGCCGGTGTAAGGTATAACTTGCTTATGTATAAATGTTAGGATTTACATCGCTAAGAGCACGTTAGCCCCCATTAGTCCCCTTATTTCCACCACAAGTTTTGATTTAAATAATGTGTAGTGGGAAGAGATGGAAACAATTATTATTTAAATCATAACTTGTGGTGGAAATTAGGGGGCTAATGGGGTGTTGCACAATTTGGGGTGTCAATAAACACTCAAATATGTGCGTGCGCGTGCGCGTGTGTGCGTGTGTGTGTGTGTGTTAATTTTGTGTATGCAAAAATATTTAAACTATATATTTTTATGTTTATCTACTTGTATATATAAAATTTAAATATGTATGTATGTATAATTATTAATATATAAATATATATCTGTGTGTGTGTGTGTTTCTGTGTATGTATGCATATCATTATAACAAGTACTAAAATAATATATATACTATAATATAATTATTATTTTAAATTATGAACCATATATACGTATACATACATACATATATATTATAACAACAAAATACTAATGTTATTTGTTTTTAAAATACACACACACATATATATTTATATATAAACATATTTATAATATATATATTATTAAAAAAAATACTTTTTTCCATAATTCTAGATCGTAAGTACAGCAATATAAAATTTTATTGTTGATTTTTATTATTTTTAATATATATTAATTGATTTTGTACTCGAAAATAGATACTAATAAAAAAATATTTATGAAATATTTTCTTCAAATTTTAAATTTCATGAAAATATTTTCTGATATTTGAATTTTGAAAAAAAAATCGTAATATTTTTCGATAAAAAATCTATTTTTTATTAATTAATTTTTTTAGTCGTTAATTGTAATAATTTAAAAAATTAAAAAATTAATTTTTTATTTCTCATTTTCTGGTTGAGAGCATTTCTTATGATATGATAATTTTATTAAATTTAAAAAATAATTTTTGAAACAAATTTTATTTTATATGATTTATTTAGATAGTATATTGATTTAAATAATAATAATAGTAAATTATAAAAAATATTTTGTACCAGTCGAAAATTATTATTATTGTAAATATACATGTATAAAATTATAGGATCAATTATTGGCATAGAATGATATTATAACTAAACATAAACTATATATATGTAGGTATGTATGTATAATTAAATGATATTTGTATATGTATAATAATAATAATAATAATAAAATATTATTATTATATTTAAAAATTCAGCTGTACATATTTAGCATAGTGATGGTAATGGATGGGTCTAGGGTCTAAATTCAGTAGATCGGCCCATGTTTTGATCTGCCAAGACCCGCCCCATTAAGTCATCGGGGCAGGTAGACCCATGATCCGTTCTTGAGAGCTTCCGAACTAGGTCTGATCCAACACTTGGCTGATCCGCCCTAACCCGACCCGCACTACTGAGATCCCATAAAATCGCTTGATTACTAGAACAATGATTTGTTAATCCATTTATACATATGCGGTTATAACATGGATATTCTAATGTTTCATTACAGAAGTTGTATGGTTTTTATAATATTAAGTTGTATCACTAATAATTATATAATAACTTATGCATGTTTTTTTAACTACTATCATACACCTCATTTTTATTACCTTACTTATCATTGTAAACACATTGATATCTATATTTATTGTATCATTTAGCGACAATTCCTCTTACAAATAAAATAATTAAATATATGCACATTAATACATAATTTTGAATGAATATATAAAGCCTCACCTGGTCTTGGGGCAGCGCAGGCCTACCTTGACTCGCATGGGTTCTAGGTACGGGGCGGAAGTCCAAACCCGCACCTGGTTACGGGGCGGGTCAGGGGAAGGATTTAAAAAACCTAGGGCAGGTCTGGGGCATAGAAAACCCACCCCATTACCATCCCTAATCTGACATATATATATATATATAATTGTTTTTTTAATGAATAAATACATATAACCAATCTAGCTTGCGACAACAACAATACATATAAGAATCTCACCTAACTAACAATATAATAATAATAATATAATGAAATATTAATCAGCAATTATATACTATAATACAATGAATAATATACCTGAGAACCAATGCCTTGTACCATACCATGTAATGATGAACTATCTCCTCTGATAAGCCTTTCAATTTGACAGACTACTAATCCTTGAACCGTGGACCATTGACTATCAGATAATAATTGATCTTGAATTGATTTCAACTTGATATGATGAGGCTTCCAGTGATTGGAGTCGGCTAGCAAATAGAATGCTGGAGTGGCAACAAAAAGTTATTTTTAATTAGGGTAAGAGGAGTTTAACTAGTGGATGGAAGAGAATGGATCTCATCTCATACCAATTCTCTCTCAATTTGAGCCATCCAAAAACCCATAACCCTAACCTATTTTAATCGCCCCTTGTCTTCCTATTTCGGCCAAAAATAATACTTATCATGATGGGCCAAGATACTATTTAAGCCCATAGAAAATAATATTTTATTAAATCTATTTAATCACTTATCGATATCGTATATCGATTAATATATTTATAACTATTATAAATATATTTAATAATATTTATTCCTCAACCCACAATCATTTTATAATTAATTTTTCATAAATATTAATTAATTTATAATAATGATAAACAAATTAAATCGTTTGGTCAAAAAATAATTCATCATCTTGGCTATTGATGTGCACATAAATGTGAATATTTTTACTTCCATATTTAATCTAATTTAATTAAATAAATGAGCATATAGGGTATTTTAACATGTTTAAACCAAAATTTCAAATGTCATCGAATCATCATTTATTCATCTTCATATGGGGGCAAAATGGTCATTTTTGCGCATATATTATTTTTGGGAATATTTACTTGGCATTTTATTTTTATTTGTAGGAAAATTGGGTGGAAAATGGAAGAAGTTTTCATGAAGATATGCATGAACAAGAGAATGAAACAAATGAAGACGAAAATAAATCATTTCAGACAACATGGAGGACCCCACCTACCCACTTACCTTAATTTACAATTATGAGCTAATGCACAAGTTAGTGGAGCTAAAGGTTACATGCGCATTTAATGAAGGATTAAGCTCTTGCTAATGACAACTTGATGGCCACACTTCCTCAAGGGTATTTTGGGTAGTCCCCAAAAATATGCATTACGGTTTTAGGCTTGTATAAATACCCCATATGTTCAAGTAATTAAGCTCTTATCCTCCTCTTTAGATAGTTTAGTTTTAGGCTCAAAAATAAATATAAACTCTCTTCTTCTATTTCATGGCTACTTAGCCATTTTCTTCTTTTATGTAATTTATCTTTATGCAATGTTAATTCATGTTCTTTTTATTTACATGCTCTTTTCCTTTCATATTAGTAGTTAGTTTTATTTTATGCAAGTAGATTAGCTCTTTTTTTTTTTAATTTGCTCTCTTTTTCCTCTTGTTTTTGTTTCATGTTTAACTCTACATTTGTCGAAATGAACAAATATGGGAGGCCAAACCCTTTCAATTTTGGGGTAATGAAGCTGTCTTAATCATGTATATTCAACATTTTACTAATTTTTGATCTCTTTTTGTGCTTAATGACAATGTTTGAATGGGTAAATTTTTTATTGTTTTAGCTTTGAATTTGATAGTCTATGTTGTTGACACCAAATAGGCTATGCTTAAACAAAAACAAATACAAATTACCTCTTCATCTACATATGATTATGGTAATGAAGTGAATATTAAAATAAAAATTTGATGGTCTATATTTCTAATCAATAGTTAATTGATCATGCTTAGAATATATTTTATTTTCAAGTTCATTCTCATTTTCATGAGAGTTAAAAAGTGGTTTAGTGGGTATGTTAAAGTTTGATGGTTTATGTTGGGCTAATTAATAGTACAAATAGGCCATACTTATAATAAACACATCAACTAAATTCACTAATGACCAAAAGAAAGATCATAATTTCATATATGTTGATTTATGTAATCTTTACAAGGACATTGCCTCTCAATTGCCTTCTACTCTCATATTTTTATCCACTTTTACTTTTTTTTGTCAGTTTCTAGAAATTTTTAGCTAATCACGACTTCAATTCTTTGATTAATTTGATTGAGTAGAAATTTTAAAATCAATACAATTCACTGCGGATCGACCCGTACTCGCCATGTACTAACATTTTACGCCGTGCGCTTGCGGTAATTTTTAATTTAAAATTTTCGGCTATTTTTCTAATCCGATAGAGATTTAGCAGTCAAATGAATTTTTGGCGTCTGACTCGTTTGGTGTAAATTTAGTTAGCAATTACACTACTAGAACAATAGTAAATACCGATGGAGGCTTCCGACGGCTAGCGACGGCGGTCGAACTCCGTGGCATTTTCATAAATAAAATATACTAGCCATCGCTAGCCGTCGAAAACCGAAACAACTAAGCCGTCGGCAGCCCTTACTAGCCGTTGAAAATTATCATGCATAGAGGCCTCCTGGTCGAGAGCTGCTGCTTCATTCTTCATCTTCCCCCAAATTAAACAAAAACCCTACCTCCTCCCCATCATCAGCCAGCCACCGTGCCTCCCTGAGCTTCTCCAACTTCATCATTCTCCACTCTCAACAAGCCTAGCCCCTTCATCAATCTCCAATCGGATTTTATTCCTAAATCGTAATTAATTTTGATTTGTTAAATTAGGGTTAATTTGTTGTTAAAGTTGTATAATACTCCATTGATTTTTTGGTATACTCTATTGAATGCTAATTAGGTTGTTATTATAATTGTTTATCATTGAAATGTTGAGAGAAAAATTAGTTTAGTGTAATGTGCATTAATTGGTGTATATGCGTTGATTAATTAGTGCATACGCGCATTATGGCCACTTTGGATTAATTAGAGTCGATGCTTAGAATTTGGTGTATGCGTTTTCAAGATGACAAAAACGACGATTTAGTGTATGTGTTTTTTAGAATGTAAATAAATTATTGTAAAAATTGTTGCATAATATGCTTTGCCTTTTGTAAATCCCTTCGAGAATTTTTTACCCCGTCTAACAAACATTGTATATGATCGTTGTATGGATATTCGTTTTTATCATAGAACGAACAGTTATATTCATATGATACAATATTTGTCGGATTTGTCCCTGTATTGGACAAGTTACAAACATAGTAGTAATTATATTTTGCAAATCATTTTATTTTAAACAGTTCACAAAATTTCTACAACACTTTCTTTTTGTTCCCTGTGTACACACATATGTGTACGATATATGGAACAAAGGGGAAATGCTGCCGAAATTTTGTTGAATCATTTAAAATAGAATGATTTGCAAAATATAATTATTGCTGTGTTTGTAATGTGAAGTAGGATGACCAACCATCAAAGTGTAAAACAATAACCTAAAAATTGTAGATTATATTCATATAATAATTTATGTAAATCCGTTTGAAATAAAATTAAATAGAATAATATCATATATTTGCGAAAATTTTAATGTATGATTTATTTAAAAAATAAAATGTTAATACGTAAATTATTAATGCTTTTTATGTTTTAAAGTAGGAAAAATGGTCAATTATTTTATCGATCGGAGCTGGATGTACCAACAAAGAAGAGAAATTGAAGGCTCAATAAGTGAACATTTTCAAAATGATGTACACGTCTTTATTAAATTCGCTTTATGTAATAATGGAAACGATGAAGAAATTCATTGTCCATGTAGTAGGTGCAAATTATTGAAGCATTTGATACTAAATATGGTAATAGTTCATTTGCACCAATATGGTTTCGTGCCGAATTATTTGGTGTGGGATCATCATGGAGAACTTATAGCATATATTCCCGTACATTCGAAGGAGGAGGTGGATAATGAACTTGTTTCGACGAATCTCATAGAAGATGTGGATGAAGATGTGGATGAAGATGCAGCACGCTCAATGCTCACTATTGTTGAAGTTGATGGTAACGATGTTAATGTCGAAAAAGAACCAAGTATTGGAGCAAAAATAATTTATGATTTATTGGAGGTAGCTAAGAAACCCCTTTGGAATGGTTGTACAAGCGGAACACAACTATTAGTAACCACAAAATACATTGCGATGAAATCAAAATATTATCAGTAATTGCAGAATACACAACTATCAGTAAATATTTTGTATGATATATTTGTGAGAAATGCGGATTAAGGATCTTAAGGCTAGAATTAACACTAGATGGGGGGTGAATAGTGTTTAAAGAAATTTGTTAATCTTTTTGAGTTTATCTTAATTTGTGAACAATATATGCACTAATCAGACACAGATATGAACACAGAATCAAACACAGATGCAAATATAAAGTAAAAGCAGTAAAGGAAAGAACACACCGGATTTTATACTAGTTCGGAGTTACCCTACATCCAGTCCTGCACAACTAAGTATGGATTTCCTTTCAAACTCAATTCAACAATTACAACCCTCGGTTTCAAGGCTACGAGGTACACCCTCCAGAATAACAATCCTCTGGGTAGAGATACTTGATTTCCGGGGCAACAAGTTCACCCAATTGATTTCCAAGGCTACAATCACACCTTCTGTGATGATTTGGATTTTTTGCGTTCGAAAATCAACATCCATACTTTACATCGTACTCGAATGCCATAGATTCGACCGTTCAAATCCGAGTCGCCGGAGCTTATAACACAGTTAAGTAAATAACACAGCGGAAGAAAAAGAATAATACATTGATATACAATATCTGATACGATATCTGATACAACAGAGTGATACAATGAATATCAATATACATCAGAGATATGGTACAAGAAATAGCAGCGGAAAAGAAAATAGATAACACCAACAGCGGATAATCTCCATCTCCAAAGCGCCAATCCAGAAATAGCTTGAACTCTCAATAACGATGCACAAAGATAAGCAAGTGCAGTCCATATCTGTAATACCCCAAAATTTTGTGAAAAATCATTTTTGAAAAATGATTTAATTTTGAAATATTTAGATTTAAATATGGTGAAGTCTCTGGAAGAAATAGTGTGCAGGTATATGTGTGCACGTGCACACTGAAATGGCACAAGGAAGAACTCCAGATTTCTTGGATTTAAAACAAGAATTAAAGGGCAATACAAACATGATTTGGCAACATGGTTGTTTGATTTCTGAAATTATATGGATCATCTTAGAAAATAAGAAAAGTAGGTTTTACTTTAAATCAGTAAACAAAATTTTATTTAAAACCCAGAAGAGAAAA
This sequence comes from Allium fistulosum, assembly GCA_030737815.1. Classification (NCBI taxonomy): domain Eukaryota; kingdom Viridiplantae; phylum Streptophyta; class Magnoliopsida; order Asparagales; family Amaryllidaceae; genus Allium; species Allium fistulosum. Next base: position 930,382,042 of record CM060906.1, read on the forward strand.
TTATGTATATTAGTAAACCTGTATACATATAGGTACATATGCTTCTAGAATTAAAGAGAAATTAAAAATAAGCTTAGATAAAATATGTGTACAAATATATATATATTTTTAAGCACTGAAAAGTATATATATATATAAGCAAGTAAAAACTATGACATTAAAATGACATGAAATGTGATACAAGTTAATGAGCTTGTATAGGCAAAAATAGCAAAGGGGATTTTCAGAAATAATTAAAATAAAAATAGGATAGTCACACTTTTAACATGACTAGGAGAGTGGCCATTTTCTGAAAAGTAAAAGAAAGAAAATGCAGCCTTTAAATTGGTTAATATGGCCGGGGTATTATGAATGAAAAATGCATGATGCTAGCCAGGACAGAAATGGAATTCTGTTTCAACAAAACCCTAGAGGAAAAATGCTTATAAATAGGCAGTTTAGCCAGTAGAATCATTTTTACCCCGAGCTGCACAAAAATAAGAAAAACAGGAAAATATTGGAAGGAAGGAGAAACCACTCAAACAAGAATTTTCTGGATTAATAAGAAGAAACATTTAGGTGAGTAATCTCACTAAGTTCATGGCATTAAGACCTGAGATGAGGCAGCCACTTTTTATTTTCATTTATATATATTTCTGGTTTTGATGTATATGATTTCATCAATGCTTTTTGGATGTTTTATTTTAAATCTGACATGATTTAATATGGATGATTTTGGATGATCTTTGATTGGTTGAGACATTTGTCTTTGGATGAGTATCATACTGATTTATTTATACTCACAAATGTTAAAGTTTAGGATCTTAAAAATTATATAGAGAATACTCTCAGCTGTTATAGATCTATGGCATGGAAACTTTATAAAAATGATTAGAGCTGCATTATACTTGGTATAAGTGCTGAGGCTTGAAAAGAAAAATGTTAAGGGTGCAATAGAAATTTTCTAAGTGCTGAGCCCTTAATCAAATCAAAAAAAAGAGAAACCCACAAGCTAAAATTATGATTGAACCAGATCTTGAATCTGAATCAATCATAAAGACTTGCAGATCAATATAACATGCCATGCCTCTTTTACAGTTGAAAATATTCTCATATTTTACTAAGATCAAGACATATTGACCCCATTTAGGAAATAACTGTCTGATTATTTCTGAGGAGAATTATGCTAGAAGAAATTATGGATGTTTCCATGTTTGCAGTGATATGTTCACTTAGCATATTTGATGATAGGATTTAAGACTATACACTAGTAAATAAACTAGGGAAGGGAAGGCCAAGAAAGCTGCTGGAATGCTTGTCATATTTGAAGTATGCAAGTTGGCACATGGTTTGTTTAAGCCCTGAGATCTTTGTGCAATGATGTGAATTAGTTCATTGCAATGTGTCCCAGTGATTCCTTAATAGCAGATGAGGCAGGGATTTAAATTGAATATTACAACCTGTAAATGAAGAAATAGGAATGTGGATATTTCTTAGGTTGAATGGTATGGAACCAAGATGATTCCAGTAAATGAAATTGTTGCAAATAGATAAATTATGTTTGCATGATTATGTGTGCAAGTGAAAGAATGATAAATGAATATATCATACCTGAATCAACTTAATTATACTAAAATAATTGATTGTAGAAATTTGCTTAAATAACAAGTTAGTACCCTTATATTCTCTATTGCTTAATATCATGAATGAATTGATGTTACTCATACCAGATCATAGATCTGACCCTTGTTTGCTCATGGCATATGGGGTGTCTCATTTTAAAATGAGGCAGCCACTTATGTTCTTTCAGGTAACTCAGGCACTAAGTAAAAATGAAGTAATGGCTGTTATGGAGGAGTGAATGAACATGCTAGCTAGTTTCAATAAGAGTTTAAATTGATTATATCTGCATGTATTCAGGAAAAATTTTATGTTTCTAAGATTTCCAGTCATGTAATGAATTCTATTATGGTTAGATGAACTAGTTGTATCATGCTAAATATACTGTTATGCATTAAGGTTTAAAAATCTCAAGGGAAAAATCTGAGTGGGAAACAATGAAATGATTTTAATTATTGATATGGATGTTTGGAGGAGAAACATGCATATGTAGTTGAGCTACTGTTTTGTATAATTTATATTATGTATTAGTTAATCTTGAGACATAACAGAGCACTGAGTTTTAGAACAAAATCTGGATTTAGCAAAAAGAAAACTTAACAGGATTTTATTATCTTTTACTGAAATGCTTTGTAATTAAGTTTGAATTCATTTCTGAATTGTATTGAGAAGAGTAAGATGTTTTCCTAAAGCTTTAAACAGAATGCAATGAAATTGAACTAGTGTGGCAGATACAGGATTCATGAGTTAACCAGCTTCAATTAAATGAAGTATTGGTTGATCATGATAGATTGTATTCTGAAAATAAAAATGCATTTCAAAGCTTAGTACGTTTAGCAATTGATTCACCCAGTTTTCTGGAAAATGAGCAGAAATATTGACATGTACATGTATATCTGTGTACATGTTGATATTTGAGCAAAAATATGATCATAAATTCTTAAAACAGCTGTAGGAATGGGATACAAAAATAGTAAAGTAAGAAGGATTGTTTTGTATGTTGGGTTATAGGCAAAAATTAAACATATATGTACAATTATAGGTAGGTATCAGATTTCTAACCTTTCAGAAGTAAAAAAAAAAAAAAAAAGAAAACCAAAAATTGTGTTTGAACCGACCTGCATGGTACTCGAACTCGTGATCTCTTGTGTATAAGTTAGGCGCGTTTCCATTACGCCTAGATGTTGCTTGTGTTCACTTAGGATCCACTTTCTTTTATACTGAATCTAATATTATCCAGACTTTAAACACAATCATCTACATTAAAAGCTTGTTTACTACTGAATATTACTTGAACATTTCTTGATCCTAATGACAGACTAAAGTACATGTCTCTAGTGGATTTCATGGCCAAAAATCTGAATACAATAATGTATCTGAATTACTAAATCTCTAAATCAAACAGGATGTTATTGATCAAAAAAATAATAAAGTATATACTCTGAATTTAAACAAGAAGAACACATACATCTTCATATGTATGTGTATGTTATTAGATATGCACTGATATATTTATATTGGTAAGTTATTTTGATCCTGGATATATTTTGGTTATTGGAAAAAAAAAGAAAGTGACCTTGGAAAATATGTTTGTAATGAATGATATATCAATATATCATCTCATAGCAAAAAAAAAAATCCTTATGAAATTAGGGTGGAAATAGGAGGGTCACTTCAGTTGGTATCAGAGCTATGTTATTCAACATAGTAGAAGTAAGGATCAAGTTCTTAGATAGAAATAAAATTAAAAGGAACTAAATACCAAACTAACCAGCTATGTAAATTATTATTAGCAAACTATGGTAGGGAGACCACCAAATCAGGGAGCAGGATCTTCCCATGCACCACCAATGGTCAATCTGCAAGACTTGGTGAGAGCATTTAGGGATGGGGCAGGACAAAGGCAAGAAAATCCCTATGAAGAACTCTCAAAACTGCTTAAGACATATACTCATTTAGGAGGCAAAAGCTTTGAAGGGACAGAGAGTATCATGGAAATTCAAACATGGTTGAGAACATTGGAAAGAATTTTCAATGACATGCAACTTGATGATCAAAGAAAGAGGCAAGTGGCTTCAAGACAGCTAAAAGGAGTAGCTTTAGGCTGGTGGGAAGTAATCATTGCAGGAAGGAATGAGAATGAAATCACTTGGAATCAATTCAAAGAGATGTTGGAGGCAAGGTTTGTACCAGCATCAGCAAAGACTACCTTGCTAGAAGAATTCATTAGGCTTAGACAAGGAACCATGACTGTCACAGAATACACTCAAAAGTTTGAGGGACTTTCCACATATGGAGCAATGCTTGTGGCAGATGAAGCATCTAAAAATGATAGGTACATAAAAGGTCTAAACCCAGGACTTAGCAGAGCTATGTTACCTTATGCAGACAAGACTTTTGATCATGTGATAGACTTAGCTTTGAGGTTGGAGCAGCATGACAAGGAAAGGGAGAAGTTCAGAAATTTTAAGAGCAATAATAACAAGAAAGGTAAGGGGAGGTATCACCCTTATGATAAGAAGAAAGAAGAGGCTAGTAACAAAAGCACTGGAGATGTCAAAGCTAAGGAAGACAAGAAGAAAATTGTGTGCCATCAGTGTGGAAAGGAAGGGCATATTAAACCAAAATGTCCAGAGTTGAAAGGAGGAGCTTTCAAATGCTATCTATGTGGGAAAGAGGGACATATGAAGAGGAATTGTCCTGAGTATAAACAGCAAGGGAAATTGGCAACTTTGGAAGGAAAAGGCAAATCTGCAGTGAAAATTGATGCTGAAAACCATAGCCAAGTGGAAGGTACATTACTCATTTGTGCCATACCCATACCAGTAGTATATGATACTGGAGCAACACACTCTTTGATTTCCTATGAATTAGTTAAAGTGTTAAAATTAAACTGCATATTGGTTGAAACCCCATTGCTTGTACAAAGTCCCCTAGGGAGTTCTAGTGTTTTGAACATGAATTGTGTGGATGTGGAGTTAAACATAGGAGGAAATATTTTTATTTCCAATTTATATGTTTTAAATTACCCAAATATAGGAGTTATATTGGGGGTAGACTGGTTAAGGCAATTTAAAGCCATAATTAATTTAGACTCATCCACCATATCATTGCAAAATTCTAGAGGCCAGAGAATCACAGTTTTATGTGAGGTAGCTAAGGAAGGAAAACTATATCATTTAGTTGACTTAGAAAAAGATCTGAGTGAACTAACCATTGAAGAAATTCCCATAGTTAATGAATACTTGGATGTGTTTGGGGAAGTTAAGGGTGTTCCACACTACAGACCAGTTGAGTTCCAAATTAATCTCATTCCAGGAGCAAGTCCAATAATTAAGAAACCTTATAGAATGGGGCCAAGTGAACTGAAAGAATTGAAAAATCAGTTGGAAGAATTAGAAGGCAAGGGATTTATAAGGCCAAGCAATTCCTGCTGGGGTTCTCCAGTAGTGTTTGTAAGAAAACATGATGGTACCTTGAGAATGTGCATAGATTACAGGGAGCTAAATAAAGTAACCATCAAGAATAAATACCCATTGCCTAGAATAGATGATCTCTTTGACCAACTCAGTGAAGCTAAAATATTTTCTAGACTAGACTTAGCATCAGGATTCCATCAAATGAAGGTTGAAGACTCAAGTGTTAAGTACACTGCATTTAACAGAAGATATGGCTTATATGAATTTTTGGTTATGCCATTTGGTTTGACAAATGCTCCTTCATATTTTGTTGATTTGATGAATAGAATATTTAGAGATTATCTAGACAAATTTGTACTGATTTTTATTGATGACATTTTGATTTATTCCAAGACAGTGGAAGAGCATAAAAATCATTTGCATTTAGTTTTGTCAAGACTAAGGGAAAATGATTTAAAGGCAAAATTTTCAAAATGTGCATTTTGGAAAGAAGAAGTGCATTTCCTTGGGCATGTCATCTCTGCCAAAGGAATATCAGTAAACCCTAACAAGGTAGTGGCAATCCAAGCATGGAAAAGGCCTAGCACCATCAGTGAGATTAGATCATTTATGGGGATGGCAGGATATTATAGGAGATTCATAAAAGATTTCTCAAAAATATCATCACCACTTACCAATTTAACTAGAAAGAACCAAGCCTTTGTATGGACAGAAAAATGTGAGCAAGCTTTTATCAAAATAAAGGAAGCCCTGATTAATGCACCAGTATTGAGAGTGCCAGAAGGAAATGAAAATTTGGTTGTGTACACTGATGCAAGTGGCTCTGGGTTAGGGGCTGTGTTGATGCAGCAAGACCAGGTGGTAGCCTATGCATCTAGGCAATTAAAGCCACATGAAACCAGGTATGCAACCCATGATCTTGAACTAGCAGCAGTTGTGTATGCTTTGAAACTTTGGAGACATTATTTGTTAGGTGCTAAATTCATTTTGTACACTGATCATAAGGCACTGAAATATTTATTCTCACAAAAAGATTTGAACATGAGGCAACATAGATGGGTAGAATTCCTAGCTGCCTATGATCTAGACATACTGTATACACCAGGCAAGGCAAATAAAGTAGCAGATGCCTTGAGTAGACAACATGCCAAAGTAGCCATGTTGATGATGGAAGAGTTTAGGGATTTGTCTATACTTACTGATTTGGAAATTGAGGAAAGTAGTGAGGAACAAATGATGCCCATTGAAGAAGGTGAAGGTAAAGGGAAATTAAGTATGATATCTCTGCAATCAGATTTACTTCTTAAGATTGGGCAAATGCAGGAACAAGACCTAAACATGGTGGAAAAGAAAATGCTCATATCAAAAGGGGAGGAAGTAATAAATTATCAAGTTGATAAAAATGGGTATTTGAGGAATAAAAACAGGATATGTGTTCCAGAAAATATAGAATTGAAAGAGGAAATATTAAATGAGTACCATAGGAGTAAGTACTCCATACACCCAGGTAGCACCAAGATGTATCAAAATTTGAAAAGAAATCTTTGGTGGAAGGGGATGAAGTCAGATGTGGCCAGATATGTTGCAAGGTGCATGACTTGCCAACAAGTCAAGGCAGAGACACAAAGGCCATCAGGACTATTGCAACCCCTTAGTATACCACAGTGGAAGTGGGAGGACATATCTATGGATTTCATAGATGGTCTGCCTAGATCTAAGAAGGGAAACACAAGTATATGGGTAATTGTGGATAGGCTAACTAAGGTAGCACATTTTATCCCAGTTAGAGCAGAAAGAAATGCTCCAAAATTGGCTCAAATATTCATGAAAGAGGTAGTAAGGTTGCATGGCATACCTAAAACCATTGTGAGTGATAGGGATACCATCTTCACCTCAAGGTTTTGGAAAAGTTTTCAAGAGGCTATGGGGAGTGAATTGTGCTTAAGCACTGCCTACCATCCACAATCAGATGGTCAAACTGAGGTAGTGAACAAAGTCTTAGAGGATTTGTTGAGAGCATGTACACTGGACTTTGGAGGCAACTGGGAAGACCACCTCCATCTAGCTGAATTCACATACAATAACAGTTACCAAAGCACCATAGGGATGGCACCATTTGAAGCCTTATATGGCAAGCCTTGTTTATCACCTATATGCTGGGTAGAGACTGGAGAAAGGGCTGTTCTTGGACCTGAATATGTTAAAGAAACTACAGAGAGAATTGGGTTAATAAGAAAAAGAATAGCAGCAGCTCAAGATAGGCAAAAGAAATTTGCAGATAGGAAGAGAAAGCAAGTGGAATATGAAGTGGGAGACTTTGTTTTCATCAAGATTTCACCTATGAAGAAAGTCATGAGGTTTGGCAAGCAAGGTAAGCTTACACCAAGGTATGTTGGACCCTATAAAATTCTGGAAAGAATTGGTTCATTGGCTTACAAATTAGAACTACCAGAGGAGATGAAAGCAATGCATAATGTTTTTCATGTGTCCCAACTTAGAAAATGGGTACATGATAAGGAAGACATTTTGGAAGAGTCTACCAAAATTCAAATAAATCCTGACTTGGTTTATGAAAAAGAACCAGTGGGGATTGTAGCCAAGGAAGAAAAGAAATTAAGGAGCAAAACCTTGAAACTAGTTAAGATCCAGTGGAGTAGTGATCCTAATGACTGCACATGGGAGTTAGAGGATAAGATTAGAATGGATTATCCTAAGCTTTTTGCAAATTAAAAGGTAATTTTTTTTTTCTGGAAAAATTATTTGTTATGCATGGTTGATATGGTTGAATTTGTTTGCTTATGCATATGTTTGATAAGTTTTCAGAAAAGAAAAAGATGCTCACTATAAATGTTAGAAAAATTGTGAGGACACAATTCCTAAAAGGAGGGGTGAATGTAATACCCCAAAATTTTGTGAAAAATCATTTTTGAAAAATGATTTAATTTTGAAATATTTAGATTTAAATATGGTGAAGTCTCTGGAAGAAATAGTGTGCAGGTATATGTGTGCACGTGCACACTGAAATGGCACAAGGAAGAACTCCAGATTTCTTGGATTTAAAACAAGAATTAAAGGGCAATACAAACATGATTTGGCAACATGGTTGTTTGATTTCTGAAATTATATGGATCATCTTAGAAAATAAGAAAAGTAGGTTTTACTTTAAATCAGTAAACAAAATTTTATTTAAAACCCAGAAGAGAAAATTATGTATATTAGTAAACCTGTATACATATAGGTACATATGCTTCTAGAATTAAAGAGAAATTAAAAATAAGCTTAGATAAAATATGTGTACAAATATATATATATTTTTAAGCACTGAAAAGTATATATATATATAAGCAAGTAAAAACTATGACATTAAAATGACATGAAATGTGATACAAGTTAATGAGCTTGTATAGGCAAAAATAGCAAAGGGGATTTTCAGAAATAATTAAAATAAAAATAGGATAGTCACACTTTTAACATGACTAGGAGAGTGGCCATTTTCTGAAAAGTAAAAGAAAGAAAATGCAGCCTTTAAATTGGTTAATATGGCCGGGGTATTATGAATGAAAAATGCATGATGCTAGCCAGGACAGAAATGGAATTCTGTTTCAACAAAACCCTAGAGGAAAAATGCTTATAAATAGGCAGTTTAGCCAGTAGAATCATTTTTACCCCGAGCTGCACAAAAATAAGAAAAACAGGAAAATATTGGAAGGAAGGAGAAACCACTCAAACAAGAATTTTCTGGATTAATAAGAAGAAACATTTAGGTGAGTAATCTCACTAAGTTCATGGCATTAAGACCTGAGATGAGGCAGCCACTTTTTATTTTCATTTATATATATTTCTGGTTTTGATGTATATGATTTCATCAATGCTTTTTGGATGTTTTATTTTAAATCTGACATGATTTAATATGGATGATTTTGGATGATCTTTGATTGGTTGAGACATTTGTCTTTGGATGAGTATCATACTGATTTATTTATACTCACAAATGTTAAAGTTTAGGATCTTAAAAATTATATAGAGAATACTCTCAGCTGTTATAGATCTATGGCATGGAAACTTTATAAAAATGATTAGAGCTGCATTATAATTGGTATAAGTGCTGAGGCTTGAAAAGAAAAATGTTAAGGGTGCAATAGAAATTTTCTAAGTGCTGAGCCCTTAATCAAATCAAAAAAAAGAGAAACCCACAAGCTAAAATTATGATTGAACCAGATCTTGAATCTGAATCAATCATAAAGACTTGCAGATCAATATAACATAACATGCCTCTTTTACAGTTGAAAATATTCTCATATTTTACTAAGATCAAGACATATTGACCCCATTTAGGAAATAACTGTCTGATTATTTCTGAGGAGAATTATGCTAGAAGAAATTATGGATGTTTCCATGTTTGCAGTGATATGTTCACTTAGCATATTTGATGATAGGATTTAAGACTATACACTAGTAAATAAACTAGGGAAGGGAAGGCCAAGAAAGCTGCTGGAATGCTTGTCATATTTGAAGTATGCAAGTTGGCACATGGTTTGTTTAAGCCCTGAGATCTTTGTGCAATGATGTGAATTAGTTCATTGCAATGTGTCCCAGTGATTCCTTAATAGCAGATGAGGCAGGGATTTAAATTGAATATTACAACCTGTAAATGAAGAAATAGGAATGTGGATATTTCTTAGGTTGAATGGTATGGAACCAAGATGATTCCAGTAAATGAAATTGTTGCAAATAGATAAATTATGTTTGCATGATTATGTGTGCAAGTGAAAGAATGATAAATGAATATATCATACCTGAATCAACTTAATTATACTAAAATAATTGATTGTAGAAATTTGCTTAAATAACAAGTTAGTACCCTTATATTCTCTATTGCTTAATATCATGAATGAATTGATGTTACTCATACCAGATCATAGATCTGACCCTTGTTTGCTCATGGCATATGGGGTGTCTCATTTTAAAATGAGGCAGCCACTTATGTTCTTTCAGGTAACTCAGGCACTAAGTAAAAATGAAGTAATGGCTGTTATGGAGGAGTGAATGAACATGCTAGCTAGTTTCAATAAGAGTTTAAATTGATTATATCTGCATGTATTCAGGAAAAATTTTATGTTTCTAAGATTTCCAGTCATGTAATGAATTCTATTATGGTTAGATGAACTAGTTGTATCATGCTAAATATACTGTTATGCATTAAGGTTTAAAAATCTCAAGGGAAAAATCTGAGTGGGAAACAATGAAATGATTTTAATTATTGATATGGATGTTTGGAGGAGAAACATGCATATGTAGTTGAGCTACTGTTTTGTATAATTTATATTATGTATTAGTTAATCTTGAGACATAACAGAGCACTGAGTTTTAGAACAAAATCTGGATTTAGCAAAAAGAAAACTTAACAGGATTTTATTATCTTTTACTGAAATGCTTTGTAATTAAGTTTGAATTCATTTCTGAATTGTATTGAGAAGAGTAAGATGTTTTCCTAAAGCTTTAAACAGAATGCAATGAAATTGAACTAGTGTGGCAGATACAGGATTCATGAGTTAACCAGCTTCAATTAAATGAAGTATTGGTTGATCATGATAGATTGTATTCTGAAAATAAAAATGCATTTCAAAGCTTAGTACGTTTAGCAATTGATTCACCCAGTTTTCTGGAAAATGAGCAGAAATATTGACATGTACATGTATATCTGTGTACATGTTGATATTTGAGCAAAAATATGATCATAAATTCTTAAAACAGCTGTAGGAATGGGATACAAAAATAGTAAAGTAAGAAGGATTGTTTTGTATGTTGGGTTATAGGCAAAAATTAAACATATATGTACAATTATAGGTAGGTATCAGATTTCTAACCTTTCAGAAGTAAAAAAAAAAAAAAAGAAGAAAACCAAAAATTGTGTTTGAACCGACCTGCATGGTACTCGAACTCGTGATCTCTTGTGTATAAGTTAGGCGCGTTTCCATTACGCCTAGATGTTGCTTGTGTTCACTTAGGATCCACTTTCTTTTATACTGAATCTAATATTATCCAGACTTTAAACACAATCATCTACATTAAAAGCTTGTTTACTACTGAATATTACTTGAACATTTCTTGATCCTAATGACAGACTAAAGTACATGTCTCTAGTGGATTTCATGGCCAAAAATCTGAATACAATAATGTATCTGAATTACTAAATCTCTAAATCAAACAGGATGTTATTGATCAAAAAAATAATAAAGTATATACTCTGAATTTAAACAAGAAGAACACATACATCTTCATATGTATGTGTATGTTATTAGATATGCACTGATATATTTATATTGGTAAGTTATTTTGATCCTGGATATATTTTGGTTATTGGAAAAAAAAAGAAAGTGACCTTGGAAAATATGTTTGTAATGAATGATATATCAATATATCATCTCATAGCAAAAAAAAAAATCCTTATGAAATTAGGGTGGAAATAGGAGGGTCACTTCAATATCCAAAGACTGAACTAGCTCCAGAAAATCTACCAATTCTGACTATCTGAAAAACCCAACTCTAGACTGCCCGTGTAGAAAATTTTGAGCACCCAGAGTTTAGGTAAGAAACAATAAACTCCGGATCAGTCATGGGACTGGTGTGAGCAACAAAAAAAGTTTATCTTAAAAAACAAACAGCAAAAGAATTTTAAAGTCAATTCGCAATGCTTTTGGAAAATGAAACTACCATAAGGCCTCCCGCACACACACACAGTGCAAACGCAGAATCGGAGGAGATTTCTCCTTATGATAGTCAAAGATGCTTACTACGCAAAATCAAATCATTGGATATTATTATTAGTGCATAGTGGAAAACATTTCGAAAGTATAATATTAATCTTAGCCAACATAGGCATTTCACACTATGCCTACTATAGCTACCATCTAAACAGTGGGGCACCACCATAAGTAAATGGCAGGTTCTACAACTAATACCGTACAAGGTTCGTATTGGAAAATGGATTTGCCAACAAATGGCCAGGCTATGGAACTTTCTATGCCACATAGGAACGCCTCTGGCTGGACGCTCCGAGAGACAACCTGCTCTCTCCCAACACAAGGCCGGTTACCCTCTTCCCGGGTAGTAAACCTGAGATATGCCACCCCCGGTCCTTTGGGACCTTTATCCGAGCGCTCGGTAATCAACATCACACATAATAAATAAAGTGTGTCCACATGAGTAAGTATCTGGGCTCCATACCATGATACTACCCTTTTCCAGAAGGAATGGTCATACCCTAGGGAAGCTACCCCTGAAACCTTGCCGCATCTTTCCTGTTTCGACCATTTCCGGGTTGTGAGGTCTGACGAAGTCTCGTCAACAAAGCTACGCTTTTTCACAAAGCCACGCTTTGATCACAAATGATCAATAAATGATCATCACACAGCAACACTCAGCATGCCACATTACCAAATTGGGAATATATCGCTGATAAATTTCAACTACATAACCTCTGAGCTCGTACGTCTCAGAGAAGGGTGTTAAGCTAAGAGAATAAATTCTCCGCCACCAAACAGAAATGTATTTGAAAGAAATCAGCTTTATATCTCAAAATGTAATGTCAGACACGTAACCATACAAGTCTGTTTCGGGTTCGAACAGAACCGAAGGCACTTCCGAAGAAGCCCTTGCAATTTCGGGTATTCACAATCCCGATCGGACTTCCCATCACTTAGGGAATCTCTATACCAAGAGCTACCCAGTGCAGAGACAATCGATAGGTTATCCTATCGTTTTCGCAAACACCCGGTCTTCAACACCGGTCTTCGAATGCCATCCATATACGACGTATCATTTATTCGGAATGGGTTATGTGACAAAAAGGTCCTCTCTCGGCTGAACCGAATAGTGTGTGCAATATTTACAAGAAACATATGGATATTTGGATTTCAATTAAGTCACAACTTAATACTTCAAAATTTTCTTTCAAATGGTTTTAAACAAATTACCATTTTAAATCTTTTTAAACAAAAAGATTCATTTCACAAATTTCACCCAATTTCACAAAGATTCATTCATAGATTTCAAAACAATTTCCATTTCAATTGGATTAACTCGTTTAAAATCTTTAAATTAAAGATTTAACTTATAGCTTTCAAACTGTTTCCATAACTTGGAAAATCATTTTCATTTTTAACTTGAAATCCTTTTTAACATAATTTGGAAGTTCACTTCTTATATGAAAGCTTTTATTATTTGAAACAGAATAGTTTCATTTCAGAAAGATCCAATTTTATTTACACGAGTTAAAGCCTTTGAATTTAAATTCAAATTCCCAAATCAATACCTTTAAAATAGTTTAACACATATAAACTCATTTATAAGTTGAATAGCCTTTCTAAACCTTGGTTTCCAAATCATAGAATTCAATTTCAAATATTGAATTCAAATTTAAATCAAAATATTTAAATTTCAAAACTCAATCAAGTTACTCAAAATAAATTTCATCTTTGAAATTCCATTTCAAAAGCTTTTCACTTTAAACCCAATCCATTTCTAAAATATTTGAATTCAATTTGTCTATTCAAAAAATCACTTCAAAAATCTGTGATTTAATCGATTTCCTCGTGAAATCCATCTTTGTGTGTGTATAAGTGTGGTCCAAGGGTTTAACACAAAAGTGCAACATCATAAATCATCACAGATTATATCAATATCGATAAGCGGTATAATCCACAACGCTTATCTTCATTCACAGTTCCACAGATAAAATAAATTTATCAATCACAAAGATTCATCATTACAATTTGATGTGGGTTTCGGATAACCAACTGGAATCCGACTCCCTGTCGCATCAAAGTTTAAATGTCGTTTTACGGGCAAAAAGGGTTTTCACATAATCATGAATCACAGTTCAGCACAAAGTAATTCTCATCACACAGTTTATAGCACAAAGCATATCATATCAGAAATATCAAACAGTTCAACAATCGATAGGATACAAACATCCATAAGTAAACTCAATTAATTTAAATCAAATTTGATTAACAAATTAATCAATCTTTAATCATTAGATGATTAACTCTTTATTTTAAATAATTAACTTTTAATTATTCAATTATTCTTTAATTAATTATCTTTAATTAATTAATTACCCCTTAATTGATCATCATTTTAATTAATTAATCTTAATTAATAAATGATTATCCTTGATCAATAATTAATCTTAATCACTTGATTTCTTAACTTAAATCATTAGTTAATTCCTTTTGATTAAGTGGTTAATTACCTTAGTTTAATTAATCTTATAAATTTATTTTTATTTTAATTATTAACACATCAATAATAATCCTTTAATTATTTCCTTGATTTATCAAGATAAATTCTTTATCTTAACGATCACTTTAAAATAAATTTAACAAATAATTCAATGTTAAACCTTTAAGTTAATCCATAATCAAAACATCGTTTAAGATAAACCATTTATCTTTTAAAGTTTTATTTAAATAATCCTTGAAAATTAAATTATCATATGAACTAACTTAAAATTCTTAAGTTAATTAAAACCATTATCTTTTTAACTAAATAAACCTAAGAATTCATTTTAAACAATAAGGCATTAAACATTTTTAACTTGGTTTATAAAAGACTTTAACTAATTCTATAGCTAGTATAAAACTTTTATTATTATTAACTAAGAAAAGGTTTAAAATTCGATTTATTAAAGTTCCAAAACCTGGAATACTTTGTTTTTAAGTTTAAACCTATTGTTATTTAAAACTGGGTACATAACAAACCCGAGACAATTGATCCCCTCTCGAGCATCCCTTCAAACCTCCCTCCTTCTTCTTTCTCTGTTCTTCCAGATCCAAGGGTGCATGGTGCATGTGCACAACTTCGCCAGCCGCCTCTAGTTGAATTGCTGGTCGTCAGCACATCATCGACGATGTGCTCGAGCCTCCCAAAAACTCAAAAACTCGAACAAATCACGATTTCGAAATTTCGTCTTCAAACCCAAAACTGGAACGAACAAACGCCTCAAACAAGTGCCTCGCTCCTCCTCTTCAGATCATCAGAGTTCGCGACACCTCGTCCAAAGCTCCCCTAGCATCCCACGCTTCTGATGGTCCCGGTCCGATGATCTCCAGTGGCATACAGATGGCGCGGCGATCTGGTTTCTACCCTCGACTCAATTTAGACCTTAAACCCTAATTCGCTCTCGTCCCCAAAATTCTTGCCATAATTAATTTTTTTAACAATTTTCCTAGGATCCTTGAGGATCAAATAAGCTTCAAGCACAATTTCAAGGTTCAAAGATCCTTCGATTATTAGGAATCGATAAAAAAACAAAATTTGTTCAAGTATGAACTGGGCCTAAAATACTAAATTAAAAATCATCAAATTTAGTTTAAGAATCCTATTTTCGTATACTTATTTGAATTATATAATCAAATCAACGATATAACTTGCTTGAATTTATCATAAATTTTGCTTTACTGTGAAGTTTGAGGTTGCACAGATAAACCCCTCATGACAAAGCTTTAAAACAAATTTTTAATTGTGATTCAAGTTGAAACAAACTTGTTTGTTTTCAAATCCTAAGCTAAAAAGGATTGTGTGATGTTTATTTAAATTCCTTCTTCAATATGCTCTGTCCTGGAACTAAATATTAAGAACAACTGTATATATATTTCCAGTGATGCACAAATATACAAACAATATTTTCTTTCCAATATATAATCAAGAATACAAGATTCATGAAATAAATATTTAGATTCCAATTTAAGGAAAACAAGTTTACTCACCGTTGTTTCTAGGAAAGAACAGAGCACTTTTGTTTTGAAAACTGCAGTTTTATTTTCTTTTCCCTTCTTCCTTTAACCTCTTTTCAGTTATTTTTATTATTGCTCTGGTTTTTGATGATGCTACTGTTTAAGTTTGTTATTGTTTACTTCTTATCTTTTCTCAGCTTTTAGGAAACGAACTAAAGTGAGGTTGATATATAGGGAATGAGAAGTTAACAGGGTGTATACTATTTTGTACAGGGTGTTGGATTGTTTAATTAGGCTGAGGTAACTTTTTTAGGGCTGCATTTATGAGCTTGTACATATACATATCTTTGCATTTATTAGCTTGTACTTATAACTATTTCCTCCATCTCGGCTGTACAATATGGAGATAGTATATAAAAGAAAAAGCATGTACATGGTGTTGTATTTCTTTTTGCTTTTCTTTGTTTCATTTTCTCTTTCTTGTTTTTGGTTTCACACTTGTATACATTTTTTTTTTGTTGTCTTCATATTTGCATAAGTACCTTGTCTCGTTTCTTTTTGTCTTTACAATATTACTTTATGGTGATATAAATCAATTTCTATTTCTAACTTTTATATTTGTTATTAGTTTTACTTTACACAATTCATCTTATCTTCATTTGTTTGTGCTTGAATATACATTTGCTTTGATTATTTTGTTTGTTAATATTCGTACTATGATGTTAAGGTTTATTTACTTACTTTATATTTTATAAAACTATATATATTCATTTCAAAATATAGATGAATTTCTAGATTAAATTTTGTTATTAAATCTTATCTAATTTATTTACTTTATAGTTATCTTATTTATATATTTTTTATTTTCCAGTTTAACATCTATTATTATTTAACTCTATATTTATTTTTAAAACCATTTATTTAAGATTTTATTTCAAATCCAATATACATATATATATATATATATGAATTCAAATTTTACTCATATATGCTCAAATACATATATATTCACATATATACAATATTTATAATATTTTTAAATTTAAATGATTTACACAGAATTTATTTTAATTTCGGGGAAACTCGCATCACTTTAATCGATTAATTTCACAATTTTAATTCAAAAATTAATTTAATTATCAATTTAAATGTAATTAAAATTCGGGATCGTTACACCTTCTCTCGCTCGATTGATTACAAAAAGTCTATAACTCAGATTAGCACTTGGATCTTGTAGAGATAGTGAAGAGAATCAAAACCAGAAATTGTCTAGTTAGATTCGATATTGATTTCGGCAGAGTAATGGTGTAATTTGTAAATAAGAAATGTGGAAGAAGAAGAGGAGTGAAAACCAGAAAAAAGTGATTAAAAACTCGATGAAACTGACCCCTATTTATAGAAGAACAACAGTCATGTCCATTCGTGAAGAGTTATGGCGAATAGACACTTCTTTTGAAATTTAAATTTTGAACTCAACTGTCACCATGTCGACATGGTACCTATAGGCATGTCGACATCCCACAACCTTTTTTGATGTTTTTAATTTCTTTAAAAATAACATTTATCTTATATAAAAACTATTTTAAACTTTATAAATATACTTGACTTTAGTTGAAATTCATAAGTAAATATAAAGAACAATATATACATAATTTAACTATAATTTTATATTTAAATCTAAGTATAAATATTTAAAAGTTAAATATATTATTTGAAGATAGTTTAAAATTAGGAGTAATTTGATTTTGAAATTAAAGATGTTTTTGAGGCTAAAATTATTTAAAATTAAGATAGAGAGTTTTGAATCTTTTAAAAGGAAAGTTTTGAAATCATTTTGAAAACAAGATAATTTTGTAAAATCATTTGAATTAAAAGTAAGTGGATACAAAAAGATGTTCCACTAGATTTTTCGTAGGTTCCATCCTACTTAGGGTTCCATCCCTTTAACGAGCATGAAGTGGATTCCATTCCACGAATAAAATAGATTTTAAGATGTCAGTGCCTTTCTATGAGTTTTAACAATATTCCTAACTATATAACTTATCTTGGAAACTTGAACTCTTGAAATTCTTGATACTCATGAGTCTTCTATCTCTATATCTTGAATCTCTATACTGTACAGCCTTCATTCTTGATACCCGCATGGTTAGATCCTGCATATATATATATATATATATATATTTATATAAACTTGTAATGTTAGTGTTTATATTTTATAATCTATTCTAAGGTTGTTGTCATCAAAACCATCATCTCATGGACTAACAATCTCCCCCTTTTTGATGATGACAACCTTTGTTTATAAAATATCACTTCTATTGTAACGACCCGCTATTTTGGACCATTCGCGTCCATTATAAGTGTATAGGTAGACACTCATGCCGGAGTTAAATTGCTCAAAATACCGCGTTGTTAATTTAATTTGGCAAAACTGAACATATACAGTAAATAAATAATCACAGATCACAGACACAGAGTAATAAGTGCAGCGGAAATAAAAGAGATAGTAGTTCATGAAGCTACTATATGAATATATAAAATACATCAGAGTTTACAACAGAAGAGTAATACGATACATCAGAGTTAAACCAGATACAAATCAGAATACATCACTGGAATCATCGAATATCTGAAAGCTGGATAGATAACTGGATCTCCAAGCGCAGCTCCAACTCCAAAGGTGAGTCTCGAAAGCTGAACTACTCAGTCTGACCCGAGCGTAAAGCAAAATACAAAACACTCGAGTCAGGATTAACATTCTTATATTAATAAATCCAACTCAAGTGAAATAGCAATTGAAATACAAGTAACTCAAAGAATGTTTGGAATAATCATCCTTTAAGGATCCGTTAAACTATCTACTATGTAGTAGTGTACGATAAGTAGATAATGTCTATCAGTAATATAAAAGATATCAAAATAGCATTAAGTCATGGCCCATTCCACCCTTAACACATTTTTATTCCCAAAAGCATATACAAGACCGTAGTTTCCCCAAAACCGGAAGTCACCAGAGGGCAATCCATATACTAAAGGTACAAATCAAAATCGTAGTGGTCGCGAATAGGATAATTAGTATGACAAGGTACATGAGGCGATACCAACTAGGATACTAGTAGTTGCCTGATCCGGACTGATGTTGGGCATAGCAGCTACTACCCCAACACCGCGAAACAACACTCCCATAATCGAGGGGTGCACCCAAATCGAATCACAAAAGTAATAGATATGGTATCGAAGAAGTGTGTCCGCTAGAGATGGCGATCCTCAATGGCCTGGCGCGGCTCCTGTTTTAGTCATGTCAGGGGTCATCCAAAATCGTTCTCTTTCTTCAGTCAACGCGTTCATCAAAACCATCCACTTCGTTCTGGATCAACACTCCGCGTATAGTTATTAAAGTGGTTTCGGTTCAGATAGAGAGTATATCCATTACCGATCCCGGTCTCTTTAATAACTTTCATAATTATTACACCGATTGGCCGTTTAATATATTTCAAAACCGAATCAATAACAATTTCAATTAGAATTCGTAAATCAACATTTCATTTGTCTTTCAAAACCAATTTCCAATAATTTACGTTTCAAAACTTCCAAATTATCATTTCACCATCTTATAATTCAATTTCAATTTCTATTTAAAACAATCCAAATATTGATTCAAGTTCGAATACAAGTTTCATTTCGAAAACATTTAAATTAAATCTTATTTAACATTCAAATCAATTTAAAATCATTTATCGATTTCATTCAATATTCGTTAAGTTACTATGCCATTCAAAAACAATTTCCATTAAATTTCCAATTCATTAAATCAATTCTTAAGTTCAACTTCATTAAATCAAAATTTTCAATTTTGAATTAAACTAAATTCGTCAAATCAATTCTTTCAATTACAAGTCTTACATTAATTCCAAAATATCACATTTTCATTTCTGGTTAAAGAAATTCAATTTCACTTATTTAATTACTTAAATAATTTTCCAAAACTTAATTAATAAAGAAACTCAATTTCAATTATTTACGAAGTAAAATTCACTTATTCAAAGGTTCAATTTCTCTTATCAAGAATTCAATTCAATTTAATCATTAAATAATTCAATCTTATTTAATTATTAATTAATTCAAAACTTAATTATTAAATAATTTCAAAGTTTAATAATTTCAACTTAATTATAATTTCAAACTTAATTATTAAATCATTTCAAAGTTTAATAATTTCAAACTTAATTATAATTTCAAACTTAATTATTAAATCATTTCAAACTTAATTCAATTATTTCTCAAATTAAACAACATTCTTACATCAATTACATTGTTAATATTTATTTCATATTTACATATTAACATTTTCCTTTCGTTACATTCAAATTCCAACTTCATTTCAAAACCATATTATTTATTCAAATAAAATCTTCGTTTTATTTTTAAATCAAATTTTTGACCAATCGGGTTTTATTTAATTTTCTTTCCTAGGTCAAAGTTCAATTTTGGGTATTTATCATTTCAACCCGATTCCAATTCAATTCCAAAATCAAAGCATAACAAAGGGAACTTGCAGTGTGATAACAGGGATGGTGTCAAAGTAAATAAACAAGCAATAACAATAATCAATATCAATTCAATAATCAATTTAGATAATCCCAAAATAACCGTATTAATTCGCATTGTTATTTGTACGAATTAATATAATTATTTCTAGAATCCACACTATCATTTCATGTAGATTAAAGATTATCACATCACGGTTCTTCACTTGTCTACTATTTACAATTTCATACATCATCAATTTAACAACATACATTCAGTGGTTCAAAATGTAATTAAACAAATCCTACGTGTCAATAAATTCAACAGTTTAGGGGTCATATTATACAAATGTCAGTTAATCAAATTTAACATTTAACTATCCTATATCAAGTTCAATTTCATATTATTTATCATTTTAACATTAACAATTTAACGTCCAATATAAACATCAACAATCAATCAATTAACAATCAAACTGGATTATCATTTCATATATAACAGATAATGGTGTCAGATGTCATAGGTGAACTGATACAGGTGATAACAGTGCAAATATCAAACAGCAGCATATTTCAATTGTCGTTTCAATTGAAATCAAATTTAATAAATAAAAGAACGTTAATCGTGAGTGAGTGCTCACCTTTTGAGGCTAGAGAGAAGATAGACATCATGACCAGCTACGATTTGAATTGCGAAATGACCAATCCAAATAACGATTTTCAAAGCGAGTCGAAATTGGCACAAATTTGATGAACAACCAAGCTGATAACAGAAATTGATGAAAACGGATCAGATCGGGCGGATAGAAGCGGAAAAATATATATTTATTTTATTTTCAAATCATCATTAATTTAATCACATATTAAATTAAATATATATTTCAAAATCATTGGTTTGAATAAAACACACAAATAAAACAGTATATTAACATAATATAATTTGAAATAAGATATATATATATATGTACATAATACACTTTTAACTTATTAAAATCATATTTCTACATATACTATCAACACAACAAACGTTACTCCATAATATAACTTTGAATTATACTTATTGACAGAGTACCCGACTCATATATTACAGAATACATATTGTTACACCTTCATGTACGCAACTTATACACTGCTACCCTTATATATATCGTACTGCACATACATACTAATACTAACAAATCTGTATAATATATATATATTAAAATATGCAGACATATATGTGTAAGAACTACAGACCAAACCTTCATAGCTCACTAACATTTTATCACTACAAAGATGTAACATCAACTGACTAAGCTTTAGACTATTGTATTTTGTATGGATACTAATATACATAACTCACCTATACTAACACACATTGTATATAAATTACATATATATATATCTTCGTATAAATACAAACTGTATAAACTCAAATAAATTTTGTATAAACTTTACAAACTTTATATATATTATCATGTACGAAACTGTTAAGTCTAATCTTATGAAACAAAATTATAGGAGATAAGGTAGGCACATCTGTAAACACTAACACCTATACACTTTAATATATAAGCTTATGTATGTACAAAGATCAACATAATACAGTAAAACAAAATATATAATATGATCTTAAATTTTGTCAGCAGCAATTCTATACCTTATACAAATATATATTATAAACAAATTTTAAAAAAAATGCTTACATGCGAATGACAAATAGGGGAAGCGAATCTGGTTGTGGTGGAGATGCAGGCGAACGAGTGAAGGCGTGTGAAAATTGCAGTGTCAGGCTACACTGGCCGCTGCATTGGCTGAGGGTCGACGTGTTGGGTGTGGAGTGTCGTGAGCATAGGATGAGGTTGAGTGGCGCGGTGATGTGAGGATCGGGAGAGGAGGAGTTGCTGTGACGTGGCCAAGTTGCCGTGGCCGGCGTAAGTTGTTGAGGCCGTGGCGAGTTTGGAGGCGGTGCAAAGGAGTTTCGTGGAAGAGGGGTGCGGCAGCATGCTTCCAGGCGGTGGAGAAGGAAGCTGGCGGATTTGAGGCGATTGCACGTGCTTAGGTTGATGGTGGTTATGGTGGGACTGTGAAGGTGATGGGTTCTCGGTTGCTTGCGTGGAGGGAGGCTGATAAGTGGTGGATGTAAGCTTTGGTTAGAGAGGCACTGTATGGGGAGGTTGCAGCGAATTGGTGAAAGATGAATGAGGATTCTCTGTCGTTTTTTCTATGGCTTAGCAAAAGAAGAGGTGGAGAGAGGAATAGAAAAAGAGAGAAAGTAAGGGAGGCTTGAAATAAATGGGTGTAGGTGAAAAGTATCATGGGTAAAAGAAAACGTGCTGGCAAAAGATGTGAAAGGCCATGCAATACCAAAGCAACTTCATATACTATTCAACAGATAGCCAAGAATGGAGAGACAACAAAAACAAATGAAATCAATAACATGAAATGATGAAAGGTCATTAGTTGTTTTCAAAATTATTAATGGCTAGAAATATGTGAAGACTATCCGTGAATTGGCAGAATTTATTAGATAACTTAATTGTTGCTTAGATCACACGGCGAAAATTTAAGGGACACAAAACTAAAAGCACGAAACCGGTACCGATACGGTTGCCGTTTTCGCAGATTTCACCACGTACCGGACTTCAAAATACAGAAGTGAATATACCGTAGAGATCACCACGACGAGACGATCAAAGCGGCATACAGATATCAGCAGTATGATTTAATTTATAAAATTCGAATTTTTCTACTAGCGGAAAATGCAAGAAAAACGCTGAAAAATAAGATCGACGGAGCCAAAGATGTCCGAATTTGGAAAAATGACAAACTAACAACTTGCTCAGAAGATGTTTTAGAATTTTTCTATGTAAAAATATTTTGGTTTCGAAACATTTTATTTTCAACGCTTTTTAACTGATTAAATTGAAGTGAATTTACGCGCGAAATAAACTTCCATATTTTCGGACGAAAATTTACCAGTTGCTATGTTTAACTAAACGCATTCCAAATATCAAATTTATATATCAAAATTTTATCGTTTGAAATTTCGCAAAATTTCAACTAATTACGTTATTAAAACAGTCGAAATTTACGGGTCGTTACATCTATCCTAATAACTCCCCCTAAAACTAACAACTCCCCCTTAATCTATGCCTAACTATCCTATTTTATACTTCTCCCCCTTTGTCATCAACAAAAACCATATAACTCTATATAACTCTATATAACTCCCCCTGAAACTAAGACTACATTACTTGTGATTATAATGATAGTGTTATCATACATAATCAATACTTAACTAAAATATAATCCTAAACTATTAACTATCCTTACTAAGAATTCACAATAATACTAACACATATAAGAACACGAGTTTATTTATTACGAGTATGGTTGTATTTACATTTGCGTTTGAAAAACATATAAACATAAATAACAACGGAAAGAAAGAGAAGAAACTAATGTGTGTTTCTGAAGATAAGAGATTTATGAATTGAACAGTTTGGATAGAGGAAACAAAAATTTCCACGTTGTTCAACAAGATTCCCATTTTTGTCGAAACACACTTCTCCAACGCATACTACTTGGTCATGATCCTCCTCGTGTGCTTCTTCCATTGGTTCTTCTTCTTCTTTGTCGCTGACCTCATGTTCTTGATTGAGTGAAGAGTCTTCATCGATCAAGATAGGGTTGGCCTGGTTATCCATTAGGAATTTTTGTAAATTCCTAAGAATCTTGCCTTGCCTCTCTTGCTCTTTCGCCATATGAAGTTGAGTCACTTGAATTTCAGTCAACATCTGAAGAGTATCCTTCATAGACTCCTCCAATTTAGTTACACGTGTGAGAGTAGTGCATTGAAATGGACCAGAAGTAGGAGAGGGGAATGAGAAAGTTGATTTTATGTTTGATTTAGAGGAAGATGCCATTATTTTATATATTTTAGAATAGAAAATGAAGAGAAAACAGAGAGAATGACTAAGAATTCGAAATAGAGAAGAATATATAACTAAATTTTTGAATTTTGGTGGGAAAATTTAAAAAAAATAAAAACATTACATGTCGACATGTCTTCCTAGGGGATGTCGACATGGTCCTTATATTTTAACTCTATGATTTATTTTAATATTAATTATTAATTATACTTGTTATTTATATTTTATATTTTAGTTATAGAACAAATACCTAATTCTCTTCTTAATTTAGTAAATATAGATTCATTTAATGGTTTTGTAAAGATATCAGCGATTTGATTCTCAGAGTTTATATATTCGAGAGTA
Organism: Allium fistulosum; assembly: GCA_030737815.1. Taxonomy (NCBI): domain Eukaryota; kingdom Viridiplantae; phylum Streptophyta; class Magnoliopsida; order Asparagales; family Amaryllidaceae; genus Allium; species Allium fistulosum. Next base: position 930,406,584 of record CM060906.1, read on the forward strand.
ATTACTTCTTTAGTTATATTATCTCTAAGAAAATGATGTCGAATATCAATATGTTTAGTTCGATCATGATGAGTAGGATTTTTAGATAAATTTATTGCACTAGTATTATCACAATAAATTGGCGATTTTGAGATATTTAATCCAAAATCTCTTAAGGTTTGTTGCATATATATTACTTGAGAACAAGCCAAAGCAGCAGAAATATACTCTGCTTCAGTTTTTGATAGAGAAACTGTATTTTGCTTTTTACTAAACCAGGAAACCAGAGAATGTCCCAAAAAGTGACAAGTTCCACTTGTACTTTTTCGGTCTGATTTACATCCAGCATAGTCGGCTTCACAGTATGATATTAAATCAAATGAATCATTTTTAGGATAAAATAAGCCATAATCAGAGGTGTGTTTAATATATCTTATGATATGTTTTACAGCTTTTAAGTGAGTTTCTTTAGGATGAGATTGATATCTTGCACAGAGACATACATTATGCATGATATCAGGTCTACTAGCAGTGATATAGAGCAATGATCCGATCATTCCTCTATACAACTTTTGATCTACATCTTTCGAGAAATCTTCTTTACTTAGATATTCATTGGTTGCCATGGGAGTAGGTTTTCCACTCGCAGTAGTCAAACCAAATTTATTAACTAGTTCTTTAGCATATTTTTCTTGACTAATAAAAATACCATTATCTAATTGTTTTATTTGTAATCCTAAAAAGAAATTTAATTCACCCATATGACTCATCTCAAACTCTTTTGTCATTATTTTAGAAAATTCTTTATTCATTTCAAAATTAGTTGATCCAAAAATGATATCATGTACGTAAACTTGTACTAGTTGAATATCATTTTTATTTCTTTTAATAAAAAGAGTATTATCTATTTTACCAATTTCAAAATTTGATTGTAATAAATAAGATCTTAGTCTATCATACCAGGCTCTAGGAGCTTGTTTTAGACCATATAAAGCTTTCTTAAGTTTGTACACATGGTTTGGTAAATTTTCATCTTCAAAAAGTGGTGGTTGTTCAACATATACTTCTTCTTTTACAAAACCATTTAAAAATGCACTTTTAACATCCATTTGAAATAATTTGAAATTATTATGATTTGCGAAAGCAAGTAGAATCCTAATGGCTTCTAATCTTTCTACAGGAGCAAAGGTTTCGTCATAATCTATACCTTCTTCTTGACAATAACCTTGGGCAACTAATCATGCTTTATTTCTAACGACCTCACCTTGTTCATTCATTTTATTTTTATAGACCCATTTAGTTCCAATTATAGTTTTATCTTCAGGTTTAGGAACAAGTTCCCAAACTTCATTTCTAGTGAATTGATTTAATTCTTCTTGCATAGCCAAAATCCAAGAATCATCAGTTGATGCTTCTTTAGGATTTTTGGGTTCAATAGATGATATAAATGCTACATTACTCATTTTACTTAGTTGATTTCTAGTTGTAACAATAGATTGCATATCTCCTACTATATTTTCAATAGGATGATCTTTTAAAAGTTCAATCCTTTTTGTAAAGTTCTTAAAACATTCAAAAGTATCACTTTTATGTTTCAAAGTTATTGTTCATGTAAATCTAGAATAATCATCTATAATTACAAAAACATATTTACTATGATTAATTGACTGAATTTGAGATGGACCAAATAAATCAAGATGAAGTAATTCAAGGGGTTTTGAAGTTGAAATCATATCTTTTGATTTAAAGGAACTTTTTCTAAGCTTTCCTAATTGACATGCATCACATAAACTACATACTTTAAAATTCATTTTAGGGAGACCTCTTACTAGATCATGTTTTGACAGTCTAGATAAGAGTTTGAAATTCAAATGTCCAAATCTCTTATGCCAAATCCAAGAGTCACTTCTATTTGCCAAAAGACATAGGTTATCATTTGAAACTTTCATACTAAGAATATAAATATTCTTTTTCCTAGTTCCCTCAAATATTATGGTTGAGTTATTATCTTCAATATGACATTTATCTTTTTCAAATTTAATTTTATATCCTTTATCACATAGTTGACTTAAACTTAGTAGATTGTGTTTCAGATTCTTAACTAGCAAAACATTAGTAATAATAGAAGTTTCAGAGTTACCGACATTGCCGATGCCAATCACGTATCCTTTCGAGTTGTCTCCAAAGTTAACCAGTCCTCCGTCTTTGTATATAATATAATTCAGCATATCCGGATTACCAGTCATGTGTCCAGAGCATCCACTATCAAGTATCCACTTATTCCTTTTGATCTGCACAGATTGACCATTGTGGATTTATTCCTTAATACCCATAAAGCATCTTTCCTGCACATTATAAAATTTGAGTAGACAACTAGAATTTGAATAACATTCATATGCAGACTCATGGAACAATGATGATTTAAACAATTCTAAATTAGTTTTAACATATTTTTCAAAAATAGCCATTTTAGAACTTTTCAAAATTCAAATTATGAAACTTTTGAAAACAAAGCTCTGATACCAAATGTGAGAAATGCAGATTAAGGATCTTAAGGCTAGAATTAACACTAGAGGGGGGTGAATAGTGTTTAAAGAAATTTGTTAATCTTTTTGAGTTTATCTTAATTTGTTAACAATATATGCACTAATCAGACACAGATATGAACACAGAATCAAACACAGATGCAAATATAAAGTAAAAGCAGTAAAGGAAAGAACACACCGGATTTTATACTGGTTCGGAGTTACCCTACATCCAGTCCCGCACAACTAAGTACAGATTTCCTTTCAAACTCAATTCAACAATTACAACCTTCGGTTTCAAGGCTACGAGGTACACCCTCCAGAATAACAATCTTCTAGGTAGAGATACTTGATTTCCGGAGCAATAAGTTCACCCAATTGATTTCCAAGGCTACAATCACACCTTCTCTCGCTCGATTGATTACAAAAAGTCTATAACTCAGATTAGCACTTGGATCTTGTAGAGATAGTGAAGAGAATCAAAACCAGAAATTGTCTAGTTAGATTCGATATTGATTTCGGCAGAGTAATGGTGTAATTTGTAAATAAGAAATGTGGAAGAAGAAGAGGAGTGAAAACCAGAAAAAAGTGATTAAAAATTCGTTGAAACTGACCCCTATTTATAGAAGAACAACAGTCATGTCCATTCGTGAAGAGTTATGGCGTATAGACACTTCTTTTGAAATTTAAATTTTGAACTCAACTGTCACCATGTCGACATGGTACCTATAGGCACGTCGACATCCCACAGCCTTTTTTAATGTTTTTAATTTCTTTGAAAATAACATTTATCTTATATAAAAACTATTTTAAACTTTATAAATATACTTGACTTTAGTTGAAATTCATAAGTAAATATAAAGAACAATATATACATAATTTAACTATAATTTTATATTTAAATCTAAGTATAAATATTTAAAAGTTAAATATATTATTTGAAGATTGTTTAAAATCAGGAGTAATTTGACTTTGAAATTAAAGATGTTTTTAAGGCTAAAATTATTTAAAATCAGGATAGAGAGTTTTGAATCTTTTAAAAGGAAAGTTTTGAAATCATTTTGAAAACAAGATAATTTTTTAAAATCATTTGAATTAAAAGTAAGTGGATACAAAAAGATGTTCCACTAGATTTTTCGTAGGTTCCATCCTACTTAGGGTTCCATCCCTTTAACGAGCACGAAGTGGATTCCATTCCACGAATAAAATAGATTTTAAGATGTCGGTGCCTTTCTATGAGTTTTTAACAATATTCCTAACTATATAACTTATCTTGGAAACTTGAACTCTTGAAATTCTTGATACTCATGAGTCTTCTATCTCTATATCTTGAATCTCTATACTGTACAGTCTTCATTCTTGATACCTGCATGGTTAGATCCTTCATATATATATATATATATATATATATATCTAAACTTGTAATGTTAGTATTTATATTTTATAATCTATTCTAAGGTTGTTGTCATCAAAACCATCATCTCATGGACTAACAATATTAGTCATGATTTGTGTGTATCATATTTAATGTAGGGGTTTTGGGCTTGAGCCTTCTAACATGGTTCTCAGCATATTGAAGCAGGCATACATAAGCCGTACGACTGCATGCTGGCCAAAGTGGAGCAGGATCCTAGACCATGTATGGGAGAGCATATGACAGGACTTCCTGGTAAGTGTAAAATTATATACTATTATATATAATCACTTTACAATCTGCTGACTAAGTATAAATGTATAACTTATATTTTTTCAACATATATACATGGGGAAGTAGACTTACAAGAGGAGGACATGTCTCTTTGCCAGTGCCACTGGAACTGAAAAATGGCAAAGAATTATAGGGATACGATGCTTACCATAAGAAAAACTGGGAAGAAGCCAAGCTGGATGGGCGCCAACGTCTAGGATGCTTAGGTCGCATGGTGGAGTAGCGATGAATTCAAGGTAATTCTATCAGATATCACCTTAATTTATTCAATACAGAATACATAATTCATACCTGTAAAATATAATGTTAATTTTAATTTGCAGGCGGAGTTGAACAGGAACTTTGCGAATAGGCAGAAATATCCAGTCACACACCATGGTGGTTCGAAATCATTTCAGCACCATCCGAGGACCTGGTAAATTAATTAATTGCAATTGCTAACAGTTATTACATTTTTAGTATAAATTTGTATGAACAACAATAATATACACCAATTATTGGAGGAAAGAGCGCGTGGGGGTCCCGTCTCCTATATGGACGTGATTGAGCATACCCATGCCATTAGGCATGAGGATGATAAAGCATATGCCGCACATGTAAGTATATTTTAAGTTATAAGTTATTAATAATGATCATTTTAATTAATTAGTTATAAAATATTATAATAATGTCATGCAATATTTATTTGTATTTAATTTTGCATTGCAAGAAAAGTTTATGCAAGCATGTGCACAAATGCTTGAGCATTCGGGACGGGAGCAGTTGACCATTGACGAGGAGGACGCGATCTTTGACTCTGTATGGACTCGACCAGAGAAATAGGCGCTACGCCTACGGTAATCAATCGATAATTTATAAAAATTAACTACGTTGTAAAATTTGCTTAATTTTTATAAAAGTTACATGATAACTTAAACATATTTCGAGTTGTTTTGTAGGCTCGGACATCACAAAGGGCTTACCGAAAGGCTCAGGACAACGCGGTGATTAATGAGCCTTGACAGCAGATTGCACAACTACAGGAGCAGGACCGCCTCCGAGCAGTGCAAATGGAGCGGCTGAACCAGCGTTTGGCCAAGTATGTTAAGTATCATGGAGCATTCCCTTCGTCTGTTGGTTCCGGAGCCGATGATGAGTCATGAGGTACGATTTGCAGTTTTTTTTTAAACTGGTGTATATAAAGATTGAGTGATGGTGAGGTTGATTTATCGACCTGTGGTGTTTGACATTGATTTGTGTAGTTGATTTGGTGGTTGATTTGTGGAGTTGATATGTAGAGTTTGATATTAGATGTTGGATGTATATATTATACATTGATGTTGGCTGTAAATATTGTTGTTAGATGGGTGAGACTGATAATGAAAGGTTTGTTTTGTACTGATTGAATATGTTTGTGTTTGATACGATGATGTTTGAGTTTTATATTGATATTGATATTGATTCAGCTTATATACTTGATTTATATATTGATTTTGATAAGTTGTGTTATATATTGGTATGGAAGTGATGCTCGGCTGCGGGAAAAAGAATTATCTAGATTTCTGATGGCTTCCAACGACTCTCGACGGCTTAATAGCCAATTGCGACAGCTATCTGGACGAAATTTGCGACGGCTAGCGACGGCCTAATGGAAATTTTCCATGCCACGTGGTCGTCTTTGTCGTCGAAAACGCCGTCGAAAGGGTCGTCGAAAGTGCCTTCGTTAATTGTCGCAATTTCTTCGTCGAAGCCGTCGAAAGTGGACGAAAGGTGTGGTCCATTTTCCGACGGCATTTCCGACGGCTCACGACGGCCACCGATGGCTACGAGCCATCAGAAATTGCTTTTTCTCTTATAGTGTTAACATCGAACTATTTGAATGTTAACATTAACGCGTCATTTAGTAGGTGCTTTGACATTTTGACCAAATTTATCACCTACTTGGTTTCAATAAAATCCAATTTCACTTTATTAAGCGTTACCCGATTATGACTTTTATTTAAACCAATTCTCTTCATCAAAACTATATCATTTTGGACTTATGGAATTTGGTAATGGTTAAAGTTACAATTTTGTTCATATTCGTTCAATAGTCCAAACACAAAGCCATTGGTTCAATAATAACAATTATTATTAACCATACTACTCTAACAATAGATTTAAGTTGACTTGAGTTGATCATAATACTAACCCTATATAACTAAGGAGACAGATCCCCTCTTGAATAGTGCTTCACTTCCAATACTTCCACTCGATCGAATTATAGTCACTCGTTGGACGTCGTACCATGATTTGACTATAATCAAAGCAGAGCCTTCATATTAAAGATGAACATTATTCTCAAGTCAAGAGAACTGTGTAAATCAATCACATCGATATTTTCTGTTTGACCTTTGTTACGTTAACCAATATAAAACTATCAAGTGAATCATTCTATGGTTATCCAATAACTATCAGTACGTAACCACCAGGTGCCCCCAACATTCATGAGTAATACACTACCCAACATTTGGAGAGCTTTACATACTCTAGTCTCAATGGATACATCGATATCCAGTCTTAATGCACCTTGACTAGGAACATTTAAAATGATGTGTTTTATAATATTTTGATACAACCTCATGATTACAACTATTTGTTATTACTATCACAAACACAACATTTCAAATTTTCTAATAAATATATCTTAGTTAAGCATTTAATTATTTATAACTCATTATAACAAATATATAACAAAAGGAAAAACACCTTTATTACGAACGAGAATTGACTACAGAGTTAATTAGTTTACAATAAATTACAGAATTATCCTTAGGGCATACCTCTAACTCTATCAATCTCCCACTTGCACTTGAGGCTATAGAACCTCAATCCCGTCCCCTCAATCAGCTTCTCGAGAGCTAACTAAGATAAGTCTTCAATGAATGGATCTGCTATACTCTCCTTGGTATCTACCATTTGTATCATGACTTCTTTCTTCTTAATGAATTCTCTAATTAGGTGGAACTTTCAAAGAATATGACGTGACTTCTTGGGTGCTCTGGGCTTCTATGCGATCTGTATCGCTGTATTGTTATCATAGAACAATGCCATAGGATTCTCGTTATCAAGAATCGGTTCGAGCTCACTCAAAAAACTTACGCATTCATACTGCCTCTTTAGCTGCTTCATCGAGGGCGATGTACTCGGCCACCGTCATGGAATCAGTAACTGTTTCTTGTTTGGAACTTTCCAACCAACAGCCCCGCCACTAAGCATAAGGACATAATCGGACATCGATTTACTACCATCTATATCACTTTGAAAACTTGAATCTATATACCCTTTCAGGGAGGTCTTCACTCTTATATATGAGGAATAAGTCCTTAGTATTTCTTAAATACTTAAGTATAAATTTTACAGCCGTCCAATGTTTTTATCTGAGATTAGACTGGTATCGGCTTACACATCCTAATGTAGCTGTAGAACTATTCTGCTTGCTTTCCCTAAAAATCTTCAAGTAGTGAAGACAATTCCTTTTTCAATGGCCTTTCTTATGGCAGCGGTGACATTCAGCTTGTCATCGGTCTTCTTGCTTTTCTTTTTCTTTTTACCTTCTTTATTTCGCTTCTTCGAACTCTTCGAAGATGATTAATTACCCTTAACAGCTTGTACAACCCCTTGATCCTTAGATTGCGAATCGACCGACCTCAACATATTGAGGAGCTCCACGAGATTCACATTCAGTTGGTTCATATTATAATTCAGTATGAACGGTTCATACCGAGGAGTAAGAGAACCAAGCATCAAGTCTACTTGCAATTCATTGCTTATTTGTACGTCCAACTATGAAAGCCTACATATAGCCCTTCATCATTAGCACGCAATCTTCCACTTTCTTTCCTTTGGTCATCTTGGTATTGAACAGCTTCTTCGTAACGTACCTTGCGGAACATGAATATTCACTAAACAGAGCCTTGAGACTATCGAATATCTCATTGACAAACATGTTTTTGTGCCGGCTTTGCAAGGCTTCTCTAACTAGACAACATGATCTCTAAGTCTGACATCTATTTTTCATAAGCAAGTCATATTTTGGGGTCTGCATCATCGACGGATTGTTCCTTGGGTTTGCATCTAATAGTAACCCAAAGGGGCTCGTAATTCAATGTTATTTTAATTGCTCTTAGCCGGTCAGTATAGTTAGGTCCGATGAGTTTGCCAGTTTCAGAAATCAGTTTTGGAGTTGTCATTTTCTGCAAGTTTAAATGGTAGATTATTAGGACAATTCATAGTGGATGTTCTTATAATATTAGTAAGGTTAAACTTTATGTTTCATTTTACTAATAAGCTCCCACTAGTATTTCATGCTTGGCCAAACTTTAAGTCAAAACATAAAAGTCTTTCAAATTCACAAGAATGTGTTAGGACTCGTATGTCTTGGAATTCTGACTTGAGGAAGCTCAACAAATCATACTTCCACATATGATGGATAACTCCTTATTGGTTGTATCATATACAACTCCTAACCCGTGGTACCTTGTCCTAATCTGCCTTTACCTTGAGGAAAGGTTAACAAATAATTAGGGTTATTCACTCGAACCTACCATTTCGCGACGGTCTAAGTATAATGCACATATCTTGAGGAAAAATCAATAAATAAATGCAGTTATCTTACCTCGTCAATTCAATATATTAATAGTACTGCACATAACATCTCTAGCTTAAGGAAAGATCAACAACTAAAGAGTATGCAAATAATCTATTAATATATAAATTGTTAAGGACAACATTAATTAAAGATTCATAATTTTTAATATTTAATATTGAGTGATATCGACTTATGGAATAATATAATTCTTATGAATTACTCTCGTGATTTAAGTGTCGAACGCATCTAAAATCATGGTATATATACAATTACATATGTATTCATTCCTTAAGTCTATTTAGAGTTTCTTTAATATTTCACCTTTAGTTTATACAGGCATATTATATGAGTCTTATTATTATATAACTTTCGTATTCCATATTACTTATATAATAGTCTTATGTATAATATTATATTGATTAAATCTTATTTAATTTATTCATATTAATGCAACATTTCTATTCATTAATTATTATATACTATAACTATTATAGTATAACATATATATAATATATAGGTGTACACTATTTAATTAATTAACCTTTTAGTTAATTCATTTAATTAAACTATTTCAATTTAATTATATAAATTTCAAAATTCAATTTGTATGCATACATGCATACTTATGTTATTTTAAATAATTTAAAAACAACATAACATATATCTTAATATATAATACAGACATATATTTATTTATTAATTAACTTATTTAACCAATTTATTTTATTAATCTTATAAATAAATTTAAAAAATTTGAAATTAATTTGAATTATTTTCAACATTTTGAAATTTATTTTATATTATAAATTTTATAATATATGTAAAATTTATTTTAAATATTAGGTTTAAAATCTTTTATTTTTAAGTTTTCAAACAATTTTTAAAATTAGCCCAAGGCCCAATATAAATTAGGCCTCTTCTATCAGGGGCAACCTTTTGGGCTCACATATCTGTTCGGGCCAGGCTGGTAGCCAGGTAGGAGAAAGTACTAGATTACCCAAACCCAATCCTAGACACTATCTTTCTAGACACCCAACCATCCAGGCTACGAACTTAACTAGTTAACGCTAACATGACTAATTTAGACCGCATAGGCTACTGGGCTATGCTACCATTATTGGAACTGGGTAAACCCGTAGTGGAAGTTATGGGTGAATTTCAAAAATTAAAATTTCCTTATTGGATCTATATTAGGCCTATGAAGTCTAATTTATTTAGAACATTTCCAAATATTAGTAAAATAAAATATCTTATTTTATTTAAATTTACAAATTATATAGTTTTATTTAATTTATATTTTAATACATATAATTATATACATATGTATCGTATACATATATGAGTGTGTGTGCATGTGTAACATGTAAGCCCGTGCAAGGTATAACATGCATGCCCGTATATAGATGTTGGGATTTACATTGCAACGAACAGGTTATCTCATCTGATATGTAAAATATATGTATATATTCAAACCTGTAACTTATGTAAATTATATATATATATATAAGTATATGTTAATTTTGTTTAAATAATTTTATATATATGATAATATTTAAATATATATTTATGTTTATCTATATGCATATATAGTATATAATTATTACTATGTGTATATATATCTACGCATATCACTATAATAAGGATTAAAATAATATATACATATACATAATATAATTTTTTGAAATTATGAACCAAATATATATATAATAACAAAATAATAATAATATTTTTTTATAATATATGAATATATATTAATACATAAACATATTATAATATATATATATTGACAAAATAATTTTTTTATGATTTTAGATCATAAGTGCAGCAATATAAAATTTTATTGTTCAATTTTATTATTTTTAAAGTATATGTTAATTGATTTTTTACTTGAAAATAGATAAAAATTTAATATAAATATTTATGAAATATTATTCAAATTTTAAATTTCTAGAAAATCTTATATGATATTTTGAAGTTTGAAAAAAAAATTCAAAACATTTTTCGATCAAAATCCATTTTTTATTAATTCATTATTTTTTTCCATTAATTCTAATAATTTTAAAAAATAAAAAAATATGTTTTAATTCGCATTTTCTAATCGAGAGCTTTTCTTATGATATAATAATTTCATAAAATTAAAAAAATAATTTCCAAAATATATTTTATTTTATATACTTTTTTATTTTTTTTTTTGGCATAGCCGACGGGGTTGAGTGGACCCCTACCACTTTATTAATGCACTGTAGAGAAAACATACAAGAAGAAAAAGGACATGCCACACACACGAGCGAGGAACAAAGCAAACGACAGAGGCAACATAGTGCACCAATACAGGACAAGAAAGAAAAAAGAAAAGGGGAAAAAAAACACAAACAGCAAACAAATAGAGCAGTAACAGGACTGCACACCGATCAAAATAATAATACTATTATATTTAAAATTCGGTTGTACATATCTGACATATATACAAAAAAAAGTTGTTTTTTAATGAATTCATATGTATAACCAATATAGCTCGTGACAACAACAATACATATACGAATCTCACTTTATTAATAATATGATTATATATATAATATAATACAATGAAATATTAATCAGGAATTATATACTATAATACAATGAAAATCATACCTAAAAATATTGTAATGATGAAGTCTCTCCTCTTGTAAGCTTTTCGATTAGGCAGACTGCTAATCCTTGAACCGTTAACTTTTGACTGTCGAATAGTAATTGATCTTGAAGTGATTTGGGCTTGATATGATGGGGATTCTAGGAATTGAAGACAGCCAGCAAATAAAAGGTAGGAGGGGCAGCAAAAAGTTATTTTTGATTAGGGTCAAAGGAGTTTAAATAGTGGATGGAAGAGAGAGAACAGTGGATCTCATCTCATACCAGTTCTCTCTCAATTTGAGCCATCCAAAGCCCCACAACCCTAACCTATTTTAGCCGCCTCATGTCTCTCTATTTCAGTCAAAAATAATACCCATCACGATGGGCCAAGATACCATTTAAGCCCATAGAAAATAATATTTAATTAAATTTAATTTAATCAATTATCGATATCATATATCAATTGGTATATTTATAACTATTATAAATATATTTAATAATTCCTCAAACCATAATAAAAATTTATAATTAATAATATTCATGACAATTATAAACTAATTAAATCGTTTGGTCAAAAGAGAATTCATCAATTCGGTTGTGTGACTCGTCTAGTGTAAATTTAGTTAGCAATTAACATCAAACTATTCGAATGTTAACGTTAACATGTCACTTAGTAGGTGCTTTGACATTTTGGCCAAATTTATCACCTACTTGGTTTTGGAAAAATCATTTCACTTTATTAAGCATTACCTGATTGTGACTTTTATTTAAACCAATTCTCTTCGCCAAAACTATATCGCTTTGGACTTATGGAATTTGGTAATGTTTAAAATTCCAATATTGTCCATATACACTCTATAGTCTAAACACAAAGTCCTTGGTTCCATAATAATAATTATTATTAACCGTACTACTCTGATTAGAGATTTTGACTTTGGGTTGACTCTAGTTGATAGTGATACTAACCCTATATAATGGAGGAGACGGATCCCCTCCCAAATAGTGCTTCACTTCCACTACTTCCACTCGATCGAACTATAGTCACTCGATGGACGTCATGCCATGATTTGAATATAATCAAAGAAAAGTCTTCACACTAAAGATCGATAGTATTCTCAAGTCGAGAGAATTGTTTAAATCAGTCACATTGATATTTTCTGTTTGACGTTGGTTATATTAACCAACAGAAAACTATCGAGTGAGTCATTCTATACTATCTAATAACTATCAGTACGTAACACCCAGGTACACCTAGCAGTTATGAGTAATACACTGCCCAACATTTGGAGATCATTACGTAGTCTAGTCTCAATGGATACATCGTTATCCAGTCTCGATGCATCATGACCAGAAACATTTTAAATTTTAAATGACGTGTCTTATAATATTGTAATACAATACTCATGATTACAACTATCTGTAATTACTATCATAAACACACTATTTACAAATTTTCTTTTAAATATATTTTAATTAAGAATTTAATTATTTTTAATACATTATAACAAATATATAATAGAAAGAAAAACACCTTTATTACGAACGAAAATTGCTTAAAGAGTTAATTAATTTATAATAAATTACAGACTTGCCCCTAGGCTATACCCATAACTCTATTGATTTCATCCCTTACAATCTGTTTTAACCTCGGATCGTATCCATATCCATTTTACTACAATAATTTCTTAAGGAAATTCCTTCTCTATGAATTTGGTATCTCTTGAAACGACGGTTTGCTCTCCTTGTAATAGAACGAGCATTCATAAACATTTTATGAATTGCCTTATATAAAATAGATTTGGTATAGTTCACAATATTGATCTTCACAACATGACTATCATTCCCAAACTTCTTTTGGTGTCATTCACACATGATCCGTTGTGTATAATTATTATGTGCAGTTTTTTGACTCACACAACCCGCCAACTCCTTGGCCTATAACATGGTGGGGTTTCTTACAAACCTTTATCTTCTATGATTTTGTAAACTATTCTTTTGATGATATTAATCTTAACATTGTGTACTACTCTTAAGTATACATCTTATAGAAAGAATTTAACTCAACTTCACCAAATATTAATCATGCTTTATCCAATAAAATTCGATTACTCCTTATTTATACATGATTATGTATTATAGGTAGAAGCAACTTTTGGGATTGAATCTGTATTCATTTTAGGTATGTTTGGAACTCTTTCCAATATACTTAGTTATTCAATCAAACAAAATCATTTTGTTACATGTTATTTTATTTACTTGCATTTTATATTCTATGAAATTATTATAGATATTTTCCATATGTATCAAATACACTTATCCATGTTTGTGATAATTCATCGGTAAATTCAACGAAGTGTGTGGAGCTATTTGGGTATTATTATACTTTTGATTGCATACATCTATATGCATCAACTCAAAGAGATCATCAACTCTTATATTGCCCCCATCAATTGGGAGCTTTGCCTTGAATTACCAGAGGTATAATACACTAGTGCCATATGTTTCATAATCATATGATCGAAAAATTACTTCTCAGAATCATGGCTTAGTCCATAATTCCAAAATAATTGTAAATAATTTCAAATACTTCGGTATTTTTTCCAATGCATCACTTTTGTTATGAAACAAACACTACATTATAGTTTTATTTCATAACAAATATTCATAATATTCTTATTGAAATAGAATTTGTTTATTCTTCGGTCATCACCAAAGATAAATAATGTGAGGTATGATTTGTGAAAACAATTTTTGTAACTTGATGCAATCAATAAGTGTTATATGGCATGCTCCCACTATTCTGCCATTACTATAACAGCGTACTGAATATGGGGGTCCATCAACCACTTAATATAGACTACTTATTTCATATAATGTAACTAGTTTACAGTGGGGAGTTCTTTAATCGATTATCTTGAACTCAAAGAAATAAATCTCATAGAAAACAATTTCCTATATGAAAACACATATTTGAATAGAAATCATATTTATTATTCGAATGTTAAGTATCAATTATTATTTTACAATTTCTGTTTCTGATGTTTCTTTATGAAGCAGAAGTGACCATTCACTCTCTTCATTCCAGCCGTATCTTAAATCACGTCTACTCATTACATTTGTTTTCCTTTTTAAATAGTCGAGTCATTCTAAAGAAGAACCTTATTATATTATCATAATGAATTCTTTATAGAAGCGCACTCAATCGTCCTTAACATTTAAGGACATTAAATATGTTGCATCTTACATAAATTGATCAAACTGACATTTCAGCAATCGAACTCTTAGATCTATCTTGTATTTTTGGTCTAGTGTTACATTTAACAGAATACGATCTTCATTGCAATTAATCAGATTGAATACTCGATCTCACAGTATGGTTTATTTGCTTGCTTCGAGTGAACTATTTCATCGAAGTATCATACAATACAAACTGTGACCATTCTCCACATGCCACTTATATGCGATAATATACGGATCAAATATCCATTGTCTTGTTTTGCTTTTAAAGTTCAAAACTCATAGAAATCATTACATAGTCTAGGGGAAATAAACACATAAGTGACCAAATTACAAATATATTTAGTAGTTGTAAAATTAGGTGCTTGCATAAATATAGAATCCATTAAAATGCGAGAAGTATTTAATAGTAAGTATATATTATATTTCTATTTGTTAGTCTTCAATCTAATTCATTTGTATATTTTAATTAATAAACTTTTATCAATCATATTAAATGCATAAATTTATCAATGTATTATAGCATTATATAGCATATGTTCTTACAATATTCGAAAGGCTAAATTTTACCGTTTCATTTTTCAAATAAGGCTGCCCTAGTATTATATGTTTCTCCAAACCCTAAGATGAAATATGGAAGTTTTTCGAATTCACTAGTGGGTGTTAGGGCTCGTTTGTCTTTGAACTCTGACCTTGAGTTTTCTTAACAAGTCAAAGCCCACAAACGATGGATAACTCCTTATCGGTTGTTTTAAATAAAACTTCTAACCTATGGTTCCTTGACCTAATCTCATTTCGATCTTGAGTTTGCTCAACAAATAAAAAGAAATTATTCACTCATACCTATCGTTTTGTGGCAGCCTAAGTATAGCATATGTACCTTGAGTTTACTTAACAAATACATATTGTTATCCTACCATGTCTACTGTCTAGTCAATATTTCTATACAACCCACCCTGAAACATGCTTAAACCTGATCCAGAAAAGTCCCATTGAAATAGACCCATTCCAAAGCTGGCTACTGGTTGGTAAAAAGAACAATATAGAGTTATTTATCTATTCATTCAAAACTCATAGCGGAAGGATAAAATATAATAGCACAAACAGTACCCATTTTTATTTAAATTTCCAAATGTCACAAAACTATAACATAATGTCAGCAATAACCATTACAAGATCATGTTCAAAAATACATTGTCATCTTCAAATGGGTACATCAGAAAATATCATAAATAGACTACTACCACAAGCTCCTCTCATCGCCATCTCCATCTCGATCATCGTCTCCTTCCCCAACCTATGTTGAAATGAAAAGGGAGTTAGAACAACAATGTCTAGTGAATAGAAACCTCGAGCCTTTCTATATCAGTACTTGGGCAGTATAATTTAAATAAGGATATGTCTTTCACATTTAAACTATATTTGAACCAGTTAATACTTTATATAAAGAAAAGAGGCGGGCCTTAAAGAACTACTTAATACCTTAATTGAGGTAGGCCCCCATCATTTAATACCAATTCTCAAGTCGGACTCCTCAGATATGTATCTAGCTGACATTGCATGGAAATCTCTTTGAACACTTACTACTTCAATTGAATTGGACCTTTTCGAGATATCCTCAACTATACCTAAAATCAATCCTAACCAATTAATACTTAATATAAAGGAAAGAGGTGGGCCATCAAACAACCACTTAATACCTTCAATCCTCGAAGCAGGTCCTTTGTATTATGACCCATACCCTACGGAGACGTCTTACATTAGTCTGACTATTCATAGGAACTGTTAGCCAGATTAGCTAGGCAGATTTACCCTACAAAATTGGGACTAACCTCACGTCATCCGTAGTTTCTTATTATAGGTGATGTCTCACATCAGCCCCAAAGTCACACTGCTGGTAGCTAGATTAGCCGAATAGACTTTTGTATGCTTTTGACCGACCTTGCTTCCCTATAACTTAGCCTATTTCATAACACTTACTGAGTATATTACACATATCTCACCATATCAATTATTTAGGCCTTATGAAAAATCCTTCATATTTTGCCTCTACAATTAATTACTTTTCTAAGGGGGATTTAAATGATATACTAACCTAATTAACTACGCCATTAATACGTTATAATTGTATGTTATTTACTCTAGTTTATACACATACACACATTTATTGATTTCTATGCATGCAGAGATTATGCCCTAAACTAAGATTTTAAATATTAAATCTTCCAAAATTATACAAGTCTAATTTCCACAATATCGTACATTCCATAAATCCAATATTCCAATACCAAATCTATAGACTCGTATATAGAATCCAAATCCAACTTATTTCATATTAAAATAATGGAAGAATCCATAAAGAACTTACAATCACTGTTTCAGATCTCGTTCATCTCGTCCGAGATCTCGCTCGAGATCTCATTTTCGAACTTAAGCGAGACGAGATTTAGCGAAACGAGACATTAATTTTTTTAAATATATTATTTGACGCTCATCTCATCCAAAATAGTGAAATTTGAGGTGAGATCTCAATAGAAGCTCCCATAGAAAGTATGTTTTTTCATTTACATTTTTTTACTTCTTATGTGAGAGCACAATAAATTGCACTCTAATGACTTTTTACTTACACTTTAATTCTTCTTTTACCGTTTAATGAATGAGCAAAAAAAACTTATTATTTATTTATTAACTTTTAATATTCAGATGATTAGGGAATTATTTAGTTAATACCAAATCAATCGTGTTATCATTCTGATCTAAAATGTAAAACTAATATTTTCATTTTATATAAATTATGTATGTTAAAAACTTTTATATATATACATAACAGTTATTACAATAATCTTAAAAATATCAAATTTAGACTTAAGTTACTCCGAGATAGTCCCGAGATGGACTTTAAATTCCGAGATGTCAATCCGAGATGTACACCCGAGATAAACTCATCTCACCCGAGATCTCGTCCGATACGAAATAATGTGTGTAAAATTTCCGAGACGAAACGCGACCGAAATCCAAGATTTAAAACCTTGCTTACAATTTAATAAATTTATGCTTTATTCAACTTCTTTTACATGAAATTAGACAAGTGAATTTCTATTCAATTTGTAGAAATAAGTAGTGCAAACTGCAAATAAGGATTCATACCTTACACACCATTTCTTAATCAAATCCCGTAATCGGATCCAAAGAAAAAGGAAAAGAAGTGGAACAGAAGGTAAAAACACATAAATTGTAAAATCCACACAAACTCTGTTATTTTAATACAAAACAATTAAGATATCAACCTAAGAATTGGCATTTCACTTTGGGCGAATTTTGGGGACTTTAATGTGATGTTTTCTTAATCCAAAACTCCCCAAGGCATATATTAAATCCAAACTCCACTATTCAATTACTAAAATAAAAAAATTAAGATTTCCAATCACTGTAGGTCCTTAGCTTTGCCTCCTCTTGGATTTGATACACCTTCAATAATCTCTTTTAGATCTATTCTTTTTGATATATACATAAGAGATTTATATATATGTTATATTTAGAAAATTATATTTTTAGAGGAGAAGAAGTTTAGAAAATAAACAATAAACAAAAATAAACATATTGGATTTCTTACCTGAAACCCTAAAGTAGTTTTCTAAATCTTGGAAGAGATGGACATACAGAGCTTTGCTAGGTTTCTGAAATAATTTGTGAATAAAAGTGAGGGGGATAGACTCTTATTTGTAGTCGTTGAAATGATCTAGAACCATTGGATTTAAGTCGGTTTAAAATAATATAATCAGGGGCGTTCAAAATGCACAAAACTCTAGCCACCATTCACCTTCACCGGTTGACCGTTGGTTCTCTTATTTTGGAGCAGTTTATTAATTGCCATTGTCTGATTTATTTTCTTCTTTAGTTGCAATTTAACGTTAACGTTAATTTTAATGTTTACTTAACCTCCAAATATAATTACTGTTAACTTTTTCATATTTAGGAATTAAATCACTAGTACAAAACAGATCAGTTGCTTCGCCTCATTTGTGTCGGTTGTCCATAAAACCGACACAAATAGTGTAATTTGTGTCGGTTGTTTATTAACAACCGAAACTATTGACTTATGGGGTAAGAAGAAAATATTAAAAATGTAATTTGCATCTGTTGTTCTTAAGAAACCGACACAATTGAAGGGAAGCAATAGATTTACTCGTGTCGGTTGTTTGAAAAACCGACACAATTAAATACAATAGCATCGGTTGTCCAAAAACCGACACCATAGGCACACAACTTTCCCCCAAATCCATTTCAGCCGCCCCATCTTTTCCCGCGAACCCTAAATTTTAGAGGGAAAATTTGGCACGTCTCTTCTTTTCTTCTTCGAAGTGGTTTAGTTACTCTCGAAGTCAAAGTGAACCTCGAAGCGATTCAGCAATCCACGAAGCGATTAGTGATTTTCGAAGTGGCCTGTGAGTTCCGAAGCGATTAGTGATTATCGAAAGGAAGTGACTTTTGAAGAGGTTCTCAGAGTTGATCAGAAACTTTCGAAGTGGTTCAGTGGACTTCTAAGTAGTACTTAAAGTGATTCGCAAAGCGATCCGCAAGGAAGTTCAATAATTACTAAAGACATTAGTGATTTTCGAAGTTATTCGGTTATTCACGACATTAGAGATCTGCTCACTCTTCTTCATGTTTTGCCTCCTATTGATAGGCATGCCTATTCTCCTAATCTTGCTGATTCTCTCGATTCTCTTTGCAATGCCTGCAAGCCTGAGGTAGTACTTTTTTTTTGTAAAATAGTTAGAAGATTTTTCTCTTTGCAGCTAGCAATCATAGTTGAGTTACTTGTGGTTTTGAACTGAATCCGTTGCTTCTGTGAAACCAAACTTTTTTTTAAAAGTTTAGTAGCAATTTTTTTGCCAATTCAAGTTATTTGTGCTTCTGAGATGATTTTTTTTCCTTCGGCAAAACAAGTTTTTGCTCGAACAGATTAAAGAAGCTACATGAACCCAAGGGAAAATTTCCCGACTTATTTCTTTCCTTTGATGTTGTACTTAAAATGGAAAAAAGTACAAAATTTCACTATTATTCGCTGTATCATTCATTCAGTTACATTCTGATTTTGCCAATTCAATTTCTGTTTTTTCTTTATGAAACATCCACATTTTAACGAGCAAGGTTAAATAGACAATATTAGTCTCTTAGTGTAACAGACTATCATTATGAACATTTTCTCCAATGTACTATTACGCAATAGATTAAGCTTTTTTTTTTGCTTGGACACTATTCTAGAGTTGTTCATTCATCAAAGTCGATCTTATCACTCTGTTGAAAAAATCTTTCTAGCCTTCCACTTGGACCCGTCTAGATGCTAGGCTAGTCTTACAGTCTAACTATTTGTCTGATCCGTCTAAACGAGGCTTACTGCATTACCAAATATATAAATGAGTTTATAGGAGCGCTTATGCACTAATTTAGACTTCGAGGCAGTTCATTAATTCTCAAAGATGAAGCCCATTTTACAAATCCATAATAAACTCAGGCAGCGCTTATTTGAAAATAAGTTCTGAATCTTTACTTGCTAAAAGTAGCATAATTTCAACCAATAAAAGTGGAACAAACAAATTTTAAATGGGGATGGTATCATATTCTAATTAGTATAGGATTTTGAATTTGGAATTTTTCTAAACTTTCGAATACATATGCATATGGAAGAATTTCACACTTTTCGAATATCCCGAAAAAATATTGCACAAGATAATCCTTGTAACATTTCTAGCCCATTTGAAAGAAATATAGGATTCATACTTGGTAAATTAATATTTGAATGAATGTCATGCTCTTTTCCTCTTAACATGCTAATTTTTTCTATCGATTTTTTCCTAGGCGGTCGGTCTTAAAAATATTTATGTTCTTCGTATTCACGAAAGAGAATATGGTGCAAAACAATTGATTTGAAAAATGATTTTAAGATTTAAAATTGAAATAGCATTTAATGTTTTCCGCTTTTTCATAAATATCCAAAACTATCTTTGTTTCATAGCTACAAGAATATCAATGCTTTTGCTGCTTTCCTCTCTAAGGAGGAAGCTTCATACGTGTCAGGTCAGCAATTGATACGTATGAAATATCTAATAGTCATGAAGTAAAATTTCCTAATAATTGGCCATTATTTATTGAAATATTTCAGAAATGGAAGGAGTAGTATCTGTTTTTCCAAACAAAGGGAGGTCTTCCTTACAGACAACCAGGTCTTGGGAATTCATTGAAAATGTAGACGGTTTAATTGGTTATTTGCGCAGTAAAAAAAGTGATATTTGCGCGGTAAAAAAATGTAAAAGAAAAACAAAACAAAGAAACATACAACAAAAATATTTATCATCCCAGCAACAAAAATCCAACATAGTTAGACAAATGTCGGTGAACAACGAACATCATACACTAAACTTGAAATCAAACAAACAGTGTCACTTGAAATAGAATGGATTGATTTGTGAACAAAAGGGATCAATTCTTTTTCTCAAAGTAAAAGAGGTAGCATCTTCGAAAATGATCGGTGGAAATAAAATTCTTATGACACCATCAAAAGTTAAAATAAAGGAAGGCTTTGTATCTAAAAACATTGGGTCTCACTCAAAATATAAATTGGAAAACTGTTTCCGATATACAAACACAAAAGGTAAGCCAGCGATTTTGTCACAGTTTCTGTCAATGGTAGCCATCCATAGGCTATCAAAGTAATTGGATCTGTGTTTATAGAGAATTAGGCAGCATCGAAAACGAACACTGTTTTTGTGTTAGTACTTGGCTTCTGCGATTTCAAAATGGAAATTCACGTACTGAGACTTCTGCGATTTCAACTCTCTGTTCCCACCATTAAAACATTTCTTAGGTAAAATACAAAAGCTTGAATTATTCTTGCTCCTAACAGTTTTATGAAAAAAAATTCTAATGTGTTCCTGTTATCAATTATCATCTACAGGAGATTTATTCGTGTTGCAAATGCATCATACAAGGTGTGCATTTAGAAGCTATTGTAAGTATATGATAAAATATCTTTATTTATTGGTTAAATATTAATTTGCCCTCTATTAAAACACAGGTTCCTCCTCCAGCTCTGAGTCACCTTGCAAATTATTTAGCAGAACTGACTTTGGTTGAGTATAGCCTTTTAAAATTTATGCCTTCAATTATTGGAGCTTCTTCTGTTTTCCTTGCCAAATGGACATTGGACCAGTCTGATCACCCATGGGTATGTTTTTAACTGTGTACAAACTCTAGCATAGTTTTTTTATTTTTATGAATGCAGTTGTTTCGTATCATTTGTTTATATACTTTAGTTTTGATCCTTTTTCATTTAATTTGTCTGCATTTTTTCAATATATTTTGCAGAATGAGTCTCTGGTGCATTATACCTCTTATACGGCCTTAGACCTTAAGCCAACAATTATTGCATTGCAAGAGTTGCAAATGAATACAAACAATTGCCCTCTTAATGCGATTCGTGAGAAGTACAAGCAACCAAAGGTATACCATTTGATCTTCCTGTTGATAAAATATTAAGTGTAGTTCCATATATATACATCAGACATATTTTCTAGTAATTTCCATTATTCTTATAACATCACATTTTTTCTACATTTCTTTTTAAAGGCGGTCACATTATACTTTATATAATATAGAATTATAGTTGGTTTAATCATTGTTGAATGAAAATTTTCGCTGGTTCGTTCGTTATTTTCTTGTCACATAAAAAGTTTAAATACACATGTAAACTTGCATATTTAAACATAATTTTTTAAATAACATGGTAAAATGGTAATACATGTTTCAATTTTATCCAATAAACATGTCTGTTAATCGTTTGATTTTATTGCTTTATCGTATCATTATGTTTACTTTTATATGAAATTGCATAACATACTTTTAGCATGTCCTATTTAAGTTTCAAACATTGGCATCTACGTATATATGATATATATTTTTTGCTGTAAGGCCATCTTGAGGCAATTTTTTTTGCTTTAGTCCATAGTTTTAAAATATAATTGAAGTGTTTATCTGTAACGATCTCGATTTTTCGATGCTCGAAAGTCGACATTAATACGTCCACTGTATCAAATGTCGTGCAATCGAATGCCGAAAAACCAAACCATTAGGGTTAAAAAGAAGAGGTAGAAGAAGACTGAAAAAAAGAAAGAAGAAACACAGAAACAGAAACACATCAGAATCTCACATTCGCAGCGGAACAAATATAATAGATAATCACTAGTCTTTTAAACAAAGAACTATATCAGTTTATACATACATCAATCAGAGTCAATATACAACTCGATACAACAATGGACAGTTACATAACTTGTCCTCATACAGAATACACAGCGGAAATAAATAACAAGTACGGTAGTACGCTTCGTCATCCAGCTTATCCCCAAAGCTCCAGAATATCCAGAATATCCTGATAAAATAACTCTAGGCTGCCCGTGTGGAAAATTATGGGAACCCAGAGTTTAGAAGGGAACAATAAACTCCGAGTCAGTCATGGTGACTGGTGTGAGATCGTAAAACAGTTATTTTCACAAAGAAAATAGAATTAATTCGCAATGCTTTTGGAAAATGAAACTACCATAAGACCTCCCGCCACACACACAATGCAAACGCAGAATTGGAGGAGATTTCTTCTTATGATAGTCAAAGATGCTTACTACGCCAATCATTGGATATTATTTTTAATGTCTAGTGTAGAAAACATTTCAAAAGTATAATATTAATCATAGCCAGCATAGACATTTCGAACTATGCCTACTATAACTACCATCTAAACAGTGGGGCGCCACCATAAGTAAATGGCAGGTTCTACAACTAAAACCGTACAATTTCGTATTAGGAAATGGATTTCCAACAAATGGTCAGGCTAAGGAACTTCCTTTCCTACTGCCGAATGGGATCGCCTCTGGCTGGACGTCCCGAGAGACAAACTGCTCTCTGCCAAACAAGGCCAGGTTACCCCTGTAACTAGGTAACTCACGAATATGTCATCATGCGGTCCTTTGGGACCTTTATCCGAGCGCTCGGTAGCATCATCACACATAATAAATAAGGTGTGTCCACATGAGTAAGTATCAGGGCTCCATACCATGATACTACCCCTTTCCAGAAGGAAATGACATACCATAAAGGGCGTGTAACGTCTCGGGTTTTGCCCGCTCGAAAATCGACATTCGTACTTCACATTGTACTAGAATGCCGCAGATTCGACCGTTCAAATCCGATTCGCCGGAGCTATAACACAATTAAGTAAATAACACACAGCGGAATAAAGAAATCAATGATATCATATACAACTCCAATGAATACAATATCCAGAATGATATACAACAATGATATCAATATGATACAACAATATCAGAGATATGATACAATGACAATAGCAGCGGAAAGAAAAGATAACATCAGCAGCGGATAGAATATCCCCAATAGAATGCTCCAAGATAAGCAACGTCAATCCATGAACTCCAAGAACTGACTAGCTCTAGATAATCTACCAAACCTGAATATCTGAGAAAACCCAACTCTAGACTGCCCGTGTGGAAAATAGTGGGCACCCAGAGTTTAGGAAGGGAACAATAAACTCCGGATCAGTCATGGGACTGGTGTGAGCAACAAAAACAGTTTATCTTTAAACAAACACAAAAGGCTTTTAAACATTGAAACCCGCAATGCTTTTGGAAAATGAAACTACCATAAGGCCTCCCGCCACACACACAATGCAATCGCAGAATTGGAGGAGATTTCTCCTTATGATAGTCAAACATGCTTACTACGCGAAATCAAAACTCTTTCGATATTATTACTAGTGCATAGTGTAGAAAAACATTTCAAAAATATAATATCAATCTTAGCCAACATACAAACATTGTTGTATGTCTACTATAACTACTACGTTCAGTAGCAGGTTACCGCCACATTCCATAGCAGGTAATACAACTAAAACCGTACAGGGTTCGTATTGTTTCTTTGGATTTCCAACAAATGATCAGGCTAAGGAACTTCCTTACCGAAATAGAAACGCCTCTGGAAAGACGCCCCGGATCCTAACCGGATCTCTGCAAACAAAAGGCCGACGCTACCTCACGCTGTACAGCTGTAACTAGGTAACTAACACACTGACGCTACCTCACGCTGTCCAGCTGTAACGAGGTAACTAACACATGAGCTATGTCATCCCCCGGTCGTTACCGACCTTTATCCGAGGATCCTCAATCGCAAGCAACAGCCACAAAGTATAATCAACATAGGTAAAATATCTGGGCTCCATACCATGATATCACCTTTTATCCAGAAGGAAATGACATACCCTAGGGGTGCTACCCCTACAAACCTTTGTCGCAACATTCCTGTTTCGACCATTACCGGGTTGTGAGGCTCGATGAAGTCTCGTCCACAAAGCTACGCTTCTTCACAAAGCACGCTTTTTCACAAAGCAACGCTTTGACCAACAAATGATCATCAGCACTTCGTATGCCACATTACCAAATTGGGAATGTATCACTAATAACCATCAACTACATAACCTCTGATCTCGTACGTCTCAGAGAAGGGTGTTAAGCTAAGAGAATAAATTCTCCGCCACCAACAGAAATGTATTTGATAGAAACCAGCTTTACATCTCAAAGTGTAACCTCAGACACACATCCATACAAGTCTGTTCCGGGTTCGAATAGCACCGAAGGCACTTCCAAAGAAGCCCTTGCAAATCCGGGTATTCACAATCCTGATCGGACTTCCCATCACTTAGGGAATCTCTATACCGTAGCTACTCAGTGCAGAGACAATCGATAGGTCATCCTATCGCTCTCGCAAATACCCGGTCTTCACCACCGGTCTTCAAATGCTATCCATATCGTCGTATCACTATTCGGAATGGGTTATATGACACAAAGGTCCTCTCCCGGCTAAACCGAATAACGAGCGCAATTAAAAATCATATGGATACTGGGGTCTCAGTTAAATCACAGCTTAAAGCCCAAAACTTTTCATTCGAATGGTAAAACAAATTACCATCTCCAATCTTTTAAATAAAAAGTTTCATTTCAAAAACCTTCAATGGTTTAAACAATTTCCACACTTTTAATCTTTTAAACAAAAAGATTCAATTCACAAAGTTTACCCCATTCACAAAAGTTCATTCATAGATTTCCAAATCGATTTCCATTTCAATTGGATTAACTCGTTAAATCCTTAAATCAAGATTTAACTTATAGCTTTCAAAACAATTCTATTTCAAGTTAGATTAACTCATCCGGTCTTTGAAATCAAAGACTCATTTCATAGTTTTCAAAACATTTCAATTCCATTTCAAACTTGAAATTCTTTCAACACAAATTGGAAGTTCATTACTTATGCGAAAGCTTTTACTATTTGAAAACAAATAGTTTCGTTTCATAGAAAAATCCAGTTATATTTACACGAGTTAAAACCCTTGAATTAAATTCAAATTCCCAAATCAATACTTTTAAAATGGTTTAACCCATATATAACTTGTACAGCATCTTTAGTCTTTAGTTTCAAATCATAAAATTCAATTTCAAACTTGAATTCAAATTTAAATCAAATTATTTAAATTTTCAAAACTCGATTAAGTTATTCAAAATAACTTTTATCTTTGAAATTCCATTTCAAAAGCTTTTCATATTAAACCCCAAATTTTCAATTTCAAAATCAATTGAAATTAAATTTTCAATTTCAAAAACATCATATTTACATCATCTGTGATTTAACCGATTTCCACGTGAAATCCATATTTGTGTGTGTAAAGGTGTAGTCCAGGGGTTTTCACACAATAGTGCACAACATCAATCATCACAGATATATCGATAAGCGGTATAACCCATAATGCTTATCTTCATTCACAGATTCATAGATAAAATAAATTTATCAGTCACAAAGATTCACTATTACAATTCGATGTGGGTTTCGGATATCCAACTGGAATCCGACTCCCTGTCGCATCGAAATTCAAATGTCGTTTTACAGGTCAAGGGATTTCATATTCATATAACAGTATATTCATCACAGATATAACAGTTCAGCATAAAGCAATTCATATCACAAAGCATCACAATCACAAACAGGGATATCAAACAAATCAACCATTCAACGAAATCCAAACATCCATAAGTGGAATTAATTATTCTTTAATTGCTTTATTGAATAAATAAATTATCCCAAAACCCAATCAAATTTAGATTTAGTTCCAGATTTCCAAATTTGATTCAACTGGTCTAAGTTCTTTCTTTACAAGTCAAAAATCCCGTTTAAATTCACATTCCTTTTTAACCTTTCAAATACTTTAAAAGTTTAAACAAGTTAAGAATTTATTTACTCACAAACTAATTTGATTTAACTTTGACTTCAAACTTTAATTTAAAATTCAAACTTCATTTTAAAACTTTAAGATTCAAAAGTTTATTTGAATCTAAACTACATACTAGATTTAAACTTTGTTTAAATCTAACTCGCAATTTAAATTTTATTTAAATTTGGTTTAAATTCAAATTTCCATCAGGTTACAAAAATCCTGTACCCTGTTTTAATTTACCCGAGGCAAAGAAAAATGCTTCGAGTCGCCTGGCCAACATCACGAGATTTTCCCCGAGTCTTTCCCCTTCATCTTTTATTCTTCATCATTTTTTCTTCTGTTTCGTTTAAAACTTAAGTACAAAAACTAGTACGTAAACCCCTCTACTAACTCGAGCTCGACCCCGAGTATCAAACTCAGTTGCACGAGAGCAACTCCGAGTCCCCCACGCGAACTCACCTGATACTAAAAAAATGACGTACACGTGCACAACCACGCTGGCGAACTCCGACCACCTGCGACACCACCAACACGTCACTGACGACCCACCCATAGGCTACGATCACCCAGGTTGATGAACTTCAACCAAATTCCCAAAATCGAACAATCAAATCCCATAAACAACCAGAACCGGTCAACAGAAACGCCTCGTTACACCACCGTAGACCACCTGCAACCACGCCGTCGTGTTCAGACACTCGCCAGAGCCTCCTCCTCCTTTTCCCAAAGACCCCGTGGCGCTCGATGCTCCATGGAGATCGAACTGACCCAAAATCTCCACCCAGACCAAATTAGGTTTAGCAACTAAAATTCACGATCACTGCCTCCACCTGTTTCTGATTATCCACCACCTAATTTTGCCAAACTTCCTGGTCACTCCACTATCTCCAACCACAAATCCGGCCACCCGAACTGCTGGGATCACCAGAGATCCCTTAAAAACCCCAAAACAAACAACGCAGGTGAACTCTTTAAATACAAATCACAAAAATGTGATTATAGCTTTAAAAATCCTAATTACAGGCAAGAATTCAAGTTGTAAACTTGAATTGGTATTTTAAAATGTTTGAAATTTTACCTATATTACATATTGGCTGTTCTTTAAGTTTTTACAGAGCAGTTCTACTTGGTAAACTCAAATTCAAATTTTAAAATGTGTTTTATGATCAAACAAACCTACCTTGTTTAGATACTAAGTCCTAAAAATCAACAGATTAAGCAGGGTTGATTTTTGTTTTAAACCTGAGCTTCAAATTTTATAACAGAGATGTTTTCCAGACTATTAAACAGTCAGGCATCAATACATTCAAAGAATTGCATAAATATATATTCATATAAACACACTTATTTCAGACATAAGAACATAAGTGAACACACTTAAACAGATTTTAAATTTAAGTTACTCACTTGGATCTTGAATAAGGCAGAGAACAAGAAGAAGTTCAAATTTAAGGGAAAGAAGTTTGCTCACAACAAAAATAAGCAAATTCAGAGTTGAAGGTTGCTCACAGGAGGAAGAAACAAAGAAGGCTAGTTAAAAGAAGGTTTACTCACAAGCATCAAGATATCAAAACAGGTTAAGCTTTGAAAAATAGGAGTTGCTCACTTGTAAAGATGAAGAACAGAGGACCCTTCTTGTTTGTAACTGCAAATTTGAAGTTTGTTTTGAATGCAAATTGAAACTTGAATGAAGCTTTGCATTTCTTGAAGTTGCTTTACAGATTTTGCTTTGTCTCAGGCTTTGGATTTTAAAGCCCCCAGGTTCTAGCTTGCTGAAGCCTTCTTTATTTTTATTTTCTGGAATGTTTGGTTTTGGTTTGAAGTTTTGTTTGTGTTTTTAGAGGAGATGATGTTTACTTCATATATTCTCAACTCGAACTGAAATGAGGAGGGATAGATAAATGAAATTGAGTTGTATAGGGTATTATATTATTTTGTACAAGTGATGTTACATATTTTTTTCTTTTCTTTTCATTTGCATGGAGGCTGAAGAGATATTGTCTCGGCTGAAGATATATGGCATTAATTGCCTTTGTACAAAATATGCATTTTTTTTCTACTTATCTCGGCTGATAATTTTCTTTGCCATGCTAGAGATGATGATTTGGTGGCTAAAGATCTTGCTATTTCGGCTGATATAAATCTATTTTGTGTGCTAAGGAGACTTAGCATTAATTTGCTTTGTTTTGATGGCTGCAGCTTATTGTATTGGGCTAGAGATGAAAGCATTCAATGCATATGTACCCTATGTCTTCCTATACAAGCTTACTTTTATATTTGGTACATGGTTTATCTTATACATTTCCATTTTTATTTATTTCTAAAAGTTTATAAGTTCATTTCGTATTTTCTATAACCATAGATTTATTCGAAATATTTGTTTAACATCAACACTTATTTTGAATCCCTTTTAAAATTTTATTAATCAACACTTTATTATTTATATTCTAAACCATTTATCCAAGATTTAAATTCAAATCACATATATACAATTTCTAAATCTAAAAATGATTCAATATATTTTTATTTGGTTTCGGGGAAACTCGAATCAATTTATCACTTAATTTTACAAATTTTCTTCAAAAATTCAATTAATTATTAATTTAAGTTTTTATAAATTCGGGATCGTTACAGACTTCCCTCCTTAAAAGAATTTCGTCCTCAAAATTACCAAGGAGACAAAAAGATAGATGAAGAACATTTTATCAAATCAAACTGAATATCTATTCTGCATTTGGCTTACCAAATCAGAATATCAATAACAGATACAAGAACAAATCTGTTTAAATACTTCAGAAGATACTCGATTTATCCAGATCTACGAAATATACAATGGCATCAGTTAGTTTAAAGGGATAACTAACCATTCGTAGAACATATCGGAACCCAAAGAATAGATAGATATATGGATATGATTTCAAAGCTTTCAGTTTAGAAACTAAATTATAGCTATCAACCATAACAAACAAAGCAACCAATTCATCCAAACAAACAGTTTTGGCCTATTTGGAGTTTATGTCCCATATTGATATCGAATCTCCTTCCTGGATCTACCAGAAATTATCGATGCATTGAGAAGAAGATGCTGAACAAAAGAGATTGATAGAGAAAAGATTGTTTCCTTGTTGTTACAGGGTATTGACCATTTATAATCGTATTCCCTTGTCCCCTATCTCATCCTCTTCTCGCACTCATACTCACTATCAGTGGATAGCAAGAGAATTTACTGAGGCATTTGAACGGATATCTGAGGAATACTCATTCTAGGATATACTTCACCCTATCTCTAATGAGCTACTTAATGTGTTATACTCCTGAGCTAAAGTTCAACCTTAGCTCTGATACCACATGTAACGTCTCGGGTTTTGCCCGCTCGAAAATCGACATCCGTACTTCACATTGTACTAGAATGCCGCAGATTCGACCGTTCAAATCCGATTCGCCGGAGCTATAACACAATTAAGTAAATAACACACAGCGGAATAAAGAAATCAATGATATCATATACAACTCCAATGAATACAATATCCAGAATGATATACAACAATGATATCAATATGATACAACAATATCAGAGATATGATACAATGACAATAGCAACGGAAAGAAAAGATAACATCAGCAACGGATAGAATATCCCCAATAGAATGCTCCAAGATAAGCAACGTCAATCCATGAACTCCAAGAACTGACTAGCTCTAGATAATCTACCAAACCTGAATATCTGAGAAAACCCAACTCTAGACTGCCCGTGTGGAAAATAGTGGGCACCCAGAGTTTAGGAAGGGAACAATAAACTCCGGATCAGTCATGGGACTGGTGTGAGCAACAAAAACAGTTTATCTTTAAAGAAACACAAAAGTCTTTTAAACATTGAAACCCGCAATGCTTTTGGAAAATGAAACTACCATAAGGCCTCCCGCCACACACACAATGCAATCGCAGAATTGGAGGAGATTTCTCCTTATGATAGTCAAACATGCTTACTACGCGAAATCAAATCTCTTTCGATATTATTACTAGTGCATAGTGTAGAAAAACATTTCAAAAATATAATATCAATCTTAGCCAACATACAAACATTGTTGTATGTCTACTATAACTACTACGTTCAGTAGCAGGTTACCGCCACATTCCATAGCAGGTAATACAACTAAAACCGTACAGGGTTCGTATTGTTTCTTTGGATTTCCAACAAATGATCAGGCTAAGGAACTTCCTTACCGAAATAGAAACGCCTCTGGAAAGACGCCCCGGATCCTAACCGGATCTCTGCAAACAAAAGGCCGACGCTACCTCACGCTGTACAGCTGTAACTAGGTAACTAACACACTGACGCTACCTCACGCTGTCCAGCTGTAACTAGGTAACTAACACACGAGCTATGTCATCCCCCGGTCGTTACCGACCTTTATCCGAGGATCCTCAATCGCAAGCAACAGCCACAAAGTATAATCAACATAGGTAAAATATCTGGGCTCCATACCATGATATCACCTTTTATCCAGAAGGAAATGACATACCCTAGGGGCGCTACCCCTACAAACCTTTGTCGCAACATTCCTGTTTCGACCATTACCGGGTTGTGAGGCTCGATGAAGTCTCGTCCACAAAGCTACGCTTCTTCACAAAGCACGCTTTTTCACAAAGCAACGCTTTGACCAACAAATGATCATCAGCACTTCGTATGCCACATTACCAAATTGGGAATGTATCACTAGTAACCATCAACTACATAACCTCTGATCTCGTACGTCTCAGAGAAGGGTGTTAAGCTAAGAGAATAAATTCTCCGCCACCAACAGAAATGTATTTGATAGAAACCAGCTTTACATCTCAAAGTGTAACCTCAGACACACATCCATACAAGTCTGTTCCGGGTTCGAACAGCACCGAAGGCACTTCCAAAGAAGCCCTTGCAAATCCGGGTATTCACAATCCTGATCGGACTTCCCATCACTTAGGGAATCTCTATACCGTAGCTACTCAGTGCAGAGACAATCGATAGGTCATCCTATCGCTCTCGCAAATACCCGGTCTTCACCACCGGTCTTCAAATGCTATCCATATCGTCGTATCACTATTCGGAATGGGTTATATGACACAAAGGTCCTCTCCCGGCTAAACCGAATAACGAGCGCAATTAAAAATCATATGGATACTGGGGTCTCAGTTAAATCACAGCTTAAAGCCCAAAACTTTTTATTCGAATGGTAAAACAAATTACCATCTCCAATCTTTTAAATAAAAAGATTCATTTCAAAAACCTTCAATGGTTTAAACAATTTCCACACTTTTAATCTTTTAAACAAAAAGATTCAATTCACAAAGTTTACCCCATTCACAAAAGTTCATTCATAGATTTCCAAATCGATTTCCATTTCAATTGGATTAACTCGTTAAATCCTTAAATCAAGATTTAACTTATAGCTTTCAAAACAATTCTATTTCAAGTTAGATTAACTCATCCGGTCTTTGAAATCAAAGACTCATTTCATAGTTTTCAAAACATTTCAATTCCATTTCAAACTTGAAATTCTTTCAACACAAATTGGAAGTTCATTACTTATGCGAAAGCTTTTACTATTTGAAAACAAATAGTTTCGTTTCATAGAAAAATCCAGTTATATTTACACGAGTTAAAACCCTTGAATTAAATTCAAATTCCCAAATCAATACTTTTAAAATGGTTTAACCCATATATAACTTGTACAGCATCTTTAGTCTTTAGTTTCAAATCATAAAATTCAATTTCAAACTTGAATTCAAATTTAAATCAAATTATTTAAATTTTCAAAACTCGATTAAGTTATTCAAAATAACTTTTATCTTTGAAATTCCATTTCAAAAGCTTTTCATATTAAACCCCAAATTTTCAATTTCAAAATCAATTGAAATTAAATTTTCAATTTCAAAAACATCATATTTACATCATCTGTGATTTAACCGATTTCCACATGAAATCCATATTTGTGTGTGTAAAGGTGTAGTCCAGGGGTTTTCACACAATAGTGCACAACATCAATCATCACAGATATATCGATAAGCGGTATAACCCATAATGCTTATCTTCATTCACAGATTCATAGATAAAATAAATTTATCAGTCACAAAGATTCACTATTACAATTCGATGTGGGTTTCGGATATCCAACTGGAATCCGACTCCCTGTCGCATCGAAATTCAAATGTCGTTTTACAGGTCAAGGGATTTCATATTCATATAACAGTATATTCATCACAGATATAACAGTTCAGCATAAAGCAATTCATATCACAAAGCATCACAATCACAAACAGGGATATCAAACAAATCAACCATTCAACGAAATCCAAACATCCATAAGTGGAATTAATTATTCTTTAATTGCTTTATTGAATAAATAAATTATCCCAAAACCCAATCAAATTTAGATTTAGTTCCAGATTTCCAAATTTGATTCAACTGGTCTAAGTTCTTTCTTTACAAGTCAAAAATCCCGTTTAAATTCACATTCCTTTTTAACCTTTCAAATACTTTAAAAGTTTAAACAAGTTAAGAATTTATTTACTCACAAACTAATTTGATTTAACTTTGACTTCAAACTTTAATTTAAAATTCAAACTTCATTTTAAAACTTTAAGATTCAAAAGTTTATTTGAATCTAAACTACATACTAGATTTAAACTTTGTTTAAATCTAACTCGCAATTTAAATTTTATTTAAATTTGGTTTAAATTCAAATTTCCATCAGGTTACAAAAATCCTGTACCCTGTTTTAATTTACCCGAGGCAAAGAAAAATGCTTCGAGTCGCCTGGCCAACATCACGAGATTTTCCCCGAGTCTTTCCCCTTCATCTTTTATTCTTCATCATTTTTTCTTCTGTTTCGTTTAAAACTTAAGTACAAAAACTGGTACGTAAACCCCTCTACTAACTCGAGCTCGACCCCGAGTATCAAAATCAGTTGCACGAGAGCAACTCCGAGTCCCCCACGCGAACTCACCTGATACTAAAAAAATGACGTACACGTGCACAACCACGCTGGCGAACTCCGACCACCTGCGACACCACCAACACGTCACTGACGACCCACCCATAGGCTACGATCACCCAGGTTGATGAACTTCAACCAAATTCCCAAAATCGAACAATCGAATCCCATAAACAACCAGAACCGGTCAACAGAAACGCCTCGTTACACCACCGTAGACCACCTGCAACCACGCCGTCGTGTTCAGACACTCGCCAGAGCCTCCTCCTCCTTTTCCCAAAGACCCCGTGGCGCTCGATGCTCCATGGAGATCGAACTGACCCAAAATCTCCACCCAGACCAAATTAGGTTTAGCAACTAAAATTCACGATCACTGCCTCCACCTGTTTCTGATCATCCACCACCTAATTTTGCCAAACTTCCTGGTCACTCCACTATCTCCAACCACAAATCCGGCCACCCGAACTGCTGGGATCACCAGAGATCCCTTAAAACCCCAAAACAAACAACGCAGGTGAACTCTTTAAATACAAATCACAAAAATGTGATTATAGCTTTAAAAATCCTAATTACAGGCAAGAATTCAAGTTGTAAACTTGAATTGGTATTTTAAAATGTTTGAAATTTTACCTATATTACATATTGGCTGTTCTTTAAGTTTTTACAGAGCAGTTCTACTTGGTAAACTCAAATTCAAATTTTAAAATGTGTTTTATGATCAAACAAACCTACCTTGTTTAGATACTAAGTCCTAAAAATCAACAGATTAAGCAGGGTTGATTTTTGTTTTAAACCTGAGCTTCAAATTTTATAACAGAGATGTTTTCCAGACTATTAAACAGCCAGGCATCAATACATTCAAAGAATTGCATAAATATATATTCATATAAACACACTTATTTCAGACATAAGAACATAAGTGAACACACTTAAACAGATTTTAAATTTAAGTTACTCACTTGGATCTTGAATAAGGCAGAGAACAAGAAGAAGTTCAAATTTAAGGGAAAGAAGTTTGCTCACAACAAAAATAAGCAAATTCAGAGTTGAAGGTTGCTCACAGGAGGAAGAAACAAAGAAGGCTAGTTAAAAGAAGGTTTACTCACAAGCATCAAGATATCAAAACAGGTTAAGCTTTGAAAAATAGGAGTTGCTCACTTGTAAAGATGAAGAACAGAGGACCCTTCTTGTTTGCAACTGCAGATTTGAAGTTTGTTTTGAATGCAAATTGAAACTTGAATGAAGCTTTGCATTTCTTGAAGTTGCTTTACAGATTTTGCTTTGTCTCAGGCTTTGGATTTTAAAGCCCCCAGGTTCTAGCTTGCTGAAGCCTTCTTTATTTTTATTTTCTGGAATGTTTGGTTTTGGTTTGAAGTTTTGTTTGTGTTTTTAGAGGAGATGATGTTTACTTCATATATTCTCAACTCGAACTGAAATGAGGAGGGATAGATAAATGAAATTGAGTTATACAGGGTATTATATTATTTTGTACAAGTGATGTTACATATTTTTTTCTTTTCTTTTCATTTGCATGGAGGCTGAAGAGATATTGTCTCGGCTGAAGATATATGGCATTAATTGCCTTTGTACAAAATATGCATTTTTTTTCTACTTATCTCGGCTGATAATTTTCTTTGCCATGCTAGAGATGATGATTTGGTGGCTAAAGATCTTGCTATTTCGGCTGATATAAATCTATTTTGTGTGCTAAGGAGACTTAGCATTAATTTGCTTTGTTTTGATGGCTGCAGCTTATTGTATTGGGCTAGAGATGAAAGCATTCAATGCATATGTACCCTATGTCTTCCTATACAAGCTTACTTTTATATTTGGTACATGGTTTATCTTATACATTTCCATTTTTATTTATTTCTAAAAGTTTATAAGTTCATTTCGTATTTTCTATAACCATATATTTATTCGAAATATTTGTTTAACATCAACACTTATTTTGAATCCCTTTTAAAATTTTATTACCCAACACTTTATTATTTATATTCTAAACCATTTATCCAAGATTTAAATTCAAATCACATATATACAATTTCTAAATCTAAAAATGATTCAATATATTTTTATTTGGTTTCGGGGAAACTCGAATCAATTTATCACTTAATTTTACAAATTTTCTTCAAAAATTCAATTAATTATTAATTTAAGTTTTTATAAAATCCGGGATCGTTACAGGGCGCGACCCTCATAACCTTGCCGCAACATTCCTATTTCGACCATTTCCGGGTTGTAAGGCCCTGACGAAGTCTCGACCACAAAGCTACGCTTTTTCACAAAGCCATGCTTTGATCACAAATGATCAATGAATGATCATCGTCACAGCAACACTCAGCATGCCACATTACCAAATTGGGAATATATTGTTGATAAATTTCAACTACATAACCTCTGAGCTCGTACGACTCAGAGAAGGGTGTTAAGCTAAGAGAATAAATTCTCTGCCACCAACAGAAATGTATTTGAAAGAAATCGGCTTTATATCTCAAAATGTAATGTCAGACACGTAACCATACAAGTCTGTTCCGGGTTCGAACAGAACCGAAGGCACTTCCAAAAGAAGTCCTTGTAAATCCGGATATTCACAATCCCGATAAAACTTCCCATCACAAAGGAAATCTCAATACCGTAGCTAACGGTGCAAAGACAATCGATAGGTCATCCTATCATTTTCACAAATACCCGGTCTTCATCACCGGTCTTCAATACGATCCATATCGTCGTATTATTATTCGGAATGGGATATCTGACACAAAGGTCCTTTCCCGGCTAAACCGAATAATAAGCGTTTGTTTTAAAAACAAATTCAAGTGCCATTTCAAAGGAAAATATTGATAGTCGGTGAATTAACTATCAACAATATTCATAACAATCATCAGATTCAAATAATTTTCCCAAATTATTTAATTTCAAATTATCTTTACAAGATATATATTTTCCACAGTTCACATTTGAAAACCAATTTCAAATCATAATTTCACCTTTCAACTTTTGAAAATCAATTTCAAATCTGTTTCCTTACACGGAATATATTTCCAAATATTTCTTTTAAAAATCCACTTAGAACTTTTAATTTATATTTTAAAAGCCACTTTGGAAAATATACTCGGCTTTATAGTGAAAATACACTTTCACTTCAAAACGGTCCATTTAAACCAATTAAATAAATCCTTATCGATTTATTTCAAATTTACGTTCAAAATCCGTAAATTTATTTTCACACTTCAAAAATAAATCAATGTTATTTTTTAAAACAAATTCCCCTTTCATATACAAATTCTATTCGGAATTTACATTCCCAAAAATCCACTTTTACACCATTTTCAAATCGTTTCCACATATTTATTTTCAACACCAAATCAACTTTCAAATTGATTTCTAAATTTATTTCAAACCCCAAATCAGATTCCAAATCGATTTCTTTTATTTATTCTCAACACAAAAATCAATTTTCCTTTAAACATCATATAAATTCCCAAATCAATTTCTCAAAGGTTTATTTCCAAATACCAAATCAATTATCAATTGGATTTCTAGAAATTTACCCCAAAAAAATAAATTCCTTAATCTTTTCCAAACCCTTTAAAATTCCAATTTCAATAAATTTCTAACTTTCGAATAATACTATTCAAAATCCATTTATACAAATCTTTCCCATATCTTTGGAATTTATTCGATAAGATTACGAAAACCAATTATAATACTTTAATTCCTCCTTTTAAATTCACTTAATTCTTTCAAAAGAAATTCACTTAAAATTTCCAAATTTTATTTCGAAAATTCAATTCTATTTATTTCTGGTATCCAACGATACCAAAAATACATTCGGCTAAATTATAGCCTTCAATACATTCAATCACAGATATAATCATACACAGATTATAAATAACAAATCACACAACATATGAAATCAATTCAAATGTTTTGAGGAATCCTGTTGGATCCCTCCAACCTGTTTCCCTGCATCCACAGATGTTAGCACAATACCAATTCCACTTCGAAGTGGAATATCGCGGTATATAGGATTTTATAAATATCATCCGCTTACTAACGGTGCAATACGGTCTCATCCGCTATACAGTGTGGGAAATCAATCAATCCAATATATACATATGCCAATATGTATATATTGCTATATATATAGATATATCCTACTATATCTAATATCACATCCAAACAACAATCAACACAATCAATAACTGCAATTCAATTTTAAATCTGAGTGAGAAGATCTCACCTTTGGTTTTAATTCGCAATCCGTTTGCCATTCACTTTAATCCTGATTTGGTTTTCCCGGTTTGACCTTGTATAAATAATTATACAATTTATTAATATTCAATATAAATCGAATAATCAACTTTTCGTTTTGATAGTTTTAATTGACAAATTTCTCTCTTTAATAAATTATCTAACTTCAATTTAAAATTTTAAAACTAAGTTCCCTTTATTAAATTATTTTTAGTAGCTAATCTGAATTTTAAATAAGTGACTTAAACAAAAGGAATTACCTTAGTCAATTATTTTCAAACAACTATCTGTAAACTTAACTGAATTAATAATCCAATATTTAAAAAGTTAAACTTTGGAATTTTTAAAACTAACAGTAAACATTTTTTTCTTTTTAAATTTGGAACTACAAATATACATTTATATAAAAATCAAACTTTTATATATCCCTTTCGGAAATTTGAAACCCTACCCTTGCTTCCAGTTTGCAAACAAATTTCATCTCAGTAAATTTAAATTTCCTAAATCTACATATATATATTAAATTAAATTTCAAAAATAAGTAGATAAATAATTACCTCACTACTAGCGACTCCACAGATTTACTCGACCTCCACTACGCGACACTGCCCTCCCCTAAAACGTGACACCACTAGAACGATAGCCTCCCATTCATTTGACTCTAATCGAAAATTGGCGAAGACGAGCCCTAATTCGAACTCGCAGCCGCGTCAACATCGCCGCCTCATCCATCAAAGCCTTCTGCCTCGCGCCCCCAACTAGTCAACTGACCATGCCTCACCACTGACGTGCCGCCGTACAACCCACCGTCACATGCCGCTCCTCACCATCACCAAACTGATCGCGACCATACCCCAGACGACTCAAAATTTCTTAGATAACGAAAATCGAACGAGGCCTAAATCGATTAGAACGGAGAATGGAGGAGGAGACTCGACTGAACAAAGGCAGGAAAGACACTTGCTTTTAGTTTTGAATAGAAAACGAAGGACAGGAAGGGGAATTTGATTTCGTGAACTATATTGAGAAGGGGGAAACTCGGCTATTAAAATTTTGAAGTCTCGGCTAAAATAAAAATAGAACGAGGAGGGGACGCGTGTTGAAAGTTTAAGAAATAAAAACAAAACAAGTGTTGATGGAGAAAAATTCTAGCTGAAAAGAAAGAACGTGATTCAGCAGAGATAAAGTAGTTGTGGGGATTTGACCAGCTTTTTGGACCGACTATTTAAATTAAATTTCGATATAAATTCAGCGCGTTTACCTATCGTACGCTCACACGACAACTCCAATCACTACAAAAACTGAAACCCGGTAATAATTCAATATTACAGATCCAATGGAACTGGTTTCGTCGAAATCCGAGACTGTGCTCCGGAACGTTATTTTTTTTTAAATTCAATTTAAACGATATAAATTCAAAACTGAACAAAACAGTTTCAAATTCAATTCTGAAAGTTCGATTACCTTCAGAATTATCAATATAAATTTTCAAAGCCTTCATATTATTTTTAATCAGCTCAAAACTGAAGAATCAAATTTTAACCCAGATTTAATAATTAAATTCAATAATTTAATCGCCAAATTCATTTTGATATTTGAATTTCAAATTAAACAATCATTCGAATATTTAAACTCAATTAAATATTCACATTTCAAATGTCAAAAATTCAGGGTCGTTACATTATCAATGAATTATGATGGAAGCTGCATATATTGTATCCATATTACATGTTATTTTAGACAAAATTTGACCCAACTACTCATCATAGTTATTCTTTAAGTTTCCAAAAGCATACTTGAACATGTTGGTCATTTCTGGTTTTATAATTACTATTTTATACGTTGAGCATTTAATCACACGATGCTGGGTTTGCGATGCATATAAAACTACATCATGAAGTCATGCTCTAAATTTAAAAATGAAAAGTATATTAGCAGTAGAACATTCTTGGTCCACCTTAAATTTCTTGGAAGAAAAAGTTGTATAAGGGATCAAGATTTCTGTTTACAGGAGTGAACTTCATAAAGACTATTGCATG
This sequence comes from Allium fistulosum, assembly GCA_030737815.1. NCBI lineage: Eukaryota > Viridiplantae > Streptophyta > Magnoliopsida > Asparagales > Amaryllidaceae > Allium > Allium fistulosum. The sequence continues at coordinate 930,446,859 of CM060906.1, forward strand.
ATTGAACAAATTAAAGTTGATGTGAGGAAGAATGGAAGAAATTAAAGATTAGAGGACGAAATGAATCTGATTCTGAAACAGAGAGAAGACAATATACAAGGGTTCCATGACTGATGTATAATGGTAGAGCCGTAGAGCATTTAATCACTAGACTGGAGAAAATTATTGATCTGAGCAGCAAGTTAATTTCTTGTGATTCAAGGTATCAAACTATGTGCACCTTTCTTATTTTATTTATTTATTTATTTATTTTAACATAGGTATAATGATTCGATGTTTAATTTTCACACCTTGTGACTAGGGTAAGCCGGACATCGCACTGTTAATTAGGCCACATCGTACAATTACAAAGGCACATGTTATTTAGAGTAAGAGCCGTAGATGCTTTGCTTATCATAGGGTATCGAGACAATTAACTTAATTAGTTTAGTTGACTAACTATTTGAGATGCAAACTTCTTGTCTGGCGTGGGTAGTCAAATATCCTACGTCAGTCAACACACCAAAACTGTTCATCATCTCCATACTTAATTTCCTGTACATTATTTGAGACAATAAGTATTCAATGACACAGAACATCAATGTACTGCTAACCAACATAGAAATACTCTTAAGTATCCTATTTAATACAGTATGCACCAACTTTTCTAAAACCGAAAGCTAGCTGCATGTGTGCTGATGTAACTATCATATAGCAAATTCTAGATATTTTGTTGAACTGGACCTTTCGATTTTATTTGCATTTACGCATAGCTCACTAAATTATAGCGGACTTAAGAGTTCCTTCCAACAGTGTCTAATTGCATTTGAACACAAACATAAACATTACCCTGCATACAAACAGTATTTGAAGAAAAACTTGTTTGTTTTTTCATTTTTTTTTAAAAAACTTAAAAACAAAGAAATATGGGGAGTCTATGTTTAAACAGGAGGTTAAACAATTATGTGTCAACTGTGGCATCATTGTATATTCTTTCAGTAGTTTATGAATAGTTTTCAGACAATATCTAGATTATCCAGATATTAAAAATTAAAGAATAAAATGTTGCTGGAGTAAACTTACACATCAATACTAATCTCTCTACCGCTTAAATTTTACATAAATTTGTGCTGTGTCACAATCTTGTCTTCAATTAGACTACTCGGCATGCAAATAGCAAATGCATAATATAGAAAAACAATTACCATTTTGGTTAGAGATATACACCCATGTATACTTATAATATGTTAACTAACCCATCAGACAATAATTGTACATGTAGCCAAATTTAAGGGTTCATTTTCCTTCAAAACAAATTATGCACAGTGACCAATCAAAATGCCTTGTCAAATTTTGAAAAGCTTTGAAGTACTCTTTTAATAAATTAAGTGAATGGGGAATTCTGATGGAAACGATGAAATTATAATATAACATTACCTATTTATACCAACATTTACATACTTCCAGATATAGTTTGGTAGCCTGCTGATTGATGATGATATGCGTTTCAGTTTACTTGACTGAGCGTATTAAGTTCTAATGTTTACCTTGTAGTTTGTTAGGATTATGTTAGCAGCAACACTGATAGACCCTGAAACATATTTCATTACTGCATTCATTACTGATGGACCCTATGGCATGCCTTTTTACTGTGGTTGTTTTGGAATTCAATTATTTGCTTTGTAACTTGTTTTGAATGGTATACTGAGAAATAACAACTTGTACATCTTCGTTTGTGGATTGTGTACAAGTTCTGGACAAAGAAAATAATTATGGCTGTAATTTGTTTTGTGAAATGCAAAGTAGATGAATCTGAAATCATAACTGATATATTTTTGAAAAATTAGGAATTGGATTATATTTTCTAATTGGAAATAAATAGTAAAGATATTTGTTTATAGTCGAGTAAAATATTGAACTTGACAAATTGGAAACGAAAATCAATTATTAAATGGATTGTATGATATGGATTGGGGATAATACATAATATATTCAGCTTATGGTTCAACCTGTGTTTGAATTACACTCTCAGATTCTTTTATGCAGAGCATTCCTGACTTAATTATTGTCTTTTGTATAACAATTATCTTAATTGCAGGACTTTGTATGAGACGGTTCTTATAACCAACAAGAGATAGACGAGGTTCGAGAGAATTTAGCTAGTTATATCATGTATAATTGGATGTAGTTGTTTTTTGTTGTGTACGCTGATCTTTTGTAACGTACGTTGGTATTTTGTTATGTACGTTATGTTTGTGATAGATTATATTCTATTTTGTTCTGTAAACAAGAATTATGTTGATGGATAATATAATTATATTTTTTGTTCAATCAGTTCATAGTAACATTCGTTTATAAAAAATTAAAATTCAATTTCATACTGTTTTTATAATCTTAAACGGTAATAATATATATTTTTTGCTTCAGATATAACTTGTGTCGGTTGTTACTTCAAAGGGAACCGATACAACTGCATATCAATTGTGTCGGTTGAAAAAACAAACATAACCAACACAAATATCAATCATTTGTGTTGGTCGTCAATAAGGAACCGACACAAAACAAGCAACAGTTGTGTCGGTTTTTCATAAAGGACCGACACAATAAACGGCGGTTTGCTTCACTATACAAGCTGATTTGTGTCGGTTCTCTATTACCAACCGACACAAATAATTGATATTTGTGTCGGTTGTACAACCGACACAACAGAAAAATGTCTTTTGTGTCATCTTCATTTGAGTCGGTTGTACAACCGACACAACAGGGGTTACACAACTGACACAAATGACCAGTTTTGTACTAGTGAATATTTATTTGAATGTGAATTCTATTAAATTAATTTGTATTCAAAACTTCAAACGTCCATAATTTTTTCGCTTGAGCTCCATTTTCGACATGTTATGTATAAAAATTAATCAAAAAATCACCATGAACACAAGGCATAACTTTCTTAGTAAAATTCTGATTTAAATTAATTTATCCAATTTATTTATGGTTGATTTTATGGGGTGTCATATTCTTCCCCCTTCAAAGGATTTCGTCCTCGAAATTTTTTCGAGGGGCGGATATCGTAACATGCAATTAACACCCATGTTATACCACCAAGTTATTTACACAATCATCCGCTCAACCGAAAGTACAATGTGATTATGTACTGCAAAAGTTTACCAGTGAGCTCAATCCTAGCGTGAGTGTGTGATTGTGACATATAAGCATGTATGCAAATACCCTAAATATGCATAAAAATTTCTGCATGAGTGCCAAATGATAGTGAAAAGTGTAACAACCATCTTCTATTGTCCAATCTAGCAACCACGGTGCAACCAAAACCTAGTTATGAGGAGAAAAGTTTACCAATGTAAAGCTTAGGATGAGAGATCCTCATATTCTCTTCAGTTTCCCATGTGCTATTCGTCGTGTTGTCTCCTCATTGTACTCAGATCAACCTAATTTCTTTGTTGTGAAGCTTTCTAGTTTCGTGCTCCATAATGCATGCAATAGCATGGAATGCTATTGGCCCCATCTTAGTATCCCCCAATTGATTAGGCTCTACCACAATGGCTGTGTTATGAAGGCATTTCCTTAAATGCACGTAAGAAATGTCATGGACTCCTACTAATTTATCGAGTAACTCCATACGATAAACAGGTTTTTCTATTTTCCAAAATTGGGAAAGGCCTAATAAATCTTAGTGCCAACTTCCCCGACTTTCCAAATCCTACAACCTTCGCATGCTGTCTAATCAACTCTATCTTTTCGAAGTCACAAATTAAATCTGGTTCGAGTAGGATTTTGTCAGTGGTTTTCCACCAACAATTTGGCGATTTGCATGGCCTCTTATGAAGCGCTTTAAAGGGTGTTGTACCAATCATCAATTGGTGACTATTATATGCAGATTCTACTAAAGATAAGTGTTGCTCCCAGTGTTCTCCAAAGTCCATGATGCAAGCTCTTTAACAAATCCTCTAAGTTCATATTCACTCTTCCAGTTTGTCCGTTGGTCTATAGGTGGAAGCGAGGTTAAGGTTCAACAAAGTTCCTAAAGTTGACTGTAAACTCCTCTAAAATTCACTAGTAACTAATGGGTTCCAATCACTAACAATGCTAAACGGTATTCCATGAAGTCAAATCACCTCGTTGATATAAATCTGTGCTAGAGGCTCTACGGTCTCATTGCTCCTAATAGAAAATTCTACTACCTTCTTCTTCATCCTTGTCCAATAGAAAACTCTCTTCACATCCCTATACATCTTATCTCTTTCTTGAATGGTGACACTCCAAGCTAAATTTTATTTTTCCTAAAATCCTAAATATTTTAGGATTGAAGCATTCTATTATTTTCGGTTGCTAACCTAATTTCCTCATAACTTCAAGTCTTATCTACAATTTATCACTAGTTAAGTATCCCTATAAAATTTGTTTATTTATGTTTCTTCTTAATATATATATATATATATATATATATATATATCAAGCATTTTAATTTTGTTAACCGGGTTTTTAACCCATCAGAATTCCATAGGAGTTAGAACATTCAGACTATGCCAGAATAACTCGAGACTCATCCAAAACAACTAAGCGAACAAGTCAGTAGGACTTAAGGAAAATTAGTTAATAAAATACTAAGTAGATGAATCAATAGCTATCCATCACCTATGTGTCACTAGGGATTCATAGGGAAGCATCATGAGTCGTCCAAACCTCTTGCATCATGATTCATTACCATTTCTAAGCACACTTGCCAAGTTTCATAGCATGCTAAACAATCTAGCTCGAGAAGTGAAGACTCATTTGATTCAAGCTGTTTGACCAAAAGCAGCTAACTTAAAATGAACCTAGAGAACTCATACAAAGTCGAATTGACTTGAAATTTTCGGAGAACACTTAGAAGACAAAAAAGGCTCATAGAAAATAAGATCATTTGGAGGTTGTTTGATGGATCTCTAGCGACCTAACTAGATGAATCACTAACGATCCATGTAGATTGGGCCCCACCACCTGAGATTTTTAGGGTAGGTCCCAAACACCCTCCAGAGTGTACCTACAAAGTTTCGTCTGATTTCGTTAAGTTTTGAGTGAGTTATGGATTATTCTTCTGGACCAGATGACCCATGAAGACGGATGATCAATCAAACACCAAACGACTTGATATTTGGACAAGGCATTCAAATAGATGAAAAGAAGGCAACCCAAAAGGGTAGACTCAAAAATAGTCCAAGGGCATGGATCGCTAGCGATCCATCATGTTAGCTCGGGCCGCCTTGAGGTTTTTTGGACTTCTTCCTAGCACTGGGTAGAGGCTTCTGACAAGTCTACTTTGGCCCAACTCCTTTCATACCCCTATAAATACAATCCTACCTGCAACTAGAGATGGATCTTTTCTAGGGGAGAGAGCCACCATTACTCTACTGGAATTCCTTCACTTCTTCAACTTTCTCCTCCCTCACAACAATCATCAGGGGGGTTACTATGATTCTCTAGTCAACCCTTGTACTTATGACTTATTCTAACTCATTGTAACTTAGATCTAAGGACTAACTAGTTGATATCTAGAGAGATTCAACTAGTATAATCATAATAAAGATTGATTAAAGTGGGCGTGGGCTAGAATCAGCCGAACCACTATAAAAATTCTATGTCACTTTTCTTACATTTTCTTTTTATTTGTTGTTTATTTAAGATTCGTGCTGCTGATTATCTGCATTGGTGCTTTCACACTCGATCTAGGGTGTTGATCCATATTTTTGGTTAACATTTTGTGCTTCAACTGAGAACCTTGAACGAGATTTGAAGAATTGAAGTTTGAATCTAAGATTTAGAGAAGATGAGTAGGCCTAATATTAGATCTAGAGTTGTACCAAGTCAACCAGAGCCTGGGGGCAGTCAGGAGGTGTCCTCAAATTCTCATCAACCAAACAATGTGATTAAAGAGGAGATGGAAAGGATGATGAAAGAGATGCAGAATGGAATCTTAGCTAAACAATAGGAGGTGATGGATGGCTTCTTCCAAGTATGGAGTGGCAAAGGATGGCTAGATTTTCAAGGAATAGGAATCAAACTCCAAGGAACAACGCATGAGCTACCGGAGTTAGATTGTAACAAGATGGAGTCTTGCCCCCATGCCCAGAGCAACCGATACTTTGGGGCAACGCTGAAGTCAACATGGGAATCAATCTCAATGCCGGAGTGACTTTCGAAACACCAGGAACTGGTGGTACGGGAGCTAATCCAAACACTAGGATGCAACCGACGGAAGAATATGTACCAAAACTTCCTCGAAGGAACGCATGTCTGAAGGAAGCTAGAGTTATGAATCAGAACACATGCATGCGGCCGGAAGAGTGCATCCCAGGATACCTCCACCGAAACAGGGGCAAGTATTGCTTTAGGATGGAGATCTTCATTGGACGATGAGAAGCGAATTACTAAGTTGATACGAAGGTTCATTAGAATAGGACCCGCAGATCAGGGTTTGGAAGACGTGAACAGGAATCCTTTTACTGCTAATATCTGAAATGCGAAATCTTCCATATTTCAAGCTTCCGATGTTGGAAATGTATGATGGAAATATAAATTCGACGATTCATATGATGAGATACATCCAACATATGGAGGTGTTAGGTGCTTCTAAAGAGGTAATGGGGAGGTACTTCCCATTTACTTTACGGATTTGGCTACAATGTGGTTCAAACAATTGGAAAATGGGTCCATAAGCACATGGACCAACTTGGTGAGCAAGTTTTTAAGGCAGTTCAAAGTTCATGTCTCACAACCGAGGAATGTACTTACGCTTTTAAACGTAAAAAAGGCATGGAGAGTCCATAAGAAGTTATTTAACAAGATTCAATATGGTGGCAGCTGCGATCAACAAGCCAGATCCATCATTTATCTTAATGACAGCAATATCTAGAGTCGTGAGTAAGACTAATTTCAAAGTTGCACTGAAAAGGGATCCACAGATGGATCTTGCGGAATCCTACTATGAAGCTGAGAGATATTTGCGTCAGGAAGCAGCTGAAGCTGAGGATGAAGATATGGATTTTGAAATAAATGCCATAGAGGATAGAGGACCGTCTGGATCTAGAATTGGAAAAGACAAAAGAAAATGGAAAACTGATGACGAATTCTAGGAGCCGAAACGACAAAGGAGCTGAGATTCTCTTTATACACTGACCTGACTGAAATCCCAAAGAGGATACGCTTGGATACTAGGGGGCAGAATCTCTATAGGAGGCCACCTAGGAGGGAGCCCACTGATCGAGAGAAAATATCTGGAAAGTTTTGCATCTTCCATGAGCTGAAATGGCATGAAACGAATGAGTTCCAACTCCTTCACGATCTGATAGAAGAACTGGTTCAAAACAACCAGCTACCACAGTACGTGAGGAGTGGAACTGCGGTAGGATTGCAAGAACAACCACTATTCATGGCAAATGCATCAAAAAACGCCTAGGGATTTAAGCCAAGACAAATTATCCCATGATCATGATAGATGGGTGTCGGATCCGGCTCCCATGCTTTTTTTGTTTCTTTTTCCGCACTTTTCTTTTGGTATTTAGACAATTATAACCTTAGGCCGCTTACAAGTGTACGAGATCCTGAACGGTCTCTAGGCACGCTTTAAGTTAGATGCCTGAGATGACTATTTAGGACAATAATAACCTCAGACCACTTACACGTGTATGAGACCCAGATTGATCTCTAGGCACGCTCCGAGTCAGATCTCCGAGGTGAACATTTAGGATTTCTGCTTGTTTTGATTCATTCTTATTTGTTTTCTGCTCGTTTGTTTTGATTTGAATATTGAAAAATCCACATTGATTGTGATGATTAATATTGATCGCATTAGAGTCTCGCCACGGGACCGGAGTGTAGGGTGCAATTTGCTTTGTCGGAGAGCGAGTGGATGGACTTGTATGATATTGATCGCCTTAGAGTCCCAAGCAAAGAGATGGGATCAGAGTGCAAGAAGTAAGTCCCCTCACTGGAGAGTAAGCGGATGGTCTTACTTAATCCCCCTTAACATAACAAACAAACGATTCGGAGAGATCATCTCCCCTTAACTTAAAATATTAAACGACCAAGAGAGATCACGCATTAAACTAAACATTAAACAATCCCAAGAGATTGCGCATTAAACTTAAACGATTCGGAGAGATCTAGCCTTAAAACAAATTTGATTTAATAAAATGATTTTGATTGCCTTATAAATAGAATAAAATTGATAAATCCTGGATGAACACTAGATGATTTCAATATATGATGTGATTCTGATATATGATGTGATTTTGATATATAATGTTATTTTGATATATGATATGACAACTCTCATTGAGAAGCAAAATTGATAGTGATGTAAATCCCGAATGAAAATGGGACAATTAGAGATATGTGATGTAATTGTAGATATGTGATGTAATTGTAGATATTTGATGTAATTGGAAATATGTGATGTAATTGGAAACATATAATTTAATTAGAGATATGCGATGTAATAACTCCGAGTGACATCAGAATTATTGTGATGTATAGATTACACTTAGGCAGATTGGCAAGAGAATCCAAAGGAACTGGACGATTCACCAAGGCTAAAGCAGATGGAAAGCTCAATTATCCAAGATAGGAACTTATTCTTAAGCAAATCACACCTTTCATTCAAAAGGCGTACTTTGGGGAGGAAAGCGTTACTGGGTTTTTAACCCATCGAAATTCAATAGGAGTTGGAACATTTAGACTATTCCAGAATAATTTGAGACTTAAGCAAAACTACCAAGCAAACATGTCAATAGCACTCGAGGAAAATCAGCCAATAAAATACTAAGTAGACAAATCGCTAGGGATCCATCACCCGTGGATCGCTAGCGGTCCATATGGAAGCATCATAAGTCGCCCAAACCTCTTGCATCATGATTCATTACCATTTATAAGCATGCTTGCCAAGTTTCATAGCATGCCAAACAATCTAGCTCGAGAAGTGAAGACTCATCCGAATCAAGCTGTTCGACCAAAATCAGTTAACTTAAAATGGACCAAGAGAACTAATATGGAGTCGGATTGACTTGAAATTTTTGGAGAACACTTAAAAGACAAAGGCTCAAAGAAAAAATAGGATCATTTGGAGGTTGTTTGATGGATCGCTAGCGACCTAACTAGATGGATTACTAATGATCCAAGTAGATTGGGCCCACCACCTTAAATTTTTAGGGCAGGTCTCAAACACCCTCTAGAGTGTCCTTGTAAATTTTCGTCTCATTTGTTTAGTTTTGAGCGAGTTATGGAAGATTCTTCTAGAGTAGATGACCGATGAAGACGGATGATCAAATAAACACTAAACGACTTGATATTTGGACAAGATATTCAAATGGATGAAAAGAAGGCAACCCAAAAGGGTAGACTCAAAAATAGTCTAAGGGCAAGGATCGCTAATGATCCATCACGTTAGCTCAGGTCACCTTGAGTTTTTCCAGACTTCTTCCTAGTACTGGGTAGAGGCTTCTAACAAGTTGGGTTCGGCCCAACTGCTTTCCTAACCCTATAAATACAATCCCACTTACAACTAGAGGTAGATCTTTTCTAGGGGAGAGAGCTGTAACATCCCCCACTTGGAGGCCCAAAACTAACGGCTATGGATGCTACAGTCATCCATAGTTATTAATCCTCGGCGACCAAATACGATAATGTTAGATACGTTGATATAATAGAAACACATGGATATGGAAAAAACTTAAAAATCAACAAACCACTTTATCATTCCATTTCAAAGAATCTTAAATTCTTTACATAATCCCATAATCATTAACTACGTTAAAAGTAAATATAATTATTACAACATACGCCAAGAGCGACGTATAAAGATGCCCTCTTGGATGATCAGAGTATATAACTAGGCAATTAAACAACTTAGCATTTACAACAAAACATAGCGAAATCAAAATAGAAAAGAACTCTAAATAGCTATCATGCCTCATGCACGTCTACGGAAGCTTATTCGTTTAAAGAGATACTTGAAAATCTCAACTCTCAAACTACTCAAAATCAATTGAGCACCCGAGAGTTTAAGGGGAAAACAAAAACTTTTGAGTCAGACATAAAGCCTGGTATGAATAATAATCTATCATCTTAAACCATTTAGATATCTAGTGAGACCATGCTGCTTAGCGGAATGGGTTTTCCCCTCACTAGTATCCTAATCAAAACTTTATAAAAACCATATACTGTGCTCCTGCATCCACAATGGTTAAAACATAACAAGTCAAAATATTATGATGATACGCAAACAAGTAAATCAATTCTGGATTACCCATCCCCATTCATTTTTGACTATCTGTCTCATTTATAGTTTCTAGGGACACTATTAACCTATTAGTTTTCATGGGCTGACTAATAACCTGTTTAAAGCTTATGGACTCCCTGTCAAGTTTCATAGTTTTCATGGGATCACTAAGAACATATTGGCCCCTGCCAGTAACTTCATCATTCATGGGTCCTCCCTGGACCTATTGGTATTTCCAATAACTTCCTTCTTAACCTAGTTTTCATAGGTTGACTAGAAACCTATTGACATCTGTCAATAACTTAATCTAGATATAGTTTTCATGGGTTCACTAAAAACCTATTGGCCCCTGCCAATAACTCTTTCTAATTATAGTTTTCATGGGTTTACTATGAACATATTGGCCCCTACAGATAACTTATTCTAAGCATAGTTTTCATGGGTTTATTATGAACCTGTCTGTCTGACAACTTCTTTAACTAGTATTTAGGCATTCTATATTATGGTCTACCTGACCTCCTAGATACAATTCTACTCATTCAGGAGTTAACTCAATTTATATTCACTACTGAGTCAACCTAGCTGGTTATTCTGCCCATTTTCCCCAAATTACAGTTATGGGTCCATATTAAAGTGAATATGTATACTAGAAGAAGCAAACATAATAACATAATAATACCAACCCCTGTGGTTTAATATCCTTGAAATCAATTTCAAGTAAAACATGGTTAATACCTTTAACCTATTATTTTATCAAGGAAAGCTTCTTCAAAACTCCAATTTAAAAGCATTTAAAAGCTCTTTTATAGTGCCATGGGTTTTACCTTTAAAAATTGAGATTGGGTTCTTTGTTTTGAAAACTAAGGCTTTCGAAACCTTTAATCTTCACTTTCGAAACCATTAGAAAACTTCCTTTCAAAAGCATTCAAATCTTCTTTTTAAAACTCTAGGCACCTTCCTTTCAAAACACTTTAAAACCTTTCTTTCGAAAACTTTCGAATGTATTAAAGTATTACCATTCAATTATAGAAGCATATCTTCGATACCATTTGAAAGTACCCATTTCGAAACCGTTGGGTTTAATTTGAAACATATCTGATGGCTATGTGAATAAAGCGAAAGTACCCCTTCCGAAACCATTAAAAGAGTTTGGGGAAAAATAGACGGCTTTGACACCATCCTTTCGAAATCTCAAACTATTTAAATAAAACATTTGAAGGATAGCTTCAAAACCCTTTCGAAGCCATTTCCTTCAAAACCCTTGAATCCTTTTGAAAGCTTTTAGGAAGTGGCTTAGTACAGGTTTAAAACAAAAGCTACCTTTCGAATTAGTTGATGACTTCAATCCATTCGAAAGGCATAGGAATGATAGAAGGGTTTTGACTTCGTTGAACCCACCCTTTTCGAAAGCATTGGTTTTAAAACTAAGTAATTACTTTGGAAGCTACAATTTAAACAAGATGCGGTAACCCCTTTCGAAAGCAATTTAAAATGACCCCTTCGAAAGCATATGTTTCGACTCCTTTGAAAGCATTTAGTAAAATAGGCAAGCACATTTCTTTAGGAAATTAAAGAAAGATTTCGACCCCATCGAAAGCTAAGTTACGACACCATGACTTCCACCCTTCTCCAATCCACTACGTACGAACATTGTGATACCTTGTATATTGGCTTCGGCTTAGTTGGTTTCGACCTAGTAGGTTTCAACTTGGTTAAAGGCGGAAGCATAGGGTCGAAAGGTGGCTTCTAAAAGAGGCGGAACCCACTTTTCTAAGTAGAGGCTGATTTAATGCCATTTAACGTAATTACTTTATAACTAACCTGCCTATTTGTAAACATTTAATTGGTTGCCATAAACTTTTGAAATTCTTTACCAAAATAACAGCTGCATAATTTCAATCTAAACAAAGATTAATTTTCACAATTAAGCCCTTCCATATAAAAACAATTAATATAATTAAATGCTTCACCTAAAATAATTTATTTTCCATAGTAATTTACATAGGAAAAATCCTCAAAAATTATAGAAATTTACTTTCAATATGTTATCTGACATATAAAATTTCAAACCCTAATTCTTCATAAAATAACCGAAATTAATTTCTAAACCCAACTATCCATATTTTCCATTGAAAATTCATAATAAATTTTCCTTGGAAAATTATAAAAATTAAAATCCATATCCAAAGTCATGTTTTACATAAGACATAATTTCCTCACAGCATTCGAAATTCATCATAATCGGTTTTACCCTTAAAACCATACAAAACTATATTCAAACGATCTTTTTTAAATCAAATATGTTATAAAATGCATGCATATCATCATCAAAATCATCATTATAATGGATCTAATCTTAAACCCGAAAATCAAATGATTATAAAAACAAAATAAGATGATTTAGATTATTATTCACCTTGATTATGATAAGGAATTTGAGATTTTATTGAGATTAATCTTCCTTGCTTTAATTCCTTAGCTTTAGATTGATTTTCCCCTTTTTCTTTCTCTAGTAATGGCTGGCTTTGCTTTCCTTTTGATTTATGTTTTTGTGAAATGAAAAATGAATGTGAATGGGAATGAAACATAAATATAAGGGTAATGGAAATGTAGTGCGGCAATTCCCCTAATACCCATGCGTTAATTAATTAACCATTTATAAGCCCATTTATTTAGTTAACCACGACCCTTGATTTATTTTCAAATCTCAATCCCCTTATCACTCTAATATTTATATTATTCTATTTAATTTATCTAATTAAATCTTCTGATAATGTTATTAAAATTAGGGGTGTTACAGGCTCCTCCCTTAAAGAATTTCGACCTCGAAATTCAGTAAGGACAAAATACTAAACATAGCAATCATTTGTAACAACTCCTAACAACCATACTAGCCTACCTGACTAACAACTATCTATATAAGTCTAATATAAACATACTCTCAAAGTATATCAGGATAAGTATCTCTAATCCTATCTTTTGTCTCCCAAGTACAGTCCTTCTCGTTGTCGCTCCACTGAACTTTCACCAACTTGACTGTCTTGTTTCTCAATCTTTTCTCATCTCTCACTACAACCCAAACTGGTTGTCTAACAAAAGTCAAATTAGGCAATACTATCAAATCTTCCAACCCTGTCGGAGGAATAGTAGTCTCTGGATCATGCACGTACTTGCGAAGATGAGACACATGAAACACATTATGGACACCTTCCATATTGCTCGGTAACTCTACCTTGTATGTGAGTTTTTGGATCCTCTCTATAACCTGGAACGGACCAACATATCTCGGTGCCTGTATCTTTGACTTTCCAAATCGTACCACACCCTACATTAGTGATACCTTAATGAAAGCTTTATCTCCAAATGAGAATTTTAGGTCTTTACGCCTTTTATCTGCGTAACTCTTCGGTCTAGACCAAGCTTCCTTCATCCTTTTCCGAATCAACTCAATCTTCTCTGTCGCGTCTCTAACCATATACCTAAAACTAATTTGTTTCCAGTCTCCAACCAACATGCTGGTGATTTTCATGGCCTTCCATACAAAGCTTCAAAAGGCGTCATTCCTATACTAGTCTGGTAACATTATTATAGGAAAACTCAACCATATGTAGGCGATCTTCCCAAGATCCACCAAAGTCCAATACACAAGTTCTCAATAAATCCTCGAGTACCTTATTGACTCTCTCTGTCCGCCCATCCGTCTAAGGGTGATATGCTGTACTCATCTTAAGCTTGGTACCTAATACATCCTGTAGACTCTTGCAGAATTCTCTAGTAAACAAAGCATCTCTGTCACTGACTATACTACTAGGAATCTCGTGTAGTCTAACTATGTTCTTCATGAACAACTTAGCTAAAACAGGTGCCGTCCTGGTTGACTTAACTGGAATGAAATGGGCACTCTCGGTCAACCTGTCCACTAGGACCCATGTACTTTCATTTCCCCTATTTGACCTTGGCAACCCGTCTGTAAAATCGATGGATATCGAATCCCATTTCCAAACTGGAATCTCTAAAGGTTGAAGTAATCCACTTGGCTTCTAATGTTCAGTCTTCCCTTGTTGACAGTTTGCATACTGCCTAACCCACAAGCCAACATCCCTCTTCATACCTTCCCAATATAAGCTCCTCTTCATATCTTGATACATCTTGGTCCCTCCAGGATGAATCATAAACTTGGGCCAATGACATTCCTCATGAACTTCTTTCCTTAAGTCCTCCGCATTCGGAACACACAACCGTCCCTTCTTTGTCAACCATCCGCTCTGGTCAAGATTATCATCCTTTAGATCATCGATCTTTGAACCCACCTCAAGCCTTCTAATCCTCTCAGCTAATAATGGATCCCCTTCTGCTTAGAAGCAATCATTTCGATCAACACTGGTCGAACTTCCAAACAGAACAACATGGCGGTGCTCTGACAAGAACTAGCAGTCGATCTTAACTACACACTATAAGTAGTCAAAGCTTCTAAATCTTTTTATTCTGCCAACATAGCTAACACCACATTTTAATGTCTTTTGCTAAGAGCATCCACTACCTTATTTCCTTCCCAGGAGTGTACTCTATACTAAAATCAGAAGCAGCTAAAAACTTCATCCATCTCTGCTGTCTCATATTCAGCTCTTTCTGAGAAAATAAATACCTTAAGGACTTATGATCCGTGTATAGCTCAAATCTTTCCCCTAAGAGATAATGTCTCTAAATTTTCAATGCAAAGATCACCGCAGCCAAGTCCAAATCATGAGTATGATATCTCACTTCATGCGGTCTAAGCTATCGTGAAGCGTAGGTAATTACTTTACCATTTTACATCAATACAGCTCCTAATCCAGTTCCGCATGCATCAGTATACACCACCAACCCTTGGTTTCCGTCTAGAACTATAAAAACAGGTGCGTTGGTCAACAAATGCTTTAACTTAAGGAATGCTTCCTCATATTTGTCAGACCAGACAAACTTCACATCATTCCTAGTTAACTTTGTTAAAGGTGTTGCTATCCGCGGAGAAATCCTTGATGAATCTCCAGTAGTAGCCAGCCAGTCCAAGAAAACTTCTAATCTCAGTCACCGTCTCTAGTCTCTTCCAATTATTAACAGCTTCAATCTTATCTGGATCGACTGACAACCCATTCTCTAAAACCACGTGACCAAGAAACTTAACATCTTTCTTCCAAAAATGACACTTGGAAAACTTCGCCTTTAGCTGATGTTGCCTCAGTGTCTCAAGCACTGCTCTAAGATGATCCTCGTGCTCTATTTCATCCTTAAAGTATACTAAAATGTCATCTACAAACACTAACACAAACTATCCAAGTACTCTCCAAAAACTCCGTTCATCAAATCCACGAAGAAAGTAGGTGCATTCGTTAACCCGAATGGCAATACTAACCACTCATACGAACCATACCTAGTTCAAAATCCAGTCTAACCCATGTTCTACTTAACATTTATTTCAAAAACGAAAAGTCCCTTTATCAAAAATCTTTAGACCAAAAACTTTTTGGGTCAATGAATTTTAAACTAAGAATTTCAAGAATGCAATATCCTTTTAAGTTAGAACTTTTTAACTCGATTACTTTTTAAATTATGAAATTCCAAATTTTCTTTCTCTTGCATAATAACAACTTCCAAATTTATAAAGTGAGAAAAATCATTGGGTCCAATATACGCCCTATTTTACATTTATTTCAAAAAACAAAGAATCCAGAAATTAAAAACTGTTTAACTCAACTAATTTTAAACTAAAAATTTCAAAAATGAAAAACCCTCTTTTTCAATGCTTCAAATCATTAGATTTACAATTTTCTTTTTTTTCATAAGTTTATGCACCATTTTGTTTTTGAAATGTTCTACCACTTTTGAAATTACACCCTTTTTCCAAACTTTTCACAACCATATTTCCAAACCCGACTAAAATCACTTTCTTTCAGAAAATTTCAACTTATGAAAATAAGATCTTCATTTAATAATATTTTGAAAACCCTTTCATAATATTTAAAGAAAATTCCAAATATCTTTTTATCAAATTCTTTCTCATGGGGTTGGGATTTAGAAATTGACTCTAATTGTTCCTTCTTTTGAACTTTTCTACTCAACCTTTAAAAATAAGATTAGCTTCTTGTGGTGATTAATGTATACCTTATGGAAGTGTAATGACCCTAATTTTGACTAACATTATTTAGAACATTTAATTAGACAAATTAGATAAAATAATATAAATGGCAAAAAGGATTGAGATTTGAGTAACTAAGAGGTCAAGCCTAATTGATAAATTAATAAGAGTAAATCTGGTGTAATAGGAAGAAGTAGATTATGACAAGGGTAATCTGGGAGAAGAACGGATTCCTAAACATAAACCCTCATTCTCTCATTTCCTCCCACACTTCATTCATAGAAAATGAAAAAAATAAGAGAAGTAAGGGTTGGCCATTAATAAACATTCAAGGGAGAAAAACCTAGAGAATTAAGGAAAAGCTTAGGGGAAATTAAATCAAGTTCAAATCTCAACTTTCTTAATCAATACAAGGTGAATAATGTATATACATCTCATGTTTTGACTTGTGCTTCAGTTTTAATTGGAAATCCGAATTTAATATTACTATTATGCCATGTTTTAGAAGTTTGAATGATTGTATGCTTGTTGGTGATTTTCTAAAATTTATATATGAAATTTAGTGATATGTTTGAGTTGGAAAACCTATCACATGATACCCAAATGAGTTGCAATTTTGATATGATGTTAGAAATATCATTTTAGAAGTAGATTTTTAATTTCATAATTTTCCAAGTAAGTATGGATTTTATATGATTTTTCTCAGTGGAGAAATTGGTGGATTTTAGGTTTAATTATTTAAAATAATTAGATAAAGGTTTTGGCCCTGAAATTTTTATATGTCGAAGAATATGATTAAATTGATTTATTTTGATTTTTGGGGAGTTTTTGTAAGTGTTTTCATATGATAAATAAATTATTTAAGCAAGAAGGGCTTAATTGTTTTATTGAGAAATTAAGATAGGGGGTTAATTTGCAAAATGTTTTAAAACTTCAAATCCTAATGGGCGGCAGTTTTTTGATAAAGAAAATTTTAAAGATTTGTTGAACCAATAAGATTTTGACAAATTATAGAGGTTTGGTGAAAATGAAACACTTTTTATAGTAATATTTCATTTTTTAAGTTAATTACCATTCTACCATGTCAACATCGGCCTTGTTGAGCCACATCTCACCACACTTCACCGTTGTCGATGTGGAACAAACCAATATGCATGATGTCATTGAATTTGGCATGAAGCGGATTAGGTTGGAAGCTCGTCGAGGTTATAATAACAAAGCCGAAAAGGTGGTCGTCGATGGGGTCATGTCGATGCGCATAATGCCGCGTTTTATACTAAGAAGCATACATGTTGCATATACTACTTCGAGCCTTTTTCCTCGTCGACCCAATGGTCATCGAGCTTAATGCTTTTAATGGTCATCGAGCCGTACGCTTTAAATTGTCATCAAGCCTATGCCTCTTTTAACTTGTCGTCGAGTTTACCTATGCCACTTTTAATATTGTTATCGAGCTTTGTCAATGCCTTTAACTAGTTTTCACTCCTAACCCATGTTTTTATAGAATAATCTATATTTTATACCCTCGATGAGGCATTAATTCCAATGTTTTGAGAGTCGTCGAAGTTCAATTTTTTTAGTTTAATACTGTGATTTATAAAGTAATAACTTCGACATCATCTCCATATATTTTCCAATAAAAGACTTCGACGTGATTTTGAGTAGGCAAAGATTTTTAATGGCGACAACATCGCCGAGTTTTATAGTTGTAAAGATTTTACATAGTTTGGGCCTTGTAGCCTAAGTTTTGAGAGGGTCGAAGACCCAAATGATTTCAAGTTTCATCAACAGTGTTTTGTAAAGCATATTTCATGGCATAAGTATTTTGAGTAAAGTAAAAGACCAATATTTTCCTTGTTTTATAAATGATTTCGAGGGATTAAATCATTTACAAAGATTTTTTTCAAGGAAATAAGGATAGAGCAATTAAATTAGGATTTTATGAAAAGAATGACCAGAGATTAGAAAACCAGATGGGATGGGTGTAGGGTCGTACCTTATACTTTAACTAGCAGGCTATATAAGTCCAAGATTCCATTGTGTGGAGCTTTATCATGGGTAAGACTAAAAGAATGTTAATATAGAAATGAATACAGATAGTAGAGATAGATTATTGGTGAGCCCGCAAAACCATTAGGATCAGTTGATCCTAGAAGTAGTAAGCTACGAACAGACCATCCAGGTTTCTCTAACACCAAGTTAAAACATTTATTATGTCCGGTAGGCCCGAGTCATCCATAGGTTTATAGTCATCCTGATAAAAATATGATGTTGGAACAAATAGTCCACTGATTATCTATACATTTTGCATACATATTATGAAATATTATAACTAGTTTGGTTATAGAATTTTGATTGCAAAATATATCCTTTTAAAGGATATTAGTGAAGGAAAACCTATTCTGCTAGGTGGCGTAGTCTCACTTAATATCAGTAAATCGAGATGTCATATTATTATTCACACCAGGCTTTATGTTTGACTCGAAGTTTATGTTTTCCCCTTAAACTCTTAAATGCTCAAAATTTAATTCGAGTAGGTTGAGAGTTAAGGTTTTCGGGTTTAGTAGGTTTTGGCAAAGAAAGCATTTGAAGATGTGTAAGTGGCAGATCTAGCTATGTAGGAGATTATCTATTTATCTATTCCGCTATGATTGAATGTTGTACATAATGGCAAATGTTATGACTATCTATTTAGTAACTCTGATCATCCAAGTGGGCATGTTCATATGTCGCTCTTAGCGTATTTTGTAATAATTATATTTATTTGAACCTGGGCAATGTTATGTGATTATGTACTGAATATGAAACTTTGAAATGTAATAAGAAAAGTTGATTTGAAATTGTGTTAGAAATATTTCATATTCTTGTGCTTATGATATTATGGATACCATTAACGTTACCGCATTTTTTCACTAGAAATTAATACTATAGATGACTGCAGCATATATAGCGGTTAGTTTTGGGCCTCAAAATAGAGGATGTTACAACTTGGTATCAGAGCATAGATTTATGTAAAATTAAAAGAATTTTGAACTTAAAAAGAGGTTTTAAAATATAATCCAAATGAATCAAATAATAAGACTGAGGCATGGGATAACGCATAGTAACGTACTTATATGTGTAATACATAATTACACACTTTATCTCTATTCTCCCAACTCTCTTAGATCGTTCTTCTGTGTCTTACCGAGGTTCAAATGCAAATTTAAATAGAAAGTAAGATATGGGGACAGGAAATAGAAGAGTGAATCTCGATGGAGGAAGCACCACAACAAATAGAAACGCCAGACCTAATACTAGAAAGAATCTGGGTCTGGCACATGCTGCTAATGTAGGTGCTGGAACACCACAGTTGGATATGGGATCTATGTATCAGTTCTTCGTCAACATGATGCAACGAGAGCTGCTGCTAGATTAGTAGGTGGAAATGTTGGAGGAGTGAATCTGGAAGCTCCTGTTGTTAACAACTATGCTGTGCTGCGTAGAGACTATGCAAGGCTTGGAGGAAAACCATTTATTAGAACTGAAGATGCAATTGAAGCAGGAAATTAGTTGCTTCATTGCGAGAGGATTTTCGTTGAACTTGAATTAAATGATAAGCAAAAGAGAAGACTAGCATCCAGGCAACTTCAAGGAGCTACGTTGTACCGGTGGAATAGTGTTACTATTGGAGTGCCGGAGGAAACCCTGACTTGAGCAGAATTTAGGAGAAGGTTTGGAGAGAGGTTTATATTGAAAATCGCTAAGTTAACTATGTTGAGAAAGTTTGCTAAGTTGGTGCAGGGAGATATTACGGTGCTGGAGTATGCTACAAAATTTGAGGAATTGTCCCAGTATGCGTATGCTACCGTGGATGCAGTAATTAAGAGGAATGAGAAGTTCATTTGTGGATTAAGACCTGAGCTTCCTAGGGCAAAATTACTACATCTTAGAGATCCATGTGATGTAATTGTAATGGCTTTAAGAAATGAAGAGATGCTTGCTTTCTTTGGTAGTAACAAAGCAGTAGAGGCTCAAGGTGGGCAGAATCAGAAGAGGAAGTTTTTCCACAAGAAGGAAGCTCAGAAGAGTGGAGCTGCCAAGAAAGGAAAATCTGAGATTATCTGCTACAAGTGTGATAAGAAGGGACATTTTTCTCATGAGTGCTAATCTGGCAAAGGAAAGAAATTTACTGATAAGAAAGGAGTGAAATGCTTTAACTAGATAGGGCACTACAAGAATCATTGTCTAGAGCCAGTCAGAGCAGACAAGGGAAATTTTTTGCATTGCAACCAGCTACCTCGAGACCAATAGCTAAGGAGAAAGGAAAAGCTGTGATGAGAGGTACACTTTTGATTTATGGTATACCTATTAGTATTCTATTTGATATTGGAGCATCACATTCTTTCATATCTCATTGTTTGGTAGATAAGCTTAACTAAGAACCCTCATACCTAGTTACTTCCTTAAAGGTTGCAAATCCGACAGGAGGTATGCAACTCTTGGGATGAGATGTGACCAGTTAGAGTTTGAATTGTTAGGTCATATATTTGCTTGTAGTTTGAATGTGTATGATTTCGTAGGCTTCGGAATTATTTTGGGTATGGATTGGTTAACTATGATGCTAGGATATTTTGCCATGATAGGAAAATATTACTAAGACATCCTAGTAGTAGTTATTGAATTATATATTGTATAGAAAACCTGAGTTTTTTATGTTTGTGCTTTGTTGGGTGTAATGGAGGAGGAAGATGGGTTGAATCGAGTTCTCGTTGTTAGAGAATTCACAGACGTCTTTGAATCGGTGACAGGATTAGCATCAAAATGAGCTATTAGGTTTCAGATAGGTCTTGTATCAAGAGTTGAACCTGTTTGTAGACTGCCAATAGGATGACACCTACCGAGATAAAGGAGTTAAAGTTGCAACTGGTGGATTTAGAAGGGAAGAGTTTTATTAGACCAAGCAATTTGCCATGGGGAGCAGCCTCAGTGTTTGTTAAGAAACCAGATGGATCATCAAGGTTGTGTATCGATTATCGTAAGTTAAATGAGAAGACGATAAAGAATCAATATCCATTACCAAGGATTGACGATTTTTTCGATCAGTTGAGTGGAGCCGAAGTATTCTCTCAGTTGGTTTTGGTAACATGGTTCCATAAGCTAAGAGTAGTAGAGGATAGTATTCCCTTGACGACATTTAGGATAAGGTATGGATCGTACGAATGACTAGAATGCCATTCGTATTGACTAATGTGCCAACCTTCTTCGTATACTTAATTAGTCGTATCTTTCGAGAGCATTTGGATAGATTCGTGTTGGTGTTCATAGAAGACATATTGATATATTCGAAGGACGAAAGAGATCATAAAGTTCATCTTAGGA
The DNA here is from genome assembly GCA_030737815.1 of Allium fistulosum. Classification (NCBI taxonomy): domain Eukaryota; kingdom Viridiplantae; phylum Streptophyta; class Magnoliopsida; order Asparagales; family Amaryllidaceae; genus Allium; species Allium fistulosum. The sequence goes on from CM060906.1 coordinate 930,468,587, forward strand.
TAGTGCATGAAACATTGTGATAGCATTAGTTAAAAGCAAAGTTTCAAAGTGTCATTTTTGGAAGAAGGAGATAAAGTTTCCTAGTCATGTAGTCTTAGAAAAAGGGTTGTCAGTAGATCCAACTAAGATGGAGGTAGTTAATAATTGGAAGAGACCCGAGACAGCGACCGAGACAAAGATTTTTCGTGGACTAGCTGCCTATTACCGGAGGTTCATCAAGGATTTCTCATGGATAGCAGCACTGATGACTAAGATGACAAGGAAAGAAGTAAAGTATGTTTGGAACGATACATGTGAGGACGCATTCTAGAAGCTGAAACATTTATTGACCAATGCGACGGTGTTAGTTATTCCATATGGGAATTAAGATTTAGTGGTGTATACAGATGCTTTCGGAATAGGACTGGAGCTGTGTTAATGTAAACAAATTAGTGATTGGCTATGCTTCTCGGCAGCTTGAATGACATGAGGTTAGATACTTGACGCAAGATTTAGAGTTAGCTATAGTGATTTTTGTCTTAGAGGTGTAGAGACGTTATCTGCTAGGAGAGCGATTTGAGTTTTTCATGGATCATAATTCATTAAGATATTTATTCTCTCAGAAGGAGTTGGATATGAGACAGCAGAGATGGCAAGAGTTTTTAGCCGCTTATGATTTTGGAATTAAGTATACACTGGGGAAAGGAAACGGAGTAGCAGATGCGATCAGTAGAAGGCATCAGAATGCAGTGTTAGCAACGATAGCCAACTGGAAAGATTTAGAAGCATTGACTACATGTGGTGTGCAGTTAAGATCAACGGCAAGTTCAAGCCAAGAAATCACTATGTTGTCATGTTTAGAAGTTCGACCAGTAATGATCGAAAATATTGCTTCTAAGCAAAAAGTGATGATCCATCACTAGCTGAACGGATCATAAGGTTAAAGAGTGGAACTGAGATTGATGATTTAAAAGATTTTAGTCTTGACCAAAATCGATGGTTGAGAAAGAAAGAAAGGTTATGTGTTTCGAATACTGGAAACATAAGGAATGAAGTTTTTAAGGAGTGTCATCGATCAAAGTTTGGTATTCCTCTAGGAGGAACTAAGTTGTATCAAGAATACGAAAAGAAGTTTCTTCTGGGAAGGTATGAAGAGGGATGTAGGCTTATGGGTAAAGCAATGTTTGAACAGTCAGCAAGTGAAAGTCAAACATCAGAAGCCAAGTGGATTACTTCAGCCTTTGGATATTCCAGTTTGAAAGTGGGATTCTATATATATAGATTTCATAAATAGATTGCCAAGGTCAAATAGAGGAGATGAAAGCATCTGGGTTATAGTGATCAGATTGACTAAGAATGCACACTTTATACCCATTAAGTCGACTAGAACGGCGCCAGTTTTAGCTACGTTATTCATGAAGAATATAGTTAGACTGTATAGGATTCCTAGTAGTATAGTAAGTGATAGAGATTCCTTATTCACTAGTGAATTCTGGAATAATCTACAAGAAGTTTTAGGTACCAAGCTCAAGGTGAGTACCGCTTACCACCCACAGACCGATGGGCAAACAGAAAGAGTTAACAAGGTCTTAGAAGATTTGTTAAGAGATTGTGTGCAAGATTTTGGAGGATCATGGGAAGACCATCTACACTTAGTTGAGTTTTCATATAACAACAATTATCAGACTAGTATAGGGATGATACCTTTTGAATCTTTGTATGGAAGGCCATGCAAATCTCATGTATGTTGGTTATAGACTAAAGATATATTAGTTCTTGGTCCAGATTTAGTACGGGAAGCTGTAGAAAAGGAGTTAATTCGGGCTAGAATGAAGGATGCTCAGTCAAGGCAGAAAAGTTATACAGATAAGAGACGAAAAGACTTAGTGTTCTCAGTCGAAGATCATGTTTTCATCAAGGTATCACTGTAATAAGATTCAGGAAGTCGGGAAAATTAGCATCGAGGTTTGTTGGACCATTTCCTATTATAGAAAGGATCAGGAAACTCGCTTGTAGGATAGAGTTACCAAATAGTTTAGCAAGAGTCCACAATGTTTTCCATATTTCTCATCTAAGGAGGTGTGTTCGAGATCCAGAGACTACTATTACTCCGATTGAGTTAGAATGCTTAGTAATGAAACCAGACATGACTATAGTTAGACAACCAATTCATATAGTGGCTAAGGACAAAATGAAGATAAGCAATAAGACAGTCAGATTAGTAAAAGTGTAGTGGAGTGACGATGAGAGAGACTATACTCATGAAACAGAGAGACGGATTAGAGACACTTATCCTGACTTGTTTAATGGTGTGTTTTACCTTTATGTTTGATTGATGTATGTACCTTATTGTAACTTCGAGGACGAAATTCTTTAAGGAGGGGAGCCTGTAATGACCCTAATTTTGAACAGTATTATTTAGAACATTTAGTTAGACAAATTAGATAAAATAAAGTAAATGGCTTAGAGGATTGAGATTTGAGTAACTAAGAGGTCGAGCGTAGTTAATAAACTAATAAGAGTAATAATAGTGTAATAGGAAGTAGGAGATTGTGACAAGGGAAAAATGGGAAGAGAACACAAACCCTTAAAATAAACCCTCATTCTCTCATTTCCTCCCAAACTTCATTCATAGAAAACCAAAAAATAAGAGAAGTAAGGCCAGCCATTAACAAACATTCAAGGGAGAAAAAGCTAGAGAATTAAGGAAAAGTTTAGGGAAAATTAAACCAAGTTCAAATATTAACTTTCTTAATCAATACAAGGTAAATAATACATATACATCTCATGTTTTGAATTGTGTTTCAGTTTTAATAGGAAATCCAAATTTAATATTGCTATTGTGCCATGTTTTATAAATTTGAATGATTATTTGCTTGTTGGTGATTTTCTAGAATTTATATATGAAATTTAGTGATATGTTTGATTTGGAAAACTTATTATATGATACCCAAATGAGTTGCGATTTTGATATGATGTCGGAAATATCATTTTAGAAGTGGGTTTTTAATTTCATAATTTTCCAAGAAAGTATGGATTTATATGATTTTTCTAGGTGGAGAAAGTAGTGGATTTCGGGTTTAATTATTTATATTAAGTTTTTGGCCCTGAAATTTTTGTCTGTCGAAGAGTATGATTAAATTGATTTATTTTGATTTTTGGGGATTTTTCATAAGTGTTTTGATAAGATAAATAAATTATTTAAGGAAGAAGGGCTAAATTGATTTATTGAGAAATTAAGATGGGTGTTAATTTGCAAAATGTTTTAAAATTTCAAATCCTTAGAGGCGTTAATTTTCTGATATATAGAAAATTTTAAAGATTTGTGGAACCAATAATATTTTGACAAATCATGGAGGTTTGGTGAAAAGGAAACACTTTTTATAGTAATATTGCAGTTTTCAAGTTGGTTACCATTCTGCCATGTTGACATCGGTTAGGTCGAGCCTAATGCTTTAAATGGCCATCGAGCCTAACGCTTTAAATGGCCATTGAGCCTATGCCAATTTTAACTTGTTTTCGAGTTTACCCTATGCCGATTTTAATATTGTTATCGAGCTTTGTCAATGTTTTAACTAGTCTTAGCGCCTAAGCCATGTTTTTATAGTCATCGAGCTTAATCCATAATCTATATTTTATAACCTCGATGAGGCATTGATGCCAACGTTTTGAGAGTCGTCGAAGTTCAATTTTTATAGTTTAATACTGTGATTTATGAAGCAATAACTTCGACAGCATCCCCATATATTTTTAAATAAAAGACTTCGACATGCTTTTGAGTGGGAAATTTTTTTTAATGGTGATGACGTTGCCGAGTTTTATAGTCATAAAAGTTTTACATAGTTTTGGCCTTATAGCCTATGTTTTGAGAGGGTCGAAGACCCTAATGATTTCAAGTTTCATCAACAGTGTATTGTAAAGCATATATCATGGCAAAAATATTTTAAGTAAAGTAAAGGACCAGTGTTTTCCTTGTTTTATGAATGATTGCAAGGGATTAAATCATTTACAATGATTTTTTTTCAAAGAAATGTGGATAGGGTAGTTAACCTAGGATTTTACTAAAAGAATGACTTAGATATTAGAAAACCAAATTTGATAGGTATAGGGGCATGCCCTACACTTTAGCTAATAGGTCCTAGCGAATATAAGTCCAAGATTCCAATGTGCAGGGCTTTGTTATGGGTAAGACTAAAAGAATGTTACACACAAAAAGGAATACATGGAGTAGAGACAGGTTATTGGTGAGCCCGCAAAACCATTAGGATCAGTTGATCCTAGAAGTAGTAAGTTACGGACAGACCATCCAGTTTTCCTAACAACTAGTTAGAACATTTATTATGTCTAGTAGGCCCGAGTCAGCCATAGGTTTATAGTTAGCCTGATAAAACTAAATGTTGGGACAGATAGTCCATAGATTACCTATATTGTTTACATACATATTATGGAATATTATAACCAGTTTGGTTGTAGGATTTTGATTGCAAAAGATATGCTTTTAAAGGATATTAGTGAGGGAAAACCCATTCAACTAGACGGTGTGGTCTCATTAATATCGATAAATCGGGATGTCATATTATTATTCACACTGGACTTTATATCTGACTCAAAGATTATGTTTTCCCTTTAAGATCTCGGGTGCTCAAAATTTAATTTGAGTAGGTTGAGAGTTAAGGTTTTCAGGTTTAGTAGGTTTTGGTGAATAAAACATCCGAAGACGTGCAGGAGGTGGATCTAGCTATGTAGGAGATTATCTATTTATCTATTCCATTGTGATTGAATGTTGTATGTAATGGCAGATATTACAATTATCTGTTTAGTAACTCTAATCGTCCAATGGGGCATCTTCATATGTCTCTTTTGGTGTATTTTGTAATATTTATATTTATCTAAACCAAGGCAACGTTATAAGATTAGTATTGAATATGAAATGCTGATTTGAAATGTAATGAGAAAAGTTGTTTTGAAATTGTGTTTGAAATATTTCATTTTCTTGTACTTTTGATATTATGGATACCATTAACATTACCGCATTTTGTCACGGGAAATTAATGTTGTAGATGACTGCAACATCTATAGCGGCTAGTTTTGGACCTCAAAATGTGGGATGTTACAGGAAGCTTGTTTCACTCCTTCACATCTTTCTTTCGGATGCTAACAAATATATTACCTTATAATATTTAGTTACTAACTAACATGTCATTTGCTATTTCTATAAATGTCGATAATTGAAACACCTCACACCCCTTAATATACCAAAACGACACATTAAGAGGCATGGTGAGTTGTAGGTATAACTGAAACTAACAGAGACTAAGATTCACAAGACAAAAATGGATAAAAGCAGCGGAAACTTAAAATAATAACTTAATTAAAACAAGCTTCATAAATATGTCAAATACAAATACCAAATACATGTCTAAAAATCCAATATGTCTCATGAAACAAAAACTCATAGTCTTAAAAATCAGAGTACATAATATCCCTCATAATAAGCCGGTACATAGAAAGAACAAAAGCTGAAAATAAAAGAAATACATAGTAGAGAACTCCTCTTATAAAACCGCCAAGTAACTGCAGTCTACTGACTTCTCCCTTGATTACCTTTGGGGGGAAAAGGAAAAATAGAGGAGTGGGTCAGACTAAAAGTCTGGTGAATGATAGTAATACTAGAGTCTTTGTAATATCCCGGAAATTTTGACAATATCAATTTAATAATCTATTTAATAATTAAATTGATATGGATAATCTTTGATAATAAGATTTGAATTTAATTTAATAATCTGATTAAATTAGTATTAATTGATGATTTTATCTTTTAAAAGTTAATAAGATATTTCTATTTGAATATATATATTTATTTATATATATTGTAAATAGAAGCTTTGATAAATTGGGAATTTATATTTAATTTAATCTGGACTTTTCAAAGATATTTAAATAAGTAATTTTATAGTTTTAAAATACTTTAAGAAAATATTTTAATTGGTTTAAGATATTTTTAACTTAAGTTTTTAAATCAAATAAAGGCATTCAGATTTTAGAGTTTCAAAAGCTAAGGAATTCAAGTTCCCAGTTTCAAGATTTTCAAAATATAAGGCTCTGTCTCTGTTTTGCCTGGTGAGTAACTTACATTTTCTAAAAACTTAAGAATATGATATATGTTGGCATGTGATGATATTGGCTGGAATTGAAGTTCTAATTTGAATTTATTTGAATTGGTATGAATATGTGTATGAGCCTGTCTGTTTACATATAAAAGCCTATCCCCTGTTATTTATCAAGTGAGTAACTTTCTTGGCAAACTCAAGTAGGGATATTTGTTTGCATGTGAATTTTCTGGAATAAAGCATGTTAGTATGTATGTATTTTGATGAAATGTCTATGTATACTTGAGTATATTTATAGTGGGCATGCTTTATATCTCTGTTTCCTGATTTTAGTTTCCAAGCTACATGAATTACTCAAAATGAAATACGTCTTGATCCACTTACTGTTATGACCTAGTTTTCAAACAAAACTTGTTTGTTTGAATTATAGATTAAGCTTTAAAACTTACTTAAGTTAAAATAAATTTGTAATAGCTCTGGAAATTAAAAAGAACAGAACAAATTTAAAATAAGTGGAAATTCAAATATCTTAATTTAGAAATCCAGGACTATAAACTGAAATATTATTCAAAATCATAATTTTTAGAAGTAAAACCATAGTTTCTAGATTGGGTTTGAATGTGCATTTTGGGGTTGATCAGAAAATGTGTTTTGGGCATTTTCTGATGATCTACTTGCTTGGGAAGGATGGGGTTCTATTTGGTGGTAGCCCAGTGATCAGAAGCTAAGGGAAAAATGTCAGATAGATGTTCTAACCATTAGGGAGGCAGCGGTGATCATCTAAAGTCTGTAGACCTAGTTTTTAGTGATGATCAGGAAATTTTCCACAACGGCATATAGGGTGGATCGAGTTCCACCGGGTTTTGGAAATTGGAAGTCCGGAGGATGGCGAAGGTGAGACTGGAAGCATAGGTGCTCTGGTGATCGGCGTTTTGAGTTCGAGGAGTTTTTCTGGTGGCACTTCTGGTTCCAGGTGAGGATAGTGATGCTCGAATTCGACTGCGATGATTGTTCGTGGTTCTGGAGGTCGTGATCGTGGATGATGGTCGAAGTCGACATGCTGGTGATGGAAGCGATGGTCATAGGCGATTGTCTCGCCTGTGCACGTGCACCAGGTAGCAGTCATGTCTGGGTTTGAGATTGGGAAAGCAGTAGTTGTTCTCGAGGAAATAGGGATTGGACTCGGGAATTCGAAGGGGACTCGTGGGTTATACTATTTTTAAAAAAATTTAACTTGACAAAGTTTTTAAATAAAAGGAAAGAAAACTCGAAGCGGGTAGGGTTTTTGCTCGGGGAAAATGTAGATTGTCTCGGGTAACTTTTGATGTTATGTTTTTAAACCTGACAGTAGTTTAAAATTTAAGTTGAGTTTTAAAAAGGTTTGAAACAGGATTTTAAAAAAAAAGTTTAAATCAAATTTAAAGTATGGTTTCAAAATCTAATTTGTATTCCAGTTTGAAATAAATAAGTTATAAAATGTATAATGTTTAAACAAAGTTAAAATGTTGGAAGTAAAATTTTAAAAAGATTTGAATTTAAATAAATTAGTTAAAATCTTTAATGTTAAGTGGTTCTTTAACATTGGGTTATAAATTGATTTAAAGTTGGTTAAGTTAAATTGAAATTTATTTTAAATCTTTAATTGGAAATGAATAAAAAGGAAGATTTAAAAGTAAAAGAATTTCAAAGCCTTTTGAAAATGATAACTAAAGTAGTTATTAATGTTTATACTTTAATTTAGAAATTTAATGATATAGGAGTCATTAAATTAATAAGGTAATTAAGGAGTAATTTGATAATTTAATTAATTAATGGTTTAATATTAATTAATTAAATAATTAAGATTTTAAGTTTATTAATTGAGAGTCAATTAATTTGAAATTAAGAAATTATTAATTAGATAAGTGTAGATTATTAATAAATGATAATCATTTGTAAAATTGGTTAAGTATAAATTACTTAATAAAAGTAATTAAAGAAATTAATTACTTAAAGTAATTAATTAAATTAATTTGATTAAGTTAAATTAATTAGTTAAATAATTTAAGATAATCATTTAGAGATGTGATAAATATAATTACTTAAATGTAATTAATGAAGTGTAATTACTTAGGAAAGTAATTAAGTTAATTAGTGAATGCAATTAACTGAAGATGATTCAATAATAAAAGTAATTTGAGTTAATTACTTTTGAATAATTAATCAAGGGATTAATTAAAAGATAATTAATTAATGAGTAATTAATTTATGGAATAGTAATTAAGGAAAGTTAATTACTAAGTGTAGTTAATCAAAGATGATTAATAAATGTGGTTTAATTAAGAATTAATTATTAAAAATAATTAATTTAAATGAAGTAATTAGGGATTATTAATCTATAATTAATGATGTGATAAAGGATTGATTAATTCAGATTAATTAATCAATAATAAGTGATTAAAGTAATTAATTAATTGTAATTAATTAAGTATTAATGTAATTAAATATAGTTAATTAATTAATGAAGTAATTAAAGCTTAATTACTGAAATGGTTTAAGATAATTAATTTGTGAAATTAATTAAGTATTAATTACTTAAAGTAATTAAAGTAAAATTAATCAGGATTGATTAATTAAGATGATACTTAAAGTATGATTAATTAATTGGTTTAATTAATGATTAAGTAAGAAGGATTTATAAAATGAGGTAATTAATTTAATTCACTTTAAATTAATTAGAGAGGATTATAAATCATTACTTAGGGATGGATGAATAATATGGAATGCTTTGCATTGTTGATATCTCTGATAAGAGATGTGCTGATCTATGATATGGATGCTTTGGTTGAATTGAAATGATAATATGAATTATCTGTTTGGGATAATGTAGATTATCTGTTGTGAATTATCTATCTGTGTGTAGTAGATAAGAATTGAATTGTTTTAACCTTAAAACAACTTGGCCCTTAAAAGATACGTTTTGGATTTTGATGAGACCGGGATCGGGTTTCCGTATACCGGATTTCCAGGTCTGGAGACCCGAATACCACATCGATCCAAATTAACGATAGGTCGTGAATCAAGTGAAGATGAAGATTCAGAGTGCAAGGGTTATTGTCGTTAACTCTGAGGGTGATTCCAAAATGAGTGTAACGAGATAATGCCTTCGGTTTCGTTCGAACCCGGAACGAACTTGTATGGACTGAATGCTTTCAGCACATCGTCAGGTGGACGATGAGCATTCTAAGTGATGTGTTCATTTCTAAGGTAATCGTGACCTCAAGCCTCATCAACCGGGAATGGCTAAAACAGGGGAGGTGCAGCAAGGTTAGTGGGTAGCACCCAAGTAGGACAAGGTTACCTCTGTCTAGATGTCCCTTTCTATTTTCGACTTAGTGGTGCGGTTGCTGATCCCAACCGTGAGGTATCTTGTGCGGGAATTATCCAGTAAGGGATGTTCCGGCCTTGTGTTGCAGGGGATTGGGAGTGATCCTCGGTACGGTGATCTAGGCCACGTACTGTGATGGGCGGTACCCCGGTAGCCCTGCCATTGTATGGAATCCAAAATCCAATAAGTGCCAACGGACTTGATTGTATAACCCACTTTGTGGCTAGTATGCTGGAATTTAATAATGTAACAATTTCAGCTATTTCTTATTTACTTGAAATCCCTAGACCCTATTATAATACAATCGAATTTCCTATCAAATGTTTTGGTTAGCGTAAGGTAAAAACTTACCCATGTTTATTTGTGGGGAGTCTTACGTGATACCTTTTCTTTCAAAAGGTTTTGAAGTTAAACAAGTTTAACCTGTTACTCACACCAGACCCATGTCTGACCCAAGTTGTTTATTTCTGTTTTATAAACTCTTGGGTACTCAAATTTTTACGAGTAGCCAAGGGATTCAGGTTAGCCTTGACGAATTGTGGAGGAGCAATGGAGCAGGAGGCTTCAGCGTTGTAGATATAGATAGTAGTTTCCGCTGTGTTGATCTTGTTTAGATCTTTGTTTTGTATTGAGTTGTAATAACTAGACAGATGTTTATAACTGTCTAGTATGTGATGTGTAATCTGTGTAACTCTGATAGATGATGTATATGATACTATGTAATAGTTATGTGATATAATATATTTTGTTCGTTTCCGCTGTGAGTATTTGTGTTTGTTTCTTTTCTCTTCTTCTCTTTTCTACTTCTCACCCCTTTCTTTCTTACTGTCGATGCGATTTTCCGGGAGTGGAAAGCCGGGTCGTCACACGTGGTATCAGAGCATTAGGTTGAGTGAATACCTAAGCTCTGGAGTGGTGTCTATCTTGAGAGCGCGTAATTGTTAGTTATATAAAAATGATTTTATATTGTGTTAATTGATCGGTTGAGTGTTATATGGATTCTGGTCAATACGAGTAGCTAACGTTATTGATAGGGATCTCTAAACACTTGAACCAGGCCAACGGACACAATATTGTTTTAAAGAGGTAAATGAAATAATTTTACCCAGAAATAATTTCTATATAAAAAGTATCATTTTAAATATATATATATTTCTACCTATTTGTTGGGTTACCTGTTCGGGTTTTCCAATATAGGATATAAAGGTAGATAGGGTAGTGGTGTGTGTAACACGACTACAAATAGTTAGAATTTGAGTGTCGAGGTTGGAAGTGTATCTGTCGAGACTGTAGACCTAATACTGTCTCGAGTAAGCTTTGCTGTGGTGAAGGATTTTATCGATCTCCGAAGGAAACTGTAATGGTTCGGAGTTTATCTTTGAAGTGTGGATGAGTAGAGTTGGATCTGTCGATGAGGCAGAAGCGAGTGATGGTACCTTGATACCTCAGGTAATAGTAGCTGTATGATGAGATACAGTGACGATGGATGTTCCCGAAGATGTTTTCTTTGGAACAAGCTTAAGGAAGTGTATCTGCTTCGGTGTTGTGGCTGAGTTCAGCATGGTGTTTCTGTTTTGTTTGAGGTTCGAGTTTCTCAAAGAGCTTTGATTTGGGAATCTTTGGCATATGTGGCAGCAGTGCAACTCGGAGTATTCTGCGCATTGGCAGGAAAGTTTTCTGGATGAGCAGTTTTTCTGGAAGTGAAGTTCAGAAGCAGCAGAGTGGATCCATTTCTTCGATAAATTGGATAAATAAGTGTAAGCTGTTCTGATTGGTAAAGAGAAAACAGTCTGTTTGGAATTAGGCTGGGTTGATCGCAAAAGTGACTTGCGATTGTCTGAGTGTTCTCTTGGGTTGTCAGAATTTTCTGGATGTCTTCAGAGAAGTCAGAAGTTTGTCCGCATCTGAAGGTTGAGTTTTCTTATCGACTTGGATTCCAGGAGTGATACCGGTGGTTCAGTCTAGTGGAAGGATGTTTCCTAGAGATGGAGTTGGTGAAGCAGCTCAAGTTTTGCGGGAGTATCTGAGTTTTATTTATGGATCAATGAACCTTATTTCTGGAATAAGTTGTCCAGTCTGTGTTTGTGTTCTACCTCAGATCAGAGTTGAGCAGCGAAAGCAGTTTGGAGTGTATCTCTGGATGGGAGAAGTAAGTTTGGAATCTACTGATGTTGTGAAGTAGAGTTATGTTTGGATCTCGTCTGTGTTCTGACTTGGATAAGTATTTGGTCTTCGGAATTGAATGGTCAGTTTGGATAACTGGAATTCATTGAGTTTCACGTATCTCTGAGGGAATACGTATTTGATCTATCTCTGGTTTTAGAATCTGCAGTTTGGGAAGCTTGGTAGTTGAGTCAGACTCATCTGTAGTCTGATATTCTGTTTAGTTCTGTAGATCTAGATGAGTAGGAGATCTATAGCTTAATAGTTTAGATTGTTTGTAGAGCGAGTATCCCGGTATATATATACTTGGGGAAACTCGAGGAATTTTATCTAGAATTTAGTCTAGATAGTTAGAATTGTTTGATTGGATGATTTGGTTGCTATGGTTGCTAGCATATGGATGATAGTATATGCTTGTGTTTTAAATTAAAATCTTCAATAAGATTATTAAATTACCTTTGTTTAAATTTCGGGGACGAAATTATTTTAAGGGGGGAGGAATGTAATATCCCGGAAATTTTGACAATATCAATTTAATAATTTGTTTAATAATTAAATTGATATGGATAATCTTTGATAATAAGATTTGAATTTAATTTAATAATCTGATTAAATTAGTATTAATTGATGATTTTATCTTTTAAAAGTTAATAAGATATTTCTATTTGAATATATATATTTATTTATATATATTGTAAATAGAAGCTTTGATAAATTGGGAATTTATATTTAATTTAATCTGGACTTTTCAAAGATATTTAAATAAGTAATTTTATAGTTTTAAAATACTTTAAGAAAATATTTTAATTGGTTTAAGATATTTTTAACTTAAGTTTTTAAATCAAATAAAGGCATTCAGATTTTAGAGTTTCAAAAGCTAAGGAATTCAAGTTCCCAGTTTCAAGATTTTCAAAATATAAGGCTCTGTCTCTGTTTTGCCTGGTGAGTAACTTACATTTTCTAAAAACTTAAGAATATGATATATGTTGGCATGTGATGATATTGGCTGTAATTGAAGTTCTAATTTGAATTTATTTGAATTGGTATGAATATGTGTATGAGCCTGTCTGTTTACATATAAAAGCCTATCCCTTGTTATTTATCAAGTGAGTAACTTTCTTGGCAAACTCAAGTAGGTATATTTGTTTGCATGTGAATTTTCTGGAATAAAGCATGTTAGTATGTATGTATTTTGATGAAATGTCTATGTATACTTGAGTATATTTATAGTGGGCATGCTTTATATCTCTGTTTCCTGATTTTAGTTTCCAAGCTACATGAATTACTCAAAATGAAATACGTCTTGATCCACTTCCTGTTATGACCTAGTTTTCAAACAAAACTTGTTTGTTTGAATTATAGATTAAGCTTTAAAACTTACTTAAGTTAAAATAAATTTGTAATAGCTCTAGAAATTAAAAAGAACAGAACAAATTTAAAATAAGTGGAAATTCAAATATCTTAATTTAGAAATCCAGGACTATAAACTGAAATATTATTCAAAATCATAATTTTTAGAAGTAAAACCATAGTTTCTAGATTGGGTTTGAATGTGCATTTTGGGGTTGATCAGAAAATGTGTTTTGGGCATTTTCTGATGATCTACTTGCTTGGGAAGGATGGGGTTCTATTTGGTGGTAGCCCAGTGATCAGAGGCTAAGGGAAAAATGTCAGATAGATGTTCTAACCATTAGGGAGGCAGCGGTGATCATCTAAAGTCTGTAGACCTAGTTTTTAGTGATGATCAGGAAATTTTCCACAACGGCATATAGGGTGGATCGAGTTCCACCGGGTTTTGGAAATTGGAAGTCCGGAGGATGGCGAAGGTGAGACTGGAAGCATAGGTGCTCTGGTGATCGGCGTTTTGAGTTCGAGGAGTTTTTCTGGTGGCACTTCTGGTTCCAGGTGAGGATAGTGATGCTCGAATTCGACTACGATGATTGTTCGTGGTTCTGGATGTCGTGATCGTGGATGATGGTCGAAGTCGACATGCTGGTGATGGAAGCGATGGTCATAGGCGATTGTCTCGCCTGTGCACGTGCACCAGGTAGCAGTCATGTCTGGGTTTGAGATTGGGAAAGCAGTAGTTGTTCTCGAGGAAATAGGGATTGGACTCGGGAATTCGAAGGGGACTCGTGGGTTATATTGTTTTTAAAAAAATTTAACTTGACAAAGTTTTTAAATAAAAGGAAAGAAAACTCGAAGCGGGTAGGGTTTTTGCTCGGGGAAAATGTAGATTGTCTCGGGTAACTTTTGATGTTATGTTTTTAAACCTGACAGTAGTTTAAAATTTAAGTTGAGTTTTAAAAAGGTTTGAAACAGGATTTAAAAAAAAAAGTTTAAATCAAATTTAAAGTATGGTTTCAAAATCTAATTTGTATTCCAGTTTGAAATAAATAAGTTATAAAATGTATAATGTTTAAACAAAGTTAAAATGTTGGAAGTAAAATTTTAAAAAGATTTGAATTTAAATAAATTAGTTAAAATCTTTAATGTTAAGTGGTTCTTTAACATTGGGTTATAAATTGATTTAAAGTTGGTTAAGTTAAATTGAAATTTATTTTAAATCTTTAATTGGAAATGAATAAAAAGGAAGATTTAAAAGTAAAAGAATTTCAAAGCCTTTTGAAAATGATAACTAAAGTAGTTATTAATGTTTATACTTTAATTTAGAAATTTAATGATATAGGAGTCATTAAATTAATAAGGTAATTAAGGAGTAATTTGATAATTTAATTAATTAATGGTTTAATATTAATTAATTAAATAATTAATATTTTAAGTTTATTAATTGAGAGTCAATTAATTTGAAATTAAGAAATTATTAATTAGATAAGTGTAGATTATTAATAAATGATAATCATTTGTAAAATTGGTTAAGTATAAATTACTTAATAAAAGTAATTAAAGAAATTAATTACTTAAAGTAATTAATTAAATTAATTTGATTAAGTTAAATTAATTAGTTAAATAATTTAAGATAATCATTTAGAGATGTGATAAATATAATTACTTAAATGTAATTAATGAAGTGTAATTACTTAGGAAAGTAATTAAGTTAATTAGTGAATGCAATTAACTGAAGATGATTCAATAATAAAAGTAATTTGAGTTAATTACTTTTGAATAATTAATCAAGGGATTAATTAAAAGATAATTAATTAATGAGTAATTAATTTATGGAATAGTAATTAAGGATTACTAAGTGTAGTTAATCAAAGATGATTAATAAATGTGGTTTAATTAAGAATTAATTATTAAAAATAATTAATTTAAATGAAGTAATTAGGGATTATTAATCTATAATTAATGATGTGATAAAGGATTGATTAATTCAGATTAATTAATCAATAATAAGTGATTAAAGTAATTAATTAATTGTAATTAATTAAGTATTAATGTAATTAAATATAGTTAATTAATTAATGAAGTAATTAAAGCTTAATTACTGAAATGGTTTAAGATAATTAATTTGTGAAATTAATTAAGTATTAATTACTTAAAGTAATTAAAGTAAAATTAATCAGGATTGATTAATTAAGATGATACTTAAAGTATGATTAATTAATTGGTTTAATTAATGATTAAGTAAGAAGGATTTATAAAATGAGGTAATTAATTTAATTCACTTTAAATTAATTAGAGAGGATTATAAATCATTACTTAGGGATGGATGAATAATATGGAATGCTTTGCATTGTTGATATCTCTGATAAGAGATGTGCTGATCTATGATATGGATGCTTTGGTTGAATTGAAATGATAATATGAATTATCTGTTTGGGATAATGTAGATTATCTGTTGTGAATTATCTATCTGTGTGTAGTAGATAAGAATTGAATTGTTTTAACCTTAAAACAACTTGGCCCTTAAAAGATACGTTTTGGATTTTGATGAGACCGGGATCGGGTTTCCGTATACCGGATTTCCAGGTCTGGAGACCCGAATACCACATCGATCCAAATTAACAATAGGTCGTGAATCAAGTGAAGATGAAGATTCAGAGTGCAAGGGTTATTGTCGTTAACTCTGAGGGTGATTCCAAAATGAGTGTAACGAGATAATGCCTTCGGTTTCGTTCGAACCCGGAACGAACTTGTATGGACTGAATGCTTTCAGCACATCGTCAGGTGGACGATGAGCATTCTAAGTGATGTGTTCTTTTCTAAGGTAATCGTGACCTCAAGCCTCATCAACCGGGAATGGCTAAAACAGGGGAGGTGCAGCAAGGTTAGTGGGTAGCACCCAAGTAGGACAAGGTTACCTCTGTCTAGATGTCCCTTTCTATTTTCGACTTAGTGGTGCGGTTGCTGATCCCAACCGTGAGGTATCTTGTGCGGGAATTATCCAGTAAGGGATGTTCCGGCCTTGTGTTGTAGGGGATTGGGAGTGATCCTCGGTACGGTGATCTAGGCCACGTACTGTGATGGGCGGTACCCCGGTAGCCCTGCCATTGTATGGAATCCAAAATCCAATAAGTGCCAACGGACTTGATTGTATAACCCACTTTGTGGCTAGTATGCTGGAATTTAATAATGTAACAATTTCAGCTATTTCTTATTTACTTGAAAACCCTAGACCCTATTATAATACAATCGAATTTCCTATCAAATGTTTTGGTTAGCGTAAGGTAAAAACTTACCCATGTTTATTTGTGGGGAGTCTTACGTGATACCTTTTCTTTCAAAAGGTTTTGAAGTTAAACAAGTTTAACCTGTTACTCACACCAGACCCATGTCTGACCCAAGTTGTTTATTTCTGTTTTATAAACTCTTGGGTACTCAAATTTTTACGAGTAGCCAAGGGATTCAGGTTAGCCTTGACGAATTGTAGAGGAGCAATGGAGCAGGAGGCTTCAGCGTTGTAGATATAGATAGTAGTTTCCGCTGTGTTGATCTTGTTTAGATCTTTGTTTTGTATTGAGTTGTAATAACTAGACAGATGTTTATAACTGTCTAGTATGTGATGTGTAATCTGTGTAACTCTGATAGATGATGTATATGATACTATGTAATAGTTATGTGATATAATATATTTTGTTCGTTTCCGCTGTGAGTATTTGTGTTTGTTTCTTTTCTCTTCTTCTCTTTTCTACTTCTCACCCCTTTCTTTCTTACCGTCGATGCGATTTTCTAGGAGTGGAAAGCCGGGTCATCACAGTCTTTAAGCAAGATAAAAGTAATAGACTCTACAACAGTTCTAGCATAAATAAGGATAACAAAGGAAATACGAAAGAAATAAACTGGAAATAAGTGCGATTAAATATTGCTTAATTTATAAGATAGGTTAACTTTGATTGCTTGCACTTGTCCTTGATTTCTGCTTTGATTAGGCTGAATTCCTAATCCTGTAATTAGGATGTAACCCTAATTATACCCTTTTTGATCGGCCTGCTACTCCATAGACCTTACTGCGGACCAGCCGCTATATAACTCCCTACACAACAGCCAATGGCATCTACGAAAGATGCACAGAGCACCCACTGTGGATCCGGACGACATATATAGCTCCCTACACAGAAGGCAATGGTGTCTACGAAAGACGCTCATTCTAATCACTTGGAACTCATAGCTATTACCGAGCACCCGAATGGAAGTCGCACGCATAACTACCACCATGCCCATGCTACCTTTTGCTCCACCTATTGGGTCTTCTTATTACCTCCAACTTCCAGCATAGCATGCCCCTCATCTCACTTCAAGATAATGTGAGATCACCGTGTGTCCGTAGAAAATAAGGGAAATGTTGTTGGTACGGGCCCTTCATCCAAACAATATCTAGTGGCGCCCCTTATCCAAATCCCCCGTGATTTGGACTTCTATTTGACCAATTACTACCATTCTTAGCATAAGTGTTCCCTCATCTCACTTCAGACTAATGTGAGACATCGTTTTATCTAATAGGGAATCCTATTTGGTACAGGTTCTACTTTCATCTTTGCTTATTAACTTAGATAAATTATTTAAATAAGCCTTTATTATCATTTTTACTTTCTACGCTTATTAATTTATCCCAAGTCGTAAAATAAGCCCCATTCTATTCTTTTTCTTATTATAACCTACGTTATAATCATGCTTATTACTTAACCCAAGGTCTAAGTGTGAAAATAAGCTCTTTCATCTTTTTCTCTTTTTTAGTTATAATTCTACGTTATAACTAAGCCACTTAATTAGTCCAATTCTAATCATAATTAGGCATAATTTCAGTCCAATTCCATTTATATTATAGTCTTTATAATTTACATCTCATAATTATAAATAGGCCAATCTTTAATTCAGTCCAATTAATATCATAATTAGGCATAATTTCATTCTTAATTCCATTTTATTACATTCTTTATAATTTACATCTTATTTTTCTTTATTTTAGAATTCTTATAATTTAATCCAATTTCGCATTAATTCTATTCTAATCCATACGATAAGAAGAAGGAGAAATAAAAGAAAACTGAAAATAGAAGAAACTCCAAGGTGTAAGAAAAAGATGTAAATAACGCATAAATAACAATAAATAGATTAAAATTCTATAAATAAACAGTAAATAAATGGAAAAGTTATAATTAACAGAAATAACTAAAATTAATTGAAAAGAATAACTAGAAAGAAATAGACTGAAAATAATTCTAAAAATTGTAAATAAAACTACTAAAAAGGTTATTCCTAAAATCATAGTAAAACTACAACTATTGGAAACCCTATTATTTTAAATTACTTAAAGAAATCTTAAAATAATTACAATCACTCACCTGAGACAAAAGCTAGAATCCCTTTTTTTAGAGCAACCAAAATTCTATAGAATTTGTACAATCTTCATCTTTTATTTGAATGTATATATATAATATATTTTTATTTTATAAATGAATAATGTAGGTAAATATTTGAGAGAGAGAAATGGAGGCTAGGTTTTGATTTTAGAGTGAAAACCTAGGTTAGTTTAGGTCCTATTTATAGTGTTTTAGGTGTGCTTTCAACCGTAGATTAGAATTTCTAGAAACTTTCGCTGACTCATTGTTGTGTCAAATCATACAATGTGCCTTGTCAGCGCCTTATCTTATATTTAATTTAATTAATTGCACCCACAATAATATACAAACTATAAACAACATTTTCTTCTCCTCAATTAATTTCTAATTTGTGACATTTTATTTCATATTAAATTTCCATGCGTCTCTCTTTATTCGCATGTTTCATTTCAGTTTTCAACATCCCATTTAATTTACATGTTTATGTCTGAAATAAATAAATAAACAACATATCAATATCTTTCCACATTTATATCTGAAATAAGTAAATTAACATGTCAATATTCTATATATTCAAATCTGAATTCATTAAATAACATGTGAATTGTTATGTCTACATTTTTTTCCATATTCACATCTGGTGTAATTAGATAAATAACATATGTCCACAAACATGTATATATGTTGTGTATTAATTAGTAACCTAATTATTTACCTTTAAAATGAGCAGTCAATTACATTAATTGCTTGGTATTAATGTTTTTATGTTTAAAAATCAAACTGACCCTCATTCTTTACTAACAAAGAAATAACATACCTTATATTTTATGTAAGAAATGTAATCCTTCCATAATACACTCTTGCCTTTTCTTTTCAAAATATAACGTTTATTTTATTAAATGCCTTCTTTTTATAAATATATGGTAACATTTTCTCTCATTTACAATAACCCATCTCATTTGAACATTGTCATCTAAATTTATAAAAGTGGATGCCTTCTTTTTTTACACTGTTATACCTTTTTTTCTCTTTTATAACAAAACAAACTCCCTGTTTATAAAATCATATATATATTCAAAAATGAGAAGTTTAGTTTATTTATCTCAAAACATGCATTTATTTTTATTTAAAATGTTCATTCCATTTTGACACAAATGCAAATTCTTATATTAAACAATCATTACAATTTAATTCCTTTTTCCCTTTCTAACTGAAACATTTCAATAAATCTACTGCCAATTAATTTCGATACTACTTTCAAATGAATTCTAATTATAACACTATTTCTTTTCACTTATAATTATTTATTAATTCCTCCTTAAATTTTGGGTTGTTACATTCTCCCCTCCTTAAGGGATTTCGTCCCTGAAATCTCTATGGTAGAAGAATGAAATAAAAGTTTTCATCCAAGTTCTGCAACCAACTACTCAACCATCACCCATTACATCCATTTTCCTTAAGTTTTTCTAATGCGATTTATGATACTTATGCAATTTTTCAATATCCCTAACTAATGCAAAAGATTAGGCAGTCCATTGATTCAGTTGATCTCCTTTTTCTGCAATCATGTATGTGCCATGTATCCAAATGAATGCAAAAATTTCCTAATGATAACTGATAGTTCTATATGAGTGCTACAATCATCATCCAAACGCAACAATCATATGATAATCATCCATTATAACAACCATGGAATAAAATAAAATGCAAATGCGCACACATCCATATGCATATGCTCTAGTGTCCTAGTTAGGCCGATCCCTAAAAGACAATAGTGCTTAGTGTAAGTATATGCGTCCATTAGCATCCACTGGCAAACACTTACAACCACTAGCATCCATCATACATAACATGTTTACATCAAATCCTATCATCCATAGGTTAAATCCTAAGTTCTACCCTCCCAAGAGATGATAAAGGAAAGAACCTATTCAAAACTAAAGATGGAAATAGGAAATTCGAAATTTACTATCAAAGAGAGACGTGGATAAGAAGTACGCATTTTCTCCTAATCAATTTAATTTTCTCCGAAGTCTTTTCAACCTCTGTAGACTCTATCCAACACGAAAGCAACTTGCACAGTCTTCCATAAAGAGCTTCGGAAGGTGCCATTCCAATGCTAGCTTAAGAACTACTATCTTATGCGAATTCCACTAAAGAAAGATGATTTTCCCACGTTCTTCCAAAATCAGGAATATCAATTCTTAACCATGTGTGTCTTACAACTTTACTAACTCCATTTTACTGTTCTTCTTTAGTCCGCTCATATGAATCAACATTCCTAAGTTCTCACTAGGGTCCTATACACTCTACGGAAACTCTATTATTACTTCCAAAAGTAATTACTGTTGTCTCCTTTGTAGCCTTACACCTTTTCTGTTACACCTAGGAAATGATTCCTATCTACTCCACATTTAAGATCTTGGGTATTTATCACTTTATTTTAAAAAAACCGAGGTTTCTAAAATTTTAAAACATCAAATCCCAAAATCTTTGTCTTTAAAAGTGTTATCTTTAAGTTCCTATTAAATTCAAAAATACTTGGTTACTTAACATTATTCCCCAAACCTAGTTTTTTAGTCTAAAACTTCCAAATTTTTAAGTCTAAAACTTATATCTCTCTTTCTTTTAAAGACTTTTACAGTTTTCTATAAAAAATTGAATTTTCAAATTTTACTTTTATTAAGTTTTTCATTTCAAAAACTTACTTACTTTTTCACCAAACCATTTTCATTTAAAATATCTTTAAGATATTCTTTAACTATTTTTATATGTTTCAAAACATCTTCTTATGATACCTTACGGTCTCATACCTTAATATATTGGAACTACTTTCTCAAATGAGAAATTACGCTAAAATCTTCTATGAACCTTTTAAAAGGGAATTTCATGTTTATGTGAAATTACAAGGAACTTATTTTATACTTTTCGAAATAGGCTATATAAAATATGTTACTTCTCATACCTTGTACATCTCTTTCATGTATTCCATGTAACTTGCACAAAACATTTTTATTGGTTTCATAGAAAATTATACCATTACTTTTTTTTCCACTCCAATAGATTAAAGTATGTTTAATTTACATTCTCTTATGATACACATCTTCTAATATCTAACTTATTGTTTTCTTTTCAGAAAAACTCACCACCAAACCTGCTTTAATATAACCAAAAACATTTCCTTATAATAAGTTTATTTTACAAATCACTTTTAGTTTTACTCTTAGAAATTATG
Organism: Allium fistulosum; assembly: GCA_030737815.1. NCBI lineage: Eukaryota > Viridiplantae > Streptophyta > Magnoliopsida > Asparagales > Amaryllidaceae > Allium > Allium fistulosum. The sequence goes on from CM060906.1 coordinate 930,490,184, forward strand.
TTTTTAAAATTCATTTTTATTTGGGTTTAAAACAGATGTTGTGTAAAACACCGTTACTACAACCCAAAAATTCTAGTGTATCAATTTAATTAAAAATAAATACTAATAAATCTCATACACTATGTAAAAACATTTTCTTTCGGAGTCACCTGCTATAACAATAGTGTTATAGCCTATGCTCCCTTTATTTTCCATGAAAGCATCTATTACAACAATAAATGTTGTAACATATGCTTTCGACACTTAATACACTCTAGGCTTTCATATTTAAAATCTTTGTTTACCTATAAAGAAACCAGTGAGCTATATATGCTCTATGATTCTTCAAAAAGAATTTCACTTTTAACAAACTTTACATCATATAAAAATCAATTTAAATTTCATACCACTTTTTTTTCAAAAACCCAATATTTACTTCTTCAAGAATATTGACAATTATATTTTTCAATTTTTCAATTCTAACTATTTCATTTTGTTGGGCTAGGCATAAAGTGGATTTTCTTCTTACTACCCTAGGAGTACCCTTCCTAAATCTTGGAAATCTCATTTCCTTACTAAAGTCTTTTACTCCTATTCCTCTTTTATTCTCATATTTATTCCAATGCACTACCGTTAAATCCATTTATCTGAACCTAAATGTACAAAACCGTTTCTTAAACTATTTCCATGAGTTGACCTTCTCTATGCCTCAAAAAATGCACTTCCTTACTCCAAAGTGACACTTGAAGAATTTTGCCTTCAACCGATGAATGCAAAGTGTACAAAGAACCTCCTCAAAATGTCTAGGAAATCTTTAACGACTAGAACATAATCTAGCTCTCATAGTGATGAATCAAGGGAATACAGGAAGCTTAACATGACCGACCCCTATGGGTCGCAAGAAACTTCGAGAGTCCGTCCGCTACATGTCCTTAATCTAACGACTCCCTTCTCGCAGTCTAATATCGCACCATAAGTGGATAACCAATCCATCCCCAAAACCATCCCATATCCCGAAAATCCCTGTACATAGGCGTCACAATCAAACTCTACGTCTAGTATAAAAATTTTCAAACCCCTACAAATCATAGACAAGTGTGCCGATCCTTATATGAGGTTTGAAACAACAATGGGGTCTACTACTAAAGAGGTGTCTAAGTGCAAACAATCTATCAAAGAACTCGTAATGAAAGGGTGTGATGCTCTAAAATCAAAAAGGAGTCTGAATGGGAAAAGAAAGAGAGATTAATCCTTCTAAAGAGATTTTCCTACCTTTACCCGAATCACTCCTAGAAAGTGCTGCATCCAAAGCCTGTACCTGCACCGTAGGTGCCCTTGCTCTCTGCCCCGTTTTCTAAGGACAAGCTCTACAAAGATGACCAGGTTGTCCATAGTTGAAACACCTCCCTTTCATCGTTTTATTCTTATAGTCCCTTGCGTAATGACTAACCCGTCCATAGTTATTGCATTTCCGGCTTTTCTTGATCCACTTCTGAGGTCCTCCAAATCTAACATCCTAAACCTTTACCTCATAACCTCCAACCTAGCTCGTGCCTCCTTGAAAACCTTTGTGCTAGAAATCGTTCTGCCTCCTAGACTAGCGAAGTTCTTGCATATCTTAGAAAAATTGGCTGTTGTAGATGGATTAGAGGGACCTCCACCTACCGGTGATGTATTAGGAGCTTGCCCTTGCACCTCTGGTACCGTAGCTTCACGGAACCAGTCAGTCATACTATGCAAAGAAAAGGAAACTTAGGCTCGAAAGAATCGAAAGAAGGTTGAACTGGACTTTGAGGGGATTTTTATAAAAACTCTTTTATACTTAAAAACTATTTCTAAGAGTTCTTTTCTGAAAATACTTTTAAAACAAGTTATTTTGAAAAATACTTTACTTTTAAAATTAAATTTTTAGGAATCCTGTAACCCTAGGCTCTGATACCAATTGAAACACCCCACACCCCTTAATATACCCAAAAGGACACATTAAGAGGCGCAGTGGGTTGTAGGTATAACTGAAACTAATAAAGGCTAAAATTCACAAGGCAAAACTGGATAAAACAACGGAAACTTAAAATAATAACTTAATTAAAACAAGCTTCATAAATAAGTCAAATACCAAATACCAAATACATGTCTAAAAATCCAATATGTCTCATGAAACAAAAACTCATAGTCTCAAAAATCAGAGTACATAATATCCCTCATAATAAGCCGGTACATAGAAAGAAAAAAAGCTGAAAATAAAAGAAATAAATAGCAGAGAACTCCTCTTAGAAAACCGCCAAGCAACTGCAATCTACTGACTTCTCCCATGATTGCCTATGGGCGGAAAAGGGAAAATAGAGGAGTGGGTCAGATTAAAAGTCTGGTGAATGATAGTAATTACTAGAGTCTTTAAGCAAGATAAAAGTAATAGACTCTACAGCAGTTCTAGCATAAATACGGATAACAAAGGAAATATGAAAGAAATAAAATGGAAATAAGTACGATTAAATATTTCTCAATTTATAAGATAGGTTAACTTTGATTGCTTGTGTCACGATCTGAAATATTCAACCATTCGCATCCATACATGTCAGATTTGAATTGCTCAAAATATCATATTGTTAATTTAAATTTGGCAAAACTGAGCATATACAGTAAATAAATAATCACAGAATCACAGACACAGAGTAATAAACGATAAGCAGCGGAAATAAAAGAATAGTAGTTCATGAAGCTACTATATATATATAACAAAGTTAAACAAGATACAACAGAAGTCTCGAATACATAGATGTCTCAATACAATAGTCAAATAAAAGATCTGAACACATCACTGGAATCAACTAAATAACTGCAAGCTGAATAGATATAGCTGGATCTCCAAGCGAAGCTCCAACTCCAAAGGTGAGTCTCGAACACTGGTACACTCAGTCTGACCCGAGCGTAAAGCAAAACACAAAACACTCGAGTCAGGATTAACATTCTTATATCAATAAATCCAACTCAAGTGAAATATCAACTGAAATACAAGTAACTTAAAGGATGTTTGGGATAACCATCCTCTAAAGATCCGTTAAACTATCTACTATGTAGTAATATACGCTATTATAATTATGTCTAATAGTAAAATAAACTTATTTTTAAATAGCGTTAAGGGGTTACCCATATAGCCCTTAACACATAATAGTGCCAATAGTCTATACAGTACATGCATACCTCGAGACGCTACGAGAAGATACTCCATAGGTACGACACAAATAGAAATTCGTAGTAAAGCTCGATACGGTAGGTGACACGGCAAAACGAGGCAATGCCAGGGTAGATATACCAATTTCGCATCCGGGCTGGTGAAAACGCATACCAGCCACTACCGCCCACCTCGGAACACACTCCCAATAAAAATCGAAGGGTGGCCACCAAATCAATCACAAAGTAATAGAATGGTATCGAAGAAATGCATCCGATCAGAGGTGCTACCTCATTGGCCCATCAATCGCTCCTGTTTTGGCCACCTTATGCGTCAATCGCTCCTGTTTTGGCCACCTTATGCCAACTCATGGGAGTCGGGTCCACGTTCATACCTCAATAGGATCATCGCCACCATCCTACTTCATTCTGGAATCTCCACCGCGTACACAGTTGTTAAAGTGGTTTTCGGTATCGACAGAGAGTATGCCCATATCTTATCCCGGTCTCTTTAACAACCAAATGTTATTATAACACCGTGGTCATTTCAAAATAGTTTATACTTCAAAACCAAAATATCATTTTCATTTCAAAACCCAAATCAATACGATATCATTTCCATATCAAATATATCCATTTCAAAAAATCATATCACTTTCCAAAGTTATAACGCTTTCGAAATCATAGTCTTTTAAAATCAAAATACTTTGGAAATCACAGCTTTGAAATCATAGCATTTTGGAAATCATAACACTTTTGAAATTATAGCATTTTGGAAATCATAACACTTTCCTCTTAAACAGTTTAGATATTAAAATTAGTATATATAATAAAATAGTTTATAAATAAAATAGTTTATAAATAAAATAGTTTATATAAATAGTTATAAGTTAAAATAGTTTATAAATAAAAATAGTTTATATAAATAGTTATAAGTTAAAATAGTTTATGATAAAATAATTTATATTAAAAATGATTTATATTAAAATAGTTTATATTAAAATAATTTATAAAATAAAATATCAATAGTTTTAAATATAATTTAAAATTACTTTATAAAATAAAATAGTTTCCTCGACTTTCACAAATCTATTCAAATCAATTTGAATTCCAAATTCAAATTTAATCAAATCTAAATCATCAATTTCAATTCCAATTCAATTAAACATTTTCAAGTTATATCGATTTCAAATAAACCATTTCAATTTCAAAATATTTCAAAGCTTCAAATATTCCACATTTCAAAACTAAATTCGATAATTATATATATATATATATATCAATTCACTTTTCTATTATTTAGTTTTGAAATATTTACCAAATAATTTCAATAACATCTAAATACAACTTCAATTTACAAATTTTAAATAAACAAATTATCCCATTTAAATTTATATAAATTTGAAATATTCATTTAAGTCACTTTTAATCAAATTCAAGTTATAAAACATATCTTTAAAATTTCAAATTTAATAAATTTTCGATCAAACTTATTTAAGTATAATTCTTAAATAAATATAATTTCAAATCAATTTCAAAATCTAAATTTATTAAAATCATTATAAACTCTATATTTGAAAAAAAAATTTAAAAAAATTACTTAAACATAATATATATCAACTTTATTAAATCAATTTTAATAAATCATAAAGATCAATATTTATTAGAACCATATATTTCTTTTCAAAACCATAGAAATCATTTCAAAATATTTATATATAGACCAACGGTGTCTGTATATAATTTTCTACCCTATGGTCAAGTGATACGGATATTTATCATTTCAATTTGCAATTTAAATATATACGGGTATATATCTTTTCAACCCGCAATCCCAAATTCAATTCAATGAAAATCGCTTGGGTTTATCATTTCAACCCATAACGATTTTCTCCTATTCTACAAAATCGTTCGGGTATGTATCATTTCAACCCATAGTGAATTCTATACTAACAGGGAACTTGCAGAGTGATAACAGATATGATAATAATATAACAACAGTAACAGGCATATATCATCAGTATAAATAATAGATAATGGTGTCAGATGTCACAGGTGAACAGATACAGATAATGGCATATATATAGCAAGGTGAATAACTAACAACAACATATTTCAATTGTCGTTTCAATTGAAATCAAATTTAATAAATATAAGAACGTTAATCGGGAGTGATTGCTCACCTTTAGAGGCTAGAGATATCCGATAAACTAGTTACGGATCCCAAAGCAAAGCTAGATGGACACGATTCGATGAAGAACAGGCACGACGGACAAAGCTGATAAATAGGAGTCGATGGGAATAAATCAAATTAGCTTGATATAGACTGGACAAAATATATACATTATTATTATTATTTATTTCCTTAAACAAATTTTCAAATTTAAATACATATTTAAAATGACATATTACATTTAAATTTAAGGCAAAGCATATACTTTCACAACCAAATTTTAAAAAAAATGAAGAAAACATATACTCAAAATCTCCATATTAAATATATAATAAAAGTAGTACAGCTCCTATATAATTATATATATATATGTATATGTATATAAAATTTATAAAACTAACTTATATACAACCAGTTTATAACAACAGACCGAATCATAATTAGTTTATAAAAACTTACCTTACAGTAACATACATATAATGAGATGAATCATGTTATATACAACTTAGTTTAGTCATAAATATAAGCAGATTATAAATATAACTATTATACTTATATGTAAAAGTAAATTGATAAAGTGGTCCCTAGCTTCACAAAAACCAAATCATAATTCATATATATATATATATATATATATATATATAACTGACATACTGTTGCAACTAATATAAAGTACTACTTCATACATTCTTATATAATATACATAAACAATCTATAACCTTACATATTATATGCATTCAATCAAACAGGTTGTATGCAACCTATATAACTGTATAACATATAAAGTAAACATATAGATAACTGTATACATAGGAAAATAAGCACTTTTACTGTAAAAAAATTAAGTCTACTATCGAATAAATATATATATATATATATATATATATATATATGAACAGCCTAAGCACATAGATATACATAACTGACACACCTATTGCAACTGTAATGTATATATACACTATATATACTTTGAACAAAAAAAACAAAATACTGACATATACTTTATAATGTATAAAATAGGGAGACGTACGTGTATAACTATAGAAGAAGTATATAGTGTTTCACATCAAACTCATGTTGAAACAAAGAAAATCGTAATATATATTTCAAAACAAAACACATATACAACTTCAAGTATATATATATATACTAAGCTAACATATGACAAAATATATATATAAACACAAAATATACATATATGTATACTAGTTAAGGAGAAAAGAAGGTGGAGGCTCGGTTAGCCTCTGGGCAGCTTGCAGGGCAGGATTGGCGGAGGGGAAGAACAGTGCGGCCAATGGTGAATGTTGCGATGGGGTTTGAGGTGGGTGACCAAGCAGAAGGAAGGAGAGGGTTTCGGCAGAGCAGGTGGAAGCTTGACTTCGGGCAAAACGTGGTCGGGTGGAAGAAAAGAGAAGGACACTACACCAGAAAAGACTTTTGGTAGCGTTTAAAAAACGCTACCATAAGTTATGGTAGCGTTTTAGAGAACGCTGCTATACGACATGCAACTAAAAGTCTAAAACTTTTTGTTGCGTTGTAGTAAACGCTACCAAAAGTCACTTTTTGTTGAAAAAACGCTACCATAAGTTATGGTAGCGTTTTAGAGAACGCTGCTATACGACATGCAACTAAAAGTCTAAAACTTTTTGTTGCGTTGTAGTAAACGCTACCAAAAGTCACTTTTAAATGCAACTATAGGTATTTTCTGTAGGATTTAAAAAACGCTACCAAAAGTCACTTTTAAATGCAGCTATAGGTTTTTTCTGTAGGGTCAAAAAAACGCAACCATAAGTCTTCATTTTTTGATAGCATATTTTAAATGCTACTATTTACGGTTGATGGTTTATACCATTTCCAGCAATCGCTTATATACTATTCATATTAAAACGAACGATCAATCGCATAATTTTCATATATTCAAACAAACAATTAAATCACATAATTAGCATATACAAACAATCAATCATATGATCATCATATTCAAATAATTGCAAAAACATGCTAATCTCACAATCAAATATAATATCCATAATCAATTCGATAGTAGTTTTTCAACAAAATAAGTCACATACTACAAGCATTCACAGACAAGTTTCCACAAATGGTACTAACAAAATACGACAACATATATAACAATTAAATTCATGTTTGTTGCTTGATTACCAATAGTTCTTTGTTGTCGACAGTCTTTGCTTCGAAATAGCTAATTACCTGCAAACAGTTTAACAATCAACAATATCATACTAATATCAGATTGAAGTCTCACAATTGGACAACAAATATGTGATGGTTCATTATATTTTCTCATTCTGACTGAATAATCAATAGAGAAAAACCATTAGCAACATAATAACCATGATAAATAAAAGAAGATATGTTTTATAAAATACATATATAAAAGGACAGCAAATATGCAACGATGTTAGATTTCTTAGAGTTAACAAAACAAATGCATTAGTAATCTTTGATGAATTGATTACAAAAATTTAAATGCAGTTATTAGTAATCATTGTTGGCTTGTATGAACCATAACATCAGGAAATTCACTAGTACAAATCCTAATAAACAAGTTTTTAACACTGTCTCCAGTATCAAGCAGCATTTGAATGCATTGAACTTTGAATCAAAAGCCACCGAACTAGCTTACTTTCTAGCCTAACAACCAGATATCTCCACAAACACTTCGGTGTCATCATCCAACTCGTTTATTACACTAGTACTACTAGGTTGCCTATTAACTTCTTTCCCATACAACAAAACTTCCGTATGCTCACTGAATTATAATCTTCACACTGAAAATATCTAAACCAACTGTTAAAATTTAAACATTTCTATAATTGAATCAAAACGAACTATAGTTAGCTGAAATTGAATCAAAAGCACGCATTGACTCTATTTAGTCTAGAATAGTACGAATGATGAACAAATCATGTTGATTTAAGATTAGCAGTTGCCACTCTGTTTCTTAAATGAAGCCACCAGGTCTATCTCTACTCACATAAAAACTTGTTATAAGTTGACCCTCCCATCTTCTAACCTCTTCTTTCCCTTACTACTATATATACGTAACCATAACCAACTCTTCTTTCACTTCTTATCATCACTCATTTGCATACGTCTGTTTCACAAAGAAAAAGAAAAGGAAAGAAAAATGAATACAGACATGTCCACTCTTTCTCCAGTTATAAATTCAAAGGGAAAGAGACCAAAACGCTCTTGAGCACCTACAATAGAAGAGTACCTTGCTCTATGCCTAATGATGCTTGCAAGTGGAGAACATGAGATCGATTAAAGTCTACTTAAATTAGAATCAAGTGCAGCAGCAGTTAGAGAAGAGTACAAGTGTAATGTGTGCGGGAAGGCATTTGGGTCATTTCAAGCACTTGGTGGACACAAGGCCAGCCATAGATCAACTAAGCAGCAACTGCAGCAGATTGCTGATCTCTATCAATCTCACTTGACTCTATCCGAATCTAAATCTATACCTGCACCTATACCTATTGTTTCTGGAAGTGGAAGGATGCACAAGTGTTTGATTTGCTTCAAAACGTTTGGGTCAGGGCAGGCTTTGGGTGGACATAAGAGGCGTCACTATGATGGAACTATTGGAAGTGCGGCGAAAAGTGGATTCACTACTTCATCTATAAGTGGCTTTTTCTACTAATACCAACGTTAATCATAATGTTAGTAGACGGTTTGGTTTTGATTTGAATTTGCCCGCCTTGCCCGAATTTGGATTTAGTGGACTCGATGAGGAGGAAGTGCAAAGTCCTAGTCTTTCTTCTAAGAAGTTTAGATGCCTTATTATTCTAGCTTGATTAGATGGTTTACTACCTACTAGCTACTTTTGGTTCATGCATATTCATTTTTTCGTTCTTTATAGATCACCTTGTACACACTTCAGTAACTGCACAGTCCATCTAGATCTGTTATTGACTACCTTTTGCTCATAATGCTAGACCCGCTATCACTCTAACATTCTCATAAAACAAATTTACTTGCCTACAAGAAGTATGTGGCATATACATAACTATAATCCTAATAAACTTATGTCCACTAGAAAAAACTGGTATACACATGACTATAATCGACAAAATCAATGACACGTGTAGTTATTACAAAAATGTGTGCTATTTAGATAAATTATACAAGGACAGGGGTGTTCGAAGAATTGATAGATTTAATTGACGAGGAATATTCACTAACCATGGCAACTAATTTGGATACATGTTACCACCCATTGTATAAATAGTATTCTACCAGAAACACCACTAATTCCAAATCCAAATAATAATAATAATAATATACTAGAAGAAGTTCCATTGTTACCTCATCCTATTGTAGTGACTGCTGATGCACAAGCTGTGCAAGCAGTGACTAATGAGGTGCAGTCTACTGCCAGTATTAAAGGGGTGCAGCCTACTGTCAATAATTATTAGATGTAACTTGTAATATATTGTTATTTGAATTCAGGTTCAAAAAACTTGTTATGTTGCCAAGAAAAGAGATCATGAGTTTGTTAATATTGTTGTAGAGGGCAGCAAGGAGACACATTCTCAGGTACATTAAGGAAACAGAAACGCAGGTACACAATTACCGCAAGAAGGTCTAAGCACACAATACCTTGTTTTTTTAATGCTGCACACTAACTAGTACTACCACATGAGCAGAGACTGGAGCACCCATTAGCAAGTTCATGGATCACAACTGCAGTTGGATCCATACATATAGCCTCTGTTCTCTTCTCCTTCGTAACCTCCCTCTTCAAACTTCCTGCAAATCATTCATAATCAGTTAATAGCTTTTATAGTTCAGAATAGAATTTGATAACATCAACACATAAGTAGCAAGTACCTTTTAAGAGGAACTACACCAAGGATGACAGTTCCTGAAGTGGTGCCTCTCTCTTCAACAAAGTCTGTATTTCTCTACAGCTGCAACCATAAAAAACACAACAGTTAATTACTTAGGATAACTACTCAGTTAATCAAATCATCAGATTAACCTTCTCCCACTTTTAATTTATTAATGTTAATGTCATGCCGAGAATCATGTACCATCTTCTATGTCTTGGCTTTAATCAAAATTCCAAACAAAGTTAAGTTTATTTTATGCTATGTCATCCTAGTCAAATCTTTAAAAGTAAGTTCAATTACCTCAAATTTTCTCTAAATATTTATTGTCTGTAGAAAAATTCCTACTCTCTCTTATCGCATATAACGCAATCTTCAAACGAAAGCATCAGTCCTACAAATAAAGCAGAGTAAAGATAGGGAAGTTATTAAATTGAGTTTGATCAAACTTTTTGTAGTTACATATATAAACTGCACCTTCAACTCCCATAGGGAAGTTGTTAAATTGAGTTTGATCAAACTTTTTGTAGTTTTAATAACCTACAAATAAAGCAGAGTAAAGACGTTAGATTTCTTAGAGTTAACAAAACAAATGCATTTGTTCAATGGATGAACAAAATAAGCACCAATTTTAAAACCTATAATAATGAAGTAAGGAAATTTGATGAATTCTTTGTAGTAATCTTTGAAAAGCTTTCGTTCTATATTTCACGACATCAAAGGCTTCACCGTACCAGAGTCTTAATCTGCGATCAAACTAACTGAGGCAGTTACTACCACAATCCGTAGGGTGTGATCTAAATACTACCATATTACTTGCCCTACCAACTGAATACAAAATATAAATTAACATTAATTAAAAATTTTAGTATTATGTAGTTGCATATAACGCGACATGCTCTTCTCCTCTAGTGAATAAAAGGGATGTGTTCACTGCTCTGATGATTTGATGGTTCAAGACAGGGTGAGCATTGTTCATTTCGAACCAAATTAACCAATGTAAGATACCTGCTCTAAAAATGGAGTCCAGGAACACTTTGAAATTTCCGCAGCGAGTTCCATCATACCGGTGATTGATGAAGTAAACCTATAATAGAGAGCCTTGTAGATTATAAAAATCATTTATATTATAAATGATAACTGAATTGATTTAAAAAAGTAGAGACGTACAATTTGTATTAAGTGCCAAAGGAAGCGAAATTCCTGCAAACAGTACACAAAAAGCCCTCTAACCGATGACTTTCTCACCACTGTCTTGAAACAAGACTGCTGCATCCGCCATAACCATCCATACAACCAGCAGCTAAAACCTCCCTAACTGTACATACAAGCAACAAATAGTCACTACCTCTATCAACAACACTTCAACAGAGTCTCATTCACCCTTCACAAACATCACTTCAATACAACACTTGCTTTCCTAACACCCTACATCTACATATCAACGATCTCCTGCCAGTACTACCCTCCGACCACTTACATTCACCTCCTCCATATCATCAAACAAACTGTCACATACCATCAAACTCCACAAAACTGTCACATATTCTCTGTTAACATACTTCATCCTGTTCACCATCCATCCACCACACAGCAATTACAATCACCCCTTACCAACCATTGCATAATCTCAATTGACGCACCCTGCTTGCCTGCAAACCCCTACTACATACAACTTTCGCAACCGCATCGATCAATTTGCGACTTTCAATCACCCAAATCCCCTAATCGCCTCATCTTCTACTACACCAGAAACCAATTCAAACCGCAAACCCAAAACGAGTAGCGAGTTCCTCGAAGCCAAAGCAAAGACTCCAAGTCGCACCTTCCTTAATCCTCAATATCGAGCGACGACCTTCCACAATTCAGCATCTAACCGCATGCAACCCGAATTGACTTCAGACCTCACGTCGAATCAAAATACTTCGATTTTCTGAGTTGAAATTTTTGTGCGATTTTTTTGATTTGAGCTACGATTTGTTGAACTGTTGAACTTGCTTCGTCAAATTCATTTCTCTGAACTCAGCCAAAGGAATAAGAGCTATGATTGGGGAATGTATCTGATTTAGAGTTACTTATTTTGGGGAAAGAGTTGAATCGTTCTAAGCAGTAGAGGAATAGAAGGCGGTAATCTTTTGGGTTATTATTATTTGGGCAAACGCGGGATTTTTTATAAACGCGGGAAGTGAAATATAAGGTGAAATATTATTAGTTGCATTTACGTTTAAACGCTACCAATTTTTGCAACCAAAAGCCAATTTTCTTGTAGTGGGAGGAGAGGTGAGCACGAGGCATCGGCCATGGTTGTGTCACGCACGGTGCTCGGCGAAGGGAAGGTGATGCGAGTTGGATGAGGAGATGAGTACTCGGCTTCTAGAAAATGAGATAGAAGAATGATGGTCTGGTTCAAAAATTAAAGAGTGGGAGAAGAAGAGAAAATATACATTTTTTTCACAGAACAATAGAAATGATCAAACGAAACCAAAGTTTATTGGAACCATTGGAATGTTAACAACCAAAATTTCAAAAGTCAAAAGTTGCATTCTTGGAATTTTAAAAGGTTGCTGATATTAAACGGTGGAATAGGAAAGAGTGTGGGGAGTTAAAAGGTCAAATTGCAGAACCAATACGAAATCGTTTCGCAGTTTCTGCCATGCACCGGAACTTCGAAACACAGAGATGAATATACCGCAGAGATCAGCACGATGAGATGATCAAAACGATATACAGATATCAGTGATAGAATCATCCAGTCAAAAGTCGATATCGGTATCGAAAATGCTGCAAATCTTCCAGAAATAAGATAAACGGGGCAATAGAAGTCAAAATTTAGGAAAACGAAAGATGACGTCTCACTCAGAAGATGGTTTACAAATTTATTGTAGAAAAATATTCAGGTTTGGAAAACATTTTATTATCATCAATATTAACTGATATAAATTGGAATAAAATTACACTAGAAAATAAACTTCCAAATTATCTGATGAAAATTTACCAGTTGCTATGTTAAAACAGACGCGTTTCAAATATCAAATTTAAATTTCAAAATTTTATTGTTCAAATTTTCACAAAAATTCAATTAATTAAATTAATAAACCACTAATATTTGCGGGTCGTTATAGCTTGCACTTGTCCTTGATTTCTGCTTTGATTAGGCTGAATTCCTAATCCTGTAATTAGGATGTAACCCTAATTCTACTCTTTTTGATCGGCCTGCTACTCCATAGACCTTACTGCGGACCAGACGCTATATAACTCCCTACACAACAGCCAATGGTATCTATGAAAGATGCATAGAGCAACCACTGTGGATCCGGATGACATATATAGCTCCCTACACAGAAGGCAATGGTGTCTACGAAAGACACTCATTCTAAACGCTTGGAACTCATAGCTATTACTGAGCACTCGAATGGAAGTCGCACGCATAACTGCCACCACGCCCATGCTACCTTTTTCTCCACCTATTGGGTCTTCTTATTACCTCTAACTTCCAGCATAGCGTGCCCCTCATCTCACTTCAGGCTAATGTGAGATCACCATATGTCCATAGAAAATAAGCGAAATGCTGTTGGTACTGGCCCTTCATCCAAACAATATCTAGTTGCGCCCCTTATCCAAATCCCCCGTGATTTGGACTTCTATTTGACCAATTACTACCATTCTTAGCATAAGCGTGGCCTCATCTCACTTCACATTAGCTTCACACTAATGTGAGACACCGTTTTGTCTAATAGGGAATGCTATTTGGTACAGGTCCTACTTTCATCTTTGCTTATTAACTTAGATAAATTATTTAAATAAGCCTTTATTATCATTTTTACTTTCTACGCTTATTAATTTATCCCAAGTCTTAAAATAAGCCCCATTCTATTCTTTTTCTTATTATAACCTACGTTATAATCATGCTTATTACTTAACCCAATGTCTAAGTGTGAAAATAAGCTCTTTCATCTTTTACTCATCTTTAGTTATAATTCTACGTTATAACTAAGCCAATTAATTAGTCCAGTTCTAATCATAATTAGGCATAATTTCAGTCCAATTCCATTTACATTACATTCCTTATAATTTACATCTCATAATTATAAATAGGCCAATCTCTTTAATTCAGTCCAATTAATATCATAATTAGGCATAATTTCATTCTTAATTCCATTTTATTACATTCTTTATAATTTACATCTTACTTTTCGTTATTTCAGAATTCTTATAATTTAATCCAATTTTGCGTTAATTCTATTCTAATCCATACGCAAAGAAGAAGGAGAAATAAAAGAAAACTGGAAATAGAAGAAAATCCAAGGCGTAGAAAGAAGATGTAAATAGCGTATAAATAACAGTAAATAGATTAAAATACTGTAAATAAACTGTAAATAAATGGAAAAACTATAATTAACATAAATAACTAAAATTAACTAAAAAGAATAGCTAGAAAGAAACAGACTGAAAATAATTCTAAAAACTGTAAATAAAACTGCTAAAAAGGTTATTCCAAAAATCATAGTAAAACTACAACTATTGGAAACCCTATTATTTTAAATTACTTAAAGAAATATTAAAATAATTACAATTACTCACCTTAGACAAAATCTAGAATCCCATTTTTTTACACCAACCAAAATTCTCTAGAAATCTCTTCTAATTTGTACAATCTCCATCTTTTATTTGAATGTATATATATAATATATTTTTATTTTATAAATGAAGAATGTAGGTAAATATTTGAGAGAGAGAAATGGAGGTTAGGTTTTGATTCTAGAGTGAAAACCTAGGTTAGTTTAAGTCCTATTTATAGTGCGTTAGGTGTGCTTTCAACCGTAGATTAGAATCTCTAGAAACTTCTGTTGACTCATTACTGTGTCAAATCTTACAATGCGTCTTGTCAGTGCCTTATCTTATATTTAATTTAATTAATTACACCAACAATAATATACAAACTATAAACAACATTTTCTTCTCCTCAATTAATTTCTAATTTGTGACATTTTATTTCATATTAAATTTCCATGTGTCTCTCTTTATTCGCATGTTTCATTTCAGTTTTCAACATCCCATTTAATTTACATGTTTATGTCTGAAATAAATAAATAAACAACATATCAATATCTTTCCTCATTTATATCTGAAATAAGTAAATTAACATGTCAATATTATATATATTCAAATCTAAATTCATTAAATAACATGTGAATTGTTATGTCTACATTTTTTTCCATATTCACATTTGTTGTAATTAGATAAATAACATATGTCTACAAACGTGTATATATGTTGTGTATTAATTAGTAACCTAATTCTTTACCTTTAAAATGAGCAATCAATTACATTAATTGATTGGTATTAATGTTTTTATGTTTAAAAATCAAACTGACCCTTGTTCTTTACTAACAAAGAAATAACATACCTTATATTTTCTGTAAGAAATGTAATCCTTCCATAACACACTCTTGCCTTTTATTTTCAAAATATAACATTTATTTTATTAAATGCCTTCTTTTTATAAATATACGGTTACATTTTCTCTCATTTACAATAACCCATCTCATTTGAACATCGTCATCTAAGTGTATAAAAGTGGATGCCTTCATTTTAAATACACTGTTATACCTTTTTTTTCTCTTTTGTAACAAAACAAACTCCCTTTTTATAAAATCATACATATATTCAAAAATGAGAAGTTTATTTTATTTATCTCAAAACATGCATTTATTTTTATTTAAAATGTTCATTCCATTTTGACACAAATGCAAGTTCTTATATTAAACTCAATCATTACAATTTAATTCTTTTTTCCCTTTCTAATTGAAACATTTCAATAAATCTACTGTCAATTAATTTCAATACTAATTTCAAAAGAATTCTAATTATAAACACTATTTCTTTTCACTTATAATTATTTATTAATTCCTTCTTAAATTTTGGGTTGTTACAATAATTCGTAATAAATGGTTATAATTCTAGTGGTCAATTCTTAAAGGCGTTTATTTATTCATTCTAATTTTACCTACTATGTCTTCCTTATCCTGCCATAATTTCTCCAATAATCTCTTTAGCTAGTCCATTTATATCTCTATTAAATTCTTGTAACTCCCTATTTATTTCATATTTATTACCTCATTAGTCTTGGAGTTACAACTTTTTCCATTTACATTTTCTCCCTATTATTTAATATGCTTATAGAGTCCACAATTATAAGAAAGTCGAGGCCCAATAAAGGAGTTAATTATCATTCAGTTTCTGGGGTGCTTCCATATGACATGGTCACGCTCTTCTTAGTCCACTCCTTACAATACGACCTCCGCCCCGTGGGTAATTGGAGTAGGAGTATAATTTAACTCTATTTATTTTTTTCTAGCTTATAGTCGGTTCGCCCATCCTTTTGGAATATGGTCGAAACTACCTCTATAGTTGGAATTTATAGAGTTAGATTTATATTCAAAATAAGTATATATATTTATACTTAGTTGGGTTTTTGAAAAATGCTTTCAAAAATAACAAATATGCCACTCATACGTATACTTTTCCCCATTGATCGGGTAACCTAGGCTCTTATACCAAATGTACCAACACGTCTCGAAACAGGCCTAAATCCCAACCCAAAAAAGACATATCGAAACTTAGAGTCCTTCCGAACCTGGTTGTTGGTTGGTAAAAAGAACAATACAGAGCTATTTATATATTCATTTAGAACTCACAACGGAAGGATAAAATATAATAGCATAATAGTACCCATTTTTATTTCAAATTCCAAATGTCACAAAACCATAACACAATGTCAACAGTAACCATTACATAATCATGTTCAAAAATACATAGTCATCTTTTAATGGATACATCAAAAAAATAGCATAAATAGATAAATAGACTACTGTCACAAGCTCCTCTCATCGTCATCTCCATTTTAATCATCATCTCCTTCTCTAACCTATGTTGTAATGAGGAGGGCATCCGAACAACAATGTTCGGTGGATAGAAATCTCGAGCCTTTCTATATCAGTCCTGGGCAGTATAATTTAAATAAGGATATGTCTTTTGCATTTAAACTATATTCAAACCAGTTAACACTTTATATAAGGGAAAGAGGAAGGCCTTAAAGAACCACTTAATAACTCAATCCTCGAAGCAGATCCTTCGTACTATCCAATTCCATAACCCTTAACCATCGTTATTAATGTCTACCAATGCAAGAGATAGTGCCCAAGCCACTTAATACATTTTTATGGAAAAAAGGCAGACCTTTAAGTACCCAAGGTGGATTCCTCACACGTATCTATCTACTTGACATTGCACAGAAATCTCTTTTAGACACTTACTACTTTAAGTGAAGCGTACCTTTCTGAGATATACTCAACTGTGCATAAACCCAATCCCGACCATTTAATACTTTATATAAGGGAAAGAGGTGGGCCCTCAAACAACCTCTTAATACTTTCAATACTCGAAGCATGTCCTTTAAATTATGACCCGTACCCCACGGAGACATCTCATATTAGTCTGACTATTCGTAGGAACCGGTAGTCAGATTAGCTGTCACGTCATCCATCTTTACTTTTTATAGGCGATGTTTCACATCAGCGCCAAAGTCACACTACTAGTAGCCAGATTAGTTGTGCAAACTTCTATGTGCTTTTGATCGACCTCTCATTCCTATAACTTAGTCGTATTTCATAACACTCTCTAAGTATATTACACACATCTCACTGTATCAATCATTTACGCCTTATAAGAAATCCTTCTTATTTCCCTTCTACAATTAATTACTTTCCTAAAGGGGAATTAAATGATACATTAACCTAATTAACTATACCATTAATATGTTATAATTGTACTTTATTTACCTTAGTTTATATATATACAAACACGCACGTGCGAATTTATTAATTTCTATGCGTGAAGAGATTACGCCCAAAACTAATGTTTTAAATTGCAAATCTTCCAAAATTATACAAGTCTCATTTCCACAATAACATATATACCATAAATCCAATATTCCAAAATCAAACCAATAGACTTGTATATAGAATCCAAATCCAACTTATTTCATATTAACACAATGGAATAAACCACAAACAAAAACTTACAATTTAATTAATTTTACACTCTATTCAGCTTCTTTTACATAATATTAGATAAGGGAATTTCTATTCAATTTGTAGAAATAGGCAATGTAAACTATGAACAAGGATTTGTACCTTACACACAATTTCTTAATCAAATCCTTTAATCAGATCTAGAGAAAAAGAATAAGAAGTAGAACAGAAGGTACAACACTTAAATTGCAAAATCCACACAAAATCCATTATTCAAAAAAATTAAGAGTCCAACCTAAGATTTGACATTTTGCTTTGGGGGAATTTTATGGATTTTTAATGTGATGTTTTCATAATTCAAAACTCTCTAAGGCGTATATCAAATCCAAACTGCACTATTCGGTTACTAAAAGATAAACTAAGATTTCTACTCACTATAGGTCCTTAGCTTTGCCTCCTCTTTGATTTGATATACCTTCAATAATCTCTTTCAGATCTAACAAGGGATTTGTATATATGTTAAATTTATAAAATTAATGGTTTGGAGGAGAAGAGGTTTAGAAAATGAACATACATGATTTCTCACCTGAAACCCAAAAGAAGTTATCTAAATCTTAGAAGAGATGAATCGACAGAGCTTCGCTTCCCAAAATAATTTGTTAATAAAAATGAGTGGGCTAGACTCTTATTTATAGTGGTTGAAATGAACCAGAACCATCGGATTTAAGTTAGTTTAAAATAATATAATCCGGTATGTTCAATATACAAAAAACTCCAGCTACCATTCACCTTCACTGGTTGACCGGTTCTCTTATTTTGGAGCCGTTATTAATTGTCGCTGTCTAATTTTTAATTACAATTTAATGTTGATGTTAACTTTAACGTTTACTTAAAGTCCAAGTATAATTACTATTAACTTTTTACTTTCATAATTAGGAATTAATTATTTATTTCAAAGTGAATTCAGTTTAAATTAATTTGAATCTGTAACTTCAAATGTCCATAACTTTTCCGTTTAAGCTTCATTTTCAACATATTATATATGAAAATTGATCAGAAAATCACCACGAACGCAATGGCATAATTTTTGTGGTTAAATCCAGACTTTTAAAAAATTTCCCTTTTTAGCCCTATCTCATTTAAATTAATGTATCCAATTTATTTATTTATCGTTAATTTTACGGCTTGTTACAATATCAATAATACTATACATAATATCTCTAGCTTTAGTTTTCTCAACAATCAGAGGGTATGCAAGTAATTTATTAATATATAAATGACAGATGACAACTTTATATCGAAGATTCATAATTTTTAGTATATCATATTAAGTGACATCGGCTTATGGAATAATGTTTTCTTATGAAATACACTCATGATTCAAGTGTCAAACACATTGGGAATAACGGTATACGTACATTTACGTATGTATTAATTACATAAGTTTATTTAGGGTTTCTATAAAGTTCACCTTTAGTTTATACATTCATATTACATAAGTTTCATTATATATAACTATTATATTTTAATTAGCTCATTTAATAATCTTATGCACAACATTATATTAATTAAATCATATTTAATTAATTTTAGTTAATTAATTAACCCTTTAGTTAATTTTATATTATCCCAATATCACATTTATATTGAATACACACACACACTATAATCCTTATAGCATAACACATATATCTTATATGTTTTTGTATTTTTATTTAATTAATTGACCTTTAATTTATTAATTAATTTATTTAACCTTTAATTTATTTATTTAATTAAACAATTTTAATTAAATTATATTAGTTTCAAAATTTTATTTTATATACATAAATGTACACTTATGTTATCTTAAACAGTTTCAAAAAACATAACATATATCAATATATATAGTACATGTATATAAGTATTAACTAATTAACTTATTTTATTAATCTTATTAATAAATTTTTTAAATTTCAAAATTGGTATTTAAATACTTTCAAACATTTTTAAAATATCATTATCTTTTCAAACATTTTAAAAACTTTTGTTGTATTCTAACTTTTATAATAGACATTTTGAAAAATTATGTTGTATTATAACTTTTATAATAGATATATTTTTATTTAATTTTCAAAACCATTCTAAAAATTAGCTCAAACCCCAATTCAAATTGGACCATTTCTATTAGGGGCAACCTTTGGGCTCACTTCACCTTTCAGGCCAGGTCGGTAACCAAGTTGGACATGATACTTGATTGTAATTCCAATCCTAGACTTTACTTTTCTAAACACCATACTAAATAGGAAAACTTAATTTGTTAGCCCTAACATGGCTAATTTAAGCCACATAGGCTGTTGGGCTCTAATTCCATTGAAGGAACTGGACCAGCCCGCATTTGAGTTAAAGGGTAAATTTAAAAAAATCCTTTATTGGATCTCTAATGGGCCAATGAAGTCTAATCCATTTAGATCTTTTCTAAATTTTATTTTAAATAAAATTAATATTTTATTCAACTTCATAAATAAAGTTTTACTTTATATTATTTTGTATTATGTTTTGGATATGTGTATCGTATACACGTAGGTGTGAACATACATGTGCAAAAGAATGATATGTACATGATTTAACATGTCTGTATATAAGTGTTGGGATTTACACTGCAACAGACATGTTAGCCCCTCTTGCATTTGATTAGCTGTCTGAATGTGTGTGTGCATGTGTGTGTACAAAATTTCATGGGAAACATTGTGTAAACCAAATATTGAAGGAGAAATTGGACTACGTAGGTTTGCAGACCTGAATAAAACAGCCATGCTTAAACTGCTATGGAACTTGTTTACTACAGACAGCTTATGGTCTACATGGATGAGGATGAAATATATGTCAAAGGTAAATTTCTGGTTTTTACCAATTAATAATAATTTTTCTGGTACTATGAAATCGATCCTGCGATAACGTGACGCTGCTGCTTCTATCATGACTCGTGTAATTATTAATAGGGAAAATACAGATTTATGGTTTGATCCGTGGATCAACCATAAGTCCCTTGTTGATTTATTAGGGTGGAACAGAATTCACCTAAGCAACACAGCTAAATGTAAAGTCAATTATATTATACGTGATGGTCAATTCCAAACTCAGTTATTATCAAAAACAAGGGAGGTCGCATATCAAATTAAGCAGGTCAATATTTTATCAGACAGTTCTAGAGATTACTGGAAAATATGTGACACCAGAAATTTGGTGTTCTTGAACGTATGGAATGCAATTAGACTACATATTGTCAGAGATGATAATTTTCAACTGATATGGTGTGGTAAAACATCAAGGAAATTTTCATATACTTTATATATGGCATACTTGTAGAGGCTGCCTACTTTAGACCGTCTTTTAAATTGGGGTTTTAACATGGATCAAAGCTATGAATTATGTAATACCCACATATAAAATCATCAACATTTGTTCTTAAAATGTGATTATACTACTTATCTTTGGGATCGTCTACTACTACAATTGGCTCTTCCACCGTTTGATGCTGATACACTTCGAGACTTTCTGTCCAAAATACGGCTCTACAACAGGGCGAACTCAGTGCTCCGCACCTTGGTTTCTGTGGGAGTAGCCACATTAGTCCATCACGTGTGTGTTGAAAGGGTTCGGAGAAGATTCGAACATAAGTCTTGTTCGAAGGAAGTGACATGGAAGCTCTTGGAGATCGACATTCGACTACAACTGGCGAGGCGCCTCAATATTCGATCTGCTAATTCATCTGAAAAGGCCATTTTAATTCGATGGGGGATTGAGCTGCACGATAGTGGATGATGGCGGCGCTATGTGAAGTTTGTTTTGGGGTTAGGGTTTTATCTATGTATGTGGTTTCTAGGCTGGATCGGGTCGCATGAAGGAAGTGGGAGGAGTTTTAAGTTTTGGTGGTCGGCGTTTTGCTTCCTTTTGAGTATTTTATTTTTTCATGTTGTATAATGTTCTTTTGTGTTAGTTGTTTGTGGTTTTTAGTTTCTGGTTGTATATACCTGTATTGGAGACTTGTTATAGGGGATGTCGTGCTCTTTTTCCTTACCACAATGGTATGGTTTTCTAAGGAGGCGAATTCTTCTATTTTTGGTTCTAATTCGTTATTAATAAAGAACCTTTTTATTTCAAAATATATATATATATATGTGTGTGTGAATAAACAAGTATACAAATACATATTTCACTTTTATATAAGTTAAAATAATAAGTGTAAACAATTTGTCTAAAACATTTTTAAAATATGTTTATACATATATGTATATGTATTATAAATATAACATAAAATATGTTGTGAAGTGCATTTTGAAAATGAAAAGGCAATATCTTATTAAGGAAGCAGAATAAGTGTACGATTAATATCCTTGTAATTAGTAATGCATTTTCATTTTAAAACGACAATTAAATATAAGTTAGACGTATATAGAGCATTTTGAAAATCAAAAGACAATATTTTATTAAAGGAGGAGAACAAATGTGTAATTAATATCCTTATAATTAAGACCGCCTTTTCATTTCAAAGTTAAAATAGATGAAAATAATAAAGGAGCAAATGAATTTCAATGTTAATGTGTCATTAATACCAGCCTTTCATTTCAAAGTTAAAAATAGATGTAAATAATAATAGCGATAAATTTTATATTTAAATATTTATTTACTTATGCTCTTGTAATAACCTGTCTCAAAACATTCCTAAATTCTGATCCAAAAAGGACCCATCAAAACTTAGACCCATTCCAAAGCTATTTGTTGGTTGGTAAAAATAACAATAAAGAGCTATTTATCTATTCATTCAGAACTCACAACGTAAGAATAAAATACAATGGCATAAACAGTACCCATTTTATTTCAAATACCAAATGTCACAAAACCATAACATAATGTCAATAATAACCATTACATAATCATGTCCAAAAATACATTGTCAATTTCAAATGGGAACATTAGAAAATAACATAAATAAATAAACAGACTAATACCACAAGCTTCTCTCAACGCGGTTTCCACCTTGATCATCATCTCCTTCCCTAACCTGTATTGTAATGAGGAGGGAGTCAGAATAATAATGTCTGATGAATAGAAATCTCGACCCTTTCTATATCAGTAATTGGAAAGTATAATTTAAATAAGGATACTTCTTTCGCATTTAAATTATATTCAAAACCATTTAATACTTCATATAAAGGGAAAGAGGCGGGCCCTCAAACAACCACTTAATACCTTCAATTCTCAAAGCAGGTTCCTCAAAATCCAATAACCCATAACCACATTATTAATGTCTACCAATGCAAGAGATAGAAACCAAACCACTTAATACCTTTTAATGGAAAATAGTCAGACTCTGACCATTTAAGACCTTCATTGAGGTAGACTCCCATTATTTAATACCCATTCCCAAGGCAAACTCAACACAGGTCTATATCCAGCTGACATTGCATGGAAATCTCTTTGAACACTTAATACTTCAATTGAAGTGGACCTTTTCGAGATATCCTCAAACGTGCCTAAACCCAATCCCGACCATTTAATACTTTATATAAAGGAAAGTGGCAGATCCTCAAACAACCAATTAATACCTTCAATTCCCTGAAGCAGGTTCTTCATATTATGATCCATACCCCGTTGAGACGTCTCACATTAGTCTAACTATTCTTAAGAACTGGTAGCCAGATTAGCTAGGCATATTTATCCTACAAAATTGAAACTAATATCACG
This sequence comes from Allium fistulosum, assembly GCA_030737815.1. NCBI lineage: Eukaryota > Viridiplantae > Streptophyta > Magnoliopsida > Asparagales > Amaryllidaceae > Allium > Allium fistulosum. The sequence continues at coordinate 930,514,120 of CM060906.1, forward strand.
TCATCCATAGTTACTTATTATAGGCGATGTCTCACATCAGCCCCAAAGTCACACTGCTGGTAGCCAAATTAGTTGTGCATACTTCTGTGTGCTTCTGACTGACCTCACATTCCCATAACTTAGTCATATTAACACTCTCTAAGTATATTATCACACATCTCACTGTATTAATTATTTAGGCCTTATAAGAAATCCTTCTTATTTCGCCTAATTAATTACTTTCCTAAATGTTATTTAAATGAAAATTATTAGCTTAATTAACTATGCAATAATACATTACGATTGTATGTTATGTACGCTAATTTTAATATATATATAAGTATGCATTTATTGATTTCCATGTGTATGGGGATTATGTCTGTTATCCCACCTTTTGTGAATAGCAACTCAACTGCTGAAAGAAGAAGCCACGACCTAACGACCTAACGACCTAAGACCTAAGACCTAACGACCTAACGACCTAACGACCTAAGACCTAACGACCTAACGACCTAACGACCTAACGACCTAACGACCTAAGACCTAACGACCTAACGACCTAACGACCGACCTAACGACCTAACGACCTAACGACCTAAGACCTAATGACCTAACGACCTAACGACCTAACGACCTAAGACCTAATGACCTACGACTTACCTCTAGATTTTCCCTATAAATAGCCACCTGCTCCATATTGAAGGGGGACTTTTTTTCGGACTTTTTCCAGACTTTGAAGCGCCGAAACTCTGCTGCATTCACGACCTCTACAACACCTCTACTACCAAAAACACTTGAAACTACCTAAAGAGGAGATCAGCTACATTCAAGATAGACTCCAGAATCTCTTTTGCATTGTAGTGCTAATTACTTGTATCGATTGTTGAACAATCGGAGGAATTCTTGTAAAACTTGTAATCGAACTTGTGATAAAGAAGATAAAGTGGACGTAGGCTTGACTTTGAGCCGAACCACTATAAAAACTGCTGTCTCTTTAATTTTGCTGCAATTATCTACTTGTTTTAGTTCCCGTATCAACGGGTGGTGCTTTCACTTTATTACTACTTACACTGAGGTGTTAGTGTTCATTTTTGAGCGTTAACATTTTTGGTGCTTTCACTGAGAACTGAACTCAAGGATTCAACTACTTGGAAGTTGAGTTTGAAGGTTCAAGAGTTTAGATCTGAAAAACTATGACAAGGCAATCAAATAGACGACAAAGACAGGAAAGAAGTCAACATGAGGGGAGTCAAGAGGCTTCCTCAGGAGCGAACCAAACCCCAGTCTTCATCACCAGGAATGAGATAGAGATAATGATGAGAAGACAAGAAGAAATGATCCAGAATTTGTTTCAACAGATTGGGCAACTTGGAGCGCAAAATCATAAACCAGATAGAGCGGAACCATCAGAGGCAGCCCCTGAGCCAGGTGGCATCCCCCAGGGGTGTGTTGATCCAACCTTAGGCAGGACACCAACTGACACTAGGCCACTGAGAGCTAACAGAGGAACAAAAGCCTAGCCAGAAGAACAGATTCCGGAATTCCCTCGTGAGCTCGGGGGCAGGTCGAAGGCAATGAACAAGAACTACAGCTCAGAGATAATGACAGGTTAGCAGAGATAGTCAGGCGGGCTATGAGAGGCGGATTGGTAAACAAAGACTTGGAGGATGTGAACAGGAGTCCATTTACCACAGCGATCAGGCGAGCTAGGAACCCACCGGATTTTAAGTTACCATCATTGGATATGTATAATGGGAGGACATACCCTACGGTTCATCTGACAAAGTATATGAGTCATATGGAAGTGCTGGGGGCATCAGAGGAGGTCATGGCCCGGTGCTTTCCATTATACCTGGCAGATATTGCAGCATTATGGTTTAGACAACTGGAGAGTGAGTCTATTGGAACATGGAATGACTTGACTAAAAGGTTTATGAGACAATTCAGGGTCCACATTTCGAGGCCCAAGAATGTGATGAGTTTAGCGGCACTGAAGCAAAGAACTGGAGAGTCTTTGAGAAGCTTTTTGACGTGGTTTAACGCAGCCGCAGCATTGGTGGATCGACCAGATCCATCCATGGTTTTAATGGCAGCTGTATCGGGCATAGTTGATGGCACAGAGTTCAAAAATTCACTCACAAGAGATCCCCCTATGGATCTAGGGGAGTTTTACCATGAAGCCGAAGGATTCTTACGATTAGAAGACGCAAACGTTGAAAGAGAAGAAGGAGAAGGAATAGAAGTTTATGCACTTAAAGGCGGGAAACCTCTTGAAAAGGATTTTGGCAAAGATAAAGGAAAGCGAAAAGCGGAAGATAATGATGATAGGTCAAGGCGAGCGCGAAGGGAGCCGCGTTTCACCACTTATTCGGAATTGAACGAAAGTTTGGAGCGAATTTACCAAGATACTAGAGAGCAAGTTTCTTATCGCAAGCCAATAAGGAGAGATCCGACCAGCAATGAAAGAAAGTCAGACAAATACTGCTTATTGCACGAGTTGAATGGTCATAGCACAAATGATTGCAGGCACTTGAAGGATGAAGTTGAAGGGCATATCTGTAATGGTCTGCTATCGCAATATGTGAAAAGGGGAGTAACGACGATGGAACGGAAATGGTCACCACCTGCACCTGTTGGGGACGGCTCAGGATCGAGACGTCAACTTATCATCAATTGATTGGTGTAATGACGAATAAGTAGAAAACTCCACACCAACGCGATTAAGTCTTTTTACACATGTACAGGACCGCGAACGATCCTCAGGCATGCTCTAATACAACTACTAATCGCATCAGTGTAGGTGTTTGCACTTTGACGTCCCTGTTTTGCTTTTGTTTTCCATTTCTTATGCTTAGACTTGATTCTGTCTGACATTTCTGCTAAAAACTTATTTTCAATAAAAAATGCTACTTGTGATTTCATAACGGATAAGCCACTTACACATGTACGGGATCGTGAACGGTCCCTAGGCATGCTCTGAGATGGCGATAAACCGTTGTAACAAACAATCCGGGAATTCACTCGAACGTGAAACCTGGTATTGATGATACTAAGTCCCCCCCGGGCACACATAAACTCGCCTCGAACGGCACTCGACCGCGAACAGTCACAACTCGCCTCGAACGGCACTCGACCGCGAACGGTCACAACTCGCCTCGAACGGCACTCGACCGCGAACGGTCACAACTCGCCTCGAACGGCACTCGACCGCGAACGGTCACAACTCGCCTCGAACGGCACTCGACCGCGAACGGTCACAACTCGACTCGAACGGCACTCGACCGCGAACGGCACTCGACCGCGAACGGTCATAACTCGCCTCGAACGGCACTCGACCGCGAACGGTCACAACTCGCCTTGAACGGCACTCGACCGCAAATGGTCACAACTCGCCTCGAACGGCACCCGACCGCGAACGGTCACCATTCGCCACGAACGGAACCCGACCGCGAACGGTCACCATTCGCCGTGAACGGCACCCGACCGCGAACGGTCACCATTCGCCGCGAATGGCATCTGACCGCGAACGGTCACAGATTGCCTCGAATGACATATGATCCCGAACGGTCGTCATTCGTGGTCAGACAAAATAATCAATTTTTCTTTGCAGGTCATCAACAGGACATGAACATCCGGCTTATAGCATTACAAAACATGCCTTCCTCTCGCAAGGCATGTTTTGGGGGGCAAGTGTTATCCCACCTTTTGTGAATAACAACTCAACTGCTGAAAGAAGAAGCCACGACCTAACGACCTAACGACCTAAGACCTAAGACCTAACGACCTAATGACCTAACGACCTAAGACCTAACGACCTAACGACCTAAGACCTAACGACCTAACGACCTAACGACCTAAGACCTAACGACCTAAGACCTAACGACCTAAGACCTAACAACCTAAGACCTAATGACCTAACGACCTAACACCTAACACCTAACGACCTAATGACCTAACTACCTAACACCTAACGACCTAAGACCTAACGACCTACGACTTACCTCCAGATTTTCCCTATTAATAGCCACCTGCTCCACATTGAAGGGGGACTTTTTTTCGGACTTTTTCCAGACTTTGAAGCGCCGAAACTCTGCTGCATTCAAGACCTCTACAACACCTCTACTACCAAAAACACTTGAAACTACCTAAAGAGGAGATCAGCTACATTCAAGATGGACTCCAGAATCTCTTTTGCATTGTAGTGCTAATTACTTGTATCGATTGTTGAACAATCGGAGGAATTCTTGTAAAACTTGTAATCGAACTTGTGATAAAGAAGATAAAGTGGACGTAGGCTTGACTTTGAGCCGAACCACTATAAAAACTGCTGTCTCTTTACTTTTACTGCAATTATCTGCTTGTTTTAGTTCCCGTATCAACGGGTGGTGCTTTCACTTTATTACTACTTACACCGGGGTGTTAGTGTTCATTTTTGAGCGTTAACAATGTCCTAAACTAACATTCAAATGTCAAATCTTCCAATGTTATACAAGTCTCATTTCCATAATAGTATTTTTTACCATAAATCCAATGTTCCAAAATCAAATTAATAGACTTGCACTTAGAATCCAACTCCAACTTATTTTATATTAAAACAATGAAATAAAACAATAATAAAGGAAACTTACAATTTAATTAATTTTACGCTTTATTCAACTCCATTTTACATGAAATTAGACAAGTGAATTCCTAAACCCATTAATCAAATCCAAATCCAAAGAAAACGAAGTGGAATAGAATATTAAAAACATATATTGAAAAATCCACAAAAACTCCATTATTTTAATACAAACAATTAAATTTTCAACCTAAGAATTGACATTTCGCTTTGGAGGAATTTTGGGGATTTTTGGTGTGATGTTTTCGTAATCCAAAACTCCCCAAGACATATATCAAATCCAAACTACAATATTTAATTACTAAAATAGAAAAAACTAAAATTTCCACCCATAAAGGTCCTTAACTGCCTTCTCTTGGATTTGACACGCCTTCAATGAACTCTTTCATATCTCTTCTCTTTGATATATAAAACAAGAGATTTGTATATACATTAATTTCAAAAAATTAGAGGTTTGTAAGAGAATAGGTTGAGAAAATAAACAATAAACAAAGATAGATATATAAGATTTCTTACCTGAGATCCTAATGGAGTTTCTGAATCTATGAAGAGATGAACTGACAGAGCTTCGCTAATGTTCCCAAAATATTCTGTGAATAAAAGTAACGGACTAGGCTCCTATTTATGGTGGTTGGAATGCACTAAAACCGTCAGATTTAAGTTGGTTTAAAACTAGAAAATCCAGAACGTTCATTGCTGAAAACCCTAGCCGCCACCCTGTGTTTACTGGTCGACCATCCCATACCACCGGTCGTTTGCTAGCAGTCAACCGGTCATGGGTCAGGGATTGACCTGTCTTGTTTCGGGAACGCTGATATATTTGTTGTCGTTGTTAATTTATTTTCTTCCTTAATTGCAATTTAACATAACGTTAATTTTAACATTTACTTGACCTCCAAATATAATTACTGTTAACTTTTAAAGTTCAAGTCTAGGAGCTTATTATTTATTTGAATTTGAATTCCATTTAAATTAATTTGAATTCGAAACTTCAAACGTCCATAACTTCCTTGCTTGGTCTTTGTTTTCAACATATTATATATGAAAATTGATAAGAAAATCATCACTAACGCAATGGCATAACTTTCATGGTCATATTCTAATTTTACAAAAAAATTTATTTTTATCCCTATCTTATTTAAATTAATTTATCCAAATTATTTATTTGTGGTTGATTTTACTGGGTGTTGTAGCTCTCGACCTAGGTAATGTATTATTTTTTTGTTTCTAACGTTAAGACACATGCATTAGTCATTTAATTTGTACATAATTAATGATAAAATAAAAAAGGAATATTTTAAGTCCGGAAATGTATAATACAATTTCAACTTAAATTGATTACATAAATGAATATATGAATGTATGGATAATCAATTATAAATTTATCTAATAAATATATATGTATATATATTAAATAATTTTCTTTTGTTGAATATATGTTTTACATAAATAAATTTTATGAAATTTTCAAACATGTAGTATATGATTTATAACACTTAGAAACAATTACTAGTTAACCGAAATTGGTAATAATAATATTTTATTGCAAAAGAAAAAAATATATTTTTTTCTGGTCATGAGCATTAGCATAACAAGCATTCATAAAATGAATTTTTTATTTATTATTATAGATACAACAATATACACAACCAACCAATTTGTGACAGCATTTCGATATACAAGATTTGTAATATAATATAACATTCTATAATATCATATATAAATATAAAATATTAAAATTAAAACATAGATTTACCTTTCCTCCAAGCCTTTGCGTACTCATTGAAATGTTGAAATATCTCCTTGAATCAGTTGACAAATCAGAAGGTGCTAGCTCCCGAATTACTGACCATCGACCATCGACCATCAAATAGTGATAAATTTGATGTAGTGTGAACTTGAGAATATTTTTTATTGTTTTAGAAAGCCATGTCCGAAATTTGCCGATGTAGAAATGTATTTTTTAGAGATAATTTTAATTATGAAATTAAGAGGCGATGTTTTATCAAGGTTTAGAATTAATGTAGGATTAATGTGGTCATTAATCCCCTTTAACACTTGCATTTTCATTTCAAATTTTAAAAAAAACTCCCTTTTTTTCTTATGTAATGCCTGGCCACACTAAGCCGATTAATGGCCGACTATGTGTGCTTGCTTATGGACTTTAAACACATTTAAGTCCGCATAGAAATTCCAGCATTTAAATCTAGTTTAAACACGCACCAATAACGTATATCGTTCATTATGTTTATAGTTATTATAAACATACTATTTATTCATGTTCAATACATCAAACAAAATTTTATAATTAATATTTAATAAATATTAATTGATTTAATTAATTTATAACAATTATAAATTGATTAAATCAGGTGGTCAAAGGAATATTCACATTCAGTTGTGTGACTCTTATCTGTAAATTTGGTCAACGATTAATAACGAACAATTCGAATATTTTCATTCACACATCACTTAGTAGCTGGGGTGACATTCTAGCCAAATGTATCGCTTATTTGGTTTCGCTAAAATCCAATTTTACTTTGTTAAGCATTACCCATTGTGATGATTATTTACACTAGTTCTCTTTGTCAAAACTATATCACTTTGGACTTATGGAATTTGGTTATGATCAAAATTTTAATATCATTTGTATTCAACTCTATAGTCCAAACACAAAGTCATTGGTTAAATAATAATTATTATTATTAATCGAACTACTCTGGCCAAATATTTCGACTTTGAGTTGACTTTGGTTGGCAATGATACGAAACCCATATAACTAAGGAGACGAATCCTCTTTTGAATAGTGTTTCTCTTTCAATACTTCCACTCTACCCAACTATAGTTGTTCGATGGATGTCATGCCACGATTTGAATATGATCAAAATGGAGCTTTCATAGTGAAGATCAACAGTATTCTCAAGTTAAGATAATGTGTAAATTAGTTGCTTTAATATTTTCTATTTGACTTAATTATCTTAACCAACAGGAAACTATCAAGTGAGTCATTCCATAGTTATCCAACAACTATCAGTACATAACCCTTTAGTGCCCCCATTAGTCATGAGTAATACAGTGCTCAAAATTTGAAGAGCGTTACATACTCCCGTCTCAATGGATGCATCGATATCCATTCTCGATATATCTTGACTGGGAATATTTAAAACGATTTGTTTATTTTCATTGGATAAATTACTCATGGTTACACTATTTTGTAACAACTATCACAAAACATGTCATTTGTGGATTTTTTATCAAATACACCTTTAATTAAATCAATTAACTAATGTAACACATTATATCAAGTATATAATAAAAAGAAAACACCTTTTATTTCGAAAAAGATTGTTTATCGAGTTAGATATATGCAACAAATTACATAATTACCCCTAGGACGTACCCCTAACTCCATCAATGTATAGTGATGCTACTATGTAGCATCATTTTTCTGGTTTCTGTAATAAATATAATTATGTATATTTTTATTCATAATGCTTTTTTGTACTAGTATTTTATGAATTTCAATAGCAGTTTCTGAATTGTAGCAATGTTTTTTTAAATTGTAGCAACAGTTTATAAACAATTGTAGTATCATCCATATTCTGATGGAGGACCTCGGGAAACGTTTTCGATTCTAATGGAGTAGCAAAAGTGCGGAGTTGAATGATTCCATGGAAAACATTTACCTTGTGACCCAAAACACTGTAAAATATAGAAAATGGACTCCAAGTGGCTACCAGGGAAGAGAATAGATTTGGAAGTATTGTCGCTTACATGAAACTCATAGACACAATGTGAATGAGTGTAGGCATCTAAAGGATATGACTGAGTTGATTAGGAGAAAACAACTTCAACAATATGTAAAGAATCCGCTGAATGGCGAAAAAAGAAATGGTCAACCCTTAAGGCGGGTACCTTGGGGGAAATGGTGAAGGAACTAGAGCAGGTCAAGTTTACCTGGGAGTGACTTGATTACTTACGATTTCTTGAGGTTCGCACCGAGCGGAGAAAAGTTGGAATGAGATGAAATGCTGTGGGAGTTACTTGAAGCATGTCTCGTAAGAGGCATGTTATGCAATCAAAAATGGTACTTTCATGTAGTAGTTAAAGCGTATGGATGATGATATATTGTTCCGAACAGAGATGTGGATGGGATCAAGAACCGACTTTTGATCCAATTGTGAATTATAGTATCATTTTATAACAACAGTTTATAAAAAAATTCTGAATTGTAGTAGTATTTCAAAAGATTGGTTTCAAAAAGGTCTATAAATCCAAGTTTGAAATAAAATTTTTTAAATTTAGGTTTGTATTAGGGTTTTACGACTTATAGTATCATTTTTGAATTAAGATTTTTAAATTCCACCTTCTAGTATCGTTTTATGATTTTGTAAAGGTGAGATCATTTTTATTTTATTTTTTGAAAGTTTGTAATGTTATTTTTCATAAATTAATTCATAATGCTAGTGCATAGCTTGTAAAAGTGGTATCATTTTTTATTTAATTTTTTGAATATTTATCGTGCTATTTTTTATAGATTATTATATAATACCCTGTTTATATTTATCAAATTAAAAAAAATAAAGCCCTTATATTTCATTTTTATCGTGTAAATGTTGATATTACCTCTATGGTGGCATTTTATGGTTGAATGATATAACTCGGTAACATTTTGTATTTATTATAATTTTTTACGTCATTTTCTCATATAATGATAATATACAGTATCAATTTTTACCTGTTGATAGTTCTACAGTAATTTGATGATTGGCGTGCATGATGAGATAAGCAACGTTGATGTGATGTGCTGGAATGTAGGCCGGCACGGTAGACGACAACATGCATTGAGTACAAACTAGGGCTTCATATGGTGCGATGTTAGTCGACATTGGGAAAACTATGGTTTCTATTTAGTGGAGGCAACAATTAGATGGTTTATACAAGCGAGGGACAGAGTTTGATGGCGACGTATACGACAACATTGCGAGGGCGATTGATGTAGTAGCGATAGAGGAGAGTGGCAGAAGGTGTGGTGGTTAGGTCTACTATGAAAGAGAGAAAATTACGTATTACATATTTTGTCCTTTTAGCTAATTTCAAAAGTTGATGACTCGAAAACTAAGAAAGTTCACAAGTTTGTCATTCAAACAAAATATCCATTTAAAAAATTATTTTAAAAAGAGGAATACATTTTATACATTAAAGTTGGAGGGGTGTAAGTTCAAGTTTTTTTAATTGTAAGGACTTTGGTCAAATTTTTCCTACATTTGGCATACATCCTTAATAGATTTGAAAATACACAAAACATTCCTTCGTTTTAATTATAAGTTTCTCATCCTTAATTTTAAACGCGACAAATTTTTTTCCCTAAATACCCTTACGTCTTCTCCGAACAAAACCCAGAACCTTTCAAATTCTTTTTATCGATTAACATCTTAAAAAAAGAAAACCCTAATCGCTTGAATTATAAATCAGAATTAGTTGCTAATTCAAAAATTGATGTTCGAATCGAGTTCAGAACTAAAGAAAGTTGAGATTCAGAAGATGAAAACAACACAAATTAAAAAATCGAAGGTTATCTATTAAGAAATTTATATATGCAATTTTATTGAAAAGCTGCAAACATATTGCAATTACTATTAACAATTGCATTTTTAAATGCATTTCACTTATGAAGTTATGAATTGCATCATTTTTAAATGCATGTCTGATATGCATCTTAAAATTACAGCTGTTATATGCAAATTTTAACTGCATATGAAATATGCAATTAAAACATACAATTAAATGATGCAAATTTTAAGTGAATTTCACTTGCGTAGTTAAAAAGTCATAAGATTTTTATTATATTTGCACACATATATGCAATTATTATACATGTTTGCAATTATTTATGAATAACTGCATTTTTAACTGCATTTCACTTATGCAGCTATAAATTGCACCATTTTTAACTGCATATCCGTTATGCAATGAAAAATAGCACATGTTAAATGCAATTTTTAATTGTATATAACATATGCAATTAAAACATACACTTGAATCATGCAAATTTTGAAATGCATTTCACTTATGTAGTTAAAAATTCATAAAATTCTTATTATAGTGGCATATATATCTAATATAAAGTTATGAATTGTATTATTTTTAACTGTATATATCGTATGCAATTAAAAATGGTAGCCGTTAATTATTTATTTTATTTTATTTTGCTACGATTCCTTTGATTTCTAATAATTATCTCTTTGACCATTCTTTTTGCCTTTTTTGGGACCGTTCTAAAATATTCGAGGGGTTGCTTAGAAAGTTTCCAAGCAAAGGAATTGAACACAGAGCAGAAGGGATCTTCTCCCAAATGCCATCAATTAAAATCGAAACCATGAATTCATTTTTACCACCAGTAATTCTACTTTTCTTACTCACTCACACGACATCACTAGCGTCAGCTTCCGACCAAAACTACGCCACCACCTCCGCCGTAGCTTCCGGCGGCAGTGGAAGGGGTCGGTTGTTGCTTGAATTTAAAGAGACGAAAGAAAACGTCTCGTTTCAGTGCACACCATCTGGTCCTTGTATCCCGTGCATTTATTCTGAAAAGGTACTAAAATTTCAAATCACGAGTTATTTGTCTTTGGTAGATAGGATTCTGAGTTGTTGGTGCTCACTTGGTGATTGGTTTCATTGGTCAGTTATTGTTGGATGTATAGTCCTAGTTGCCTAGTGCTCATAAGTTGATATATGCCAGGTCACAAGCCATTAGACACCGTCTCTTTATGAACGCGCTTTTAAAGTGTACATCTACCTACTTGAGTTGTTACGAGTGTTACCAGGCCTACCACCATCAAAGTTGTTTGCTATTGTACATTGACATGATGTATCAATATATTATCTGTATAAGATAATCAATTGAACACCGATAGGAGAGTGAAGTTGCAAAAAGGACATGATTATTTCGGATCAGTATAGGATAACTGTCATAGAGCAGGCCAACATGGATGCTGGACTTTGAAGTGTGGTCATAGGGAAAGTCTAACATCCCCTAGTATGTGATGACGAGTATATGACAAGGGTGACTTCTGACATTAGAGTTAAACGTTGATTTTTGTGTCAATACGCTAGAAAATCACAGAGAAACTTTATTTCTTAATGCAATGAACTATCAAATAAGATAGGAATGTCTACAACTTTCATGATACACAGATATGTACAATCAAAGTTTGTTCCTTGCATAGCTCAACTGCATTAGCTAAGGCTAAAGGCTTTATAGTTTGACTATTGTATATTGAGACTGCATGGTATGTAGGGAAATTGATATCTATATTTAGATTGTGCGGTATAAATTCGATTTCATATTGATATCTATATTGAGATCGTGTTCTTTTGGTTTAGAAGAGGCGACATTTGAAGTTATTGAAAGAATTTTACTGGAATGGGTAGGTTAAGTCCTTCATTGTGGAAATTAGTATGGAATGTGGAGTCTACTGTCTAGGCCTATTCTCTAAAATTAAGACTTATGCTATTTTAGTGAAATTCCACAAATAGATCAGTAGTGTGTGTGTAACCAGGAAATTTGATTTACTAAATACGAGAGTATGTTGCATATGGTTTGTGCACACATACAGAATATGAATTTTTTTAAAAGGGTATTTATGTAAGTTTGACGAAACTTGAATCGATGAACATCAGTGGATTCTATACGATCAAGTCATTATATATTTATGATAGTAGAGATATGATATTTCTTGCATCTTAGGAGAATGTAGCTATATAATGAAAGCTAACATGGTATCTCTAATATAATAACCAAGAAGCGTGGTAAATTAACAATGCTTTAAGCAATAATTTGATTCCCTGCGATTGAATTATTGCACCACCGTACCTTTTGGGATAAATGTTAGTTTTGATCAATTTAGCATTCTTGAAATTAAATGTTGGTTCAAGCTATATATTTTTTGAAGGCGATACATTTGTATTCAATTTTTTGCATGATTTAGAGTGTATTGTAGCCAAATATTTAGGATAGCGTGCAAACCGTGGCAGCAGCTAACGGAAACCACAACTATAATTTCATCACCGTAAATATTTTAGTCAAGACATGAGGAGGGAACGGGTATGTGGTGAGAAATAAATGCTAAATGTGTAGCATTCTACTGCTGACTTTACGGTCTGTATATTTCCTCATGACCTGGTATAGTAATATCATCCTCTTTCTTTCCTAGGTGTATTGTCCTCTGTCCAACAAATTAGACCTGGATGCTAAACAATATGAATAGTTCAATCCTTTTCCTGAACATAAAATCCATTTTGGATTCTTGATTGCTAATCAAACTGTAAAGCAGATCCTCTTGTGATAAATTGTGTAAATTAGGTCTCTGCCACACATAGGTGGTAGGGGCCGTCTCCCACTCAAATTTGCCCCTCTTCTATATGGTAATCACTATAATACCCTTTGTTTCTATTTGGCATACTATTAAAGTATTCGAAACCCTGCTCTTTTATACTTGGTGTTTTAAGTGCAATCATCCGATTGTATGAAAGGAAAATCGATTGAGATACATATAAAGACACAATCGGTGAATAACAGATCTTAGATGTTGAATTTCATTTTGTTTTTTTATCTATGTTTGAGATCTAATGGAGACTCCACGGTTGAAATCCATTGTGTCACAAATTGTATCTTCATTTGTTTCTCAGCAGTCGCTCCTTTATGTAAATATGATTTTACTTGACTTATGGTTGAGAGTAGAAGAGACTGCATATCAAAATTTTACAAGCTTTCGGCTTTGGCTTTGATATTACCTGTATCAATTACAAAGGTTGAACTGGCATTTCAAAAAATAAAGTTGGTGAAGAATATACATCGCAACTGAATGAGTGGCAAATTGGTGAACGATTTTGATAGTATAAAGTTGATCACGTTTCGTCTCGGATATTTTAAAGAGTCGATCTCGTATCGGGGGAGATATCGGACGAGATGAATGCATCTCGGGCGTCCATATCGGATTTACATGTCAGATCTCAAAGTTCATATCGGGAATATCTCGGAGTATATAGGTTAAATTTGATTTGCTTTTACAACAATTTTATAAATACTACCATAAAAATTTTTAACTTCGATTTGCATAATCACACTCTTATCATCAATAGTTCAAGTAAACCATACTTAACCCACATAGGCATATTAATCTAAAACTGGTCTAATTATTCTGCACATTCTAAAACTGCATTTACTACATATACTAAAACTGCACATTCAGGAGACTGCATATTCATTTGCTACATGTTCATGAAACTGCATCTTTAAAGCTACATGAGCATAAAAACTGCAAAACTGCATATTTATTTATTGCATATTCATAAAACTGGATATTCATAATACTGCATATTCATTTCCTACATATTCATTTTACTGCATATGCTAAAACTTCATTTTCTGCGTATGCTAAAATTTCATTTACTATAGTGTGCATTTACACAAACTTAATTACTACTTACTAATAATATTCGATACTGCAACGAAAGTGCTTAACTTAAAAAAATTAAGAATTAAAGAAACTTAAAGATATGAAAGTTCATAACTTACAGGAGCATTCTTGGCTACTCTTTTAGGAATAAAGGTTAAAAGAGAACAATAAAGTAAATGAACTAATAAAGTTGAACTAAGTCTATAATGAACTTGCAAAAACGAATTATTTGTCAATAAAAACCTTTGAGGAGCCTAAATAAATTTCGAAAAACAAACTAATAATAATGATCTTTAAAAGAATAAATTTCTAAAAAAATTCTCAAAAAAAAAAGCATAATTTCGGCCGAGATATTTCAAAATCGTGTCAGTCTAGATATCGCTCAATATTTACATATCTCGCCCGATATAATCAAAACGATATTTCCTCCGATTTATGTTGTTTTGTTTCGTGAGAAGATCAAACCGAGATCTCGGACAAGATTTCCGAGATTTAAGCCGCATCATTCTAGTAGAGTTTTAATAAATTTCGGCAGTTTTAATTGCATCGTTACGATGTATTTTTAATTTAACCATTTTGATGCAGTTTATTTTCAAATTTTTAAATGATGTCAACTCGATGTTGCGTTTCTAAATCATACCGCAATTACTGTCAATTCGCTAAATACCTATATAGTACTTTTCTGATGCTGGAACCTTGCCCCCTCGACCCTTATTACTTGAAACGTCAAGTCGACCCCGATGAGGGGGATATTATCCCTTCAGAGCATTATTTGTAAAAGGCAAATTTAGAAGAAGAAAATTTTGAATTTTTTTATTTTATACGTGTGATTAGAAATATCATAAAATTTGTGATTTGATGGGTGAAAACGGTTTGTCAATACGACGTTTCTATGCAAAGTTGTTGCACTTGAAAGATCTAAATTAAATGATCGGCCATATGGGTCTATACAGGCAGCCTCTCTGTATTCTGATACTTTGGATAAAAGTACCATGATTTAATTAGCTAAAACTGGAATTCACAGGTAAATTTGTTATTTTTTGTAGTTTAGTACAGTTACCAAAAAATAGTGCAGTGTAGATTCCATTTTCTCTTTAGATGACGGGCGAAGTGTTAATAGGAGTGAGAATAACAACCAAATAAGAAGAGTAGAGACTTGATTTATATACAGTTATGGAGTATTAAAATTAGTAGAAGAGACCGTACATACAAAGTCCCTTTCATGAGCTAATCTATGTTGATGATGAATTACAGTTTATTCATTGTTGCAGTCAGCATCATACACACACATATTGTATTTGTGTTGTCATTATACCATATGTTTGCTTACTGTTGTTTCTCGTTTTGAATATGTTCGGCCATGCCTCCTATTCTAGACACCTCCATGGCGGCATGGCATCTCATTTCAACCCACAGAATTAGTTGAATCTAATGCAAAAAATGAAACTATTTATGACATGATAATTTTCACTCTGATCTTAATAATCGACATTATTTAGCTTCATTTTTTTAATCTTATATTTCAACATTTTTTGAAATGCGAAAGTGCACGTGAGGCGTTTTTAGATCAATGAGGTGAGGTGTAAGCCTGAAAACATTGAGGTGTAAGCATTTCGGGTTTAAAAAAAAGGAGCAAAACATATGATGAAATTTGACATAAAATAACATTAAATGTCAAATATTAAACAAGAAACATAAAGCATTCGAAGCAATTCAAACAAAATACAATCATCCATAAGCATTAAAAGTTAAATCAACATAAATTGCAAAAGATCAAATGATATCTTCCTCCTTTGCAAAAAACAAGAAGAAATCAAATCACCGAGGCATCTTTATGTTTTCCCACAGGTGTGCATTTCTTTTATATAAGAATAAATATAAAAAACAGCTTAATGGATTCCAGAACTGGTATCGAGTTTGAATTACGAAACTGGAATCATAATTGCATTTGTAAAAAAAAGGAAGGAAATTACCTTTTTTTAGCTATTGTATTTACTAAAGATGGAACAAAGAATGAGACAGAGAAGGTAGGGTTTCTAAAATACACAACACAACAGTTTTTTTTAATCTAAATGGCTTAAGCCTCATCAGATTGAGGCTCTGAGGTGTACGTTTGTTGCGCCTCAAGCGACTCAGGCTTAAGCCTCACGGGTAAAACTCCTTTTGATCTACGCTTCGACGTGTCTCTGCTAGCGTCTCGCGCGCGTTTTTTTAATAACAGTATTTAATACAATCCAGTAGTTCAAATTGACGTGCAAATTAACGATGTAGCCATTCCCATTATATTAAATGACCTTAACGGTCCTTCAGGGAAACTAAGGTGGTGTTTGGTTTAAAAACGAATTTTGTGATTTCGGTTTTCAATATGTATGTCAAATATGAGAAGAATAGAAGAATGAAGCTGATAAAATAATAGAAATTGAAGATGAAGAGCACAGAAATAGAAGAATTGAGTAATAATTTTCTTTTCTGCCCTTTCTGCACAACTTGCATACATATATAGAGTATTCTCTAACAACTTTCCTACGTGGCCACCTAGAGGACCACTCTATAAAAACAACTTTTGCATATATGATTTCAGCCACTCTTTTGTAACAGAAAAGATTCCCTAATGCTAATGCAAATAAAGTTTGTTATATATATGTTATAGCTGCAACATAAAATGGTACTGTTGCTGACTATTTCTTCATGTGCAATAGCTAACCGTATCGTTACCATCCCCTCGGAAACTGACCTTGTCCTCAAGGTCAAGCTCCAACCAAGTTGCTTTACATCCAGTATTCCACCGGGATCGAAGATTAAAACCTTGATTTCACCCAACTTAATCTTATATTCAACCAAACTAAGGAAAAATAATATGTAATCCTTACTACAGAATCCCTTGTATTTCATCTTCTTTCCATTTCCAAGTATTAGTGCTGCTGCTTGTTGACCATAGAAGGACGTAGGCAGCCGTGTCACTTTCAGATTTGAAGCACGGATGAGGGTATGGAGAGAAATTTCCTGACCAGTGAGCTGCTCTGGAGCTATAGGCTGAAATAACTCCAAAGGTTGTTTCTCGATATTGACTAGTGTGACGACTGGACAATTGACTACAGCAGTCTGAAAATGCAGAGTTTTCGGAACTGCTGGCTTAACTATCTCCATAGACTGCTGCTCGATAGTTGGAACTTCATCGGGCATGACGAGCAGAATTCTTTTAATCGAACAACAGTGGTCAGGGGTGTCTATATCATTGCAATTGAGACATAATCCCTGATCGCGGAGCTGCTGCATCTTCGAGTAGGTAAGACGTTTGATGGGGTATGATGATGGTAGTGTTGGTTTTGAGGGTGAGACCGAAGGTGTTGTTAGATTTGAAGGTGGAGGTAGTGAGAGAGGTGCTTGTTCGTTAATGGGCTGCACGGATGGAGTATGTGATGGTTTATTGATTCTTGTGGAGAGTTCAGATAGTGAATGGAGGATGTGGTTAAGGGAGGCTTTGATTTCAACCATGATTTGGTTGTGGGTGATGACGTCGGTCATGATTCCAAGCTAGTGAAAGACCGAAGGAGATGAGATATAGACGAAGGAGGTGAGAACAAGAGTGAAAGCACCAAAATGATATGATACTGAGTGAGACAGAGCTATGGAAGAAGGAAGCTGATAAAATAATAGAAATTGAAGATGAAGAGCACAGAAATAGAAGAATTGAGTAATAATTTTCTTTTCTGCCCTTTCTGCACAACTTGCATTCATATATAGAGTATTCTCTAACAACTTTTCTACGTGGCCACCTAGAGGACCACTCTATAAAAACAACTTTTGCATATATGATTTCAG
Source organism: Allium fistulosum (assembly GCA_030737815.1). Taxonomy (NCBI): domain Eukaryota; kingdom Viridiplantae; phylum Streptophyta; class Magnoliopsida; order Asparagales; family Amaryllidaceae; genus Allium; species Allium fistulosum. The sequence continues at coordinate 930,532,003 of CM060906.1, forward strand.
CCACTCTTTTGTAACAGAAAAGATTCCCTAACGCTAATGCAAATAAAGTTTGTTATATATATGTTATAGCTGCAACATAAAATGGTACTGTTGCTGATTATTTCTTCATGTGCAATGGCTAACCGTATCACGGTCCTTCAGGGAAACTAAGGTGGTGTTTGGTTTAAAAACGAATTTTGTGTTTTCGATTTTCAATATGTATGTCAAATATGAGAAGAATATGAGGATGATGGAGGGGGTGAAAGAAAGACGGATGGGAGGACGAAGAGGATAAACAAACAACGGAAGAATGGATTATTTCACGTGCTTGTGTTATTTTCCAAAACGCGGAAAATAAAAAAAAATTGTTTTTTATTTTGTATGTTAACTTCGTTTTCTAAATTGGTCGTTTTCGGCCATATAAATGCGCCATGTGCATTTTTGTATGGACGAAAACCCAAAACTAAAAATAACAAACCAAACACTACCTAAGATTCCGCTGTCAAAATACGCTGACCTAGATAGGTCCAGTTGTAAAGCTATGGCACCTCATAACCCATTATGTACTGCTACCAAATTTGTCACTTCCAATGGAAATAAATTATGGAGAAATTTTTTCATGGAATTATGATTCAGTTGATTAGACTGATAATGTACACGGAAATAATTTCATATAAATTAGTTGCACCGCAAGCATTAAGCATGTGCTTTCATGAAGGAGAAGTCTTGTTCTAAGTTTTGCCAAATATCAGCCATGAGTGAATGTGCGCATATAAAAAAAGGGTTCTAGATGCTTCTTCTTATAAATCTCCTCCCACCACATCTTCGTTCTTTTCTGCGAAAATTTTCCTAAACATAGTTTTTTTTGTAGATATTTAATAGTGAAAATTAGCCACACATCCTTAAAACGGAACTTAAATTCAAAGCGGGTCCCTGTCATAAAATATATATTTTCTACATCCCTGTTTCTGTTTTCCGCCATTTTTTTCCCAAATTAGCCTTGCGTTTCGCTGTGGAGCTGAATCTTTTTTTTTCGATTTAATGGTAAACTGCAATTAAATTAAAGATGAATCAATTTTTTTTTATGAAATATGATATTCTTAATATTTGCAGTTATGAATAATCGCAATAAATTTCTGCAAATATATGCGCAATAGTTGCAGAAATTTCTGCAACTATACGCAATAGTTGCAGACATTTCTGCAACTATAAGCAATAGTTGTAGAAATGTCTGCAACTATAAGCAATAGTTGCAGTAATTTCTGCAACTATACGCAATAGTTGCAGACATTTCTGCAACTATTAGCAATAGTTGCATTTCTGCAACTATATGCAATATTTGCAGATATTTCTGCAACTATACGCAATAGTTGCATACATTTCTGCAACTATTTGCAATAGTTGCAGACATTTCTGCAACTATACGTAATAGTTGCAGACATTTCTGCAACTATTTGCAATAGTTGCATTTCTGCAACTATATGCAATAGTTGCAGAAATGTTTGCAACTATGTGCAATAGTTGCAGATATTTCTGTAACTATTTGCAATAGTTGCATTTCTGCAACTATATGCAATAGTTGCAGATATTTCTGCAACTATACCGTATAGTTGCATAAATTTCTGCAACTATACCCAATAGTTGCTGACATTTATGCAACTATACCATATAGCTGCAGAAATATCTGCAATTATTTGTAAATTTTGTAAATTTCAAAAAAAATAAAAAAAAATTAAAAGTTGCTGAATTGTCTGCAAATATTTGAAATAATTGCACATTTACTACAAATATGAATTTTTGATATCAACAATGGATCTCATTTCAAAGATCATAAAATTTGTGATTTTTTGGTGAAAACGGTTTGTTGATCCGGTTTTTGTACATAAAGTCATACGCATTTGAAATGTTAAAAACGTAAAGGGTATTTGTGTATTTTTGCCTGCGCGAATTTGAAAATAGGGGGCGGAAATGTAAGTTTTGTATGTGAAGGATGTTTTGTTTATTTTGAAACTTATTAGGGATGTGAGCCAAACTTACCCTATTTAATATTTGTAGATATCTATATTAAATTTTGAATTGTTTCGTAACTTTTAACTTGTTCATAATCGAAAGCCATTTGAATTGTCAAAAAAAACTTATTTTAACCATTGATTTGAAATGTAACTTTGAAGGGGTTAATGGTTATAAAATGATCCAAAATTTTATGTAGATGTTCCCACCAACAAATATAGCACATGTACAAAACAACAATGTGTTTCGATTTTTTGCAAAATTACGGAGGTAATGTCCCCTATTTCTTTGTTTGTGCCAAGAGAGGACCTTAGCTACTTTCATTTTGTGAACATTTAGGTTAATCAACTTTTAGATAGGTCTGCGGAAATAATCTAACGAAGCAACGATTAGAGCTTGAGTGTACTTGAGACTAGCATTTATGTTGCCACATCATAGTATTTGGGATGAAAAATTTTAGTTACAAAAAAGAAACCATTTAGTCTCTGCTATTTTGGATTAAATGACATGCCTACATAACGCCTAGTGGGGCATATTGATCCCACTATCTTTTTTTTTCCTAATTTTCCTTGGGAAAATAAATTGAAGGGATATTTTCTTGTGCTTATACTTAGACATGTTATTACTAGTCTCTTTATCTTATTGCTTCCATGATTTAAAGAGGTGCGTAGGAGAAGAAACCCTAAATTGAAAAATAATAACACAAACATACTCTTTAATTTAAATATCTTGCTTAAAAATCCAAACATATCCACTGTACCAACTGTCATTGCTCTGAATTGATTTCTCATTTTCATGTATGAATCGGTTTGTTGATTTATTTTATCACACCATTGGCTTTGATTATTGTTGTTAATTAGACTCTTTTTTCATGGTTATATTTCTAAGAATATGTTATAACGCTGCTTTTTATACGGTTTTAGATTAATACATTAAATTTAATAGATGTGTTTAATTATTATTTTTTAATGAATTTAATGTATATTGGATCTTGCTTAATTTAATAATTAAATTAAGACACGAGTTGTGTTTAAATCTAAGATATAAGATATAATAGAAGAAAAGAAATGATAACAAATAAATTGGGCATTTAATTTTAGTGTGTTGCTAAGGGCACCCAGTATCCCTTTTCCTAATACTATAGAAAAAAAAATAGCGAACGTAGTTATGTGCTTCATAATATCAAAGTCATTTCATACGGTAATTAACCAACGTGTAAAGTCATTTTGCACGGTCAACAACCGTCGACCAAAACCATTTTCCATAGCCAACAACCGTCGACCAACACCGTTTTTCGTGGTCATCAACCATGAAACTACCGTTGTTTGGTGGTTGATCATAAAAAAGGTGTTGTTCATCGTGCAAAAAAGAGTTGAAAATGATACATTCGGTAGCCCCTTGAAATGTCTGGTATTAGGAAGAGTATAGTGTAAAATTTTATGGTATTTTTTAGCAATGGTATTAGAAAGAGAAAAACAATATGCCCTTAGTAACACACTAATTTTAATGTTGGATGCTTTTATACTTTGAGTTAAAATTTAAGGTGACTGTTTGATATCTATCTGTAGGAAGAATCAACTATTTTACTAGATAACATGATTGATAATTTGTTAAGCTATTTCACAAATTGACAAAATCATTATGATAATTCAACTTCAACAAGTAGTACTCCATTTTTGCCTCCACCCTGTCTTCTTACCACCTCCACTAACTTAGTAGTTGATTTAAATGAGTATCAGACAGATCCCGACTTAAGAAAAACAATAAGTCTATTTATCACTAATGAAAGAGAACAAAATTCGTTATTATGAACAGAAAATTGATGAGATCCACTTGATTGAAAGAAGAAAAACAAGTGAGAAGTGAAGGTTGGTACCTTCATGGTTCAATGATCATCTTAATTTGTTGGAATACATCATAATAACGATACGTCATTTCATATGCATTGTTATCTTTTTAAAACCCGACCATGAGTGCAAGTTTGGTAACTTTATCATGAGGGCGCGTGCGTCTCTCTGATATTGCAAGCAGGCGTTATTCTTAGGAAGCTTTTTTATTTTTCAAACGAACATGAGCGCTGGAGTAAAAATCTGAAAGCATATATATACATAATGACAGTTTTTTTAATCATAGCAAGAAGCGGGATTTCTGAATATTAGTATTTAAAATGAACTCATGGTTTCGTATGGTAACAATATTCGCCTATTCTTGTGAAGGCCTAAACTACCAATTGGTTTATGTGACTTGAAGCCAGTAGATTCATTTGGTTGAGAAATAAATATAAAAGTTCATGATCTGTGATAATGTATGTAGTTCAAACCTCAAAGGACTGGAATGAATTATATAAAAGTAGGATTCAAGTGTGAGTTAAAAATTAAAATACGTTGGATATCTTTTGAAAATGAAAAAAGATTACATGCTTCATAAATGTCCAAAAGTAGTGCACTCTGATTGAATCTATCTAATAATTTATATTTTGATACAAATGAGGAGCTACTTGGAGACGTGTCATCTAACCTTGAAGATACATTTATGGTGTGTTATAAACCTTGATTAGCGATGATAATATACTAGACAAATATTTTGCAAATTTGGTAATTGCAGATATTTATTGCTGGATTAGATTGTTTATCCCAAGCTTTAAGCAGGCTTCAAATTTGCGTATAGCTATAGTTGTTCATTATATCAAATATACGAGAGTGTAGGATTTGTGATGGATAAGTTGAAATGTTATTTATTTTATCTTGTTTATTGTGTGTTTAGATCTAGTTGTTATAACTCCACTCTGACATGTGATTTTATAATAATCTAGCCTAACATTGCTTATTAATATGTATTGCAGAAGGACAAGAAATACAGATGCAGTGAAACTGGATACCGTGTACCCTTAACGTGTGTTCAAGTTGAAAACAGTTCAAAGGGGAAAGTTGAAGATAAAAAGCAAAGAAAACTCCAGTCCACTAATGAACAAATAGTTACAGCATTAAAAAGGCTCAAGTGGAGACGGTTGTTGGATAAACCATCAGCATCAGAAGATGTGAAGCAGAGCTACATTACTTACAGAAGTTGTGTTCCCGTTGATGTAGAAGAAAGGTTGTCATTGCTTGGTTTTGAGGTAGGTAATTTGACTATCGGTTCTAAAGCTGTAAATTGCCAGGAACTAATGTATTTTGTTGATCTATTATAAACAGATGATAATGGTCGGTCTTCTTCTTATAAGTGGTCCAATTGCGTATATGAGGCAGAGACGAAATTTTGTAATGCCTGGAGCTGTTAGAATACCATCAACCTCACCAAGGTTTTAATCCATGTGGATAAAAATATAATGCATCATCTGATCTTGTAAGAATATAGCGGATTAACAGTTTATTACTGTAATAGGGGTACCATATTGACGATGAATACGAAACTAATTTGTTTGTTTATTTGGCCTATTTATGAGTGACTGTGAATTTCAATTTAGTGCCAGTCTGACAACTAATGGATTTCAGTAGCAAGATACTTTTCAGGGTTTTCAGGGTTTTCTTCAATTCTAAAAGTACAAAATCCCAATTTCAACAGATAAAAATATCAAATAAAACATTGCTACAAACAATAGGCAACTCAATTTTCAAATGAAAACATAACCGTGCAGCAAATTTAAAAGCAAAGTAAACACAAACAATTCGCTCCAACTCTTTGGCATAGTTGAGTGTTTTCTGGACAAGATCTGCGGACGGTATTCTTAGGTCTTTTGGATTTTGCTTAGCTGTTCACTTTGGACTCATCTATCTGCCTTTTGGATTAGTCGCATAGTTTTTGATGTAGTTACCTTGTAGTTGACTTGTTGTATATATTCTTTTGTGGGACGTGTGTGTATTGTGGCTGTAATACCACTTCAGACGCTATGCGTTGTATTTGATGTGTATATGTGTGTATTCGATTGTGTTTGCTGTTCTGTGACTCTGTTATCATTTGTATTGTGTTTTGTTCTGAACAGATCCTGTAGCCATCATAGTTTTGTATTAATCATTTATTGGATATGTCGAACCACTTGAGAAAGAAAAAAAATGGAGCAACAAATCGACATATTCAATAGATGTTGAAGACAAAGCTATGGATGGTCGCTCCTAACAAGCTCTATTCTCCGTATTAGCAGACAGTATTACTTAGTAATACTCTTTGTTAATTTGGGTTTTGGTTGGTCTGAAAGTTGAACCTGAAGAAGATTTCAGACCTGGGCAGAATTCAACATGCCTGAGTCCATATTTAAAATTTCATATTTTTACCATTTCATGTCGGGGTTCAGTGAATGTTTTTTCAGTTCATAGATAAATTGTTCTACTTTGTGTGTATCAAATTTCAGACCGAATTGTTTCAGGTTAGATACCTACTTTTGGACTTAGCTTTGATGCTTCCGCTTGGATAGCAGCTTATCCCTTTTTGTGTAGTTGTAGTCTTTTTGCTTGACTCTGATATGTATATTGTTTTTGACTCGTTGTATATAGTGTGGACTTCGAACCACTTATGATGTATCATTTTGTATTGTACCGGTGTGTGTGTATGTGTGTGTATATATATATGTCTTTTTGCTATTCTCTGATGTGATGTACATTTAGGTGTTGTATTTTTTTCCGATAGATCCGTTAGCCACCTGTAGTTTTGTATTAAGCATTTATTGAATATGTTGATCCACTTGAGATTGAAATTTTTTTAGAGCATTAATCAAAGTATTTAATAGACGTTTAAGACAAAGCTATAAATGGTCGCTCCTAACCAGCCCTATTCTTCGCATTAGCAGACCGTATTACTCAGTAATACTCTTTGTTAATGTGGGTCTTGGGGTGGGGCGTCACAGCTTCTGATTAGGAGAGCGACCATCCGTGAGCTTTGTTTTAAACGAGTATCCAATACGTCGATTGGGTGATCCAGTTTCTCTCTCTTTCTTTTCTTAAGTGATCGACATATCCGATTCAGGTTTAACACAAAACTACGGTGGCTAAGGATCGTATTCAAAAAATATATAATAACATCAAATACCTCATATCACAAAACATGAACACACACATATATATACATATACCCACTTTGCAAAAATCATATAAATTCGAAATTTAATCTTTTTCACTCAAACCTTTTACAGTAGCTTTGAATGTCAGTCTAGATTATATGTAAACGGATATTTACAAACCTGAGCTGAAAATGGTGGTTTTGCATGGTTGAGTTTCCTTTGCCGTTTGAAAATAAACACATTCATTCTTCATCTCCCACTCTGGGTGCTCCTGCAATGTCAGAAAACATGTTACCTCACCTAAGTCATGAAGTTCTTAGATATTAACCTATTAAACAATTAATCCTAAATTTCAAGTTCACAGTGTACAAAAATATTAATAAGCTAATATACCATCAGGGGCGGAGCCCATCTGCAACTGGGGTAGGCACGTGCCTACCCCAGAATTTAAAAAGAAAAAATAAAGAAAAAAACAAAAACAGTCTGAAGGTACTAGTTTTACTCTTGCACAGTCTGAAGGTACTAGTTTTACTTTAGTTCTGCCTTGCTAGTAGCTTCTTTCCATTTATGCTGCTGACACTTTCTTTCCTTACTTGTAGGTTGATCATTGATATCTGTTGATGCTACAGTTTCATACATTGTGGTTGCATGATGAGAAAGCCCAGTTTCTTCGACATTTGTTTTTGATTTACTAGCAGTTTCTTATACATTTAGCAATAATCTAATCTAATATGATAGGCTTACCAATTACACTGCATAACTTATTGCCTTTGTATACTAGATTCTAATTGTAGATTTATTAGCTTCACTCAAATATAAACGTTGTTCACATTATCCCTGGTTTCCATTTTTTGATGATTTTGGGTTTCGTGCCCACCCCAACGTGACGTCCTGCCTCCGCCACTGTATACCATCATATGTATGACATGAACCAATTTTGAATGTTTCCATGATTACCAAATACAGTTTGTATCTTATATTAGTGATCATGGCACAAAGATTACGCGTTGTTATACAAATAATTTGTGCAAAAGGTGAACCCCACAAGCACACTATAAGCATAACTGCACGAATATCTAAACTACAATTCAGTACAACACATTTATGTAGTCTGGATAACTGTTCAAAAATCATTTATTTTAATGACATGCAGAAAATACTGCATATATGATGAATATTCATCTGAATTATATACATTTCGTTTCATAACTCCTATATTAGCTATGATGCTGAGCAAGTTTGGCAGTTTCTTAGTTTATAACTCCTTAAAAGTATTTTTCAATGTTAACCTCTAATTAGTTTCGAATGTGTACTGATTTGTTTAAGGGTTTGAATATAATTTAACTTTTAAGTTAAAATTGGTGTTTGGTTATTATGACTTATAAGGAATCATTTTACACCAAATTACATAAGACATGCACCTAAATAGTGTTTAACCAACAACAAGGATATTTTACTTTGTTTACTATATCAAAATAACTCGTGAAATTTCTCCATATGCTATAGTCTGAAAATGGTTTATTATCATATTTTAAATTATAAGCAACTTATATTCCGTTCTTTTAAGTAGTTCAAGAACACCCAACTGCAAAATAAGTTACTTATAAGATACCATGGCTACTTATAATATGTTTTGACTACTTATAGAAGGAATTATCAAACATGCTCTAAGTTAAACATTAATGATCCATCAAATGCGTATCAGTAAAATAAATATACCTTAAAAATGTACTGAGTAAGCTCTTCATCTGCAGTGAACATTAAAATCTCATTCGCATCTCTGAATGACGGATAGTCATAAGCTTTTTCACTGCAACCAGCTATCTCATCTCTATAAAGGAAACATCAAGTAAGATCAACATGGTAATTAATATGACCAAAATATCCTATACCCATAAAACTACTGTTGACTGCACAAAACTGCCTGTGATTTTAGTTATGCTTCTTTAAACTCATGTATAGCAGCAGCTAAACACGCCAAAAAACTAGGTGTTCAGAAACAACATTGAAAGAAGTTTTTTCCTTAAAAGCGACACAATCAATAATTCTAGAGATGGACTTACACAATAAGCATGGGGGGGAATGTAAATAGCCTGTTAAAAGAATACCTCACTGTCTTTGTGAAAGAAATGTAACAGAGAGAAATTTGCTTGTATTGAAAGTGCTTCACGTGTTACATTCGGTAACAATATATATAGCACTCGGTTGGATTGAGAAATTACAAAATATACACTGAAAGCCTATTACACTGTATATAACATATTGTTTGGTTGTTATCTCATTCTCATTTCTTATTTTCCTCGACAATTGTAACTAGAGTTTCTTCTTTCCCAAAACTTCAGAAGCTTGTTCGATCTTCAAATCAGACTTTAATCTTGCAAAATTACTCTTTGAGAGTGGTTTTGCAAGGATGTCTGCTCTCCGACGACTTATTGGTAGATGGTTTATGTTCAAATTTCCTTTGATGGCTCTTCTTTTCCAAAACTTTAGAAACTTCTTCGATCTTCAAATCAAATTTTAATCTTGCAAAATTACTCTTTGAGAGTGGTTTTGTAAGGATGTCTGTTTTAATGACTTGCTAGTAGATGATTTATGTTTAGATTTCCTTTGATAACTTGCTGACGAACGAAGTACAGAACGATCTCTATATGATTGGTTCGTGAATGAAGAATGAGATTAGCTGAGAGAGAAATCGTGCTTAAGTTATCGCACCAGATTACTGACTTTTTGGAAAGATGAACTTCAATTTCTCTGATGAGCGATTCAAGCCATATAATTCGGCTGTTACGCTTGCCACACTACGATATTCGGCTTCTGTGCTTGAACGAGAAACGGTTGGTTGCTTTTTGGAGCACCAAGATATTAGGTTGTCACCTAAATAGATGCAGTGACCAGTTGTGGATCTTCGATCATCAGAATCCGATGCCCAACTCGCATCAGTGTATCTTTGAATGTTTAGTGTTTTACATGCTTTTAAACATATTCTTTGATTTATAGTGCCTTTTAGATACCTCAAAATTCGTTTCACTGCTTTCTAATGATGATCTAAATGTTTGTACATGTATTGACAAACTTTATTTACATTGTATGATATGTCTGGTCTAGTAATTGTAACATATTGCAAAGCACCCACTATACTTCCATACCTTCATTATCAATGGGCTTACCTCTATGCTTAGACAAGTGCAAATTACTTACCATTAGTGTTGGCATAGGTTTAGCTTCACATGTTTTTTCCCTGTTAAGAATTTCAGAGATGTACTTCCTTTGACATAAAATTAATTCATTATCTGACTTTCTTAAATGCTTCAATTTCTAAAAAGTAACTTAGATTTCCCAGATCTTTGATTGAGAATGCTTTGTTTAAGTGAAATATGACATTTCTGATTTCCTCATTACTGTTCCTATGATTATAAAATCATCCACATATACTAGTATATAAATTGTAATATTGTTGTTCATTTTGACATAAAGGGAATTATCAGATCTTGTTGGTTTGTAACATAAACTGATTAAAGTAGGTTTTAATTTTTCATACCAGACCCTTGGTGCCTGCTTAAGCACATAGATTGCCTTGTGTAATCTACATACTATTTCCTTGTTTTCATCTTTAGCATGTCCTTGTAGTTGCTACATGTATACTTCCTCCTAAAGTTCACCATTTAGGAATGCATTATTGACATCTAGTTGTCTGATATTCCATTTATTATGTAATGCAACTGTAAGAATCACTCTAATGTTAGAACCCTTAGTTTACGATTTCGACGATGATAACTATACAATGGAAATCATATATATATATATATATATATATATATATATATATATATATCATACAACTATACAGATACAAATTCAAAGCAAGATAAACCACTACTATGATAAGACGATGACTAAAGCACTGAAGAGATTCATCTACAAAGTTGCACGAAGATCGAAGGAAGAAACACTCAAGAATGAACCCAAAAAAACCTCACTTGACAGGTTCAGATGTCTGAATGCAGAACTTCAGACGTCTGAACGTAGATGCTGGACAAAAAAATAATATTAGGTTCCAGACGTCTGAAAACACCATTCAGACGTCTGAAACTGGGCTCGGGGCAGATAATTCAAATTACAACTGTCATCTCTGAAGAGACACAACTCCATCTCTCCTCCACAACTCTTCACCAGTGAACAGTGACGACTCTAGACTGAAAGGGAAGAAATGTAACTACTAGAAGCAACCTTCTACAACTATATAAACGAGAATCAAGAAGGATCAAAGAACTTAACTAATTCACTCGACTCTCTATCTTGATCATCTCTTGTTATAATCATCCACTTGCTATCAAATCTGAGAACATACACTTCCATACTCTCTTGAACAATATTGTATTCAATCATTCAAGAGATATAGGAAGTTCAATTGTACTGTATAGTCAAAATCCGTGTAATAGAGAACACATTCTTGACAAAGAAACTCTGCTATTGTAAACCTTTTCTTCCGGGTGAAGTGAGGGTTATTTGGTGAAAGGAAATTCCGAAGAGGAGCTTCGGGACTGGACGTAGGACGGGAGGTCTGAATCAGTATAAAAACCCTGGTGTCATTATTCTTATTTACATTCTTTACTATCGTTACACTATAGTTTAATTTAGTTATATACTTGTCATTTGTAAAATCGATCCACCATACTATAGACTTTCAATTGGTATCAGAGCCTGGGATTCTAGTGATCGTAACAACATCCTAGAATAAATGGCCATAAAGAGATCTAGTAAAGGCAATAGGAAGAGGAAGAGCAATAAAGGAATTAAAGGAGCAAACAAGCAAATGCTTCATGGCTAAACTCAGATCACAATCGGTATGCTTAGATTCTTTATATAAAGATCTTTTGTTAGCACATGATGAATTATTAAAAGATTGTAAAACTTTGAATAAAGTTAATAGAATTGCTTTAGCTAAGTTAAAAGATTGTGAGCAAGAAATTTCCAATTTAAAAGAGGAAAATAAATTTTTGATAAAACAAACTAAATGTTTTGAAAATACCGTAGAAGAACTTGTTTTACAAAGAAATTTCCTACAAAAAGAAAACGAGCAGTTAGAAGATAAAAACAATAATATTTTGGAGGAAATCAATGTTTTGCAAAATAAAAATACATTTTTGGAAAATTCTTTAAACAATTCTAGTTCTTTAATTTTGTCTCTTGAAAAAGAGAATGGAGATTTAATTAAAAAGAATTTAGAATTATCTAAAGAATGTGAGATTTTAAAGGTTAATAATAATATTTTTCAAAAAGAAGTTTGTAATTCTAAAGCAAATTTTGAAAGATTAAATACAAAAATCATAAATTTTAACAAAGGTAAAGATATCTTATCTTCCTTAGTTACAAATTCAAAAGCTCACAATGATAAAAGTGGTTTAGACTATAAACAAGCTAAAAGTAAAAATAGTACTAGATATGCATTCTTGTATACTAATTTTAGTGCTAGTACTAGTAACCGGATAGTTTTAAAACCAGTTATAGTCATAATAGTACTTTGTTTAGAAACGATAGAAATTACTCTTCAAGTACTAAGCTAATGACTAATAGTATTAAGATATGGATTCCAGCTAATATGATTGATCATGATAAACAATTTTATATTAGCAACGATTATAAGAATGTGATTTGTAATGAAAACTATATCTATAAAGGTTCAACCACCCCCAAATGGGTATGGTTTCCTAAAAATTAGGAAATTAGAAGAAACTTGGGTATCACGTGCTTTAAATGTTAATTGTTTTTCTGATACCTTAGATTATAAGTAGTTATTTTAAGATTGTTTCACTAGTTTTTGGATACAACCACACCTATTTAGGTAAGGTTTTCATCCTATGATTAACCCCTGGACCCTAACATAGTAAGTGGGTATCAAAAACGATTATTTTTTATAATGACAAAGGGGGAGAAAAATAAATATGCACAACTATAGGGGGAGATTATATTTAGGGGGAGTACCTTTCTGTGATTGTTATCTAAGTACATTATATAGTTATCATCATCAAAAAGGGGGAGAATGTTAGAACCCTTAGTTTACGATTTCGACGATGACAACTATACAATGGAAATCATATATATATATATATATATATATCATACAACTATACAGATACAAATTCAAAGCAAGGCAAACCACTACTGTGACAAGACGAGGACTAAAGCACTAAAGAGATTCATCTACAAAGTTGCACGAAGATCGAAGGAAGAAACACTCAAGAATGTGTTAGTCCTTGAGATGATGGTTTTGATGACAACAACCTTAGAATAAGATTATAAAATATAAATACTAACATTATAGTTTAGATATATATGTATATGAAGGATTTAACTATGCAAGTACCAAGAATGAAGACTGTACAGTATAGAGATTCAAGATATCAAGATTGAAGACTCATGAGTATCAAGAATATCAAGATTATCAAGAGTTCAAGATTTCAAGATAAGTATTGAGTCTATAATTTTGTTAAAACTTCACAATAGCACTGAAATCTTCACTCCAATTTTCTTTTGGGATGGAACCCATTTCTACCTTTTTAGTGGCTTACAAACCCACGACAAGTAGCTTACAAACGTACGACAAGTGGCTACAAACCCACGAACATCCTGGTTTTGTACAAGTTCTCGAGTCCTGATATGATGAGATATTCTACAGGAAGAAGCTTGCAAAACTACTTCAAAATGATTTTCAAAACTACTTCAGAATGATTTTCAAAACTGCTTTTCAAAATGTTTTAGCCTTAAAAATTATCTTTTCAAATGATTTTCAAAAAGATGTTTTAGCCTTAAAATACTCTTTGTTTTTGTTTTTAATAAACTCTTGTTTTAATCTTCGTTTGTTTTAAACTATCTTTTAATTATAATATATTTATACTTAGATTTAAATATAAAATTAAAGTAAAATTATATATATATTATTCTCTATATTTATCTATGTATTTTATCTATAGTCAAGTATATTTATAAAGTTTAAAATAGTTTTAATATAAGATAAAGGTTATTTTCAAAGAAAAACAAAACATCAAAATTCCCTTTGGGATGTCGACATGCCCTAGTACCCCATGTCGACATAGTGTCAGTTAGGACCAAAAATTTGAATTTCAAAAGAAGTGTCTATTCACCATAACCTTTCACGAATGGACATGGCCGTTGTTCTTCTATAAATAGGGGTTAGTTTCAACGAATTTTAGATCAGATTTTCTGGTTTTTCACTTCTCTTCTTCTTCCACATTTTCTTATTCAAAATCCTATCATCACTCTGCCGAAATCAACATTGAATCTAACTAGATTATCTCTGGTTTGATTCTCTATCACTATCTCAACAAGATCCAAGTGCTATTCAGAGTTATAGGCTTCTTTGTAATCTATCTAGCGATAAAAGGTGTGATTGTAGCCTTGGAAATCAATCAAGCGAGAAAAGGTGTGATTGTAGCCTTGGAAATCAATTGGGTGAACTTGTTGCCCCGGAAATCAAGTATCTCTACCCAGAGGATTGTGATTCTGGAGGGTGTACCTCGTAGCCTTGAAACCGAGGGTTGTAATTGTTGAATTGCTTTTGAAAGGAAATCCGTACTTAAGTTGTGCGGGACTGGATGTAGGGTAACTCCGAACCAGTATAAAATCCGGTGTGTTCTTTCCTTTACTGCATTTACTTTATTTCTGCATTTGTGTTTGTTTCTGTGATTATATCTGTATCTGAATATTACATACATTTGTGTTCAAATTAACATAAACTCAAAAAGATTTAGTAATTTCTTATAAACACTGTTCACCCCCCCCCTCTAGTGTTATTTCTAGCCTTAAGATCCATATTCCGCATTACTCACATTTGGTATTAGAGCAAGGTTTTCAAAAGTTTCATAATCTAATTTTTGAAAAAGTTTTTTTTTAAATGGCTATGTTTAAGAAATTTGTTAATGCATGTTTAGAAATATTCAGATCATCATTGTCTCTTGAGTCTGCATATAATCAATATTCAAATACAAGTTGTCTACTAAGATTGTTTGATGTGCAAGAATCATGCTTTATGGGAATCGAGGAATCAATCCAGAACAAACAAACTGTGCAGATCAAAAAGAACTGATGTGCACGTGAATGTGCATATTTTTACCACCATATTTAATCTATTTAAATTAAATAAATGATCATATTGGGTATTTTAACTTGTTTAAATCAAAATTCAAATTATTTGAAATTGTCACATATTCATCTTCATATAGGGGCAAAATGGTCATTTTTATGCATTTATTAAATTGTGAAAATTTACTTGGAATTTTCTATGTTGTTTTGTAGGAAATTTGGTGAATTTTACAAGTAGTTACATGATGATATATGCATGCATAAGAGTGAAGAGAACAAATGAAGATGAAAATAATTCAAAGTGAAGATAATGGAGGACCTCACCTACCCACCTACCTTAATGTACAAATTAGAGGCTAATGCACATGCTTATGCAATTAATGGCTTCATGTACACTTAAATTAGGATTATTTGAAGCTAATGATTACTTGGCCTCCACACTTCCTAAGAGGGTATTTTGGGCATTCCCTAAAAATATGAATTAGGGTTTAACACATGTATAAAATCCCCTTATGTTTCATGTAATCCTCTCCCTCTTCCCTTGGTCTCTCTTACTTAGTTTTTAGCTTAGGAAATAAATCAAAGCTTTTCTCTCTTCTTTTTCCATGGTTACTTAGCCATTTTATTTCATGTAATTTTTCTTTCTTTTATGCAATGTAATTATTGTTTCCTTTTAATTACATGTTCATTTCCTTTCATGCTAGTAGTGTAGATTTTCTTTTATGCAATTAGAATAGTTTTCTTTCATTTAGCTTTCATTTTGCTTTCCTTTTGCTTTCATGTTGAAAGCTACATTTGTAATCGAATGACAAATATGATAGGATAAATCCCTTCAATTTAGGGGTAATGAAGCCTCTAATCATGTAGCTTCAACTATTTGTTAATTCATGCTATCTTTTTGTGCTTAATGAAGAATGATTGAAGTGGTTTCATTGTTGTTTTTGCCTTGAATTTGATAGTCTATATTGTTGACACCAAATAGGCTATACTTAAACAATCACTAACACAAATGCCTCTTCATCAAAATATGATTATGGCATAAGAAAGTGATTTGAAATTAAAATTTGATGGTCTATATTTCTAATTAATAGTTAATAGGCCATACTTAAAATAGATTTCATTTTCATTTTCATTGTTAAGTTTCATGTGAATTGGTAAGTGGTTTAAGGGGTGTGTTATAGTTTGATGGCTTATGTTGGCTAATCAATAGCACAAATATGCCATACTTATGATAAGCACATCAATTAAAGCACTAATGACCATAAAAAAGATATTATGATTTCATATGTGTTGAATTACTTGATCTAGAGAGTGGATTTATTCTCTAAATTGTCTTTTAACTCTTATATTTGCATTTCTTTTCTTTTAGTTAGTTAGCTAATTCTCTAATTCTCTAGCTTAACTTTCACTCGACTTTGGTTTAATTTGATTGAATAGATTTTTAAAATCATCAATTCCCTACGGATCGACCCTTACTCGCTACGTACTTCAATAGTACGCCGTGCGCTTGCGGTTATTTTTATTTCTAAATTTGTTCAACGGTTTTCTAAACCGATAGAATTTCCGTCGACGAACAAGAACAAATGGATACTCGATAGTGGATGTTCTAGACACATGACTGGGAATCCAGATATGCTGAATGATATAACATACAAAGACAGAGGACTGGATAACTTTAGAGACAATTCAAAAGGCTATATGATCGGCATCGACAAAGTCGGTAACTTTGAAACTCCTATTATTACTAATGTTTTGCTAGTTAAGAATCTGAAACACAATCTGCTAAGTATAAGTCAACTATGCGATAAAGGATATAAATTAAATTTGAAAAAGATAAGTGTCACATTGAAGACAATAATTCAACCATAATATTTGAGGGAATTAGGAAAAAGAATATTTATATTCTTAGTATGAAAATTTCAAATGATAACTTGTGTCTTTTGGCAAATGCAAGTGACCCTTGGATTTGGCATAAGAGATTTGGGCATTTGAATTTCAAACTCTTATCTAGACTGTCAAAACATGATCTAGTAAGAGGCCTCCCTAAAATGAATTTTAAAGTAGATAGTCTATGTGATGCATGTCAACTAGGAAAACTTAGAAAAAGTTCCTTTAAATTAAAAGATATGATTTCAACTTCAAAACCTCTTGAATTACTTCATCTTGATTTATTTGGTCCATCTCAAATTCAGTCATTAAATCACAGTAAATATGTTTTTGTAATTGTAGATGATTATTCTAGATTTATATGGACAATATTTTTGAAACATAAAAGTGATACTTTTGATTGTTTTAAGAATTTTTCAAAAAGGGTTCAAAATCAATTTTCTCAAAAAATTATAACCATCAGTAGTGATCACGGTGGTGAATTTGAAAATGAAAAGTTTGAAGAATTCTGCAATAAAAAGGGAATAATTCACAATTTTTCATTTCCAAGAACTCCATAACAAAACGGAGTAGTAGAATGTAAAAATAGGACGATTCAAGAGTGTGCGAGAACTATGCTTTCTGATAGTAATTTACCAAAGTACTTTTGGGCAGAAGCAGTTGCTACCGCCTGTTATATTTTAAATAAAATTTTAATTAGACCTTTAACTGATAAGACATCTTATGAACTTATTTACACAAAGAAACCTAAGGTATCTTATTTTAGAATTTTTGGAAGTAAATGTTTTATTTTAAATACAAAAGATAACTTAGATAAATTTGATCCTAAATCCGATAAAGGTATCTTTATCGGATACTCTAATAGAAGTAAAGTATACAGAGTATTTAATTTAAGAACTAATACCATCGAAGAAACAATGCATGTTTCATTTGATGAAAGTTTCAAAAATTTTGAAGAAATAAATGATGAAGAGGATTTAATCACTCAAAATCAAGAGTCAACTAAAACTAATAATGAATTAAATCATCCTAATAAAAGGATTAAACTTTTAAAAGATCACCTATATAAAATATACTTGCAGATATGCAATCTGTTGTTAAAACTAGAAACCAACTAAGTCAAATGAGTAATATAGCTTTTATATCAACTGTTGAACCCAAAAATCCAGAAGAAGCATCAACTGATGATTCATGGATTTTGGCTATGCAAGAAGAATTAAATCAATTCACTAGAAATGATGTTTGGGAACTTGTTCCTAGACCTGAAAATAAAACAATAATTGGAACTAAATGGGTTTATAAAAATAAAATGAATGAACAAGGAGAGGTTATTAGAAATAAAGCCCGGTTAGTTGCTCAAGGTTATTGTCAAGAAGAAGGAATAGATTTTGATGAAACCTTTGCTCCCGTAGAAAGATTAGAAGCCATTAGGATTCTACTTGCTTTCGCAAATCATAATAATTTCAAACTATTTCAAATGGATGTTAAAAGTGCATTTTTAAATTGTTTTGTAAAAGAAGAAGTATTTGTTAAACAACCACCACTTTTTGAAAATGATAAATTTCCAAAACATGTTTACAAACTTAAGAAAGCTCTATATGGTCTAAAGCAAGCTCCTAGAGCCTGGTATGATAGACTAAGATCTTACTTGTTACAATCAAATTTGAAATAGGTAAAGTAGATAATACTCTTTTTATTAAAAGAAATAAAATTGATATTCAACTAGTACAAGTCTACGTAGATGATATCATTTTTGGATCACCTAATTTTGAAATGAATAAAGAATTTTCTAAAATAATGACAAATTAGTTTGAGATGAGTCATATGGGTGAATTAAACTTCTTTTTAGGATTACAAATAAAACAATTAGATAATGGTATCTTTATTAGTCAAGAAAAATATGCTAAAGACCTAATTAGTAAATTTGGTTTGACTACTGCGAGTGGAAAACCCACTCCCATGGCAACCAATGAGTACCTTAGTAAAGAAGATCTCTCGAAAGATGTAGATCAAAAATTATATAGAGGAATGATTGGATCACTACTCTATATCACTGCGAGTAGACCTGATATCATGCATAGTGTCTGTCTCTGTGTAAGGTATCAATCCCAACCTAAAGAAACTCACTTAAAAGTTGTAAAACGTATTATAAGATATGTTAAACAAACCTTTGATTATGGCTTATTTTATCCTAAAATGATTCGTTTGATTTAATGTCTTACTGTGATGCTGATTATGCTGGTTGTAAATCAGACCGAAAAAGTACAAGTGGAACTTGTCACTTTTTAGGGCATTCTCTGATTTCCTGGTTTAGTAAAAAGCAAAACACAGTTTCTCTATCAACAACTGAAGCAGAGTATATTTCTGCTACTTTGGCTTGTTCTCAAGTAATATATATGCAACAAACTTTAAAAGATTTTGGTTTAAATATCTCAAAATCACCAATATATTGTGATAATACGAGTGCAATAAATTTGTCCAAAAATACTACTCAACATGCTCGAACTAAACATATTGATATCATACACCATTTTCTCAGAGATAATATAAGTAGAGAAGTAATTACTCTCGACTATATCAATTTTGAAAATCGAATTGCTGATATCTTAACAAAACTCTTAAATGAATCTACATTTACTAAATTAAGAAGAGAATTAGGTATTTGTTCATTAACTGAAATATAAAATATAAATAACAAGTATAATTAAAAATTAATTCAAAATAAATTAAATAGGCAAAAATTCAAGAACCATGTCGACATCCCCCTAGACCCATGTCGACATATAACGTTTTTTTAAGTTTTAAAATTTTCCCACCAAAATTCAAATAAGTGGTTATAAATTTCTCCTATTTCAAAATTTTCTTCATTCTCTCTGTTCTGTCTTCTGAAATCATTTTTTCAATGGCCTCCTCTTCCAAATCAAACAAAAAATCAACTTTTTCGTTCCCATCGCCTACTTCTGGTCCGTTTCAACAATCAACGCTCGCTCGTGTGACGAAAATGGAGGATTCTCTGAAAGATACCCTTCAGTTAATGACTGAAATCCAAGTGATGCAACTTCGAATGGCCAAAGAACAAGAGAGGCAAGGCAAAATCCTTAGGAATTTGCAAAAATTTCTTATGGATAATCATGCTAACCCAATCTTGATTAACGAGGACTCTTCAGGAGATCATGAACAAGAGGAAAGTGAAGAAGAAGAACCAATGGAAGAAGAGCATGCAGAAGACAACGACAAAGTCATTTGCGTTGGCGAAGTATGTTTTGACAAGGACGGAAACTTGGTTGAACAACGTGGAAATTTTTGTTTCCATTATCCAAATTGTTCGATCCATAGATCTCCAATTGTCAAAGATACTCTGTAGTTTCTTCTCTTTTGTTTTTCATCGTTTTTTGTATACTTGTTACGTTTTACGAAAATGTAAATTTAAAAATATATATATAAGAATAAATATTGTGTGTTCTTATATACGATTCTTATATATGTTATATATAAGTATTATATAGGTATTTGGTTAGGAATGTTAGTAGTTTAGGACTAAGTTTTAGGTTTACAAGTAAGTATTGATGATAACACTATCATCATATAGGATATTAGACTAAGAGTTATATAGTTTAGAGTTAGTTTGTTTTTGTTGATGACAAAGGGGGAGAAATATAAAATAGGGTAGTTAGGCATAGATTAAGGGGGAGTTATTAGATTTAGGGGGAGTTATTAGGATAGAAGTAATATTTTATAAACAAAGGTTGTCATCATCAAAAAGGGGGAGATTGTTAGTCCTTGAGATGATGGTTTTGATGACAACAACCTTAGAATAAGATTATAAAATATAAATACTAACATTATAGTTTAGATATATATGTATATGCAGGATTTAACTATGCAGGTACCAAGAATGAAGACTGTACAGTATAGAGATTCAAGATATCAAGATTGAAGACTCATGAGTATCAAGAATATCAAGATTATCAAGAGTTCAAGATTTCAAGATAACTATTGATTCTAGAATTTTGTTAAAACTTCACAATAGCACTGAAATCTTCACTCCATTTTTCTTTTGGGATGGAACCCATTTATACCTTTTTAGTGGCTTACAAACCCATGACAAGTAGCTTACAAACGTACGAAAAGTGGCTTATAAACCCACGAACATCCTGGTTTTGTACAAGTTCTCGAGTCCTGATACGATGAGATATTCTACAGGAAGAAGCTTGCAAAACTACTTCAAAATGATTTTCAAAACTACTTCAGAATAATTTTCAAAACTGCTTTTCAAAATGTTTTAGCCTTAAAAATTATCTTTTCAAATGATTTTCAAAAAGATGTTTTAGCCTTAAAATACTCTTTGTTTTTGTTTTTAATAAACTCTTGTTTTAATCTTCGTTTGTTTTAAACTATCTTTTAATTATAATATATTTATACTTAGATTTAAATATAAAATTAAAGTAAAATTATATATATATTATTCTCTATATTTATCTATGTATTTTATCTATAGTCAAGTATATTTATAAAGTTTAAAATAGTTTTAATATAAGATAAAGGTTATTTTCAAAGAAAAACAAAACATCAAAATTCCCTTTGGGATGTCGACATGCCCTAGTACCCCATGTCGACATAGTGTCAGTTAGGACCAAAAATTTGAATTTCAAAAGAAGTGTCTATTCACCATAACCTTTCACGAATGGACATGGCCGTTGTTCTTCTATAAATAGGGGTTAGTTTCAACGAATTTTAGATCAGATTTTCTGGTTTTTCACTTCTCTTCTTCTTCCACATTTTCTTATTCAAAATCCTATCATCACTCTGCCGAAATCAACATTGAATCTAACTAGATTATCTCTGGTTTGATTCTCTATCACTATCTCAACAAGATCCAAGTGCTATTCAGAGTTATAGGCTTCTTTGTAATCTATCTAGCGATAAAAGGTGTGATTGTAGCCTTGGAAATCAATCAAGCAAGAAAAGGTGTGATTGTAGCCTTGGAAATCAATTGGGTGAACTTGTTGCCCCGGAAATCAAGTATCTCTACCCAGAGGATTGTGATTCTGGAGGGTGTACCTCGTAGCCTTGAAACCGAGGGTTGTAATTGTTGAATTGCTTTTGAAAGGAAATCCGTACTTAAGTTGTGCGGGACTGGATGTAGGGTAACTCCGAACCAGTATAAAATCCGGTGTGTTCTTTCCTTTACTGCATTTACTTTATTTCTGCATTTGTGTTTGTTTCTGTGATTATATCTGTATCTGAATATTACATACATTTGTGTTCAAATTAACATAAACTCAAAAAGATTTAGTAATTTCTTATAAACACTGTTCACCCCCCCCCCCTCTAGTGTTATTTCTAGCCTTAAGATCCATATTCCGCATTCCTCACTGAATGAACCCAAAAAAACCTCACTTGACAGGTTCAGACGTCTGAATGCAGAACTTCAGATGTCTGAAAACACCATTCAGACGTCTGAAACTGGGCTCGGGGCAGATAATTCAAATTACAACTGTCATCTCTGAAGAGACACAACTCCATCTCTTTTCCACAACTCTTCACCAGTGAACAGTGACAACTCTAGACTGAAAGGGAAGAGATGTAACTACTAGAAGCAACCTTCTACAACTATATAAACGAGAATCAAGAAGGATCAAAGAACTTAACTAATTCACTCGACTCTCTACCTTGATCATCTCTTGTTATAATCATCCACTTGCTATCAAATCTGCAAATTTGAGAACATACACTTCCATACTCTCTCGAACAATATTGTATTCAATCATTCAAGAGATATAGGAAGTTCAATTGTACTATATAGTCAAAATACGTGTAATAGAGAACACATTCTTGACAAAGAAACTCTGCTATTGTAAACCTGTTCCTCCGGGTGAAGTGAGGGTTATTTGGTGAAAGGAAATTCTGAAGAGGAGCTTCGGGACTGGACGTAGGACGGGAGGTCCGAACCAGTATAAAAACCCTGGTGTGATTATTCTTATTTACATTCTTTACTATCGTTACACTATAGTTTAATTTAGTTATATACTTGTCATTTGTAAAATCGATCCACCATACTATATACTTTCATCTAATTGTTGTTGGTTTAACTACTGGGGAAAATGTCTAAAATCAAATCCATATTGTTGTAAGTATCCTTTTGCTACAAGTCTTTCCTTATACTTTGCTATTCTGCCATCTGCCATCCTTTTGAGTTTATATGTCCATTTACACCCAATGATATTTTTATCTTTTGGTGCTGGTACAATGCTCCAAGTTTTGTTTCTCATTAAAGCATTGTATTCTTCTTCAGCCATAGCTGATTTTCAGTTATTATCTTTTGCAGCTTTTTCATAGTTAATTGGTTTATCATGATTCAGTATTGTAGTATAGACTTTAGGCTTAAAGATTCCATTCTTGGATCTTGTTATCATGTGATAACCTTCTCTTCCAGGTGGTTGAACTTGATTGGTACTTTTTGACTGATCTGATGTGGACTTGAAGAGTGTTCCTCATCATGATCTTGTGTTTCATTTCCTTGGTTATTGAGCCCATGATTGTGTGTACTTTCAGTTGTATCCCGACCTGGTTGTTCATTGGACATGGTGTGTTGGGATTCAGAGTTCACTTGATCATCACTTTGAGCTTCCACTTGCTCACTTGAGTAAATTGGTATTGGATGAATAGATGCTTTGGCATTGTAGACTTTTTGGGTGGTTTTTATTTCAACCTTTGGAAAGGGAAAACATGCTCATTGAAAGCAACATGTCTTGAAGTAATTATTTTCCCATCACTGGTTAGACACCTGTATCCTTTTTGTATAGATACATAGCTAATGAATGTGCATGGTAAGGATTTGAAACTTAGCTTGTGAGAGTTATATGGCATTAAGTATGGAAAACGCATGCATCCAAATGCTTTAAGTATAATGTAATCTGGTGATACATTGAATAACTTTTCAATTGAGGCTTTATTTTGCAGCACTTTTGTTGGCATTCTGTTATTAAGATACACTGCTGAATTGAAAGAATCTAGCCAGAATTTCAGTGGCATTGATGCATGAGCTAAGAGTGTGAGACCTGTATCCACTATGTGTCTATGCTCTCTCTCAACCAAACCATTCTGCTCAGAAGTATGTGGACAAGTAGTTCTATGAATTATTCCTTTTTTCATAAAGTACTTCTTTAAAGGTTTGAATTCAGTTCCTCCATCAGTCTGAATTATCTTTAATTGATGATTTGTTTGTTTCTCTGTTTGAGTGATAAATTGAACCGCTATTTTTTGTGTTTCTACTTTTGATCAAAAAAAAATATCCAAGTATATCTAGAAAAATAATCTACAAATGAAACGTAGTAAATAAAACTATAATCAAAATTAACTAGGACTAATGGAGTACACATATATTTAGTTGATGATTCGAGAAATGGTAGCTTATAACTTTTTCCCATTTGACATGAAGTACACATATATGGTAGTGATATATTTTCAAATTTAACATTATTACTTTTTAGTACATGCTTTACAGTATCTACACTGAGATGACCCAGTTTACAATGCCATATATCAAATATTCTTTTGTTATCAATATTAGTGTCACACTTAGAGTAATTGTACCATTTTCTTCCATGTGTTGGCTTACAGTTCTGCACTAAATTGAAAATGTATAATCCATTTTGCACATTACCCTGTAGTAAAATTTCTCTATTTAGTAAGTCCCTAACTAAGCAAAATTTTGGATAAAATTCAAAGTATACTTGGTTATCATTGGCAAATTGAGATACGTTCATCAAGTTTTTCTTGATTTGTGGTACTCTAAGTCAATTATTAAGATGCAATTCTCTTTTTCCATTGATTTTAGCATTTCCAGTGTGTGATTTTTATTGACTTGCTATTACCGATAAAAATAGATTGCGTACCTTTGTATTCCTTGTTTCCAAGATTGAGATTGTCAAGATTGTTGGTAATGTGATTTGTTTCACCTGAATCTGATACCAGCCTTCATAGTGCATATCATCATATTTTATTTGTTGATCCATTTCATTTTGGCTTCTTGAACCGTTGCCTTGACTTCTTGAATCTAGTCTTATGTGTGCAATGTTGACATTTGGATTGAAGTTTCTTTGATTGTTGCTGTTTTGCTAATTTACTACAAAATTTTGATCAAATATGAATAACACTGGCAGCTGTGTGCCCAAACTTTTCACATATTTGACATCTAAGCCTATTAGAATTGTTCCACCTTCCTTTACCTCTACCTCTATAATTCTGTCCACTCCTTTGACTGTTTTGTTGAAACTTGGTGTTTGTTGCCTTTTCTTGATTATTGCCTTGATGTTTGATGCATAATTCACTAAAAGATCTGAATTCAGTGGCTTCTTTTGCTCTATTCTACCTTCATGTGCTAGAAGTGTAGAATGTACATATTGAATGTTTGGTAGACTTTCTTTTGAGGATATGATTGCCACAACTGACTCGTATTCCACATTTAAGCCACCCAAGATTGTTAAGAACTGTTCAGTCTCTGAAACTTTATGACCAACAGTGTCAAGCAAGTCACAGTAGGTTTTGGCCTTGATCAAATATTCTCACATTGACATGCTGTCTTTTCTTAAGTTTTGGAGTTGTCTTTTGTAGTGCATGATTCTTACTGTTGATTGAGAGTTGAAAATTTGCTCTAATGTTGCCCATATTTCTTGAGAGGTCTTGCAGCCAACAATTTGAGATAAAAGACTTAGACTAATTGATGACATTAACCAAGAAGCTAATAAACTATATTGTCTTTAATAGTTTATATAGTCTTGGTTTGTTATCAGATTACCTTCACCGCCAGTTGTCAGTTTTGGTGGAATTGCCAGTGTACCATCGACATATTCTTCGAGACCATAGCCTCTTATTGTTGTTTCTATTTGATATTTCCATAGTGGAAATCTACTGTTATCTAGTTGGAGTGCTAACTGACTTTTTGGTTTTATGATGGATAGATTGGAAGTTTCTTTAGTTGAGGTTATGGTGTTCCTTCTTGTGGGTGATATAGTTGCAGAATTGTTGCCATCTTCTCCAGCCATGATATCAGTTTTGGGTCAAGAAAATGGGTTAAGAAAGTTGATCTTGGCGTGGAAAACTTAAAAGTATGCAGCCAAGTGATGTTTTTTCAGGAAAAGAGAAATTGCCTTTCAACAATCAAGAATCTGATTCTTGATTGAAATCTAGTAAATAAGAGATGAAAACTAACTTGTCCAGTGAGGATATGATCCGAGGAGAAGATAAATTGCAGCCTATCTTATGCGCCGAGGTTTCTCTGATGAGATATAGGCGAGGCAGTGTGACCAGAATCAGAGATATATTGTTAAACTGTGATTTTGATGATTGAACGGTAGATACTTGCAGGATTTTGATCAAGAGATGGGTTAAATCTCTGATGATGAGGCTAAACTCCAAAGAGAAGTGGTGCAGCCACCTCTCAAATGATGAAATTGATCTGATAAGGAAGTGGTGATCAAATTTCTGAGGTCGTTAGGCTAATTGTTTTCATACCATGAAAGAAATGTAACATAAAGAATTTTGTTTTTATTGAAAGTTATTCACATATTACATGTTTCCGTTAGGCTAACTGTTGTGTTCCTTATTTCTTGGCAAGCAAATCCATGACATAAATGTATGTATCATGTGGAACAGTCTCTCTAGCACTCAAAACACGATTATAGGCACCTTCCATGAATGATTGTTCCAGTTCAACCGCATGTGCGATGCATGGATTCTCTAACGCGCATGCTGGTAGAAGCTCGAGTTCTGGGTGGAACTCAGCTATTCTATTTTGCATAAGAAGTCTAAGAAGGTTTAGGCCCTATCTTGTATTCTTGAGGCGAAGGTGGAATTACATCGCTAATTGAGGAAGGTAAAAATTAAGTAGTCAAAAAAAATAACTAACAGTGTGAGCATGTGTGCGTGTATATGTTTGTGTGAGAGAGAGGGGGAGGGGGGATTGAAGGTGCTACACTAACAATATTAAACTTGACAAACGAATGAAACTAACAATATTGAAAAGAACGCAGGGGAAAAAACAAAAGGCACTGCTTCATATTTAGTGAAATATTTGATTGTGTTGACCTAGGTTGAATAAATAAGAATAGTATAATAAGTAAGACATAGATTAGATAGGTTGATGGCCAATCGATTGATAATTTTAACAAAAATTTGGATCAACGTAACAAAGCAAAGGATACATACAACCATGAGTCCAAAGACAACAATATTAGCCAGCACATCGAGATATGCTATCACTCAACAAATCAAAACAAAATAAAATAAAGGATAAGTGTTTTGTTACACATGATTAGAGCAACATACAAGAGCAATTTCACCATTATGGAAATTTTCATATTTTGTTTTCAAGCTTCGGCTCCAGTAATACTAAGGGGAAGTAATATGTATAACTCATCACTTTTGTTATAAATACAACACCAGCAACTCTTTCAAATATTACTAAGATAACTAAACATAATCAGAAAAGAAGCCCACAATCCATGGATGCAAGTTCGAATATGTAGTTGGAAGTCCATAATTATGTTTTGGACTAAATTTGCATGCAAATACATTTGTGGCTCCCACTGATCACACTATGAATGCACAAAGACAAAACATGACCAATAAGTTTTTTGGCAAGGTAAGCTACCGAGTTAACTAGTTAAGATGCACATCTCTCAGAATAACATGGGTACTATTATCTTTCCTTGCAAGCGCACAAAAAACAAAACCACAAGTAAGGATTTCTAATTCTTATACGAGCCAATAAACTATCAACTGCATGCAGAAGCTTCAACGAAGATCTATATTTAGTAAATAGACTTATAAATACATTTTGAGCAAAATAACTTAACATTATGAATTAGTCAGTGCCAACTTTGAAGAAATCACTAACTTAACGCAAATTATTAAAATACTACACCTATCTAGATCCCTCCAAAATTGCTTACCCCTTTAGGTTATTAGGTTATGAAGCTTTAATTCTTAAACATAACTATGATCCTCCACACCCACCCCCTCTTGTATCATCAAGGAAATTTTCATGTCTAAATAAGAAGCTAACAAATTTAATTTATTGGTGACCAAGTTGTGCGATTAAGGAGGTTTTCACCACATAACTTTTCACATTGGTGCCGAACCTTAGTGTTATTGGATTAGGCATGCTTGGGATCTCGATAGAGAAAACCATGGGTCAAAATCTCACCCCATCCCCCTACCCCTACATATAGGGGAACCTTTAATAGTTTTTAATATATGAAAGTACAAATATTTACTAAGAACAAAGTGAATTGTAGCTAGAAAGTTCACATTAGGCACTAGAAACTTCTAGTATTTACTAAGAACAAAGTGAACTGTGGTATCAACTGCTAGTATTTAGCTCAACATCCCACCCACCACACCCCCCTAAAAAATACACGCATGCATGTGCACACCAAAAAAAAACCAAAACAAAAAAGCCAAACAATCACCGCACACACACACATCCCCACCCCACCACCTCACATATCTATGAAAATTCAAGTATTTACTAAGAACAAAGTGAATTCTACTAGAATGTTCACTTTAGGCACTAAATTTTTTCCATTTATTAGTTTTAATTACTAGTATTTACCCTCAAGTTTCCACGGTTAACAGCCAACTTCAAAAGGTAAAAACAATCGTGCATTTTTTAGAAAGAACGATTTATGTTCAAACTGAATGCACACTACACATTTATATGGCATCACAAGTTGAGATGTTATGTTTATTATGATTTGAATGTTTTGATAGGTAATGTGGAGATAGACAAAATCATTTTTACAAGAGATACCATGGTTTGAGATTTCGTTTTCCGATTTCGTCCCGCAAATTGTATTTTCTGAAATTCTGGTTTTGTTTTGGGAATTCTGAAAATTCTGTTTTAGTTCCGGTTTCCCTTTTCATCACTTTTCAACACCTTTATAAATTTTTAAATTTAACTTTGTTAATAAATGCTTCGAGTTTATATTTAACCATAAAAATTCCTATTTTACTCTGTAAATTCATTAGCTTGTGAGCTTATTTAGCCCAAAATAACATTTTTTGCTGCATACAGCTAAATAACCTTCAAATCAATTTTTTAACCCTAAAATGTTATAAATGCTTTATTTTTAAGAAGCAGGCCCAACCACAAGCCCAACTTAAATTCTCTCTTGCCAAGCCTTCTCTTCAACAAACAGCCGCCACAACACAATTGTTTTCTATACACACAAAATCAAGCTCAGTTCGTGGACGTCCAGTGCTCAAATTCAAGTTCTCATTTTGTAGCCACAAAATCCTTTCGTGCAAAATCACTTCATGTTGTCAATTTGTAGACGATCAACAACTCAAATTCAAGTTACTTACTCAGATCCAACACAGATTTTTTCTCATTTTAAATTCTTATTTTTCTTTAATTGTCTCGATCCCTCCACTGTTTCAATTTGAAGTAAATCGATGCTCTTATTTTATAATGCGAAAACAATTACTTGCTAATGTATAAGCCAGAACAGACTTTTTTTGCAAATTTTGGCTCGAGCAACCCCGGAATCAGACGGGAATGGCTGAAGTTTCGGCGTGCCGGCTGGAACTTCGAACCATGAGAGATACAAATAATATAGAAATTCTATATGTTTCTGTAAGACCATGCCCAACATTTACTTCTATGTCAGTGTATCATCAAGGTATACAACTTATATTGACTTTTAAAGGGAAAGAAAGGTACCCTTGGTTGTCAAAATTGTTTTTTAAAATTATTATCTGTTATCAAAATTTATTTTTACTCAAAACTGAGACCACTTTTATCTTAACCAAACAAATATCTCTTTTTACCTGCATCTAATCAATCTACCAACAATTTTGAACATAACCATGTTAACTGTTTATTGTTAGTTTTGATACCAGAATTCAAGCCCTAGTTGGAAGAAGAAAACATCGCAAAGCATGGAGGAAGATGAAGCACCGAAGCCCTAACCCCATGTCAAAGTCACGACTTGCAGGAAGAGGATGTTGGTGGTTCGGTGATTGAGGAAGGCTGAATGAGAAATTTCGTTCAGTGGAGGAGAGGATCCGGTTCAGTGAAGTTGGAGCAGCTGATCTTCGTTTGGAGAAGAAGTAATATTTGGAGCAGGGTTGAAGCAGTGATTTCTTTCAGGGTTTGGAAGTGGAGCGACATTGGTTTGGAGCAGTGAAGTAATGAAGACCGAACCAAAGTTTTCATTCGGTGAAGTGATGAAGACCGAACCAAACTGAGATGCCGATCCAGATTTCTCGTTTGGGCATTGGCTGCCAAACCAAATGCCAAGCTTTGCCGGACCAAACATGTTGGCCTATGCCGGATCAGATGCATGCCGAACCAAGCGGTGCTGGTCCAAATGTTTGGTTCGGGAATTGGGAGATGCCGGTTCAGATCTTGAGTGTTGTTTGCCAAACCAAATGCTATTATGATGTTTGCCAAACCAGATGTGCCAAACCAAACCTCAGGACTGCTATGTAGCAGCTACCCCTCCTCATATCTTCACTCTACAAATAGTGGAGCTTATGGATAACAATGGCAGCCATCCTAGAGAGCCGAAACTCTACAGAATTTTATCTGTATTTTTAGTTCTTCTTCTGTATAGCCTCTAAAAGTGAATCAATCTTGTAACTCTAATCGTTCAGTGATTAATAAAATCTCCTCTCCCCAAGTGGACGTACACTGCCTCGCGGTAGTGGAACCACTACAAATACCGGTGTTATTTATTTTTCTGCATTGCATAGATCTGTGACTGTCTGTTCTGGTGTTTATCTCTATTTGTTTCATCTCACTACAATCACGATCCAGTTGTTTTCCATTAGACCGATCATCTGAAGGGATTTTCCCCAACAGTCTGGTATCAGAGCAGCAAGGTTGATTAAGGAGTGTTAGACGCTATGGCAGGAGATGAAGGGACTCCAGTTGTAACAAAACCCTATACTAGAGGGATGTATATCGCGTTAGGATCATAGTTGGCAATTAAGAAATGGAATAGGGATAAAGACTTTGAGAAGTGGCAATGAAGGATAAAGACTGTTCTAATGAGGAATGAATTTCATCCAGTAGTGTTTGCCTCCGAGGAGTTAACGACTGACATCTCAGTCGTGGAAAGGAAGTAGATGGAGAAATGGACGTTTACTACTTCACATCTAGGTATGAGATAGAATGTCATCTAAGAGATTAGCAGTGAGACCACAACTAGGGGAATTTGGACCAAGCTAGAAAATCTCTACTTGAAGAAATCTTTGACTAACCGTTTGGTATTGCTGAAGACATTTTTCACCATGCGGATGAGAGAGGGTACTTCAGTGAAGGAACATCTTAATTTCTTTGATGATCTCGTGATGAAGACCGTTGACTTGAAGATGGATGAGGAGCAAATGGCAATGATTCTTTTGTGTTCTCTTCTGGAGCGATACATAGGTTTCGCTAACAGCCTTATCTTTGCTAGAGACACATTGACAGCGGAAGATATGAAGTCAGGCCTTCTATCCGAGGGCTTGAGAGATCAGATAAAGGAGATAAGTGAAGGAAGTAGAGGTAGAAGTAGTAGTCACGGCCTGTTTGTTGAAAGAGCTAGAGAAGATAAGAAGAATTGGCACTCTAGAGGGCGTTCCAAGTTCAGGAAGCCTGGTAATGGCAGGAGAGGAAAGTCCAAGGACGGGAAGTGCTTTATCTACAAGAAACCTGGTCATTGGAAAATGGATTGTCCAGATTTGAAGAAGAAGGAAGAAGATGGATCTTCATCATTTGCGGTTGAAAAGTCTGTATCTAACGATGTGTTGTCTGCAGCAGTATCGGATGTCTCAGACCATTGGGTGCTGGACTCATGGGCGTCTTTAATATGACGTCTAATAAGGATTACTTCAGTTCTTTCATTGTACAAGAGGGAATCTCTATTCTTATGGGTAATGATGCTAGTTGTAGAGCAATGTGTGAAGGTACAATGAGGATCATGATGTTTGATGGAGTGATACACACTTTGACAGGTGTCCGGTATGTTCCAGGTCTTCGGAAGTCCTTAATTTCTTTAGGACAATTGGCATCTTTGGGATGCAAGGTAACTATCGAGAAGGATAGTCTGGAGGTTTCAAGAGGTGCACTAGTTCTTATGAAAGGAGATGTGTTCCGAAATTTGTATTTGCTGAAAGGAACCACAGTTCTTAGAGAGTCGTGTGTTGGAGTAGATAGTTCTCATGCAGTGGATGCCACAAAGCTTTGGCATCTCAGGTTGGGTCATATTTCGGAGAAGGGCTTAGAGTTTCTTCGGAGATGGAAGATGATCAAAGGAGAAAGCTTCGACAAGATGGAATTTTGCCAAGAGTGTGTGTTAGGCAAGCAAACTAAAGTATCTTTTGGAGTTGGACTCCATAGATCGAGGCGAGTACTTGAGTACGCGCATACAGATGTCTGGGGATCGGTTGCTACTCCTTCTCTTGGAGGAGCAAAGTATTTTATCTCTTTCATTGATGACTTTTCTCGAAAAGTATAGGTGTATGTGATGAAGGCCAAATCGGAGAGTTTTGAGAAGTTCAAAGACTGGAAAGCACTTGTTGAGAACCAATCTGGTTCTAGGTTGAAGGTGCCGAGATCTGATAATGGCAGTGAATTTGTCTCTAGGGTGTTCCTCGACTTTTGTAGACATCATGACATTCAGAGACATTTCACTATACCCGGCGATCCACAATCCAATGGGGTTGTAGAAAGGATGAACATGACTCTACTGGAGAAGGCTCGTTGCTAGAGATTGACGACGGGCTTGTCTAGAGGCTTTTGGGCTGAGGCATTATCAACTGCGGCACATATCATAAATCGAATTCCGTGCTCAGCCATAGATGATAAGATTCCAGAGGAGAAGTGGAGAGGTAAAGCAGTGTATCTTGGTTACTTCTGAATTTTTGGTTGTCCTATGTACGTTCACCATACATGTGATGACAAGTTGGAGGCTAGAGCATACAAGGACATACTAATGGGATACACCGATGGTATCAATGGGTATCGAATTTGGAACCCTGTTGATAGGAAGATTGTTCATTCTAGACATGTTACTTTTGATGAGTATGCTATGTTCAATCCGAAGGAGAAGCTACCTACCACATCAGAAGATTCTAATAGGCTTAAGGAGATGGAAGAAGTTCCCATGTTCCAGCCAAATAGTAGAGTTGTTGTTGATGCTGTCGAGGAAAACGCATTTGATGAAACATCACAGGATAGTCCACAGGTACCTTCTAGTAGTGCTGGTGATGTGCATGAATCTAGAGGAAGTTTAGTTCAAGGTGGAGCTGAAAGGAGTTTAGGCGAAGTAGTACTTACCCGGGTCAGTCATAGGACTATTAAGCCACCCGAAAGGTATGGTGATTGGCAGTTTGCGAACCTTAGCCTTGGTGATCAGTTTGACTATGCCCTACATGTGGTTCTTGAGGAGCCGCTTGCCTTTGATGAAGATTTGAAGTCATATGACAGTTCGAAGTGGATGTGCGCTATGTAAGAGGAGTTAGAGTCGTTGAAGAAGGACAAGACTTAGGATTTGGTACCACCTCCTTAAGGAATCCGAGCCATAGGTTGCAAGTGGGTGTTCAAGGTGAAGGATGATGGGAGATACAAGGTTAGATTAGTTTCTAAAGGGTTTTCATAAAGAAAGAGATTGGAGTATGATGAGATATTCTCTCCAGTAGTGAGGAATACGTCCATTCACATTTTGTTTGCTATCGTCGCAGCTCATGACTTGGAGCTGGAGCAACTAGACGTGAAAACCGCTTTCTTGCATGAAGACATGGATGAGACCATCTACATGAAGTAGCCAGAAGGATTTGTTGTAGATGGGAAAGAAAATTGGGTTTGCAAATTAAAGAAGTCTTTGTATGGACTTAAGTAGTCGCCTAGACAATGGTACAAGAGGTTTGACTCTTTTATGCTTTCACTTGGTTTTGATCATAGGATCAAAGACGCTTGTGTGTACTTCAAGCATTTAAAGAATGGTAGATGGGTGTACCTACTCTTGTACGTGAATGATATGTTGATTGCTTCCAAGGATAAGGTTGTAATCGATAGTTTGAAGCTAAAGCTAAAAGCGGAATTCGAAATGTAAGACCTTGGAGAAGCAAAGAAAATTTTGGGTATGGAAATCCAAAGGGATAGAAAGATAGGACTTTTGAGCCTCACTCAAAAGGAGTACATTCAAAAGGTACTTGCTCGGTTTAGCATGGAAGGGGCAAAGGCAATCAGCACACCCATTCCTTTGCACATACAACTCTCTAGTAAAGGCTCTCCGATCTTGGAAAATGACAAGGCTTATATGATAAAGGTCCCATATGCAAGTGCAGTTGGCAGCTTGATGTATGCCAAGGTCTGCACTAGGCTTGACATTGTACAGGCGGTTGGATTGGTGAGTAGATTCATGGAAAATCCAGGAAAGACGCATTGAGAAGCAGTGAAGTGTATCTTCAGATACCTTAGAGGAACTCCAAACGGACTTGTCTTTGGCAGCAGAGATAGAAATTTCAGCTTGGTTGTATTTTGCGATTTTGACTATGCCGGCGTTAGAGATCGAAGGAAGTCAACCTCCGGATATGTGTTCACCATTGGTGAGGCAGCGATCAGTTGGAGAGCGAGGTTGTAGACGATTATGGCTTTGTCCACTATAGAGGCAGAGCTCATAACTGCGGTTGAAGCAGCTAAGGAGGCGCTTTATTTGAGGCGACTGTTGTGTGATTTGGGCTTCGCATACGAAGGAGTGGATGTGTACTGTGACAGTCAGAGTGCAATTCACTTAGCTGAAAATATGGCATTCAGCTCGAGGACGAAGCATATTGAGGTGAGAGAGTCGTTCCTTGTCTCGATGAGTGAAGAGAAGCTAGTTCGTCTTTAGAAAGTTCACACAAAGGAGAATGCAGCAGACATGTTTACCAAGTTGACGCATGTTGCTAAGTTCGAGCATTGCTCGGACTTGATTCGCTTAATGAAGTTCTAGGTGCCACGGGGTGGCACGATGGGGGGGGGGGGAGTTGAGATGGTTCATGGAGACGTTTGGTTTCATGGTGGAGATTGATAGGTTCTACACGGAGTGGGTACTTCGAACACTTTGTTGACGGGCGTGGCCTTGCCGGAGTTCATTGACAGAGTGTAATGGGTGATGGCATTGCTGAAGCTCATTGGGTAAGTATCCATTGCTTGGAGCATGGATGGCTTGTATGGAATTCGGTATCAAGGTGGATATTCTTAGTTTTGATACCTGAATTCAAGCCCTAGCTGGAAGAAGAAAACATTGCAAAGCATGTAGGAAGACGAAGCATCAAAGCCCTAACCCTATGTCAAAGTCACGACTTGCAGGAAGAGGATGTTGGTGGTTCGGTGATTGAGGAAGGCTGAACGCGAAATAAGTTAGGTGGAGGAGAGGATCTGGTTATGTGAAGTTGGAGCAATTGATCTTCGTTTGGAGAAGAAGTAATATTTGGAGCGGTGTTGAAGCGGTGATTTCGTTTAGGGTTTGGAAGTGGAGTGGCATTGGTTTGGAGCGGTGAAGTGATGAAGACCGAACCAAAGTTTTCGTTCGGTGAAGTGATGAAAACCGAACAAAACTGAGATGCCGGTCCAGATTTCTCGTTCGGGCATTCGCTGTCGAACCAAATGCCAAGCTTTGCCGGACCAAACATGTTGGCCTATGCCGGACCAAATGCATGCCGAACCAAGCAGCGCCGCTCTAGATGTTTGGTTCGAGAACTAGGAGATGCCGGTCCAGATCTTGAGTGTTGTTTGCCGAACCAAATACTATTGTGCTGTTTTTCAAACCAGATTTACCGAACCAAACCTCAGGGCTGCTATGTAGCAGCTACCCCTCCTCATATCTTCAGTCTATAAATAGTGGAGCTTCAGGACAATAATGGCAGCCATCCAGAGAGCTGAAACTCTGTAGAATTTTGTCTGTATTATTAATTATTCTTATGTATAGCCTTCAAAAATGAATCAATCTTGTAACTCTAATCGTTCAGTGATTAATAAAATCTTCTCTCCCCAAGTGGACGTATACTGCCTCACGGTAGTGGAACCACTATAAATACTGGTGCTATTTATTTTTCTGCATTGCATAGATCTGTGACTGCCTGTTCTGGTGTTTATCTTTGTTTATTTCGTCTCACTACAATCACAATCCAGTTGTTTTCCGCTGCGTTGGATTTTTTTATTACCTTAGACTGATCATCTGAAGGGATTTTCCCTAACATTTATGAGTAGCCTTTGTCATGTATTATGGAAAAAAAACATATCTTGTTCATGGGTGAATGAGATAATATTGCCCTTTAGGTCATGTTGAAGTGGAGAGCAAGAGAGGGGATAGCACTGCCATTTAATCCATAAAACCATAACACATACATAAGACACTGACACAGAATTATCATCCTCACGTAATAATTATGAAATACAAGATGGTTAGCCTTGGAGCAATTAATTATCAATGCAGAGTTGTTTAGCTCAGGGACGATAAATTATATGTTTAGATATTGGAAGTCTGAAATTGAGTTAGATCAAGGTTCCAAATTCCGTTTTCCGTTTACGTTCGGGTCATTGGTAATTTAAAATTTCCGGTTCCGTTTCGAAAATTTTGAAAGTTTCGCTTTAATTTTGATTTTCTTATTCCGATAATTTTTTTGCTTTAATTTGCTATATACACTAATAAATACACAATCTTGACATAAATTTATAATACATTTTTTACATTATATATAAAATACACACTTAAATTAATAAACCATTGTTGTTAAAACTTTGATCAATTTTGAAAATTTTGAATTTTTTATTATGATTCGATATCAATAAACAAAAGTATAACAACTTTTTTTTTGAAACTACATGATTTCTTGTCCATTTATTTATTGTTCTATTTAATTTGTTTTGTTTTTTTAATTACTATATGTTTGTTGTATTTTTTTATTTTTATAATTTTTTTCAATATTTGAAAAATAAATCCGGAATTTAGACCAGAACTGGAATTCTAATCGGATTCCGTTCCGGTTATGAACGGAACCAGAACGGAATCACCGGAATATCCGCAATTCCGCCGGAATTTTAAACCATGGTTAGAATATTGGGAGAATTAATTTAAAAGACAAAAATTTGTATTTTTTTAGCCTTAAGGACACGACCTCAATATTTTAACCATAAAAACAAACATTGTTCTAAAAATTAATCATAAGGACAAACATTCTTCTAAAACTGCCACCGAACTAAAATCTGATACCTAAAAACTGCTATCGATAACTAAAAACTGATACCTAAAAGCTGCTATCGATAACTAAAAACTGGTACCTAAAGAAAGTTGTCCTTCAGGTTAAAATACCGAAGGTCTGTCCTTGAGGCTAAAATGCTACTTTTTGCATGCAATTAACAAAACAGGTACTTATCTATGAAGATAATGTAGGTTACCATGTATCGATGTAATAAGATTTTAGCTGAAAGAAGTCTCTCTCA
The DNA here is from genome assembly GCA_030737815.1 of Allium fistulosum. Taxonomy (NCBI): domain Eukaryota; kingdom Viridiplantae; phylum Streptophyta; class Magnoliopsida; order Asparagales; family Amaryllidaceae; genus Allium; species Allium fistulosum. Next base: position 930,569,448 of record CM060906.1, read on the forward strand.
TAGGCATCATGATATTCAATTTTCGCACTCAAAACAACTGCATATTCATAAATATCTCCTGGGAAAGTATCCAAGAAGCAAGAGACCACAGTTAATTGCTGTGATGTGAACTTTAATGAGACATATGTAGATTTACTACAGAAATGCATCCTGATTTTCAAATAGGATCTGTAGCTTTATCCATCCACATTTTCTTTATTTGGCATCAAGCATGCTCTAAATAGTGATATTCTGCTCACTTAAAGGCGTTCGCAAAACTGATAATACTATGTACCAATATTACATTGCAACTTATAACTAACGAGACTCTATTCTGCATACAATACCAAATAACTTACTAGCTATGGTTAGCTCCTGAACTGCACTAGGTGTTTATTCAAATGATGGTGGATGGCTAGGGAACTTTGTCAGGAGAACCTGCGGAATAAAGAGAAAACTTTTCAGATTTAACTAACAGTGCTATGCATACGATAACAACAGAGGTGCAACATAACTTTTGCAAGCTTGCTGAGACATAAGAGAAATACCATTCTAAGAGTTAAAAGCAAGATATAAAGTGAACTTACATACACAGGTAAAAAATGTATAAAGGATAAGTTACAACATGATAACTGTATAACACTCTGCATCATCAAGAATGCATGTGTCTAATCGGCAATTCTACCTAATTTTTTTATTTATTTAATAAAAGTCATAATCAAACTTTCCTACATAAACAATCCACGATTCTAGGGGATTCCAGACGTTAATGTACATGATTTGAAAATGATATAACTTTCTTCAAAGGTTGGAATTGGATTCAGCAAGAATTTCTAGATCTTGGTTCAAATAATGAACGAGTCAACAAGAGCGTAGTAAACCATATGGATGTTAACTTCAACATTCAAAGGATGAAAAAATAACAGATGATTGGAACCAGGAGCGGAGCCACGTATTGGTTGGCGCCGAAACATTTCAAAGGATCAGTTGAAAATGTTTCTAATGAAGTTGGAACTTCTGCAACTTCTACACCTAATATTATCGCGGACAACTACCCAAAACACAATTGTTCCTAAATAACTCAAAGTCGTATTCATGTGAATTCATCAGACTTTGAAAAGAATGAAGAAATAACTTTTCTGCTGATATTATTTCTGTATATCAAAATGAGTTTAAATACAAAAGAGTAACATTTATTTCCTAAACAAATGGATCTCAATTCAAAAATTAAAATTCACATGAAACTAGCTGTACGCAGACTTGATCAATTCTTGATATCTCAACACTCCCCCTCAAGTTGGCGAATAGATGTTGATGACACCCAACTTGCCAATTAGATCAAGAAACAATGACTTGAAAACCGCTTTGGTAAATATATCAACAAGCTGAAAATGAGACTTAACATGAGAAGTTCTAATTATTACATATTGAATTTTCTCTCTTATAAAATTACAATCAATCTCTATGTGTTTAGTTCTCTCATGAAAATCTAGATTCGAGGCAATATGCAGTGCTACTTGGTTATCGCAGTACATCAGAATGGGTTGTTTAGATTGAACATCATGGTCCTTCAACAATTGTCTTAATCTCTATGTGTTTAGTTCTCTCATGACAATCTGAGTTAGAAAAACGATCGAACATTAATCTGGTATGAAGATTATTCTTTGAGATCTCTGGCTTGAGTCAGCGACATCGACATTGAGCTCTTCTCTTAATCCTGTGAAGCTTGGCCTTGATAATGGTTTAGTAAGTATATCCGCTTTTTGATGCGGAGATGGTATGTATCCAACTCTTAACTTCTCTTTAATTACTTACTCTCTGATGAAGTAGAGATCCAATTCGATATGTTTGGTTTTTGAATGAAGTACTGGATTCGATGTTAAAGAGATTGCACTAACATTATCACACCAAATTGTTGCTTTTCTATCTGTTTTGATGTTGAGTTCACTTAGAAGTGACTCTAGCCATATAACCTCTGCTGCTGCACTTGCCACACACCTAAATTCGGCCTCTGTGCTGGATCTTGACACTGTGCTTTGTTTCTTTGAACTCCATGATATAGGATTTTTACCCAAATAAATGCAATAGCCTAATGTTGATTTTCGATCATCTATATCAGTTCCCCAGTCAGCATCAACATAGGCATTTATGTTAAGTGTGTAACTGGATTTTAGGATAAGACCATGATTTATTGTTGCTTTGAGATATCTGAGTATTCTCTTTACTGCTTTCCAGTGACTATCCAAAGGATTTTTCATGAACCGACTGACTTTGTTAACGCAAAATGATATGTCTGGCCTTGTTATTGTTGCATATTGAAGGGCACCCACTATGCTTCTGTACTGCTTTTCATTTTGAATTGCTTCACCCTTATATTTTGATAGTTGATGATTTGTAACCATTGGAGTTGGTAGGGGATTAGCTTTGTCCATTTTAGCTCTTGATAATATTTCTGAAATGTACTTCTTTTGGTTGAGATGTATTTCTGATTTTGAGGTTCTTTGTACTTCAATTCCCAGAAAGTAATTCAGATCACCCAGATCTTTAATTGAGAATTCTGAGTTAAGTATTGCAGTGATTTTCTTAATTTCTGACTCTCTGCTCCCTGTAATAATAAAATCATCAACATAAATTAGAATATAAGTGGTGGCAAAGTCATTAATTTTAGAAAATATGGAGTTGTCAGATTTTAGTGAATTGTAGCCAAATTTCATAAGTGTTGACTTGAGCTTATCAAACCAAACTCTTGGAGCTTGCTTTAAGCCATAGATAGCTTTATTGAGTTTGCATACTAGCCCTTTGTCTGGTTTCTGAGTAAACCCTTATGGTTGCTCCATGAATACCTCTTCCTGTAATACACCATTGAGAAAAGCATTATTAACATCTAATTGTCTGATGCTCCAATTTCTGCTTAGAGCAATGGTTAGAATGACCCTAATCGAGGAGGGTTTCACAACTGAGGAAAAAGTTTCTGAGAAATCAAACCCATATTGTTGTGAATATCCCTTTGCAACCAACCTTGCTTTATACATAGAAATTGAAGCATCGGCATTTTTCTTTAGTTTAAAAGTCCATCTGCACCCAATTATATTTTTTTTCTGGTTTTTTAACCAGATCCCAAGTTCCTTTGTTAATTAGAGCATTATATTCTTCCTCCATAGCAGCTCTCCATTTATCATTCTGAGTAGCTTTTATGTAGGAAGATGGTTCTTCCTGAACAACCATGTTGTTGATAACCTTTGGTTTATAGATGCCACATTTTGCTCTAGTTAACATTGGGTTAGTATTGATATTATTTCTGACAAAGCTGTCAGAGTTGCTGTTTGAACTGCTGTTAGTCATGATATCATCTCTGGTGATTTGATCATGACTAGCACTGCTTGGTTCTTGACTTTGAAAATTCTGATTGTTGCTATCATCTTCATGTGTAGTTTGCTCTTGACCTGACTTTCTAGCAGTCATGGTATGTTGAGAGCTTATACTGGTGTCATCCCTTATAGGCTGTGTTGAGGGCAGGATCTCAATCTCTTCAGGTAAATCAGGCATCACAAATTTTGGATTCCTCACTTTTTCAGTGGTTTTAATTTCAGCATTGCTATATGGAAAACACCTGCTCATTGAATCTAACATGCCTAGATATATATAATTTTCCTTTGTTGTCTAAACACCTATACCCCTTTTGTTTATTACAATACCCTAAAAAGGTGCAAGGGGTAGATCTGAAGTCTAATTTGTGTTTGTTATAGGATCTTAAACAAGGAAAACATTGACACTCAAATACTTTTAGATGCTCGTAATCTGGTTTAACTTTAGTTAACACTTCTTGTGGACACTTGAATTTAAGAATCTTTGTTGGTAGTATATTTATCAAGTGTACAGCAGTGTTAAATGCCTCTGGCCAAAATTTTAAGGGCATAGAGGCTTGTGCTAGTAAAGTTAACCCAGTTTCTACAATATGTCTATGTTTTCTTTCTATGATTCCATTTTGTTCAGATGTGTAAGGACATGTAGTCCTATGATTTATACCTTTCTTTTCAAAGAAAGTTTTTAAAGGAAAAAATTCTTTTCCACCATCTGACTGAAATGTACATACACTATTTCCAGTCATGTTTTCAACTTTGTTAATGAACTGCATTACTATATTACTGGTTTCAGACTTAGACTTTAGCATGTATATCCAAAAAAATCTTGAATAAGCATCTATAAAAGATATGTAATACTTGTATCCATAATCTGAGCTAATAGGTGCTGGTCCCCATAGATCACTAGCAATTAACTCAAGGGGTCTTGTGTAAGTTGTGTGTGAATTTGGAAATGAAAGTCTATGACTCTTTCCCAATTGGCAAGAGGTACAAAAATAAGATTCAGGAATGTTACTAGATGAAACGTTATTACTACTCATAACATGTTTTACAATTTTTATACTGGGATGTCCCAGTTTGTAATGCCACAAATCAAATTTACTACTATTCTTAGAATCACTAGTAACATTCATTACATGGATATTTTCCTTATTCTCAGAGATTTTTGAATTTGAAAAATCAAATTTGTATAATCCATTGTTTTCTTTACCCTGCAAAATAACTTCTTGTGTTAGTATATCTTTAACTATGCATGTGCTAGGATAAAATTCAAAGTATACTTTGTTATCTTTTGCAAATTGGGAAACACTCATTAGCTTTTTTTGATTGAAGGAACTCTTAACAAGTTTCTTAGAAGAAGTTGTTTGGATCCATGTATTCTTGCATTTCCAGTGTGTGTAATGTGTACAGTTTTACCATTACCAACAGAAAGATTTTGTGTACCTTTGTACTCTTTGTTCCCCAAGTTTAAGTTGTTGAGATTGTTGGTTACATGATTTGTAGCTCCTGAGTCTAGGTACCAGCAGTCATCTCCAGTATCATCATTTGTTGCTGTTTCAGTGTTTAGAACTTCTGCTTGATTTGAGCTGCTGTCTTTTGGCATAGTGACAAGGTTTACATTTGCACTGCTACCTTGTTGTGAAGGAGTATAGTTCTTGTTGAATCTAAAGTAACATTTATTTTCCCCATGACCATACTTCTCACATATTTGGCACCTTATTTTATTGCTGTTGTTGCTTCTGCCTCCTCTTCTTCCTCTATTGGATGGTCCACCTCTTTGAAAGTTGTTAAATTGTCCTCTGGTATTTGGGTTTTGTTTACCTCTGTTGAATGTGTAGTTAACTGAGATATCTGAACTTACTGTTTTGTTGTGTTCTATCCTTCCTTCATGTGAAAGAAGGGTAGAATATACAAACTGTAAGGGTGGTGTAGGCTCCATAGTAGAAATGATGGCCACAACTGCTTCATATTCACTGTCTAGACCACTGATTATGTACAGTACATGTTCTGATTCAGATACTTTGTGTCCAGTTGAAGCTAGTTGATCACATAAGTTTTTTATTTTGAGCAGATATTCATTCATTGTCATATCATTCTTTCTGATATTTTGTAGTTGTCTTCTGTGATGCATGATTCTTGCAGATGACTGAGAGGTGAAGTTTCATTCAATTGTTGTCCATACTTCTTGAGCAGTTTTACAGCCTATAAGTTGTGGTAGGATTGATGCACTTATGGATGACATCATCCAGGCACAGACAAGGCTGTCTTGCCTTTGGTGTGCTATGTATTCTTGATTTGGTACCAGTTTGTCTTCATTATTTTTAATAAACTTTGGTGGAGTAATTCTTGTGCCAAGAATATAATCTTCTAACCCATAACCTCTGATGGATGTTTCAACTTGTAATTTCCAGAGCAAGAAATTTGATTCATCAAGCTGAATGGATATCATCTGACTTTGAGGCTTGATTATGGCCTTCATCAGATCAATCACCGGATCTGACTGTGATTGGTTTTGAGATACTCTTGTGTTTGATGATTGTGGGCTTACAGCATCATCCAGATCTGCCATGGTGATCACAAAGATGCTCTACAGGGAGAAATTGGTATGTAAATTCTAAACTTGAGCCTGCTTTGAATTGGGAATTTCAAGAAAATTTTCTTTGTGGTTGAATCTTGATAGTATTACACAAGACTTAAATGATGATTTCCTTGATTGCTTGTGAATAAATTGCTTTTTGATGAGTTTTCTTGATACTCTTGATTCAACTGAATATTTTCTTGGTGTTCTTGATCAGTTTGCTATTTTCGTTTGGAATTTAATATACCATACGCTTTCTTTGGTAATCTGATGCAGCCAAACTAAGTTTCTGGCGAGGCACTGATTATCAGTGAACAGCCTTAACTCTCAAGTGAAGGGATTCGAGATCCTTGATGAGAGGAGTCCACATGATGATAATTTTCTGATGGACTCACAACTGAGATTGATGCAGTTAGCACGATCAGTTGCTCTGATACCAAGTTAGAAAAGCAGTATATCACTTGATGTTTACATTAAAGAAATATTTAATGAAGTAATTGATATTATTATCAGATGCAAAAGTTAGAAATACAGGTTACAGGCAGAACAATATATATATGATACATAACATTGTATTGGGCTTTAGCCCATGATCCAGATTGTATTCTTGGAGAGTTGCCAGCCATTGAGATGAGCGGTTGAGATTATCTGATGAAGGCTTGTGCAGATCAGTAGATAACACACTATCGAAACATACATTCTTTTACTATCTGGATTCGAGGCAATATGCAGTGCTGCTTGGTTATCGCAGCACGTCACAATGGGTTGTTTAGATTGAACATCATGGTCCTTCAACAGTTGCCTTAACCACATAACCTCTGAACAAGCTGCTGACATGGCTCTATATTCCGCTTTAGTGTTACAGTCCAATTAGGTAGAACTCACCCCCCAAAAGCTAGCTTTTTGGGGTGAGTTCTACCTAATTGGGCCGTAACAAGTAGTATCAGAGCAGGCCGCCACTAAAACGAAAGTTCGAGTCACGAGAGGGGCGACCTATAGGCTTGAACTAATAGGTGAGTGAAGTCGTCCAAAGGGAAAATGGCTACCATCGAATCGGTCAATAAGGGAATAGAGTGGGCCGACGTGGACGTCGAACTTTCAAAGAGTGGTAGAATGTAATGTCCCACATCGTCTAGTATGGGATAGGTGATGCATATATAACCCATTAGGCACCCTCCCCTTAGAAGCTAGCTTTTTGGGGGTGAGTTCTACCTAATTGGGTCATAACATTTGGCTGAAGATTTTGCAACTGTATTTTGCTTCTTAGTTTTTCAACTAATTGGAGCTGATCCTAAAAGTGCAACACAACCTGTTATTGACCTTCGATGTTTACAACTTGCCCAATCAGCGTCACAGTGTATATTTAATTCCAATGTATTGCTAGATGGTAAAAAAATTCCTTGACCAGGTGAGTTTTTTAAATATCTCAAAACTTGCATTGCAGCATCAAGATGAGGTTTTCTTGGATTGCTAACAAACTGACTAAGCTTATTTACTGAAAATACTATATTTTGTTAAGTGACAGTATTATATAAAAGTCTACCAATGAAATTTTGGGGTGAGTGTATTTTCCCGGCCACCTATCTTATCAATAAATTACCATCCAACTCTATCCACCACCTCACACCGTATGAACGTCAAGCTCCTGATTTATCTCATCTTAGAGTTTTTGGATGTTTGTGTTATGTCTCAACCCTAGTTCATAATCGAGATAAATTTGGCGATCGAACAATAAATTTGGTTATTGGTAGACTAGCTTGAAATCTTAAGGTTATTGGTAGCAGTTGGAAAATTCTAGGATCGTTTGATTGTGCAAAGGGGATTTTCAGTTAAAGGGCTTTTTTGTGCAGGATAATAAGTTTAAGGACAACATTTCCGATAAATGAAGTTATCATTTTCAGTTATACATAAATAATGATAAATGAATTTATCATTTTTCTGTATAAGTTAAAAAGATAAACTGTCCTTAAAACTTATTACTTTGGAATGGGAAGCACTTCAACTTAATTTTCACTTGTCCAAACCTATGTCGTAACTCAATCCAAATTACAGCCACGCCTGAAACGTAGACAACACTACTGAGAATTTTAGGTGAGAGAGAGCTTAGCAACCAAGCTTTAACCATTGCATTGCAGCGCTCCCAGGTGGAGAAACTGGAACCAGTATCAGATGGTCTCTTGATTGTGCCATTGAGAATGCAAAGCTTGTCCTTGGCGCTTAAGGCAGTACATACATTCCTGCTCCAAGTATTATAATTCATGCCGCAGAGAGGTCGAGCAGCTAATTGAATACCTGGATGATCAGAACGGTGAAGATGCAGCGGATGAGAAGAATCATTCTCAATGGGAAGTTTTTTAGAAGTCACTGGAGATGATTGAAAAATACAGTAAAAAAATAAAGGCCTAGAAACTTAAGGCTCCGATACCATGAAAAAATGAAGAAATAACTTTTCCGATAATATTATTTCTGTATATTAAAATGAGTTTAAATACAAAAGAGCTATTTAATCCCTAAACAAATGGATCTCAATTCAAAAATTAAAATTCACATGTGAAACCAGCGGTACGTAAACTATATCAATTCTTCATATGTCAATAGACTTCCATCCGACCCTAGTTTACGATATCAAGTATCAAACTATGGATAGTTGTGTTGTGTACATTGAAAAAGACTAAGTTAAATCAACAATGATACAATTATCAGCCATTTTCAAAACATCAGAACTCAATGCGAGCAACTTTAGATTATTGGTATTTATGTTATGGACCTTTTGTTGTTCAGTTTGAAAAGAGCAATAATTTGTCATTTTGTACTGATATATGCTTTTTTTATAACGGTTAGTTATGGTTATTTACTCGTTTGTTATATGCTTTTTTTTATAACTATCAAAAAGTTGCTTAAACAATCTGGGGTTATCACCTTCAAACCTACATGCTTTCCTGATTCATGACCTTGCCAACAATAATTCCTGGTTGCGCCATTAACTAGAACCATATCAAACGAAATAAAGATCACTTCAATGTCTTGCTGATAATTAATCTTGATAAAAAATCAGTGCTATGGAATTTTCTTGGCCACAGTCAACTCACAAATCACTACATAGAACCAAGATCTGAAATTCCGTTTTCCGTTTCAGTCATTGGTAATTTTAAAATTTGCGGTTCTGTTCCGGATATTTCGAAAGTTCCGTTTAAATTCCGGTTTTCTAATTCCGATACATTTTTTTTGAAACTGCTATATACGCTAACAAATATCAAATAGTATCATAAATTTATATTACATTCTTTACATTACATACGAAATATATGTTTTAAAGACAAAATCATGGTTTGAGATTCTATTTGTCACTTTAGATTTTCAAAATTTCGATCAATTTCGAAAATTTTAATTTTTTATTATGATTATTGTGTAAATTAACAAAAGTATCTAAATTCTTTTCTTGTCAATGTACTTGTTTTCTTATTAAATTCGTTTTCTTTTTTAATTTTTTATATGTTTATCGTGTTTTTTATTTTTTGCTATTTCTACCATTTTTTCAATATTTAAAAGAAAAATCCGGAATATTGACCGGAGTCGGAATTTTAAACGAACTTCATTCCGGTTGAGACCGGAATCAGAACGGAATTACCGGAATAACCGAAATTCCGTCGGAATTTTGAACCATGCATAGGACACATTTAACGAAATCAGGATCAGGATTTTTTCAAGTTGGCCGATGATGCATAAAATAAAATACATGCGAACACACCATCACCATGACAATCAACTCAAAAATAGTATGTACCAAGGTTCTAAATACCGGCCGGCACGCCGGAATTCCAACCACTCCGGTCCGGTTCCGGCGATGACCGGATCGGAAATGCCATAAAATTCCATTCCGTTCTGTAGTAAAGAGAAAACCGTCAAAAATTAAAATTTTTACTTACTGTAAATGTTTTTTCAACACAATCATTAAGGCACATGAGAGAAAATGCAGAATCTTATGCTTTAAATCCTCTCAATCAATTCAAAGTTTGGATTTTCAATAAAACCCATATTTGAAACAGAAATATCACGTGAAATCGAATCAAAATTGTGCTATAAAATCATACGAAAGTTGGAAAAATATCATCAGAAATAAAAAAATATTAATCGTTTTGCTTCTTCTTTGATTTCTTCATTGTATTCTTCTTCAATGCAGCTAAGCTCGTCTTCAGTATGCTCGTTTAGCAGGCGGCAGTGGAAGCTTTTTAAATTCTTCTGTCATCGATATAGGGCAGGATTTCTTTTTGGGTTTCTCATCGTCGATTTGAGTGTCAGGGAGAAATGAGAGCGTTGAAAGAGAGAGGCAGTAAAGGTTTGCTTTATTTGTTTAAATGGACCGGGTATTGGGTATGGGTTGATTGGGTTATGTTTTCGGGTGAATTTGAATAATGCTTGTTTTAGTTTGTATAAAAATATAATGATATTAAGGAATTTAGAAATGACATTATAATTTTTTGTTTTTCCCTTTTTCGTCTATTTCGTCTATTTCGTCTATAATAATATTAAGGAATTTAGAAATGACATTATTACGTAAAAAAAAATATTGTTTACTTTAATTTGATAATTGAACAACTATGAATGGAAGTTCTATAATGCAAATAATATATTGTTTAGTTTGCATTAAAAAAATTTAGTGTTAAGTAATTAAATATTAAATTATTTTGTTTCTTATTTAGGTGACTGATTATGGCAAATCGTGAAATCGTTTGGAATTATTGTACGGCGGTTATTGGTGAAAAAAGAAAAAACAAATGTAATTATTGTCACACAATAATTTCTGGTGGTGGTATAACACGTATGAAAGAACATTTAGCAGGACAAACAGGCAACGTGGCAGTATGTCCGACTATTTCCAAAGAAGTCAGGAAACTTATACGAGAACATCTGAATAAAAAGAGAAGTGAGCGAAATCAAGGGAAGCTCGAAAAACAACGTGTGCAAGAAGAGCTAATGAGCATGCCCGAACAAAAAAATGAAAATACCGATAGTGAAGGAGGTGAAGATGACAGAGAGCTTCAATGCACCTTCCAAGAAAGTAAAGAAAATTATATGAACTCATGTGTAGGATCTAGTGGAACAGGTATACGATCTAGAGGACTAAAGCGCAATGACCGTTCCAAATCAATCAGAATAGATGACGATTTAGCAACATAGGCAGTTGGAAGGATTGATCCCTATGTACAAAAACGAGGAGGTAGAACTCAACCTTCTATTAGAACTGCAATAAAAGGCATTAAAGATGCCAAAAAAACACATAAGTCGTGCAATATCAATTTTTTTTTACTTTAATCATATCCCACACAATGCTACTAATAGTCCTTACTATGAAACTATGGTAGAGGCCATTCAAGAAGCTGGTCCTGGAATTAAAGGACCCACAACACATGAATTATCAAAAACATATTTAGATTTAGAGTGCACTGAAATCAAACAACACATCGACACTTACTCCAACTTTTGGGATGAGTATGGTTGTACGTTGATGTGCGATGGTTGGAGACACAAAATAGAAGAAAAATCATAAATTTTCTTGTGTATTCTACCCAGGGAACTGTCTTTCTTAAATCTGTAGATGCTACTGACAAATTTCAAATTGCTGAGTATATTTGGAATGGATAACGTTGTTAATTTTATTGGAGAAGATAGAATTGTACAAATAGTAACTGACAATGTAGCAAATTACAAACCTGCTGGCCAACTACTGATGGAAAAAAGAAGGAAACTATATTGGACACCATGCGCAACACATTGTATCGATTTGATTCTTGAAGATATTTCAAAAGAAATCGAGGTAAAATCGATTATTTTAAATTATCAATCAATAACAGGATTCATATACAATCATGGTTGGTTGCTTACCATAATGAGAAAAGAAACCAACAATAAAGAACTGTTTCGGCCAGCAGTAACCAGGTTTGCTACTCACTTTATTGCATTGGAATCCATATACACACATAAAGAGAATCTAAGAAGAATGATTTCTTCGAGGGAGTGGAGCGCAAAGATTCCCAAACTCGGTCCTAAAGATAAAAAAACTGCAATTCTTATCTATAATTTGATTCACAGTGATAAATTTTGGGTCAACGTTGCTGCTGTTATTCTTGTATTTGGTCCACTTGTAAAAGTTTTAAGAATGGTGGACAATGATGATAAAGCAGAGAAGGGATATCTATATGAAGCAATGGATCGAGCGAATGAATCAATTAAGAAAAATGTTGGTGTAAGACAGTGTCAAAAGTGGTGGAATATAATCGATAAAAGATGGGAAAGACAATTGCATCGACCTATTCATGCAGCAGGTAATTTTTTTTAATTATTGCACAATTATAAAGGTACATATCATGTCAATATTTCTTTGAACTATGAAATTGTTTTAGGTTATTTTCTCAATCATCATATACAATAAGGAGATAATGCAACAAACGATGATGAGGTTTTAAATGGATGGACAAATGTTCTTGAAAAAATGGTACCATTGCTATGCAAATTGAAATTTCAAAAGAGGTCATAAACAAATTATTAAACAACTCATGATTCTTGCTATTATGTTTAGCGCAAAGAATAACTTGGTTTATTATGAATGATTCGTAGGTGAAAAATATAGAATGAAACTTGATGTATTTGGTTCTGCAAAAGCGAAACGTGCAGTTAAGTCGTGTCTTCCAGCTATATGATGGTCAATAATTGGTAGGGAAGCTGTTCCAAATTTAACACGCATAGCTATGCGTATTCTTAGCCAAACAGTTTCTTCTTCAAATTGTGAAAGAAATTGGACAACATTTGCAATGATTCACACGAAGTTAAGAAACAAAATAAAAATGGAGAACTTATAAAAACTGGTATTCGTACATTATAATATGCGATTAAGAGTATGACATGCTAAACGCCAACAAACAACCGACCAACTTATTGATTTAGATTACATCTTTCATGAGGAGGATCCACTTGCAGAATGGACTAGAGAAGCTGAGAATCCACTACTTGATAATGCAAGCGATAATCCTTGGTCGGACAATGATAATGTATCTGCAGAAAATACTGAAAATGATAGTTCATCAAATGATGATTCAGGTAATGCTGGTGGTGACGGTATTGGTTCTAGTGGTTATGGCGTGGATTTCACTTTTGATGATTCTCAAAGACATATCCAAAATTATGAAGCAGATGACTATAGTCGACGAAGAGATAGAAATTTGAACGTTGTACATGAAGATCAAGGGGATTATGATGGCAGATATACTTCTAACAATGTCCCGAGTTTTAGGTATTCTACGTCTAACTATACCGGAGGTTATTCGTATTGTGGGTTAAATCAACCGTATGCTGCTGAGCCATCAAGTAGCCAAGATGAACCCTCACCCTTTGATAATATGACGACGACAGTTTTAAGTTTGGATCAGATATAGCAGTATGCTTTTCTAGCATATTATAATCCGACACAAGATGAAGAGAGCGATGAATAAAATTTATATGATGCTCAGAGAAATAGCTTTTGGTATTAAATTTTTATGTTGTATGTTTTGTAACTTCTATGTCACTTGAATAATTTAGTGTAATTGACTATCAGTATTATATACATATTTGTGTATTTATAACAAAAATGTACCGGAATTCACAAACCGGATTTAAAACGGAATTTCCGAAAATCCCGAAACGGGACCGAAATTTTGAATTTTTCAGATGACCAGAACGGAAACGGAAACCTGAAGTTCGAACCTTGGTATGTACATTATAGCAAGGATAAGCTTATAATTAGCAATGGAGAACATATTTCAATATACTAGACGGTGGTAGGCTTGTTAATTCTTGGCCGATCAAAAAATGCATGAAATACAGTTAAAACGCCTTTACAGAAGCAATTAACTAAATGCATTGCACTATACCAGCTTACCTGGAATTAAATGCAAGTTATTGTCTGCTATGCAAATCTCAAGACTTTTATCTTAGTTAAGTTTTTCTTAAAGATCAGCTTGGCAGAGATAGGTTTTAACCAAGGTTCAGAATTCGCTTTTTCATTTTCGTTTCGGTCATTAGTAATTTGAAATTTTCGGGTTCCGTTTCGGAAATTCCGGAAGTTCCGCTTTAATTCCGGTTTTCTAATTCCGGTACTTTTTTGTTTTAATTTGCTATATATGGAAATAAATATCCAACACTGTCATAAATTTATAGTACATTTTTTATATTACATATAAAATACACATTTTAATTAAAAATTCATCATGTAAGATTCTGTATTGTTAATTTGAGATTTTAAAACTTTGATCAATTTTAAAAATTTTGAATTTTTTATCATGATTCGATGTTAATTAACAAAAGACAACTTTTTTATGAAACTACATGATTTCGTCTCCATTTATTTATTGTCATGATTAATTTGTTTTCTTTTTTTAATTACTATATGTTTGTATTATTTTTTTAATTTTTTATAAGTTTTTTTTCAATATTTGGAAAGTAAATCCAAAATTTAGACTCGAACCGGAATTTTAAACGGATTCCGTTCCGATTATGAGCGGAACCGGAATGAAATCACCGGAATAACCGGAATTCCGTCGGAATTTTGAACCATGGTTTTAACAACACAGAACTTCTGCATGAAAATTGGGATGCCACGCTGCTTAATGAGATAAACAATAGTCATTTGATTTTTTATATTCCTGCTATTTATTTCTAATAAACAAACAAATAGATCAATAGTAACATAAGAACTATTTCTTTTTTTATACATCGTCTCATGCTTGATAGTAGATAGATATTATTTTCTTTGTTCCAAACTAAAACAACAAATAATACAATTCACACTTCTTTTTTCTCCAAATAATTCTCACTACATTCATGTCAGGAGGCAGATTCCATTCCTTAGCTCGATGATCCATAACAAAATAGTAATAAATTTGATTAAGAAAACCATGAACCCAAGTGTTGCTAAACTTGCTTCAAAGCCTTCAACCCAAATATATATCCTACCAAAAAATGGAGGTAATTTAGCAATTAAAACCTCTAAACCGTTTGAAATCAAGTAAATGTCATTGAAACGGCAACCCAAATTGAAGCGCACCAAGTACCAAACCTGCTTATAATACTCCTCAGACTGGGATACGACTGTTTAGTATTACACTTACAAAATATTTATAAATGACTAGCTTGAGTTGCTAGTCAATAAAGATATCGTATTAAAATAACATATTGAAGTACTTCAATTTCAACAGAAAGAAGTTCAAAATAGAACTTGAAATTCATAAATTCTTCATTGCAAACTTATCATGTCAAATGATTCTAATATAATACATGTAGATAATAATGGTATACTGTATGCATGAAGGAAACCTCCAATTACTTTATCTTAAGTATGGATCTTCACGACCATTTAGTAAACTAGGAAAAATTGATTCTTTCCGTCACACTGTGTTATCCCACCTTTTGGCAAAACTGAGATACCCAAAACTTACTGAAAATCGATAATAACTAATCATGGATATCCACTATGCGTCACAGGGTGACCATGGAAATCGATAAATTTTGTCCGAGTCCGGATCGGGCTACAACTGACAAGGCATGACAAGCAAAGCCGTAGAAGCCAGTGCTCCAAGTTTCATGATAATCAGAGTTCGTATGAGTGAGATATGATCGACAGAAGTTAGGTAAAATATGTTGTTCGTATCCATCATAGAACTGAGGTGATGCCCTATTCAAATCCATCAAGTTCGTATCCATCGAAATCGCATCGCCTCAGTATGTTCGAACCCATCGAGTTTTGTGTAGTTCGAATCCATCAGGTTTGCATCAATCAAAGTAAACCTCGGTTTGTATCGAATCGATCAGAACGAACCCCATCTTGTTCGCATCCTCATGTTCGAATCGGTCAAGACCACCTGTTCGTATCGATGACGTGTGAATTTTGTCGCATCGATCCTAGATTCAACCTTCGTATCGATCCCCACAAATCATGAATCATCATTCGTATCGATCAATAGGGACCTTTGGTTCGTATCGATCAGCAGATAGATACGATCAAAGGTAAAACCAATCGATACGAGCAGTGCCCCCTTTAGTGATCGATGCGAAGATGCATTCCAGCTATCGATACAGTCATCAATACGAACAGAACTTCATTGATACGAAGCAGATCCCGGTCCATAAGATGCGAACGTGTTGATACAAACGAGGCGAAAACCTAGGAACGACTCGATCAATTTGGCACAAAAGGTGGAGCAATCCAAGAGTCGCGCGCCACATCACCGCATGCTCACGTGCCTAAGTCGATTCGAAATGTAGTGGTGCGGAGGATGGATACGAACGCGACAGCATACACGGAACCATAATCTTGAATCGATCGTATCTCCTAAACCACTGATCCAAATGCAATGAAATTTTCACAGTAGCTTCCATACAAGGTAAGGAATGTTCCCACCAAGTTTCAGCCCGATTGGATCATTTTTTGATGGATACGAAATTGCTTCGTATCCATCACAGATCAAGTCGAAACTTGGTAGGGTCGGTCGCGTGGGCCCCCTCACATGCCAGAAGAAGTCTCTCGAAGTTTGAGCGCGATCTCAGCCTCCTACGCCTATAAATAGCCCCTGAAGCCTATAGAAAAGGGATCTTTTTTGGCCATTCAACGTCCAGACTCTGCCGGATTCAATTCTACTTCTTTCCATTGCTGTTATACTCGAATTCATTCATGGTATCTGCTGTAATCATTTGTAATCTGCAAAGAACATCAATAAAAGATAAAAATCATTGAAGTGGACGTAGGCCGGAGATAGCCGAACCACTATAAATCTCGTGTTCTTGTGATTTATTTCTGGATTACTGTTTATTGCTAGTTTAGATCTGAGATTTGTGTCTGAATATTGCTGATTTGTATTCATACACTGGTGCTTTCATAATACTTGGGGTTTGTGACCATTTTTGGCGCAAACACACTGAATAACTTTAAAACCCTAAACCGAAGAACTATTCTGTAATCAACATAAACTAAGAGATATAATGGTGGTTCAAATTTGGAAGGCGCTAGTGAGTCTTTGTCTTTGTTCGTGGTGATGGGTTATGTTTCTGGTGATAGTTTGTGGTGTTTTGATGGGGTAGAAGAAAGAACAGTGATAGTTTTTTTGTGAGGTGGTGAAGGAATTGGAACAATAAGTGTGCACTGCACAAGTATCAGTTGTAAACAAGAAAATGGGAGGGTTGATGATGATTTATGGCGCAGGCAAAGGAAATGTATCAAGAAATGACAGAATTGAGTGAAAATGAAGGGATACAGATGATTTTATGTAACAATGAGTAGAATTTCGATTGCAAGAATTATGTACTGATGATGGAATATGAGATAAACAAGTGACAAACTGCTAAAAAAATAAGAATAGAATTTTGTAAATTGCAAGAAAGTAAACTAACAAGGAAGATGTGAAAATAAGAACATGAATTATAAGAGCAAATACTAACTAATATGAATATTAGGCTTAGAATCCTTAAAATCAAACTTAATACATGAAAACTCCTCCCCCAAAAAAGATGGTAAAACAGGTCTCTAAAATAAAGCTACTGAATAATTGCATACATTTATGCATGTTACTGAATAATCGCATACATTTATGCAATTATTCAGTAAATAATTGCAGACATTTATGTAATTATATCCAAAATTGCATAAATGTCCGCAATTATTCAGTGGATAATTGCCGAAATTTTCGTAATTTTTTTGTGAATAATTGCGGAAATGTCTATAATTTTTTGATATAATTGCATAAATGTCCACAATTATTCAGCAACTTAATTTTAGGGATCTAAATTACATACTTTTTTTGGCAAGGACGTTTGGTGTATTTTCAAACTTAATAGAGACTTTAGCCAAACTGTCCCTTAACTAATATTAAGATTTAATAGCAAGAATTAATGGAATGGAAATGTAAGCTTAAAAAAGACAAACACGAACATATTTTTAAGCAAGAAATTGAATTATATGCAAAAACAGGAAATTGTAACAACAAGAACAGGTAATTGCAAAATGAAATAAACAAAAGAAGAACTGGAATCTATCTAAACTATAACTAGCAATTGATAGAATTATCCAATGAGATTAAAGAAGAAAGTACTAATTACTAAAATTGCAAACGAACTGGAAAAACTGAAAATGAATGTAAATTTGATTTTAGATTTTTCTCACACTCAAACTGACCATTACATGACCATATATATATATATATAACTCATGTAGCAGTATACATGACTCAACCGACCATACCCATGAAACTCAATACAGACCAGATACAAAGAATCACAAGGCCAAACAATTATAAACCATATACAATGATCACTGCAGCCATTTTTAATAACAACAGAACTGGATTATGCATGTATCACTTGTGCTTGTGCACACATTGATACATGCATTTATCTCTCTCCACAAGCCATGGTTTCTTCATTCCAACACCTGACATCTTTCTGCCATCTCCAGTCTCCCTCTCTGATGATTCCCAGGTCGACTCTGAGGAACTCTATGTCTGAATTCAGTTTCTTCTTCCTCCTCGGCCTGTATACAACAATTCTTTTCCTTCATGATCATGGCTTCCATAGTATGGTTGTTACATCTCCCCTCTTCTTCAAGAATGGACCTTATCCCAAGGGTCAAGGTGGGGAATCTTCTGATCATCGGCCAATAGTCCTCCCAAGTAGCCTCCTCCTCTGGTTTAACCTTCCTTTTGACCAAAATCTACAGTACTGCTTCATTATCCTTGGGTATCATCCTTCGATCCAAAATCCTCTCTGGTTGATCCATTATCTCCTCAACAAAGCTTGGTGCATTATCTTGTATTACTATGCAATTTCTAATTCTTTTTTTAAGTTGAGACACATGAAACACTTGATGAATCTTAGAGTGATCTAGCAACTACAACCTATAGGCCACATTTTTAATATTTTCTTCCACTTTATAGGTTCCATAGAATTTAGGGGATAAGTTATGATTTCTCTAATCTTTGACATGAATTTATTTATAAGGCCAGAGTTCTAAGAATATCCAATCTCTAACCTCAAACTCCCTCTCTGATCTTCTCAAATCAGCATATTTCCTCATCCTCTCCTCAGCCATCTTCAAGCTATCCTTTAAAAATTCCAACATAATGTCTCTGGTGAGCAACTGCTCTTCCACCTGGTCAACCTTGGTTGTGTTTGGTACATAGGACAAGAGGGTATGTAGGTCAATACCATAGACAATCTTGAATGGTGTGGATTTAGGGGAGGTTTCCAAGTTGTGTTATACCAATATTCAGCCAAGTCTAACCAATCTGCCCAGGCTTGTGGCCTATGACACACAAAGCACCTCAAATATCCCTCTAATATTTTGTTAACAACCTCAGTTTGACCATCACTCTGAGGGTGATAGGTCGAGCTATACTTCAAACTACTTCCTTGCAATCTAAAAATCTCCCGCCATAAGTGACCAGTAAATAGAGTGTCCTTGTCACTAGCAATGGTTTTAGGCATGCTAGGGAGTTTGAATACTCCCTTAAAAATACTGCTACTATTTTCTTGGCTATGTATGGGTGGTGAAGTGGAAAAAATGTGCGTATTTGCTCAGCCTATCCACCACTATAAAGATTATAGTGTATGTATGGCTTTTGGATAGACAAGTAATAAAATCTATGAAGATATCTATCCATATCCTCTTAGTAATAGGCAGTGGTTGTAAAAAGCCAGGTATTAAGATGTTTTCACTCTTACTCCTTTGACATTAATCATAGGCTTTAACAAATTCCTTGACACTTCTCTTCATTTTCATCCAATAGAACACTTGTTTCAATCTCTGCATAGGTTCTTTAATTCTAGAATGGCCTCCTGAAGGGGTTGAATGATGTTCTTTGATCAAGGCTTGGGTCAGTAATGGGAGATGATGGTCCACCAATATTCGACCCTTGTGAAAAATTAGATCTTTAGCTATTTTATATTTAACTTCAGGTAGCTCTTTTCTTTGAATTTTTATCTTTTGTTGTTGGTACCATGTAGAGGTTTGTAATGTGCTCTTTAGTTCCTGCAACCATGGTGTTTGCACTGTTGAAACTGCTTGTAGTTGTCCTTCTTCCATTAAATCTTCTTCTCTCCTGGATAAGGAATCAACTATACATTCTCTCTCCCACTTCTGTTTCTATCTTATAATCAAACTCGTGGAGCTTAGCCAACCATTTGTGTTGTAAACTAGTGGATAACTTTTGAGTTAATAAAAACTTAGACTTCTGTGTCAAGACTGCTCCCACTCCCTGACCACTGGCATCACACTTGTTAGCATCAAAATTGGTCACTAACACCCTTGAATAGAATTGTGTAGAGAGATTAATGAAGAAAGTAAATTAAAGCAGAGAAGTAACACATTTGAATGCCAAAAGAATAACAAAAACAAGAACACCAGATTTATAGTGGTTCTTCATAATTGCCTACGTCCACTTTGAATAGAATCTTTATTGCTTTTCCTATCACTTGAATATAGATACAATCCGTAAACTGTTATCCCGCCTTTTGGCAAGGCCGTGAAACCAAAAAACTGACTAGAACTCAATGACAGCTCATCTTGTAGGACAGTTACATCACAAGTTCACCATGGATATCGATGAATTTTGTCCGAGTCCGGATCGGGCTACAATTGATAAGACATATCAAGCAAAGCCATGAAAGCCAGCATTCCAAATTTCAAGACAATCTGAGATCGTACGCTCAAGATATCATCGACGCAAGTGAAGGACATAGCCTTGAATTCGTCTCCATATGGTTCGAATCCCCTAAAGGTCGAATCCATCGAGCTCGACTCCAACGAAATTCCCCTGATTGCTTCGAATCCCTGAGAAGTGCTTTAGCCTTCGACTCCATCAAACATGCTTTCACTTCGAATCGAACGAAGTAGAAGACCTTCGAATCGGTGAAATGAAAGAAGCTTCGATTCCATCTTATGATTGCCTTCAGGTCCATTGCTTCGACTCCATCAAAACACCCTCAACGTTCGAATCCACGAACTGGACTCAATTCGACTCCATCCCATGAGTGATTTCGAATCCATCAAGATAGAATGCTTCGAGTCCACGGGTTTGTTTCACTTCGTATCAACCATGTTGAAGACCTTCGAATCCACACTGTTTGAGGCAACTTCGAATCGATCAACTTTAACGTACCTAGATCGATTCGAAGAAGACCTTCGCTCATTCGATTCGAAGAGGGATGTCTTCGAATCCACTACCACGAATCCACCCAGTCAAAGCGGCGAGGAACATGGAGTTGACCCAGTTAATCCGGAGTGAGAAGCGGATCGATACGAAGTATGCGCACCACGCCGTTGTCTTCACGTGAAGGAGAATCGATTCGAACGAATCGATTCGAACGGATCGATTCGAGCGACTCCAGAAAGCGAAAATCTTCAACTTGAATCGATCATAACTCGAGTTCTACAAGTCCAAATGTCATGAAATTTTAACAGAAGCTTAAGCGCATGATGAAGAATGTTCACACCAAATTTCAGCTCGATTGGATGATTTCTTGATCGATTCGAACCAAGGGTCGAATCGATCCCAAAGTGGGCGCGGATCTCCAGATTTCGGCCATGTGGGCCCCCTGACGTACCAGAACTGGTCTCCCCTCATTTTAGGCGAAATATCAGCCTCCTACACCTATAAATAGAGCCCCTAGTCATTCAGAAAAGGGGTCGGATAATTCTAAGTACTAAAGAGCGCCCAAATTCTGCCAGATTTACTCCAGAACACCACCGCTACCTTAGATTGAGACTTAGCATATAATTTCAGTTGTACTACATTAGAGAGATTGTAATCATCGAGTGAACATCAATAAAATCATCAACTTCAGAGTGGACGTAGGCAAGATCGCCGAACCACTATAAATCTCGTGTTTCTGTTCATTATTTCTGAACTGTGATACTCTATTTGCTTAGATTTGAGATTTGTGTGTGAATATTGTTGATTTATATTCATACACTGGTGCTTTCACAACATTCGGGGTTTGTGACCAATTTTGGCACAAACACTTTGGTGCTTTCACTGAGAACTGAACTCAGGAGTTCTATCATTTGAAAGTTGATTCAGAAGGCTAAGAGATTCAGATCTGAAGAATCATGACAAGACAAACAAGTAAAAGGCAGAGGCCAGAGCGAAGTCAGCACGAAGGGAGTCAAGAGGCTTCCTCAGGAGCAAACCAAGCTTCAGTTTTCATCACTAGGGAAGAGATGGAGACAATGATGAAGAGACAAGAGGAAATGATCCAGAATTTGCTTCAACAGATCGGACAACTTGGAGCACAAAATCAAGGAGCAACCAGAATCCAGAACGGAGCAGGACCATCTAACGCAGCGCCGGAGCTGGGGGGCACACACTTAGGACATGTTGATCCGAACCTGGGAAGAGAGACAAGGACATCCGAGCAACCTGGCGGCGATAGAGGGATGAATGCTTAGTCAGGGGGGCAGACACCCGAAAGCTCACACGGACTCGGGGGGCAGATCGAAGGTAGTGAACAAGGACTACAGCTTGGGGATAATGATAGATTGGCAGAGATGGTCAGGCGAGCCATGAGAGGCGGATTAGTAAACAGAGATCTTGAAGACATGAACAAGAGTCCCTTTTCTCCTGCGATTAGATTGGCTAGGAACCCACCAGAATTCAAACTGCCAACAGTAGAGAGGTATGATGGGAGGACGGACCCTGCGGTCCATCTAACGAGGTATATAAGGCACATGGAAGTGCTGGGGGCATCACAGGAAGTCATGGCCCGGTGCTTCCCATTGTATTTGACAGACATAGCAGCTTTATGGTTCAGACAACTAGAGAGCGGCTCCATTGGGACATGGACCGATTTGATTGAGAAATTTATGAGGCAATTCAGGGTTCATATTTCAAGACCCAAGAATGTGATGAGTTTGGCAACGCTAAAACAGAAAGCTGGGGAGTCTTTGAGGAATTTCCTGACGCGGTTCAATGCAGCAGCAACATCGGTGTATCGGCCAGATCCATCCATGGTTATGATGGCAGCTGTGTCCGGAATAGCTGACGGCACGGAATTCAAAAATTCATTAACTAAGGATCCACCTATGGATCTAGGAGAATTCTATCACGAGGCAGAAAAGTTTTTACGATTGGAAGACGCTAATGCTGAAAGAGAAGAAGGAGAGGGAATAGAAGTTTATGCACTTAAAGACAAAAAACCTTTTGAAAAGGATTTAGACCAGGATAAAGGAAAACGAAAGGCTGAAGAAAATGATGGCAGGTCAAAGCGGCAACGGAGGGAGCCACGATTTACCACCTATTCAGAACTCAACGAGGGTTTGGAGCGAATCTACCAAGGCACCCGAGAGCAAGTTGCCTATCGTAGACCAATACGACGGGATCCAACTACCGACGAGAGAAAATCAGACAAATATTGCTTATTCCACGAGCTGAATGGGCATAGCACAAATGATTGTAGACATCTGAAGGATAAAGTAGAAGGGCATATCAGGAACGGCAGGCTACTTCAGTATGTGAGGAGGCGAACTCCAACGGTGGAACCAGAGCGACCACCATCTACATCAGCTAGGGGTGATCCTGAACCAGGACACCGTTTGGTTATCAATTGATTTGAATAAACGATGAACAAGTCGTAAACTTCTCACTAACAACATCAAACCATTTACACATGTATGAGATCGCGAACGATCCACAGGCATGCTCTGAATGATTGTTGATCGTCTCGTAGTGAGGATTTACACTTCGACATCCTTGCTTTGCTTTTGTTTCATGTTGATTTGAACATTTAGACTTTGTTTGTTTGAATATTTCTGTGAACGTTAATTTGATATTTTCAATTCTGTAGAAGAAGTTACTTGCGTATGCTTTGGATCGCGAACGGTCCACAATCACACCTTGTATGGCGACGAACCGCCACGATCGCTGATTCAGAAGTTCACCCGAACGTGAACCTGACATTGATAATACTAAGTCCCCCTCCCGGGCACACTCATTCGCCTCGAACGGCACCCGACCTCGAACGGTCACCATTAGCCTCGAACGGCACCCGACCTCGAACGGTCACCGTTGCCTCGAACGGCACCCGACCGCGAACGGTCACACTTCATCTAGTATAACATTCGATCACGAACGATCACACTCTGCCTCGTACGGCACTCGACCACGAATGGTCACAATTCACCTAATATGACATTCGATCGCGAACGATCACATTTTTGCCCCGTACGGCACGCGATCGCGAACGATCACATTCCTCTTTCCACGTCACCTGACTGCGAACAGTCATAGTTCGCCTAGAACGACACACGATCACGAACGGTCGCAACTCGTCTAGAACGACATCCGACCGCGGACGGTCCCATTTCTTTATTTGCCGCGAACGGCATCCGACCGCGAATGGTCCCATTTCTTTATTTGTCGCAAACGGCGTCCGACCGCGAACGGTCCCATTTCTTTATTTGCCGTGAACGACATCCGACCTCGAAAGGTCCCATATCGCCTTGAATGACATACGATCCCAAATGAACGTCATTTGTGATCAGATAAAACTATCAATTTCTTTGCAGGGCATCAACAGGATATGAACATCCAGCTTATGGCATTACAAAACACACCTTCCTATCGCAAGGCATGTTTTGGGGGGCAAATGTTATCCCGCCTTTTGGCAAGGCCGTGACACCAAAAAATTGACTAGAACTCAATGACAGCTCATCCTGTAGGACAGTTACATCACAAGTTCACCATGGATATCGATGAATTTTGTCCGAGTCCGGATCGGGCTACAATTGATAAGACATATCAAGCAAAGCCATGAAAGCCAGCATTCCAAATTTCAAGGCAATCTGAGATCGTACGCTCAAGATATCATCGACGCAAGTGAAGGACATAGCCTTGAATTCGTCTCCATATGGTTCGAATCCCCTAAAGGTCGAATCCATCGAGCTCGACTCCAACGAAATTCCCCTGATTGCTTCGAATCCCTGAGAAGTGCTTTAGCCTTCGACTCCATCAAACATGCTTTCACTTCGAATCGAATGAAGTAGAAGATCTTCGAATCGGTGAAATGAAAGAAGCTTCGATTCCATCTTATGATTGCCTTCAGGTCCATTACTTCGACTCCATCAAAACACCCTCAACGTTCGAATCCACGAACTGGACTCAATTCGACTCCATCCCATGAGTGATTTCGAATCCATCAAGACAGAATGCTTCGAGTCCACGGGTTTGTTTCACTTCGTATCAACCATGTTGAAGACCTTCGAATCCACACTGTTTGAGGCAACTTCGAATCGATCAACTTTAACGTACCTAGATCGATTCGAAGAAGACCTTCGCTCATTCGATTCGAAGAGGGATGTCTTCGAATCCACTACCACGAATCCACCCAGTCAAAGCGGCGAGGAACATGGAGTCGACCCAGTTAATCCGGAGTGAGAAGCGGATCGATACGAAGTATGCGCACCACGCCGTTGTCTTCACGTGAAGGAGAATCGATTCGAACGAATCGATTCGAACGGATCGATTCGAGCGACTCCAGAAAGCGAAAATCTTCAACTTGAATCGATCATAACTCGAGTTCTACAAGTCCAAATGTCATGAAATTTTAACAGAAGCTTAAGCGCATGATGAAGAATGTTCACACCATATTTCAGCTCGATTGGATGATTTCTTGATCGATTCGAACCAAGGGTCGAATCGATCCCAAAGTGGGCCCGGATCTCTAGATTTCGGCCATGTGGGCCCCCTGACGTACCAGAACTGGTCTACCCTCATTTTAGGCGAAATATCAGCCTCCTACACCTATAAATAGAGCCCCTAGTCATTCAGAAAAGGGGTCGGATAATTCTAAGTACTAAAGAGCGCCCAGATTCTGCCAGATTTACTCCAGAACACCACCGCTACCTTAGATTGAGACTTAGCATATAATTTCAGTTGTACTACATTAGAAAGATTGTAATCATCGAGTGAACATCAATAAAATCATCAACTTCAGAGTGGACGTAGGCAAGATCGCCGAACCACTATAAATCTCGTGTTTCTGTTCATTATTTCTGAATTGTGATACTCTGTTTGCTTAGATTTGAGATTTGTGTGTGAATACTGTTGATTTATATTCATACACTGGTGCTTTCACAACATTCGGGGTTTGTGACCAATTTTGGCACAAACATAAACCAACCACTTGAATACGAGTTTGAATCTAAAGAGGAGAGCACAAAAAAGGCAGAGTCTCCTTGGAGTTCCCGAAAAAAGGTCCCTTCAACTGTGCCACTTCCCCTCTATTTATAGACGAAGATAGGCTGCTTTCCCTACATAGGCCCATGACAAAGACACTTTGGCCCACAGGAAAACCCATGTTCTCCGACCCATGGATACCAAACCTTGATGGCTGAACCATATGCCACCGAGCCACTCTGGCCGAACCAGGGGTCCCATGTGGTTGACTCGAAGCAAGCCGCCATATGACTCGAAGAAAATGGCGTTGGAACTCGAAGCAAGGAAACACCAGGTAACTCGTCGACTCACTTTAGGATGCACTGCCCCAGGTACGCCGACCCATATGTGCCAAATCATTATGGCCGAACCACAAGCATCGAACCAGGCCCGACCGACCTATCTTGGCCGACCCATGCACGACCTTTCTTCCTTGACCGAGCGGCATCTGCTGATCCACCTAGACCGAGCCATGTGTGACCTTCATCTTTGACCGAGCGGCATCTACTGATCCACCTAGACCGAGCCATGTATTCCGACCCACCTTATCCGTCATACCATAACCGAACGATATGGTCTTTCCTTCTTTGACCGAGCCATACATACCAATCCATACCTACCGAGCCACACATACATGCCGAACCATATCGATTGCATCAAACCCTTATATCTCCAGTCTCTTCTTGGCCAGAATCTTGTCTAGCGCTAACTATAACTTCTGCAACTGTCGCTTTGTAGCCGGGCCAAGTAGCCGGGTAACAACACTCAATAGTAAAAGGAAGGTTAAAATCTGGCATTGCTAGTATAAGGGGACCAATCAACCAGTGTTTCAGTTTTTCAAAATATTGCCTAGCTTCTTCACTCCACCTGAATGCATCTTTCTTCAGCATTTCAGTCAAGGGCCTCGCAATTATCCCATAGTTCTGAATAAATTTTCTATAGTACCCAGTTAGCCCCAAGAATTCTCACAAAGCCTTCAGACTCCTTAGGAATAGCCATTCAAGTACTGCTTGCACCTTATTGGGATCAACAATAATGCCTTCATGGGAGATAATATGGCCTAGATATTGTATAGACCCCTTAGCGAAATGACATTTGGATAACCTGATAACAAGCTTATGGTTCCCCAGGACCTGAAAATTCAAATTAAGGTGTTCCAAATACTCAGACCAAGTCTGGTTATAGATGAGTATATCGTCAAAGAAAACCAACATAAACTTTCTCAATTAGGGTCTAAATATGTCATTGATCAATGACTGAAATGCAAAGGAGCATTTACTAACCCAAATGGCATTACTATAAACTCATATTGTCCGTCATGGGTTTTAAAAGCTATCTTGTATATATCATGTTTGTGATGCCCCACCCCGAGTCCTATACTAACAAAGAATATTATAGAGTAATATTGTCGCTTGTGCAGAGAATAGGGCTGGTTAGGAGCGACCATTCAGGAATTTCACTTTAAGCGAGCATTGATACGTCGACTAATATATTGTATATTTCTAGAATCAAGTGGAATCGAAGTATACGATTCAGGCTTAAAACAAAACTATGGTAGCTATAGTAAAAATTTAGAACAACATATAATAATATACAGATCACAGAATATTAGATCAGTCGCAGCGGAATATAATAAATACACGTCCCAACTGACATATAATAGATACATGACATAGACTACATATATACAAAGTGCTACATCTCAAAATGAATATGTATATAAAAGAAGTCTAATATCAATACAAGATACAACATGGTGTCAAATATATACATAAGATGACAAATGGAATTGGTAGGTAACAAGTAAGATATGCACTCTAAAGCCTCAAGTTGAAGGACATTAAACATCTCGGTCTGAGCCGAGAATTATAAAATAATGAACGGGTCAATCTAGACCGAAATAAGTAAGTTAGCACAATAATTAAGGGTAAAGTGGTCTAGATCTCAAATATGGTTATAAAGTTAAGTACCCACAAATATTGTGCATACTTAAACAACTTCAAATATGAAATCACCTAATGACAAACTCAGATAGCTTCTTAAAAGAAAAACCCTAAAATTATTCAGTGATAAAATAAATAACATCAAATTCTAGAAATCACAACTAGAAATCTAGAAAATCTCATAAAAGAGGGATAGGCACCAAACTCTAAGATTGGTGAATCAATTCACCTACATGCATGTAACTCCAAGATAGACGTATATATCTATAACATCAAGATAGTATGAGACCTATAAACATTGAGATAGGATTAAGTCCTATAAACATCGAGATAGGAACGAGTCCTATAAACATCAGGATAGGTACGAGACCTATAACATCAGGGTAGGAACGAGTCCTATAACATCGAGATATAAGTGTTACACTTTCATATAGCAATTGAATAAGTAACGATTATAAGTCCCATACCAAAAGTGTTTACCTAAACGTTCACTATGTGATAATAAACTCCACTCATGTGTAGTAATGGTTCGATCGAATAAGTCTGGAAATTAACCGGTAAAATAAATGCGAGCGTTCTGTAATACTTTTTTTATTTAACTGTTTAAGTTAATTCCTCATCCAATAGATATTGTGCGATTTATAAAACATTTTACTTTCAAAAAATTCTTATAATTACTGGTTTATAGCGGATATATATATATATAAGTCACATTTCAAATCATTGCATGGAATCCTTTAAAACCATTTGAAATCGATATATATATATATATGGATTCCTAAAATTATTTTTATATATTACATTGATATTTAAAATGATTTTACTAAAATGATCCGTCCTTGAAATCAGCCTTTTAATAAATTTTGTTTGAGGACATTCATAAAAATTTGCATTGCTTCTCAAGATCCATAGAATATCTCTATGGCATAA
Source organism: Allium fistulosum (assembly GCA_030737815.1). NCBI lineage: Eukaryota > Viridiplantae > Streptophyta > Magnoliopsida > Asparagales > Amaryllidaceae > Allium > Allium fistulosum. The sequence goes on from CM060906.1 coordinate 930,598,471, forward strand.
AACCATTAAACGAATTCATCAATTCATAATAAAAATTTGGAAATATCAATGAAATTGATATGAAAATTATCATCAAAAGTCAAGCAATCAGTTTCCAGGACTCAAAATGGGAAAACGGGTGACAAACGGGTCGATCAACACCGGAATATAGCCTGGACATCAAGTCCAGATCGCAACCGGTGCATCGGTTGGACCAACTGGTCCACTGATAGGCTCGCCTGGACTGACGTCCAAGCGATTCCGGTGACTCCTCATCGATCTGTTTTCGCTTATTTCTCTAGTATTGCTTCCCTAATGACCTGAGGTACCGAATATGTAGTAATGCAAGCATATAGAGATGTATAAATGGACGAAATGCAAGATTTCACAAATTGGTTTCAGTAAATAGCAAACACAATTCATATTGCCAAGTAATTCAACAACAAATTTGAGATCATAAAAATTTCAAGAATTAAGCACAATCATGTAACAACAACTACATCCAATTTAAGTCTAGAAATTGTAAGATAAACTCACCTAAACAAACCCGAGATGGAAGATTTGGGCTTAGAATCCCTTATGCCTTTCTAATTCAATCTCAACATAGGCTATGAACAAAAATCGGATAGGAATTGATGAAAATCAAAAATCAAAACTGAAATAATTCATAAAATTGACGCGTAGATAGATAGAGGAGATTACTTTTTATCAAAACACACAGAATAAGTTGAAAGCCCCTTGATTTCACTCTTTAATTTGCAAAGTTGGGGATTTAGGGTTTTTGTACTTAGTAATTTTTTATTTCTGGTTTTGAGATGAAAATGAGAAGTGAGAAACGTTGTACGTACATTTTTCTCATTTCTATTACTTTTGTTTTGGGCTAAGTGGTTAAGGAATGTGGATCCAATAGCCAAGTGTTAGTAATTATCTCAACACCAAAGTGTTGCTAATTTTTTGGGTTTCATTTTGACATTTTATACATACTAATTTAATTAAAGCATTTTTCTAATTTCACCAACATTTACTTTTAAAATTTCCACAATATAAATAACACATCAAAATCTCACTTTTACCAATATTGAAATATTTTATTAAAATTAATTACAACTTTTAAATGAAAAGTTATTCTTTATATTTTATAAAACGAACCCTTAATTAAGAAATCATTTTTCAATAATGAAATTATTTCCATACAATTTATTTTTCATTTTCTACAAAATTATTCTTATATAATTAAATATAAGAATTAAATATCATAAAAAGAAAGTTCATTAAATTCCCAATTTATTAAACTCCAAATTCATTTTAATTTGGATATACAATCCCAAATTCATTCAATTAATCAAATCATGTTTTAAATTTAGATTCCAGATAATCTCGACAGTGGTTGTTACAAACTTCCTCCCTATAAAAATTGCGTCCCAGAAGTTTCTTGAGGAAAAGGCAATAAAAATTCAATGATGTATCTAAATACGATAAAATCATAAGCACATAATAATTAAATAAAAGTCTCACTACTAATAAGCACGAGAAAGGATTTCCGGATGCGTTCGCTCGATGAACTCTCTAGTCTTCCATGGTCCTTTGGATTGCTGGACCATTGGACTTTAATTAGTGGAACTTCTTTATTTTGAAGGCGTTTAACCTTCGATGTGATAATATGAATCGGTCTCTACTCATAAGTAAGGTCGAGTGAAGTCCCAAGCTCCTCAAGAATTCTTGGCTCAAGAATAGAATCAGAATCACAAAGACCTTCCAAAGATGAGAAACATGGAATACATTATGAATACCAGAGAATTGGGTAGGAAGAGATACCCGATAAGCAACAGGGCCGATATGCTCAGTGATAATGTAAGGTCTAATATATCTCGGAGCCAACTTCCTAGAATGACTGAACCGCATTACACTCTTCAATGGAGATACACGAATAAACACTCGATCTCCTATTATCCGCATAGGATTTCTGCTTGCTCTGTGCCTCTTTCATTCTTTGTCGAATGAGATCGGTCTTCTCAGAAGCTTCACGAATAGAGTCAGGGCCTAAAATAAGCTTTTGCCCGGACTCAAGCCAACAAGAAGGTGATCGACATGACCTTCCATAATGGGCCTAGAAAGAAACCATGTCGATACTAGAGTGAAAGCTGTTGTTGTAAGCAAACTAAACAAGGTAGATATGATATTTCCAACTCCCACCGAAGTCGATAATACAAGCACGAAGTAAGTCTTCCAATACCTTATTCACTCGCTCCATCTACCCATCTAACTAGGATGATAAGAAGTGCTGAAATTAAGCTTTAAACCCAAAGCTTTCTGGCGACTCTTCTAGAATCCGCTTGTAAACAAGGGATGTCGGTCACAAAAAATGGCACTAGGAATGCCATGAAGTCTTACAACTTCCTTAACATAGGTCTTAGCAAGATGAGAAGTAGTCCGATTGGACTTAACAGGAATAAAGTAGGCTGATTTGGTCAAACGATCAACAATCACCCATAAGCTATCATGGCCTGCCCTCAAACGAGGAAGACCATTGATGAAGTCCATGGAAACCTGAAAAGGAAAAAAAAGGAAGAATAAGATTATGATCATTACAAGATCAACATAAAAGAGGATTCAACTATGAACTTATGAAAGTAAGCTCATAATACTTGGTCCCATTTCCACATCGGAACCTCCAATGATTGCAAAAGACCACTGGGACGCTGATGCTCGACCTTAACAAGCTGACAAGTCAAGCACCGCTTCACAAACTCTACTAGGTCCTGCTTCATGCCTTCCCAATAATAAAGACGCTTCATATCGGCATACATCTTACTACTACCGGGATGAATAGTATAATTGGAACGATGACACTCCTCAAGAATATCTCTCCTAAGATAACCATCATCGGGAACTAAAACCAACCACTTTTGCGAATACAACTACGAGCAGCAATAACAAAATCCTTCAACTCATCACTTCGGGAAACATCACTACACTGCCAAAAAAGATGGGATAGATTAGGATCACGCTTCTGGGTTTCCACGATCCGATCCAAAAGACAAGGACATGCCTCCATGATCCTTCCACTCAGCTAACATCAAAGAAACAATAGCCTGCTTCTTACGACTAAGAGCATCCACTACTCGATTCCCCTTTCCTGGAGAGTACTGAATATCAATATCGTAAGAAGCGAGGAAATCAAGCCATCTCTATTGTCACATATTAAGCTCCTATTGAGTGAATAAGTACTTTAACGACTTATGATTTGTGTAAAGCACAAATCTCTCACCCAAAAAATAATGACATCAATTCTTTAAAGAAAAGGCTATGGCTGCAAGCTCCAAATCATGAGTGGCATACCTCACCTCATTCGATTTCAACTTCCTCAAAGCAAAAGCAACAACATGGTCTCACTGCGTAAGAACAACACCCAAACCAAACCTACCAGCATCCATGTAGACCTTAAGGTCTTGACTCCCATCTGGAACCACAAGAACATGAGCGTTAGAAAGGAGTTCCTTCAACTTCTAAAAAGAAGCTTCACACTTATCCGACCAAATATACTTAACTCCTTTTCTAGTCAAAGAAGTGAGAGGTAAAATGATCTTGGAAAAGCCCTTTATGAATCAACGGTAATAACCCACCAATCTAAGAAAACTATGAATCTCAGATATATTCTCAGGCCTCTTCTAATTCTAAATAGCTTCAATCTTCCACTGATCAACAGAAATACCTTCTTTGGAAACTACATGCCCCAAGAACTTCACATGCCTCTGCCAAAAGTGGCACCTAGAAAATTTGGCTTTCAACTGATTCTTTCTAAATGTCCACAAAACAATCCTAAGATGTTCCACATGCTCTTCTTCAGATTTAGAATAAATAAGAATATCATTAATGAATATAAGAACGAATCGATCGAGGAACTCTTGGAAAACATGATTTATGAGATCGACAAAATAAGTTTGAGCATTTGTTAATCCAAAGGGCATAACAAGCCACTCATAAGAACCATAACAGATACGGAACAAAGAAAGAGGAATACTATCCTTAACCACCCGAAGCTGGTGAAATCCAGTTGCTAAGTCTAACTTGGAAAATAATTTAGCACCGCAAAGATGATCGAAAAGATCGTCGATCCTAGGCAATGGATATTTGTTCTTAATGATAAGCTCATTTAGCTTGTGGTAATTAATGCAAAGCCTAAGAGTACCGTCAGCCTTCTACACAAACATGATAAAAGCTCCCTAAGGAGAAGAGCTAAACTGGATAAACTATTGCGCTTCCAACTCCGACAACTGCTTCCTCAACTCCTCATTCTCTTTAGCAGTAATCCAATAGGAAGGACGACTAACTAGATGAGCATCAGGAATAAGATCAACTCAGAACTCAATCGCCTTCTTGGGAGGCAACCCCGAAACGGGTTCAAAAATATCATGATAATAAAAAACAACAGGGATTTGGAAAATGTCATCATCTTCCCGAGCCTCAAGGGAAAATAAGGGAAAATATCAAAACTATCATGAATCAAAATCAACATTATAAAAAAAATAGAAATCCTCTTAACATATTCTAGATGTCTAAGATAAATAGTTCTTTCGGGACATAGGATATGGGCTTCATAACGATTAAGCCAATCCATTCCCAAAATCATTCCAAACCTAAGATAATGCATAACATGAAGATCGACACCAAAAGAATGACTGCAAAAGATAATCTCGACATCCGTACAAAGCATACTGAGGGTTGTAGAACCACTGACTGGGTTCGCAATTCTCAGCGAAGTCATTAAGCACACAACGTCCAAAGATATGCATCAACAAGTTCCTTCGATACGAATGAGTGAGATGTACCCGCATCGAAGAGAACTCGAATAGGAAGGTTCCGAAAAAAAATTACACCTTCAAGAACAGAAGAAGATATACCTCGACGTTGAGAAGATCTGCCAGAAGCCTGCACAACAATAAGCTTCCCAGAAGTGAAGCCTTTAGCTGCTCGGGGACAAGATGCTACAAGATGACCTTCTTTCTTGCAACAATGATAATTAGGAGCTTTAGGAATATCTTTAATGAAATGCTCCTTAGAACCACAATTGAAGCACTCTCCTTTAGTTGGCTGTAATGGAGTGGAACTAGAATCTTTCTTCTTGATCTTCTTATTAGGATAAAAGGGCTTCGATTTGTTGAATGGTTGCTTCTTCTTGGATGGAAGCTCTTCTTCTCCACTACGTCTTCCTCACTACTATCCTTTTCGATCACTTCAAGCTTAAGGGTCAAATCAACTAACTCCTTAAATAAAACTTTCAATTGCAACATCAATGTCTTCTTAAGATGCTTCTTCAGACCATCCATAAATTTTTGTTTCTTCTTTAGTGGAGTACTTATGTATTCGACCCCATATTTGGAAAGGGCTTCGAAGGTTGACACATACTCTGCTACAGAAGACTTCCCCACTTCAACTCAACAAACCTCTTAGCTAATGAGGCTTTCTCCGATTCAAGACTGAATTTCAACTCAAATTTCCCTCTAAACTGCTCCCAAGAAAGAGTAGACTCATCCACTTCTGCTATAAAAAACTCATACTAATCAAGAGCCTGCTCTTGGTGCTGACTATAAGCTACCTGAACTATCAAGGTCCGGATTTTCAACGTTCGAAAATCGACATCAATGCGTCCACTGTATTACATGTCGGACAATCGAATACCGAAAATACCAGATCGTTAGGGAAAGAAGAAAGAGGTAGAAGAAGAAAATAGAAATAACAACACAGAATCTCACAATCGCAGTGGAACAATATATAATAGACAACAACTGATCTTTATACAAAAAGAACTATAACTGTTTTATACATTACATCATCAGAGTACAACATAAACAATAGCACAACACTGGACAGTTATAATAACTTGTCCTCTCAAAAGCTGACTATACAGCTTACAATACACAGCGGAATATACACCAAGTACGTGTGATACGTCTCATCATCCAGCTCATCTCCTGAGTTCCATAACATCCTATCTTGAATCCATAATACTCGGTCTGACCCGAGCATTATAACAAAATAACACCCGAGTCAGTCTGGAAAACCAACGTGAGAAAACACACTCAACTGAAATATTAAAGTTTCCAAAATCCTTTGAAAATCAAAGGTATTTTACGAGACCACGCCACAAATAAACACGACGGATTTTTACCTTATGATAACCAAAACATTTCATATCAAAATCCTTTGATATTATAATAGTGTCTAAGTACAAATACTTATTCAAATAGCTGAAATGCTTGCATCTCACGTTCTAGCATAGTTGGGCATAATCAAAACCATACGGTGCTTATGGAAGAATGGATTCCAACTGAATGACTAGGAACTAGGGTACCACCAGTCACGGTACCTGTCTAGAAACACCGTACCGATGACCACTCCGGGGCCCCCTGCAACACAAGACCGGACTACCCCTTATACTGGATAGCCCGAATAAGATTACCCCGTGGTTGGGATCAACAACCGCACCACACAGCCGCAATAAAGAAAGGGACTCTAGATAGGGGTAACCTTACCCTACTTGGGTGCAACCCACTTAGCCTTGCTGCATCTCCCCTGATTTTCAGTCATTCCCGGTTGATGAGGTTCGAGACTAAGTGTTATCTTTTTAAGAAATATTCCGTTAGAATGCTCATTGTCCTCCAATGACAATGTACTGATAACATTCATCCATACAAGTCCGTTTCCGGTCCGAACAGAACCGAAAGCACTATTCCTACTACATCCATTTTGTAATCACCCTCAGGATTAGTAGCGATTAGCCCTTGCACTTCACTGCTCCATCTTCGACTCCAAGCTCTTGTCTTCATTCCGAAAACGTACTCGTTGGATCGAAGTGGTTTTCGGATCATAAATCTGATCCTAGTCTCTTCGAAACAAAGTTCAATATTTCCCGGTAAACTCAACCCTGGTTCTTTAGGAAATAAACAGACGGAAATAAGATCGAAGATCACCTCCTAACCGTTAGTGGATGGATTTCCTTATCAACGTCCTAGAAGAACCAAATGAATTTATATGTACAGTATAACACCTCGAACGGTAACTGTACCATATAATCCCCGTACTTCTTCTAGATATTTCCAAAGTTATAGTTGGGTCCAGATTTGATAGTCGGTTATTTAACAATCAAATAAACAATCAATTCAACCAAACACTTCATTTTCCACTGAAAACTCCAAATCTCCTTTTGATTTAATTTTAATAAATTAAATCTCTTTATCCAAAATATAGACTTATCTTATCAAATTCAGCATATTAACAATTTATCTTTTCCTTTCAAAATATTTAAAAACCCCTTTAAATAATATGGAAAGTACCACTGCAGTATCAAACCATGGATCACAGTTCAATGGTTACGTCTCTATTCCAGAGAAATCCAAGTCTTAACTGTAGGCACTCACTGCCTCCGATTTCGCCATGCGAGTATACCAATACTTCTCGAAAACTCTATTTAATAATTTTCAAAATAATACTTATGAAATTTCATAATAATTCCCAGGTAAAACTTCAGACAAAAACTACTGTTTTAAATAAAAGCTATTTTATAAAATATAAATATCTAATAATTATCCTTTTAAAATAATAATAATACCAATTTAACCTTTAAATATAATTAACTACTATAACTAATTTAATTAACGTTTACTTTAAAAAAATTAAAAAAAACAATTAAATAATACATTTTTTTTCTAAAACACTCTTTTAAACACTTTTAAAATTTCTAATTAATACTTAAAGTCTTTCTTTTAAAATAAACTCAACTTTTCCAAAAAATATATTTCTACTCCAATATAGCCAGTCTAATCGTTTATAAATCCCTCTCGATTTATCTCCAGTTAAATTTACGTTCCAGTTCTGTAAATTCATTTCCCACATTTCTAAAAATAACCCACTATTTATTTTTAAAACGATTTATTCATCTCCTTATAAATTCCCACCGTGAATTTATAATTCCAAATTATCCATTGATAATCTACTTCATTTTATTTATAAACCTCGTTTATAAATCCCATAGTCTCATTTCCTTTTATAATCGTTTAAAATACTTAAGTCGATTTCATATCGTTTTTCTTAGCTAAATTCCATTTTAAAATTTATTCCTTAGTTAACCCAAACTTATTCCAAAATCCACTAATTTCGGATTCACTCCCTTTTTATGATTTAAAATCTTATTTAAATCTGAAACATTAATTTCATATTTTATTTTTATTTCTTTCAAATTTCCTCTTTATATTTCTCAAATCTATTTAAAATCTCGGATTTAAAAAATAAATACTTTTATACTTAAACAAATCGCCTAAGTCCCATTATTAAATACTTTTATTCAAATATTTCAAAATCTCTATCTTTCCATATTTAGAAATTATCAAGTATAATTTTAAAATCAAACTATTTATTTTTCCCAAATTCATTGCTTTTAAATTTATCCATCTTTACTATAAATCTCTTACTTTAAAATCCCCTTCCTTAAAAAAATCAATATTTATATTTTTGATATTTTTAAAATGCCAAAAATATATCCAGCAATACCATAGCATCAAATAAATCTATTTCCAATATATTCTATCACAGACTATTCAAATGAATCATATCACTACATATGAAAATAATTCCAACATTTTTGAGGAATCCCGTTGGATCCCTCCAACCTGTTTCCTTGCATCCACAGATGTTAGCACAATATAAAAATACCAATCCCACTTCGAGGGGGATATCGCGGTATATAGGGTCATCCGCTATTATGCGGGGCGCATAGGGTCTCATCCGCTATATATATATATATATATATATATATATATGTGGGAATATCAATCACTCTAATATATATATATATATATATATATATATATTATATAATATCATATTCAACTGATAAATATTTATCAATCCAACAATCAATCAAAAATTAATTTTTAACTATCAAAATTAATTGCGGTAAATCCAAAGTTGAGTGAGATTTAACTTACCTTGATTTTTTTTCCAATTCGCTGAATATCCAGATTTGAATTATCAAGTATCCCGACTGACTCCAAAAATCCCAAACAGTTTCTATGCGTAGGTCTCGTTACTACAAACGTAAACGACAAACCGGATTTAATTTAAACCCTTTATTGTGAGAGAGTTACAATTTGTAAGCTCTCGAATTTTTTTTAAATTTATAACTAAACAATTTAAATCATAAAACTAACTAAACTAATTTACAGGAATTAACTAAGAAATTATCCTTTAAAACCTAGAAGTCGTGGTCGCTCGATCATGAAACCCAAGCCGCAAACTATTTCTTCCCCACCACGTGCCCAGGCATACCAAAACACTCGAACCCATAACCCTATAGCCTTTTGATTGTCGTTCCTTCTAGTGGCCAGAATACCATCTTCGCCGCCACTGTTCACTCGCGAACGACTATGCACTACCCCAACGCTCGCGACTTGCCCTATCACTACACGAGCCTCAGTCGCCGACCGCACCCAATGACTAACTCGTCGTCGCCCCCTTCATGCCTTCGCCCTCCAGTCCTTGCCACAACGTCATGGCCAGAGTCGCGCTTCACCAAGACTATTCGCGTCCCCGTCCCTCACGATTTGGTCGAATTCGATTGAATATATTTTAGAGGAGAAGAGGAATGGAAATAAGCAGTTTCGAACAGTAAAAATGAAGAAGGGAGAACTGCTGCGCGATTTAAACTGCCATCTTATTCGATTTTTATTTTTCTTTTGATGCTCTGCTATCTCGGCTATGCAGTATAAAAAGAGGGGACGTGATTGATAAGGAAGGAAGCGTGTTTGAATAGTAAAGGAATAGTGACGGAAGATAAAGGAAAAAGATCAGATGTGAATTTATTTGTCAAATCAAATTATATATATATTATTTAAATTTTTAATCATCTCGGATCCGTAGCTAAAAATTTTGACATCCTATAGAGGAGTGCCACTAGGCGTTTATATTGTTATGCCCCTATTCCGAATGCAATGGAAAAGGTTTCGAGTCCTAATTCGATCGTATGGAGAAGATAGCTTTTTGGACCCAATTATTATATTGAATTTTCGATATAAATTTCAGTGCGTTTATATCCCGTACGACCAAACGATAACTCCAAACGCTATGAAATTTGAAATCCGATAATAATACACTATTATGGATTCAATGAAACTGGTTTCGTCGAATTCCGAGACTGTGCCCCGTAAGGCTATTTTTAAATGTAAATTTAAACGATATATTTTTAAAACTGAACAAATCACTTTTAAATTCAATTTTAAAACTTCTATTGTCTTCAGTATTATTAATATAAATTTTAAAAGCCTTTGAAATATTTTTAACAAGCTTAAAACTCCAGATTCAATATGTTATCCAATTTCCAATCATTTAATTCAATAATTAAATTGTCAAATAAATAGTTATATTTGAAATTCAAGTTAAAAATTAAATTTTTAATATTTAAAATCGATTAAATATTTCGATTTCAAATATCCAAAATTCCGAGTCGTTACACGAACCCTCCACTTATCCTTAAGACCCATGCAAGAAAAGATCCGCTTGCATGTCTTTAGCCAAGCCTACACCTTAATCACACTCTTAGAACCCCTAGTAGGCTTGCCACCAAGATGTGCAAAATTGCTGCTCATACCTGCAAAACTCAACTTGCGAGAAGAAGAATCCAGAGGAGGTCCGGTAGACTAAGCATTCCTAACGAGTTCCAAAATCTACTCGGTGGGCATAAACACTCTGTCTGGAGGAAGGCTACTAGACTGCCCACCAACAGAACGAGGAGGTGGTCTACCTCCAGCCGTCTAAGATTCTAAAAGGAATAAAATAAGATAAAAGATTATTCAAGAGTCATACGATTCGATATTAGGAATTTCAAAGATAGATACTAAGAAATATACTTCATGAAAACCTAAGGAGCGATTCCTAAGACTTGTCTAATCCACGATTCGTATCTGTAACATGCTTTTTTCCAAACTCAGCTCTAATACCAAGCTGTCATGCCCCACCTTGAGTCCCACTAACAAAAAATATTACAAAATAATATTATCGACTAGTGCAAAGAATATGGCTAGTTAGTAGCGATCATCCATGAATTTCACTTTAAGCGAGCATTGACATGTCGACTAATATACTATACATTTCTAGAATCAAGTGGAATCGACATATATAATTTAGGATTAAAACAAAATTATGGTGACTATGAAATTTTTTTAGAATAACATATAATAATATATAGATCACAGAATATCAGATCAGTCACAGCGGAATATAATAGATACAGGTCTGAACCGACACTAATAGATACATGATGCAGACTACACATATACAAAGTGCTACATCTCAAAATTAACATGTACATAAAAGGAGTCTAATCTCAATAAAAGATACAACGTGATGTCAAATATATACATAAGATGACAAAGAGAACTGCTAGCTAACATGTAAGATATCCACTCTAAAGCCTCAAGCTGAAGGACCTGAAACATCTCGGTCTGACCCAAGAATTATAAAATAATAAACGGGTCAGTCTAGAATGAAATTAGTGGGTTAGCATGATAATGAAGGGTAAAGTGATCTAGATCTCAGATATGATTATAAAGTTAAGTACCCACAAATATTGTGCATACTTAAACAACTTCAAATATGAAATCACCTAATGATCAAACCCAAATAGCTTCTTAAAAGAAAAACCCCAAAATGATTCGATGATAAAATAAATAACATCAAATTCTAGAAATCACAAATAGAAATCCAGAAAATCACATAAAAGGGGGATAGGCGCCAAACTCCAAGATCGGTGAATAAATTCATCTATATGCATGTAACTCCAAGATAGACGTATATGTCTATAACATCAAGCTAGGTACGAGACCTATAAACATCAAGATAGGATCGAGTTCTATAAACATCGAGATAGGAACGAGTCCTATAAACATCAAGATAGGTACGAGACCTATAACACCATGATAGGTACAAGACCTATAACATCAAGATAGGAACAAGTCCTTTAAACATCGGGATATAAGTGTTATATACTTTCATATAGCAGCTGGATAGGTAACGACTATGTCCCATACCACATGTGTTTACTCAATTGTTTACTATGTGATAATAAACTCCGCTCATGTGTAGTAATGGTTCGGTCGACTAAGTCTGGAAATTAACCGGTAAAATAAATGCGAGCGTTCTATACCACTCGTTTTATTTAACCGTTTAAGTTAATTCCTCATCCGATGATATTGTGTGATTTATAAAACATTTTACTTTCAAAATAATTCTTATAATTGTTGGTTTATAGCGGGAAAATATATGTAAGTACACTTTTCAAATCAATGCACAAAATCGTTTAAAACCATTATAAATCGAAATAGTTATTATATATATATGTAGATTTCAAAAATTCTTTATATATAATAGATTGATATTTAAAATGATTTTACTAAAATGATTTTTCCTTGAAATCAGTCTTTTCATAAATTTAGTTTGAAAATGTGCATAAAAATGTGCATTGCTTCTCAGGATCCTTAGAACATCTCTATGGATCTTACCATTAAACAAATTCATCAATTCATAACCAAAATCCAAAAATATCAATGAAATTAAGATGAAAAGCATCATCAAAAGTCAAGCAATTAGTTTCCAGGAGTCAACATGGGTAAACGAGTGACAAATGGGTTGATCAACAGCCTTGGAGTATAGCGTGGACATCCAGTCAAGATTGCAACCGGTGCACTGGTTGGACAAACCGATCAGCTCGGCTACTCCCCATTGATCCATTTTTTCTTGTTTCTCCCATTTTGTTTCCCTAATGACATGAGGTATTGAATATGTAGTCATGCAAGCATACAAAGATGTATAAATGGATGAAATGCAAGGTTTCATAAAGTGGTTTCAGTAAACAACAAACACAATTCATATTGCCAAGTAATTCAACAACAAATTTGAGATCATAAACACTTCTAGAATCAAGCACAATCATGTAACAACAACTACAACCAATTTAAGTCTAGAAATTATGAGATAAACTCACATAAACAAACCCGGGATGGAAGATTAGGGCTTAGAATCTTCTATGCCTTTCTAGTTTAAACTCAACCTAGGCTATGAACAAAAATTAGATAGGAATTGATCAAAATCAGAAATCAAAACTGAAATAATTCATAAAATTGATGCATAGATAGATATAGGAGATTACCTTTTATCCAAACACACTAAAATAAGTTGAAAGCCCTTTGATTTCACTCTTTAATTTGCAATTATGGGGATTTAGGGTTTTTGTACTTAGGATGTTTTGATTTTTGACTTTGAGATGAAAATGAGAAGTGAGAAACATTGTAGTACATTTTTCTCATTTCTATTACTTTGATTTTGGGCTAAGTGGTTAAGGAATGTGGATCTAATAGTCAAGTGTTGCTAGTTCTCTCAAAACCAAAGTGTTACTAACTTATTGTGTTTCATTTGAACATTTTATAGATATTAATTTAATTAAAGCAATATTCTAATTTAACAAACATTCATTTCTAAAATTTCCATAATATAAATAACATGTCAAAATCTCACTTTTATCAATATTGAAATATTTTATCAAAATTAATTACAACTTTTGAAATGAAAAGTTATTCTTCATATTTTATAAAATGAATCCTTAATTAAGAAATCATTTTTCAATAATGAAATTATTTCCAAATAATTTATTTATTTATTTTCTCCAAAATTATCTTATATAATTTTATATAAGAACTAAATATCATAAAAAGAAATTTCATTAAATTCCTAATTTATTAAACTCCAAATCCATTTTAATTTGGAAATACAAAAATTTGCAATTTCACAAAATTCATTCAATTAAATATTTAAAATTAATTAAATCATGTTTTAAATTTAGATTCTTGGTAATCTCTACCGGAGTTGTTACAATGTTCATACATCCTGATCTGATGGTACCCCGACCTTATGTTAAGCTTATGTTAGAACCTTGAATTTTGGTGTTTTGATTGTGACAACTATATAAGTAAATGTATCGTTTAGATCTAACTAAACTTGCAGAAGAAGATATTGTTTTTTTACTCGAGAAATATTCTAACAATTTGAAGACCAGATTTCGGATTAAAGCTTCAGTAAAGTATTAAGTTTAAGGTCTGAGTTTAGTAGTAGATAGATGTTAAAATCTCTCCGAAGTGGTATATATGCACTCAAAATAAAAATATTGGCAAATCAAAGAAGTTACATGAAAATACTGCATTCAGCCAGCTGAATGACCCTTATCAGCTGATTGAATGTTGTGCATGTTCAAAAAATAATATGAACATTCAACCGGTTGACTAGGAATATTCAGACGGCTGAATTATACCATTTTTGCACTATTTCTTTGCTGTTTTGATTTTCAATCGATTCAGCTGGCTGAGTTGCTCCATTCAGATGACTAAATCTCCATAACAACTAGTTTTTCAAGAGACACTTCATTTTAATGAACAGAAAAACTCTTAATTCTAGAGTTGCTTTTATATCTTTTCATGACTATCTTTCATGAATGAATAAAACTCTTAATCTCTATAAATAGCCATGAATTCCATTGTTTTAATAATCAATTCTCATTCTTATTTCTAATCTATCTTGCTATTTGAACTCAGAGAATTTAATACTTATAACTTCATTCCGATCACTATTTCATTCAAGAATATTTCATTGGTTATCTAATAAACTTCCCGTCTTTACGAATTACATGATATACCAAAAAAGAAGAAGATTATAAGAAGGGTGTACTCTAAAGACTTATCCGTGCTAGAGAGCACATTCAGTCAGATAAATTTTCAGTATTATTGAAGTCATGTTCGGTTGCTCAAGCGGTTGAAGTCCTATTCTGTTTCTTAGGCGGTTGAAGTCCTGTTCGGTTGCTCAGGTGGTGTAATACCCGTTCCTCTGGGTTAAGTAAGGGTTGATAGTTAAATTCCAGAAGGAGTCTGGGACTGGACGTAGAATGGGAAGTTCGAACCAATATAAAAATCTCTAGTGTCATTTACTATATTACTTTACTTTTACATTTACATTCTACATAAGTAGATAGTTTATTTAATATTCCATATTGCATGATCCTTAGTTACTTTCAATTGGTATCAGAGCAAGGTCATCATATAACAATAACACAGTTATTTGATATCCAATTAATATGGAAAATAACACTAGCACAAGTTTCGTTGAAGGTCAATCCACTGCACGACCACCACTATTTAGCAGTTTGAATTATAGTTATCGGTCTACTTGCATGAGAATTTATATGCAGGCAAACAAATATGACACTTGGAATATAACTCAAGAAGAAAATATTATACCAACCACACCATATGCATAATGGTCAAACACACAAAAGTTAGATGTTACCACAAATGCAAAAGCCATGAATATGCTATATTGTGCTTTAGATAAAAATGAATTTAATAGAGTTAGCATGTGTACAATAGCTTATGAAATCTGGCGAACTCTTAAAGTTACACATGAGGGAACAAACAAAGTTAAACAAAGCAAGATTTCTATGCTTAAAAATCAATTTCAAAATTTCAGAATGAAACTGGATGAGACTATAAATGAAATGTATCCTAAATTTCAAGACATATATCACTCACTAATCACTATTGGCACTAGGGGAAAAATACACTGATTTTGATATTGTCTCGAAAATTCTAAACTCTTGAACGGATGAATGGAAACAGAAAATCTTAGCTATAGAAGAAGCTAACGATATTTCAACCATAAAACCCTAAGAGTTAGCAGGAAATCTCATGTCGTATGAAGCAAACTTGCAGGCAAAAAGGGATCAAGCCCGAGACAGAAAGACCATAGCATTCCAAGACGAACAAGAAGATTCAGAAGAAGATGAAGATGACATGGCTTTTATTACTAAGAACTTTAAGAAATTTTTAAAATTTCGAAAGAGCAAGAAATTGGGAAACAACAGGAGAGACAACAATAACAAATAGTCATCTTCAATTCTAGAGTGCTTTGAATGTCACAAAAAGGTGCATATAAAGAAAGAATGTTCGGATTGCAAAAAGGAAAGAAACAATTACAAAAGCAAAAATGAAAGATTTAGAAAGAAACAAGCTTTTGCTATTACTTGGGATGATTCTAATTCTTCCTCTTCATCAGATAGTGACACTGACAGTGACTCTGAATCAAGCCAATGTGTGCTATGGCTTCAACTGACGAAGTAAGTGATCTAACGTTTGATGATTTAGTTAATATAAACTCGAAGTTATTGGATAAACTAAAAGATATTAAAAGAAAATGTAAAGTTGCTTTAGAAAAACTAAACAGAAGTGAAATAGAAATCGATATGCTCAAAAATGAAGAGAAAATCTTAGAAGAAGAACTTGTCAAAACACAAGAATCTTTGTCTAATGTATCTTCTCAACTAACTATGCTATCAAATAAGATTGAAGTTCAAAAAGAAACGAATTGACATTAGCTGTAGAAAATCACAATTTAAAAACCAATGTCAAAATTCTAGAATTAGACATCACTAGTCTTAAAAAAAATTAGAAAACATTACCAACAACATTTCTAATTTTAATAAAGGAAGAGAAAAACTTTTAGAATTATTGAAAATTCACAAGCTACTTCAAATAAAAGGGGATTAGGATATAATAAGACGACAAAAATTCCTAAAAGTGATAGTTCTTTATATACAAACTTTAAAAAGAAAGATAATACTTTTACAAAACCTGTTTTAAAAGAGTTTAATCATTCAAAATCTTTTAAGATTTGGGTTCCAAAGACAAACTGTTGTTTAATTAGAAATAAGTATATTAAGACTTTTATAGATAGAGTTAATAAAAATGAAAATTTTACTTATAAAGGGAATTCTAAACCCTCTTGGGTTTGGTTTTCTAAGACCTAACTCTTGGGACCCTAACAAAAAGTGGGTACCAACGTCGTCTCTATATTTTTTTGCAGGTACCACCTAAGAAAAGAGGAAAGTGGATACTTGATAGTGGTTGATCAAAACACATGAACATTATTTCAAACTATATTAAGTTGTAAATTTCTACTTTTTAAACATGTTTCAAAGATTGTTATTTTCCAACAATTTTACACATGAACAATATTTCTCCTATCTATTAAGTGTCCCTTTTTGTCGATGACAAATGGGAAGAAAAAGATATGTTTTAACGATAAGGGGAGTTTAAGACATGGGGAGTATAAATCTATTTTATTTATATTACTTACATAGTTGTCATCATCAAAAAGGAGGACAACGTTAGAACCTCGAATTTTTGTGTTCTGATTGTGACAACTATATAAGTAAATGTATCGTTTAGATCTAACTAAACTTGTAGGAGAAGATATTGTTTTCTTACTCAAGAAATATTCTAACAATTTGAAGACCAGATTCCGGATTGCTTCAGCAAAGTATTATGTTTAAGGTCTGAGTTTAGTAGTAGATAGATGTTAAAATCTCTCTGAAGTGTTATATATATGCAATCAAAATAAAAATATTAGCAAATTAAAGAAACTAAATGAAAACACTGCATTCAGTTGGTTGAATGACCCTTGTCAGCCGACTGAATGCTATGCATGCTCAAAAAATATGAACATTCAGCCAGTTGACTAGGAATATTCAGATGGTTGAATTATACCATTTTTACACTATTTCTTTGCTATTTTGATTTTCATTTTCAATCGATTTGGCTGGCTGAGTTGCTCCATTCAGATGGCTGAATCTTCATAATGGCTAGTTTTTCAAGAGACACTTCATTTTAATGAACAGAAACAACTCTTCATTCAAGAGTTGCTTCCATATCTTTTCATGGCTATCTTTCATGAACAAATAAAACTCTTAATCTCTATAAATAGCCATGAATTCCATTGTTTTAACAATCAATTCTCATTCTTATTTCTAATCTATCTTGCTATTTGAACTCTAAACATTCAATACTTATAAACTTCATTCTGATTACCTATTCATTCAAGAATACTTCATTGATGATCTAATAAACTTCCTGTCTTCACAAATTACACGATATACCACAAAGGAGAAGATTTTAGGAAGGGTGTACTCTAAAGACTTATTCGTGCTATTAAAAGAGCACATTCAGTCAGATAAATTTTTCGTATTATTGAAGTCCTGTTCGGTTGCTCAGGCGGTTGAAGTCCTATTCTGTTGCTTAGGCGGTTGAAGTCCTGTTCGATTGCTCAGGAAGTGTAATATCTATTCCTCCGAGTTAAGTGGGGGTTGATAGTTAAATTTCAGAAGGAGTCTGGGGACTGGACATAGAACGGGAAGTTCGAACCAGTATAAAAATCTTTGGTATCGTTTACTTTATTACTTTACTTTTACATTTTCATTCTGCATAAGTAGACAGTTTATTTAATATTCCATATTGCACGAACCTTAGTCACTTTCAGCTTGGGGAAAAACCCAGATCCTTGTAATTAATCAAAGTGTTCATCTATAAGCAGGATATGGAATTTATCTTTTATGGTTTAGGAGTTAAGAGCAATATAGTCAATGCAAAGCCGCCAAGTTCCTTCCTTCTTTCTTACCATTACCACTAGAGAAGAGAATGAGCTGCTACTTGGCCTGATAATTCCTGCTTACTGAAGCTTTTGGATAATCTTTTCAAGTTCATTTTTTATGCGATAGGAGTGTCTATATGGTTTGAAGCAGAGTGGCTTGGAGTTTGGGAGTAAAGGGATTTTGTGCTCATGTAATCTTTTTGGAGGTAATGGAGGATTGGAATTGGTTATTTCAAGATAAAGATGTAGGAGCATCTTAATTTATAGGGGAATATCTGGGTGTTCAATGTTTGGTGGGGAAGATAATGTACAAAGCATCATGGTAAGTTGGGCTTGTGCATACACCTTTCTTATAATCTTCTTGCTAATCACCTTCAATTTTTCTTACTATAGGCCCTGCCAAGTATACTCCTTATTGTTGTAGGTGAATCTGACTTGTAGTCTCTCCAAATTCAAAGAGACATCTCCCAGCTTCTTCATCCAATGAGCTCCTAAGATCACCTGACACCCTTCAAGAGGAAGTAATAAAAGGTCTACGTGCGTCTTGCAACCTTGGCTGTTGAGTATAACCTGATTGCAAATCCCTGAGCCATTTAATTTCTCTCCATTTGCTATAACAACTTCATAAGTCTTTGACTCATCAACCTTCAACCTTAGTCCTTTTGCCAACTGATCATGTATAAAGCTATGGGTTGACCCTGAATCAATCAATATCTGCACAGGTTTTCCATGGATATGTCCTTTCACCTTGATAGTTGAGAGAGCAAGAATTCAAAACATAGCTTGTAAAGTAATTGATAGGGTTTCCACTATTTGTTCTTCACTTTTGTATTCAATAATTTCTTCTATGATTTCTTCCTCCAGAATCTCATTATCATGTAATGTCATTATGCCTTCTAACTCATACACTTGTGGTGGATTTTTACACTTACAATACTTGTGCCATTTCTCCTTACATCCATTGCACAAGTTTTTTCTTCTCATTTCAATGGGCTAACTGGGAGTAAGTCCTCTGCTTCGGGCTATGTTATCCAGGGCATTGTTTCCTTCTTTATAATTTGGGTTTGAAGTAGAATCATGAGAGGATTTAGAGGGTTTTGGGTTGTTAGTTTTGCTATTCTTGGAAATAGTGGGGGTAGTGGTAGGGTATTTACTACATTTCTTGATTTGAATATACTTACTCTCAAACATCTTTACAAGAGAAACTGCTTCTCCAAAATCAGTCGGCCTTATTTTCGATGGTGAGAACATTGTGGATTTCTTTAAACTTTATGTTGAGATCTTGGGTAGTGTGCTCCAGATTTTGGGTGGTGTGCTCCAGATTTTTGGCGGTGTGCTCCAACTTCATCAAAGAATAGGTGGTACGGTCATAGTTCTTGATTAAGAAGTGGTGGTGTGATGTGGGAGAGGTTGCTGAAGTTACTTGGATTGAACTGGGGGTTTAGATCATCCCCAGTTGGCTGCGTTGATACCAATATGGAAAGCGCTAGTGGGTCTTTGTCTTTGTTCACAGTGATGGGTTATGTTTCTGGTGATAGTTTGTGGTGTTTTGATAGGTAGAAGAAGGAACGGTGATAGCTTTTTTTGTTAGGTGGTGAAGGAATTGGAACAATAAGTGTGCACTAATACTTTATACGTGCACAAATATCAGTTGCAAGCAAGAAAATGGGAGAGTTGATGATGATTTTGGCGTAGGCAAAGGAAGTGTATCAAGAAATGACAGAATTGAGTGAAAATGAAGGCATGCTCATGATTTTATGCAATAATGAATTAAATTTCGATTGCAAGAATTATGTACTGATGATGGAATATAAGATGAACAAGCGAAAAACTACTATAAGAAATAAGAACAAAATTTTGTAAATTGCTAGAAAGTGAATTAATAAGGAAGTTGTGAAAACAAAAACTTAAATTACAAAAGCAAATATTAACTAATATTAAGATCTAATGGAAAGAATTAATGGACTGAAATTTAAGTTTTTGAAAGACAAAGAAGAAAAGAATTTTAAGAAAGAAATGGGAATATATGAAAAAAAGGAAATTGTAACAACTAGAGCAGATAATTGCAAAATGAAATAAACAAAAGAAGAACCAGGATCTATCTAAATATAACTAGCACTTGACAGAATTATCTAACGAGATTAAAGAATATGAACTAAGTACTAAAATTGCAATTAAACTAGATAAACTCGAAATGAATGTAAACCTGATTTTAGATTTTTCTCACACTCAA